>HG992287.1:2500000-3125000 GCA_905220595.1 Spilosoma lubricipeda | reverse complement strand
TATGTTCGAGGTTAGCCTAAATGTTATGAGTTTGGTTATCAAGCAATTATTTGTTAGTATTTGAAATCGGCTCGTGGTCAAAGTTCGATCATAATTCAATAATTATTTTGTTTTGATAAACTTATTTGTATAAAGTCCTATTCTAATATAAGTTCTTCACTCAGACAATCTCGAACTTATTATTTACACATCCCGATACATCCATGTAGCGATGAATAATAAAAAATACAGTGTCACCATTCCTACTCCTCGGTCGACTGCCTCGGTGGCGCAGTGGTAGCGTACGCGACTGCTGTTCTTGAGGTCTCGGGTTCGATTCCCGGGTCGGATCAAATGTTTGTATGATCTGCAAATATTTGTTTCGGAGTTTGGGTGTTTTCTATCTATAATATGTATGTATTTACAAAAAAAAAAGTATATAAGTATTTATATCAGTTGTCTAGTACCCATAATACAAGCTCTGCTTAGTTTGGGACTAGAGGCGTTGTGTGTTAGATGTCCGAAAATATTTACTCATCTGTCCTCCTGTCGTAAGAGGAGACTACGGGACCAAACTAAGAAGGAAAACATCACTAAAAAGAGAAAAAGATATAAGCCAGCGTGATACATAGGCCAAGACCTTGGACTGTTCAGCATTGTTACAACCTAATCCCCGTTCCACTAATGCTTAATTCAAAACCGTACTTGATGTATAAGTAATGGTTACCACTAATTAGTTGTTATGCTAATACTAATTCTGTCCCGGAGACTTGCAGGAATCCATTGAATTCGTGCCTAAACTGTGACCAACACGGACTAATAAACCTTTAATCGAATATTCCAGAATCTATTTATGCATGCTTTTGAAGTAGGTATAGCATTAAATATTTATAAATAAGAAATAAATATTTCGTACATTTAACACACTCCCGCCGTCTAGTCCCAAGCTAAGCAGAGCTTATGTTATGTGTACTAGACAACTGATTTAAATACATATATACTTTTTTTTTTGTAAATACAGCAGATGAGGATGTTAGCGTTCATTTGTAGTTATTTATTAATATGCAGTTTATGCAGGGCATTTTTTCCAACTAACCTTTGGACTGTGTGGCAGATGTGACAAGCTAATATACATATATTATTAATTAACACAAATAAGTAGTAGGAATCGTGGAATATGGGCTTCAACACATGTCGACTGGTTTGACCGGAGATAAAACCACATAAGAGCAAACTGATATACACCATTTTACCCGACCACGGCGAAAGCAAAATGAAGAATAATAATTTCGGCAATATATTTATGATTCCTAATGTTTCGTTAAATTTAGACCGAAGTCCTACTCAGGTTGTGATTCGTAGCATTTTATACATGTACTACACCACACATAAAAAATGCATTTGTTGAAGCTTTGATAACCTATTTTTCTTTAAATACTATGACTAGAACCTCTGCATATTGCAAGGGGAATTACCATTTTAAATTGACTGCTTAGACTGAGGGAAGTACCATCTATCCTACCATGACTAAAACCAACTCACGTAATACCTCATATTTTTTCTACCTCATTTTGGTGGTGCATCATTAATTATGTTACAAGGAGATGGATTTCGGTCGGAGATTCAAATCCAAATTAAATTTTTGACGATCCAAACTGACAACATTAAAACCTTAGGACAAAATGGACACATGAAGGACACAGCTATCCTTGTCACTTTTTTATCTCTTGTCTCCGTCTCTGAGAATTTTTTAGACACACTTACATAAAAAATGTCCAAATGCAAGGCGTTCGTGCTTACTCCTGCCCTCTATCCAAGTTGCAAACGTTTTTCTTTATGCAATCGTTAACGCCTAAATTGTCGTGTGTCAGTGGCTAATACTTTGCCTAAGATTAGCTAATGACACTCGCGTTCGAGGCGAGTTCAAGGAGTTTTTGCCTGGAGACGTTTCGCTTGTAAAATAAACTCCTAGCCTGTTCTGGTTAAAAGTTTAACATACGTGGATTGAACACGTGGGTTCTGGTTCAGCTTTATTCCGCATGATGACGAACTAAGAAGTTAGTGTCACCACCCTATTGGGAAGTCGTAACAAGCGACTTAGGGAGCAATCTACACAGGACAACATCACTTCAAAAAGAAGGAAGACTTAAAACAAACCCTGTACCAGCCTATCTAGCCATCATCATCAGCTTATCGCAGTCCACTGCTGGACATAGGTCTCTTATGTTGCACGCCACTTGCTTCGATCCTCGGCTTCTCGCATCCGGCTCCTGCCAGCCATATGGCGGAGATCATTACTGCACTTGGCATGTGGACGTCCTACACTACGTTTGCCGAGACGCGATCTCCACTCGAGAACCCGTTTACCCCAATGGTAATCACTTCTGTGGCTAATATGGCCAGTTAACTGCCACTTCAGCTTGCTTATTTATCCTTTGGGATATGTCGATGACCTTGGTTCTCTGCCGGATTACCTGACTCCTGATGCGATTTCTTAGAGAAACGCCGAGCATAGCCCTTTCCATAGCACGCTGAGCGATGGTGGTATAGTAGACCCAAATTTTCATTTTAATGAGAGGCCTATGTCCAGAGATACAGTGGACTGTTCAAAGCTGTTGATGTGATGACAGGCGACAAGTTTGAATCAAGCAAATTAAAATTTCTGGTTCATCTACCTTTGCTGTGCATCGCTTACCTTCGTTTATAGTAACTACTAGTTGACTATTTATGTAAAATGGTAGCCATTAAAGCCGGTACGGGATAAGATCAGATCTGTTTACGTAATTACAGAAAAAACTGGTGTTCGAAATCCGACCATAATTAATTGACTTCGAAATGTTTTTTATTGGCTATAAATTAAGGCATGTAGCATAAATCAAGCTGTTCATTTCTAGTGTAAGATGAACTGTCAGGGTATACAGTTCTCGTAAAATGACAGGTCCAACACTGGACATTTGGTTTTTAACGGTGTTCACATATTTAACACTCTTTTATTAGCTATTTGTGATTAACGTAATGTTTGTAAATAGAATGGATTTAACTTTAACTTACTTCGCTCGGTAAGCATCTCTCGTGTCGAAATTTAACGTAAAGCCTTCTTCGGCTAATAGGCTACCCAAAATTAACCTTTTATACCTTTAACTTTAAGCAACGATTATGTGGTATTTTCAACTTTAGATATTCACTAGCTGACCCACGCAACGTCGTTTGCGCCTTATATTGCCCGTAGCGTGAAAATTTCCCCCGTTTTTGAAACATTCTTCGTTGTTGCTCCGCTCCTATTAGTAGTAGCGTGATGATATATACCCTATAGCCTTCCTCGATAAATGGACTATCCAACACCGAAAGAATTTTTCAAATCGGACCAGCGGTTCCTGAGATTAGCGTGTTCAAACAAACAAACAAACTCTTCAGCTTTATATATTAGTATAGATTCAATTCAAAGCAGGTTGCTGAGATTAGCGGCTTAACCGAAGAAACGCTTCAGCTTCATAAAATTAATTTACATCGATAAAATGATTAAATTGACCCGAGTGCTATAAATTGTACTCATTATTAAGGAGTACATCATCATCAGCCTATTACAGTTCACTGCCTGATCTCTCAAATTGAGTAAATCTTAAAACTCTTGAAAGAGATTACCTCCAAAAAGATTTCATACATTAATTATTTGGCTACATCCGGCACGCGTTGTTTGTGTATAAAAACAAAGAAAACATTTTTTTTTGATGTAACAACCTCTAATAAATCGATGAACGCCGGGTGCACGCAAGAAAAAGGACAATTCATTGTCCTGTTACGCTCATTGTACGTGTATGCGGCGCTTGCGCCGCATCTATCTCTCATCATTTCATCAATGTTTTGTTATAACGTTATTACGTTCAACTATGGTCCGTAAACCGACTTTACAGACAGACAACCAATTTTTTTTGTGGAGCACCCTGTTTGTATATAAATTTCATCATAAATATAACCAAAAATTTCATCACAAATATACAAACATTGAAATTCATTCATATACTTAAATAAATGTAAGTTTTACAGTATTTGGCTAGTATTTTTCAATAATTATAAAGCAAACACAATATGCATTTAACGTCCAACACACGGTCGGCTAACTTCAACCCTCATTTTATCTTGTTCTCTGACGTCACATGACCCCTGTTACTCAAACAACTAGTTTTCATTCAACGAACAAAACATTATATTCATGGAGATTCAATACTAACAATGAAGCCCCCATAGCCCCCTCTATACAGCAAGAGAGATGTAAACAATAGTGTCTCGTTGTACACCGGTCCGAATTCAACTCATGCGCATGCAGTAATTACGGTTGCATGACATGAGTGGTCGTAAACGACGCATGAACGAGTTATCTCAAGTGTAATGTAATTTTTGGTCTTGTTTTTAATAAATTCCATACAACTTAATCTTTTTTATGTTAAAAATGTGCCTCTATCTGAAAATAATCTTTCAAAACTTAATCCTCATATAAATAAGTCAAATTATTATGCATTTTAAATCAAAGTAACAATACATAGTAAAGATAAGTCGAATAAATGTTTTCGAAATGAAATAATACTTATGCGTTTTGACTTCTGATCTGTAAAGTAGATGAGACTATTTTTACTGTTTGTTCCTAGCGGTTCGAGGTACCATGGTATGTACATGCATGGTACTTCGAGCCGTATATTATTAACAAGATATGTATCTCACCTATTCAAATATATTCCAATCTTATACGGCTTTGTATTTAGATAACATTCACTACAATAATTGGTTTGAATATTTAATGCTTTCTTTTCTTCATAGTTACTTTTATCATTTTCACCTTCTCGTAATATTTTAATCATGTTGTGGGTTAGCTCAGTTGTCTATCTATTGAAAACCGACACTGCATGGCTATTAGGCATCGTTGCAGTTCAACTCGACGCTTACCCAGCATTCGTGGCCACAGTTTATGTAATTGACGCTCTTGGTTCTTAGAACTTGAAGATTGTGGCATGTTCCTAGAATAGTAATGGGATAGACAGCAACATTCATTCGTTTATTTATTATTTGTTAGTTTTTAAACGTAGATAGTATATAGAAAAACTCCTAGTACACTTTTATATGGATATTCTGAAAGGTGTGAAATAAACCTCGATGCATTCTAGAATTAGCGTTTAATCCTAAACCGTATCATAACAAGTTCAACCAAGTGCCGAGAATCGAGAGTAAAATTATAAAAACCGCGATATTTTCTAGATTTTCACACTGGGAGTTAGATGGGTAGGGCATCATGTCCGTCGACGAACATAATGTAAACAAGTGCATAGAGTTATAGAGTTGTATATAAGTAAATATTTTGCTGTTGATATCGGAGATGGCAAATAAGCATGCAGTGTGTCTGAATATAAAACCTTAGCTAATATTGAATCATAACAAACAAATAAAGTAGGTATATTATGTATTTGTTTGTTATACCTCGACATCTTAAACTACTTAACCGATCATTATAAATATGATTTTATTTTAATAACAAGCTGCGACCTTACCCTCGGTTTTTGTTGTTTTAAATTGGTTGATATCGGTTTTAATTTTTGTATTCGCGTAACCCAACCCAATCAAAAAAAAAATACCTAAATAACTCCGTATAGCATCAGCTATCAGCCGGTGAAAGTTCCGTCAAATTTGGTCTTGCCATTCCAAAGATTAGTCTTGACAGACAAAAAAAAAATGATATTTCGATGTTAGTACCGTGTATACTTGCTTAAGTATAGTAAAAAGCAGTTAATTTGAAATTACAAACATACACTTAAATATAGTTTCGTCGTTAGAAACTTTACCATTACCATTTAAGATATAAGATCTGTGGTTAAAATACCTGCAGCCAGAGCTCAATGCCGAAGTGAAGGGAGACAAGCCTCCTGCCCCCGCCAATCGCAGCCATCTACACATATTATCCTTCCTTTCTTGGTTAACGTTTCGTGAGCTGCATTCAGTAATTCTTGAATGTTTAAAGGACGGCCGTTTAACACGAAACTGTTTAGTATTCGTGACGAAAATTCGCAATCATACACGGGTAGTTTAAGACGAAATAGTACACTTGCTGAACCGACCTCAATTTTCGAGGTGCGTTTGTTAATCTTAGAAGTAACGAGAAAATATTGTCTACTAACCGCGTATATGTCGGTTATCGCGGCAAATAGTAGCCTATGTGTTATTCTTATGTATAAGCTATATTACTGTAAAGTTTCATCCAAATCCGTTTAGTAGGTTTTGCGGAAAGAGTGACAAAGATCCATCATACATACTTATAAACTTTGGCGTTTATAATATTAGTAAGATTGCGACCGTTTAAGTACGTGAAAAAGTTGTCGGCTTGGCGGGAAATAGATGCGTCGGGTTGTTTTGTGAGATTTTTTATGTACATAGTTATTCTCTATCGTACATTTTTATTGCTATCACTTAATGTAGGCATTACGAAAACATTAAATAATATTTTCTTTGTTTTGTTGTTACTGAAATCTGACAGCCTCGTTGGTCTCGCGGTTGACGTGTTCAACTGCTGATCGTGAGGTCTCGGGTTCAATTCCCGGGTCGAACCAAATGTTTGTATGATCTACAAATATTTGTTACGGAGTTTGGGTGTGTTCTATGTATAATATGTATGTATTTACAAAAAAAAAGTAAATATGTATTTGTATCAGTTGCCTAGTACCCATAACACAAGCTCTGTTTAGCTTGGGACTAGATGGCGTTGTGTGTTAGACGTCCGAAATATTAAAAAAAAAACAAATAAAATTTAAAATCATAGGGGCAATATTGTTCTCTTCACGGTTTTATATAATTATCTGCTGTCCCTACCTGCTTAAATGCTAGAGTGTTAAAGTTCTTTGACATTTCATAGATTACATGTACAAGCAGTTCATGGTTAAAATTTCAAACCTACAAAGAATTTGATTTTCAGCTAATTATCCTTGATAGGTACTTAAATGTATAAGACTAGCTTTTGCACGCGGCTTCACTCACACACACTTTCATCCCCTTATTTACCCCTTTAGGGGTGCAATTTCAAAAATTCATTTCTTAGTGCTCACTTGCGTTATATAAAGGACCTACATACCAAATTTCAGGATTCTAGGTTCAGCGGTTTTGGCTGTGCGTTGATCTCTGGGTACGTCAGTCATCTTACTCTTTTATATATATAAAAGATAAATAATAAGTAGTTCCATTGCCATTGCCAAAAACTCGTTGTTGGTCGGACTGGCGTCTCATTTTAGCCACATTTTGACAGATGTCCGTAAAAGCGCGCGTGTAAGTAATCGACCTGTCCTAACCCTCCTCTAAGCAATTGACGAGCCCGGGATCCTGGCGAGGGTTGTTAACTGTGTTGAACTCAATTCGAAGCGTTGAACCTTTAAAGTTCCACCGGATAAATTGAACTTTATTAAGTTTAGGGGTTTAAAGATAACTTCAGCGTAATAAGCGTTTTTTTACTTTACTGACATTTAAAACTATAATGTTAATGCGTCAAATGAAACGTAATCGCAGTTTTAATCATTCTTTGATTTTTTCTTTGTTAATACCTATGCATAATAAAATAACAATATAATGCACTAATGCAATTGAAACTTTCTGCCTCGCACAGCAAAACTGTGGAATGAACTGTCGCCTGCGGTATTCCCGGACCAATACGACCTTCAAACCTTCAAGAAACGAGCGTACTCCTTCTTAAAAGGCCGGCAACGCACCTGTGACGCCTCTGGTGTTGCGGGTGTCCATGGGCGGCGGTAATCACTTACCATCAGGTGATACGTCTGCTCGTTTGCCCCCTATTTAAATAAAAAAAAAAAAAAAAAAATGCACAATTTATTACCAGTTAATTATTCAAGGCGAACCTCAAACCTCAACTCCTTAACTAATACTCTGTAACTATGTTTTGTAATAAAATCATATTTAGGCACCAAAATTGTAAGTATTTGTAGTTGAAATGTATGCACTTACACTCGTAAAATAGAGATAAATAACGTTAATCAAAAGTTAAAATAACATTGTTATACACGCCATTTTGGCATTTAAAAAGAAATTTGTATAAAAAAACCAAAGTTTTTTTTATATAAATATTTTATTTTTATAAAAAGTATAGGTAGGTAATTCGGTTTATCCATATTTAGTTTAATATTGTAACAGGAACCAGTAGATATCTTATTAGGTAGGTACCACAGAAATAAATCAGGATAGAATGACGAAAGAGTCGTGGCGTGCCACGTGTGCCGAAAGCATGCACTAAGTGCATAGTATTAATGTACGCAGCTAGATTCACGGAACGGCGTTCGCAGCGTAATAAAACAACAAAACTTCATTACGATGCCGTATTGTGCAATCACTAACTGTAAGAATAAGAGAATTGAAGTTAGTCTGAAGAAATGAGGCATTTCCTTTCATCAGTGAGTACTATTTTTTAGTAAAAGCAAAAAAAAATCTAAGTGTTCTTTCAACTAGCATTATGTTGTCAACTAGAAGCACATCTCTTTACTTTTACTTTAAGGTACTGTATCCATTACGTTCAATATACAATACTCGTACTTATTCCCGTAAAGTGACCGCGCAATGATTATCAAAAAAACAATCGTTCCGAATTCGAACGCCCATCTAGAGCTTGATACACTACGTACCTGAATGTGTCGATAAATTGTTATTATGCAGGCAAGAGTACTATTTAATTCTGGTAGTGTTATATCTATATTGTTTCACTACCAATGAGAATATGAACTTATTTTCTATTTGAAATAAAAATAAGTTTGTTAGATATATTGGTCAAAATATTTACATTATAAATATATAAATTTTGAAGTTACCAGGATCCTATATATATATATATATATATATATATATGTATAAAAAGGTTTCAAAAACATCCGTGATATACCTAAATTACATCTATGTTATTTCTTATCCGATAAATATTATAAATTTTGAAAAAAATGCTGTTCTAAAGCTTATTTTGTAGATGGTGTGATGGATGGATACTTTTTAAGTAGATGGTTTTTAGTTTTCGAACTTACTTTATATACTTAATTGAGAAATATTATCTTAAATATTAAGTTGCATTTCAGTTTTACAATGATTCCATTCTTCGATAAATAGACAAGAAAGTGTAAAACTTCACTAGTCGATGCTCGCGCATTGACCAATCGGGTGCCGTGGTTTGTTGCGCAGGATTTATATGGCAAATTACTTTCGTCACCATTCTAACTTGATATATTTCTGTGGTAGGTACCTTCTTCAAAAAAAGCAACACGTCACTGACTGGTGATTTAATATTTGATAGCGTTGATTCCTTTGATATATAATAATCTCTATAGTGGAACACGTACATAAATATGCAAACTTTAGAATTCATTTTACAATAAAAAATATATTTTACACGTGGTTAGTACATATTGATACCTACACCACTCGCATAATATTTGCGGTTACTTATTTGTAGTCACTATGTGGTTAGTTTACTTTAAATATTAGGTATACCTAGTATATATAATATAACTTTCGAAGTAATAATTCTATTACGTAAAAGCACGTCACGTAATTCCATAATTCAGCTTAATATATTCCATTAACACAACAATAGTCGATGTCAAAAGGTTTTTTAGTTCCCACAGAGAATAGAGGTCAAAACCGCAAATATATTTACTTTAAAAATAGTATCTCTTTAGTATGCAAACCCTAGCCTTGAAAGCATGCAAAACGTATTCGAAACATATGAGCGTGGTACACTCATTACGAGTTGATATAATCCAACAGATTTTAGTTGTACACCGAACTAATGACAAGCGCGCTAATCTATTAGATACCGATTCAAAATAGTCGGGTATTACAATACATACAATTAAGTTTAGAAGGCCGCTGGGAGAGCTAGTCTAGGTTCGGTTTGATGACTCCGGAATTTTTCAGGTTAGCTCGCCTAGTAACAGCTACCGTACGCTTCGAATGTTTCGATACATACAATAGATACAATTTTCCTGACAAAGATCGAGTCAAATAATGGTACCAGTAACAGTACGTCATTGTTTACGTGCAAGATTTGAATTAACCTTCCCAATAATAAACCAGACAAGACAAGTAATGACCCCGTAAATGTATGTTGTAATAGTTTGATAGAAAAACTTCACTGTATAGCGTCTGTAGTTTATTACTTACCACATGGAGACGTAATAGACTCGTATTTATTGCACACGAGATTCGCGAGAGAGAAGGATAGACATATAAGTTTTCTTTTTAAATAATTCATACATTTCATAACTATTAATACCTAATTAAAAGCGTATTTGTAGCATTTTTCAGCTACAACTGATATGTACTACTTGAAATACGAAGCCGAAGCGCCTGACATCACTGCAGACTGCATTCTAACATGAATAATTTTTTTTTAACGCAAAATCTATGGTATCGGTCATTTTGTACGTAATTTATGAGGAAAGACCGTATAGACAAGAATTTTCGCGGCAAAAAAAAATTAAAGCTACTTTAAATCTCCGTGAATTTTTAAACCGGAGAAATGATAATGTTTTCGTAGTTTGATGTGAAAGGCTTAACTTTTGCAGCCGACTGTATAATTTTTCAACCTTTAACAATGAATAGGAAGCATATAATCTTAGATAATTGACATATTAATAATCTAAGCATATAATAGTAAAATAAAATACCATTCTTGTCGTCTATTCTGAAGGAATATAACTTAAGACATTTTATCGCATGACTATTCATGTATCTCTACAACTCTAAGAACTTTAAATTATACATGTGTCGTTTATGTCACCGTGCAATGTGGTGCCAAATTAACCAATGAAACATAACTACGTATAAAATTTACGATTGTAAATACTTGCATAATAATTCAGTGGACGCACTTAAGTCTGTAGGCGACATTTTTATGTTCTCGAATAAAACATAAAGAATACATTTTGTAATTCTCTCAAATTACGAATAAAAATGGCTTCTGCACGAAGCTATGCATTATCATAAAACCCAAGTCTATTACGTGCGAATGTTCTGAGAAAATAATAAAAAGTATTCTGAATTTAAACTAGTAGATATGTTGGCAAATCTCTACTAACATAACCTTATTTCAATAAAATACTAAATACTGCTCGAAAATAAAAAAAATGGCGCGTAGCACAAGGCATAATTTGACTCTATGATTGCCAAATAAATCTAACATTTAATTTCAGAGTATACGTCCATTCACAATGTCGTCAAATCGTTTTTTGTTTTTTCTGTTCTTATTTTATTTTCTCCATATTTTTATCATTAATTTCATTATGAAGACGCCTTCAAGACTTTAGAATTAAGGAGTAAATGCTTGTCTAAATATTTTTCGGCTAGATGCCAACTCATCAAAAGAAGAAGGCATAAAAGGCGTTTAGAAAAGATATAGCCAGAAATTCCGATCAAATTTATATATTCGTTATGTCTTTATCCAGATAACTTTATAGTCCAAAATGTGGTGTTTTGTCTATTATTTATCGTCTAAGTACAGTCAAATTAACACGGACGAACTCGTTTCCAAAAAGGCGTCGTACTTTTGGCTGTTCACGGTTCATTGCACTCCAATTACCAATTGTAGCCAATTGTTTAGCATTCAAATTCAATTTTTGGCACTACACTTCTTTTTCTATACCGAGAATGATTTTATAACTTAACACTTAAATTTCCGTATTTATATTTGAAGGCGTGAATATTTTTTTTGTGAATAATTGTACAGAAAATCAGTGCAAACAGAACATTTATTTATACTAATATAAAATTTTAATTTCAAAACCATGTAGAGAATAAGATGATATCTGGCATAATTAAATTGTGCGTAAGTCAATAACTTACCGTTTTCGCTACCGAGCCTACTCATTTGACACGTGTATTCTAAAAAAAAATATTTACAATAATAGCGACACAACTCTCAGGAATGTTTTGTTACACTTTATCAAGTAAATATGCTTTTTAATTCAACTTTCTTCCAATTTTAAATTTTTTTCTTCAATAACTCATAATTGAAAATAAAAAAAAAACTTTTTCGTAATTAAGAAACGTGGAATGTTTTCAAGGACGCTTTTTATTTGTTTTTGGTCGATTCATTGATATAATGCCATAGCATTCATTAGACTACTCTCGCCGGCCAGTGTGGTTTGTGAACATAGAAACAGAAAAATCGCTCCCGAACCTCCATAGGTCACGGATGTATAATGGTGTTAGCTACGCTAGTTTGCCGCCATAAAGTTATAAAATCAAGCACAGTCTTATCAAAAACTTTGCACTTATTTATTTTAACAGAATCCTCTGAATTCATTAACATTTTCGAATACCATTAGTAACACGTAGTGATTTCGAAATAAGTAAATAAAAAAATACAATAAAATATTAAGGCGACATGCGCTGGTGGTTTACAAAATCAGTCTTTGTAATGTTTTGTCAGCGATATGAACTAGCTGTTTATAATAACTAATTAGAATCGTAATTATCACTGTATTACGTACGTAAACTACTTATTTATGGTAATTCTCTTCATGCATGTTACAAACTTTAGTCGTAGGCATTAATTTTATTCAACAGTACCTACCGCCATTTGATGTATCATTTATGGCGAGCCGTATCTATTTAAAAACTCGAGTATTCATTAAAAAATTAAACTAAAATACTCTCTGGCCGTATTTAAATTTGGAACGTCTAATATTCTCAGTTCTCACTGCTCGTCTTTATTATTGATGCAGGTGCTCATTTTTCTGAATATTGAGTGAAATTAAATTTTCCTTCACACCTGCACTGTAATGGCGGGCGAAACTTTCTAGTATTTTACTTTTCTTTTTGAGTTTCTTACACAAACTCCTTGTAGAAATTCCTTCAAGCAATTATAGTATCTGGAACAGATAAGAATTCAAAATAATTTTCATGAAAAACTATGTAGACTCGTCGCGTAATATCCTAGTTTTTTATTTAAATATTAACAGAGACAGTTATTACAATGCGCGACAAGTGACAAAGTGCTTTCTCAATCTTCGTTTCTTGCAAATACATTCATATTTTAAATTTGTTCAGATTGAATACTACAGAGACGACAACTTACGAAGAGCTTTTAAAAATTCCATTTCATATCAGGGACATACTTGAACTTTGACATTTATAGCCTGTGGTACAACTGTGTGGATTTCAGTTTCTTTTATTATATGTAAAAGCTCAGAATCATATTGAAAAACAATTAAAACCTTAGATGTACTCATAAAAGTATGTATGTTAATGTATCTACCGCTGGCATCATTAGGATACTGCAATTTGTTATTTCATCTTTTCGTGTAAAAAATATTTTAAATATGTAGTATGAATGGAAATCGATCGTTTAGTCGAATAATTATAAGAAAAACATTATTTGCGCTAGATGATGTCCAACCTACTCTAGTTTAGTTCCATTGAAATTTGAATCATTCCCTGTACTGATCTATTAAGAATCTAAAGTACCACTATTCATCCCGCGGTGGTCGTAAAAGACAATTAAAAAGTAAGCTACACAGAACACCATCACCGCATAGAGAAGGTAAAGTTAAAACAATTCCTATGCCAACTCGTCTCACTAGCTTGGTAAAATAAACCTATTTGCCTAAACCTCCTTGATAAGAGGAGGCCTATGTCCCTCCATGAACAAACCAATTTGAATTAAAAATCAGCTCAAATGGGAAAAAAACAAGTAACATAAAATACGCAGTACAAACTCATTAAAGTTAGATACTTTTTAAAAGTTTTTTTATTAGATAGAATTGTCTATGATTGAATGAGCAACAAGACATGCACTTTTTTCCTACTTATTTTTGTTTTGTGTATCATATGTTGGTGATCCAAAATAAATGAAATAAAAGTTAAGAAGCCTATTCTTTCATAGCAGTATTTGCAAATTTTTTTTAACAATTCTGAGTAAATAATTAAGTCGAAGCTATAGTTAACTTCTGCCGCTAGGATATAGATAATTACAGTAAGATATTAATTCACAAGAATATGTATTTTGTAGTATATTATAATGAACTAGATGTTGTTATAACACGGTTATTGTGTGAAGTTTTAGTTGTTCGCGTCTCGGTGTTATGATTCCACCATAATTTATAACTTTTAGTATATTTTTGTCGGCGATATGTTTAAGAGAATGATTAATTAATATAATACGAAACCTGAGTAATTGGACGTACATGCGTTAATTAAGATCGTTATTAGCTAAGTAAATTTATTGTGCGTGCAATAACTACGTTTGAGTTTCCGCTATCGTTAAATTTTAACGGGTACTAACAGAATTATTTTATTTCTAAATTAAAAAAGGGTTAATAAAACCCCTATTATTGGGGTTTCGTTCGTGCGAATGATAAAACGGAGCCCCTTTTTTGGATCATACGGCTATCTGTCCGTCGCAGCCATTTTGCTTCGAATCTACTGGATCGTGTAAGTTTGGTAGACATATCATTTCCTACCAAACATTTGTGTGCAAAGGAAATAAATTGATTTTGTATATTAAAGTTACTTTTGGGGTTTAATTTTCCTATAATATAAATTTAAGGTTGTCTGGAAGAGGTCGCCGTGAGCGATAAGACCGCCTATTGTATAATACCTACATTATGTTAATGTCCATATATATGTATGTATGTCTGTAGGTACTTTATTATATTAACCGACTTCAATCTGGACCAAACTTAAATGGGACCACACGAGAGCACCAGCATTGAAATAAAAAAGAATCATCAAAATCGGTTCACCCCGTCAAACGCTATGAGGTTTGAATATTAAAAAAAACAATCGAATTCAGAACCTCCTTCTTTTTTTAAAGTCGAATAAAAAGATGGAGGTTCTCAATTTGACTTATTTTTTTCTCTTTGTTTGTTACCTCTGAACTTTCGACTATGTGAACCGATTTTGATGATACTTTTTTTATTTGAAATCTTGTGCTTCTCGTGTGGTCCAGTTCTTGACCTCGGGTTTTTTTTTTGGTAAAATTTTACTATAGTGGTGTATAATGAATCTGTATAAATTTAAAATAAAATTGCAAAAATACAGAAATTGTTTACTTAAAGACTACAGGAAACCTTACCTCATAATTTGCAATCCATTTATACGGAAGTCTTTACACGGGTTTGCACTCACTCGTTTATCCTTACATTTTTATTATTTTATATAATTAATTAAATAAATTCATTAATTGTGCATATTGGTACTGAAAAAATTGCTGAGACCAGTTTTATTTTACCATTTCGTAAAGTGTCTGTGCAAGATCGCGTACGCTTTAGTATGTGTGCATTTGTAATTATTTATTACTAGCTGAACCCCGCGGTGTTACCCGCGGTTATTGTTGTACCGCGAGACAACGTTAGTCTATAAAAAGTAGCCGAAGTTACTCCCTGTGTCATCAACTACCTTCCAGTGAAAGTCCCGTCAAAATCCGTCCAACACTTCTTAAAGATTGAAAAAAATGTTATTTTAGTATATGCATATATAAATATGCATTTAGTAAAAAGCTGTTACTTTAATACTACAAACAGACACTCCAATTTTATTTGTTAGTATAGATGTATAGATACTTTTTTAGACCATATTTGCCCCGTGGCGTTACCCGTGGTTGTTGCTGTACCGCTGGTAATACCACTGGGCTCAGTAGAGAATAAAATCTACGCGAACGAATTCACTGACAGTTGTATTCACTGCTAGTTGTACTGAAATAATTAATATGCAAATGTGCGCTTTGGGCGACAACAGTCCCGGAACAAACTAACCATATGACTTCCCTTTGTTTTTATTATGCTGATGTGACAGACGGACGATGATTCACAGTTGTATACATATATGTACTTATATTGTATGTCATATTTCGTGGAATAAGTGTTGTTCTAAAGAATATAAGCACTGTTAGCATCGTCTGGTTACTGAGATAAGTACTAAAGTGTAGGTGTTTAGATAGGATGTTTAGTCACACATATGTAGCAAGGAACCAAACCATACACATGAAAAAATCGATAAAAGGACCCTATCTATAAGGAGATAAGGATAATTATTTCGATTTTGGCATGTGTGTAGGCAAGTAGGTCCATTTCAGATCAAATTGTTTCTTTCGCTTTGCGTAAATTTTGCAGCTGTACTCTTTAGTATCTTTTGTTCATAGTATAATCGGTGCTCCGAATGATTGTTCTTATGCCAGCTACAGTTTTTCAACAGAGTCGTGAGAGCAGGCTTAAGTATAAACAAATGGTTACTAAACAACATATGTGCTCATTTTAACCTTAAACCGAAAGGCCGGGGCGGTACTACCCTCGCACAGAAAAACAACGTAAAATGGCAGCGATCATGCTGTCGTGTTTCGTTGGTGAGTGCGAGACCGGAGGCCCAATAATGCAGTAGCATCACTAGCCCGCCATGGTGTGGGTCACAATGCTGCATTGTTGCATTGTCTGCATTCGCAGTATGGTGACCACCACTCTTGGATTCTGTCTATGCTTTCCATCAGGCAGAGTAGAGTCATTTTGGTAGGGCCAAACATAAAAGGTTCACCGTAGATTTTGGAAACTAGATACGAGTTATGATCTTAACTATAAATACTATATTAAAATAAACGAGGATAACACGAGTAGTTGCCAGTTACAAAGACCTCAGAAACCTATTCCGGCTTTAAAGTTTCTCCTAACTATTTGTTAAAACTGTTGTTCCATCTAAAAGTACGAGTTTGTCATTGTCAAAAACCTTTTAATGACGTCGGCAGACGTATAAAACAACAATTGTAATGGAAAATGGTGTTCGTTCAGTAAATCAAAGTTAAAATATAAGCTTTTAGGAGTTTTCGCTTTGAATAAGGAAACAAAGGAATATAGGCGATATTTATTTTCACAGCATTGTATGAAAATTTAAAACCACGTGGTAGATATATAAGAGCTTAAAAAACTGTATTTTTCTAAAACTGTACCGGTTTTTTATTTGATACAGAAGACAAATGTCCCGATGGAAAGTGTAAAAGTTGATTGTATTTTCGAATATATGAAAAAAAATCTATTATACTTTAATACCTACTGCTATAGACTTGTGTAACCAATGTATAAAACTGAAGAGGTTCTCTATCCGTAATGGCACCTCATTGTCCCGGGGATAGGAGATGCTGCGCACAGTTTTTATGTGAGAAAATTGTTACTTAGAATAAGAGAGTTACACAAGGAAGCTATTTAAAGTTTTTCTTGATGACTTTCTCAAAAGAAAAATTTTTCTCCGTTTTGTTCGGTTCCTGTTGGTCGTAGGCGTCGTAGCGCATATAATAAAACCCATGGGCTATTCAAAACTGAAAGAGTTTTTAAATTAAAACCAATAATTCGTTCAAAGACAACCGAGTATTTTTTTAAACATCGCTGTCCGCAGATATCCATAGAGAAAGTATGACATGGTAACACTGTACTGTATGATTTATCACACGACATATAAAAACAAAATTCATCTAAAAACGCGTAATAATAAATTATGATGGCTATTTTATAAAAGAATTCGATTTCAACACAACCATATCGTGCTATCGTATCGCAGGTGAAAGCATTGATACACGGTATGTCGGGAGCAGTATGACATTTTTCATTTCCATGCCACCGCGTTGAGCTAAAATTATTATTCCCGGGTCGGCCACCTCCCCCCACTGGCCCGGTTTCTCGCAACGGGAGTGAGGTGGGAGGGAACAGGATATGAGTGACGAGCGGTTAGAGGACACTGTTTCACACCTTCTCTTGCTATAAAAAAAATGTGTTTAATCAGAAAGATTTTATTGAAAACGTATATATATTTCGATACTTGAAATAAAATCTTTATTGAAAGACAATAATATGTAAAATGAATGCAATATATGTACATTAAAATGTAATCTAATCAAAATTATAATATATTTAAACATAATTATGAAAATTTAAAGATTTGTCACACAATTACACCAGAACGGCTGAATCTGAATACAATATAGCACATACATCAATTGTAGTCTGGAATAGTAACATAATCTATCGCTATATAGGCGGCTTAGTCCTAATTCTTCTGTAACCCTGGTTGTTTTTAAGAGATTGATGACTGTAACCTCACCACAACCCCCTAATTCTACGATGAATAGGTGCAAAGGTCGTCAACGAACTTCTGAATTAGGTAATTCTGTGCCAATTTACACTGAAGGTACAGAATTGTGTCCGTGTATGGCAGTAGTCATTTCTTATTAGGTAATTCGTCTGTTCTTTTACCATATAACATAAAAAACTCAAACAAAGTAGCAAAGATGGCCGCTTATACCTCGTGCATGGGATAAATGACTAGCGTCAGAGCCTCCGAAATGAAACGCTCTATTTGGGTCAACCAGACCAGGGCACGGCTGTTTTTTTTTTCACATGTTATTCTCACACCGTTGTCGACGTTCTCTTGCAGACGTAAAAAAATAGCTAATTATGGTACGGTTGTTTTTTCGAGCTTTATGTATGTTAGTATTTAATTTAAGAACTAGTGTAGTACAATTTACTTAGGTTAAGAAAACACAGGACTTCTTTTTTTATTGATTAGGGGCAGTAGGGGAGTTAGGGGAGTAGATAGTACTGGTACTGGCGATTACACCCGCAACACTAGAGGCTGCTCATGCAGGCATAGCAGATTCACTTTGGCAAAGTGAATCTGCTATGCCTGCATGAGCAGAGTCATGGCCATTATACTCATTGTAAATGCAGAAATTGCAGTGACCCACATCATGGATTATTGAGATACATCTATATCATTGGGCCCCCGATCTCGCACTCACCGATTTAAGGTTGGTTTTCTGTGCGAGGGTAATACCGCTCCTGTCGAGCCGGCCCGTTCGTGCTCAAATCAGCGTGGCTATACTACCTTAAATGTTGTTGATAATAATCCTTTTGCCATCTATTGTTGATGATCAAATGGCTCAAAGGAAGTTATGTAACTGAGAATGAAGACAAGTGAAGAATGAGAAGTGGTTATTTATAAAATTTGGCTCTGTGACAACACTCCACACTCGCACGCGTAAATAAACGCATGGAAATAAGTGAGCAGTTTTTAATGGGCAAAATTGTGGAAGAAAGGATTTGTTAAAACTGAGTATTGGTTTCAATACACTGTTTCTCCGAGTCCTTATTTTGTGGTATCAGAAACAACAAACCCTCACTTAATTGTTTTAAGTGAGGGTTTGTTGCTTTAGTTTTGGAGTCAGAAAACTATAGTAACGTTGGGAAAAGAAACGGAATAATAACAAGAGACTGTTTTTAAGAGGCCGTAGTCGAGCCAGCTCATACCTGCCTGAGTTCAGGTCGAGCCAGCTCGAGCACAGCTCATCAGGTTCATTTTTGACTGAGTATGGAAAGAGTGATAAGCATTTGTGCTTCTCGAGTTACATGCGTCTATAAATGGTGTCCACCACTGTCCCGTCTACTCGTTTATGTAGCATTTAGTAATAAAAATACAGGATCAACTGGATTATATGAAACTTGATTTCAGACTGAATTAAAGTCCAATTGCCTGTATTTTATAGTTTTGAAATGATAAAGAAAATCATCACTTGCATTGAAAACGAGAACAAGTGCATCAGTGACATCAACTTAATGCGTTTTGGTCCGTTGACAATTGCCACAATTAGTTAGACAATTAAAAAACGGCTTTACACAAAAAATATATAAGAAATACCTAATATGTCGTGGTGCATCTATACTTAATACGTGTAAGCGTTGAAGTGCATTTTTTATTCAGTTCTGTGATATGATAAAATGTCTTTATGATTTTGTTCTGATATTAAATAATATCAAATTGTAAGTATCTGATAATAACGCATTATCATGCTATAGTTGCTAGTTGCATTATTATTTTGTACAATACCTACCTTTGTTGCTGATTGCGACCACAAATGATTTTCATGTAAAAATGTTTTATCTACTCGTAGGTACATATTATAAATACGTGAAGTATAAATACAAATGGTAATGTACGTCTGTACGTGCTTGCCGAGGCACGGGGGTTAAGACCCCAACTTCCAAACTCCAGGCTTTTAGCAATAACACTTTCAGTCCGAACCGGGAGCCGAACCTCGCAAGACCAACGAGGTAGTAATCTATATATATAAAAGAGGATGATATATCCTCAAAAGAGGAAGGTGACTGACTGGCATACCCAGAGATCAACGCACAGCCCAAACCGCTGAACCTAGAATCCTGAAATTTTGCATGTAGGTTGTTTATATAACGTAAGTGAGCACTAAGAAAGGAATTCTTGAAATTCCACCTCTAAGGGGGTAAATCAGGGGACGAAAGTCTGCGTGAGCGAAGCCGCGTGCAAAAGCTAGTATATATATAACGAGTTACTGAAAATAACTTTGCACATAAGTTTAAGCGGTATAATCAAAATATACATTATATAAAATCATAGTTGCTCACTCACAAAATTGGTCAGCAACCGCTTAGGTAATTATTGTAGATTATAATTATCTGACAAACACATCAGTTCGAGGGCCGTGTGCCAAACCGCCCCGAGGAAATACTAGATAAGCATTATACATTGTATATTTATAACTATACATGTTTGTTTTTCTTATCTGCAGTCTGGTATTCACATCCTACTAGGAAGAAAACTTGTGTACTTTTTTCTAAGACTTCGGACTGTAATATATTGATGTAAATTTATGGTCTTGCATAGTTTTTGCTACTAAAACGATTTTAATATATGGGACCTCGTACGATTATTCTTATTATTATTCATATGTATATATGTCACACTGTCATATGATGGAAAACGACCACCACCGTCTGCAATTTAGGATTCCTAATTGCGTTGCCAGCCGGAAGTATTAATATGCCTATTACATTTTATTCCTTCGAATGTTACCAATTAAATACCTAATTAAATATACACATTTTTACCTGAACGTTTTCATAACTTTTTTTACAAAAGACAACTCGTGCAATTGGAATATACATCCCGTGTCGTGAGGGACTTTACAAACTTGATACATGAAATCATGAAAATGTGGGCTTTGAACCCACAACACTTGACATAGTAGAAAGCGGCGTGGCGACCGCGTAAACCACTAGGCCGACTGTGCAATCGACGATTTGGTTCGTAACAGAGGGACCATGTAAGGAAAGTTAGACAGGAAAATGCGGACTTTCAACGACAGGCTGTTGACCGAACTATTCTGTCTCCACAATTTATACTAGAACCGTTAACTGTTTGATAAAAATAATGTAAACAACACCCCAGAGACGTGGTCCAACCAGTGCTCGTTGACAATATACGGCATCACTGGTGTCAGATATTATAAGGAAGCAAATATTTGGAGCAAAATCTCACTAACAGATTGAAACAAATAAAACTTCAAACTTTTACTCTAACTAGAAAGTAAAATAACGTGTTCTTTTTTTAAAATTTCATATTTCGAATAAACGCTGTCATCCTACAATAGATAGCACATGATTTTTATGTACATAGATAATGGACATGTAGAGCTAGTCCGTCCGAGAAAACACAAGGCAACTTCCCGACGATATTGTTCCGCGACGTTTACGCTCGACAGCCACATATTACACTTTTTATAGTCTCGTGAATGCATCCAGTTTTCCTACGCATGAGGGGTTCCGTGCAAGTTCGTTCGTGACCTGGTAAAAGTGACGTCATGTCTACCGCCAGCCGCGGCTGCCGTGTCTGCGCCCGCGCACGCCCCCGCCCCGCGCGTCCCGCTGTCTGACGGAGAACGGCTGACCAGTGACCTTGTCGCTCCGTCCTACTCGCACACACAGCATCTAATTAGCGTGAAAGAGAAAGAGCACGCGAACCGGTATTGGAACAAGTTGTTTGTGCAAGAAAGGTTTCTTCTTTTTATTTATTTAAATGTTTTCAAATTCGCTTTGTAATGTAATAATGTGGAGACGCTTGTTGTTTTGGCGGGGGTAATGACCTTGAATTTTAGTTCTTTTAGCAACACGCAGTAAAAGTGGGTCGTTTTTTAAAGACATTTGAGGTTCTTCATATTCATAACAAACACAGATACTGAAAAATACTTTTTGGTCTAAATTTTTTAGAATGGTTACACCTACTAAATATTGAGTTCGAATAACGTTTGTGTCGTGTTTGTCTCCTCTCTGTTGGAGCTGTGCGCCTATTGTGAGGAAACTGGCTTGCATATATATAACAAGTAATAGGAAAGGAACTAGCAACTGGTGTTGCCACGTAAAGAGATACTACCTTGTTAGTTAAAAATATAACTGATGGCTTGTTTTCTAATCGTAAATCAAATTATTATCTAATTACAGTTGTATTATATTTGTAGACCAAATTAAAAACATTTAAAATTAAAGATTGAACTAAAATAAAAATTACGTTGTTGTGTGAATAAATACTGTTGTTACAAAACGAGCCTTCAACTTATTCCACTTGAATTTATCAGGTGTTTGATGTTTTGAGTTGAGGGAAATTTTGCCGGTAAGTAAATATTTTGTACTGAATACGATGGGGTGGTGAAGTGCTTGTTTTCAAAGTCTGTGTACCGGTAATAAATGTACCGGTACCGGTAACCTTAATCATTTGGTGAAACGCATCGAAAGATTTTTCAACTAAGGTTTCCTTAACGACCATGGTATCATTAAGGTCGAGGAGGCCCATTTGTGGCCAAACATATTATATCACGCTAAGAGCCTTTAGTCTAGTTATGGACAAAAGCTTCTAATTAGAAAAGAGGTTGGCCTGCCGTACCGCAACGGCCAGAGAAGGTCGTATAGTCTGTTATAAATCTCCTTCTCTTACGATTACGACAGCCACGAATTATAACAAATAAATAAATATTGAGGATATCTAACAAACAACGGCATCTAGTGCCAAGCTAAGCACATCTTGTATTATAGATACCAGACAACTGACATTAATACATATGTATATACTTTTTTAGCGTAGCGTAATATTTTCCCCCGTTTTTGTAACATTCTTCATTGCTGCTTCGCTCCTATTGGTATTGGTGTGATGATATATAGCCTATAGCATTTCTCGATAAATGTAAGTACTATCCAACACTGGAAGAAAAAGACCAGCGGTTCCTGAGATTAGCGCGTTCATACAAACAAACTCTTCAGCTTAATATATTAGTATAGATAGAATAGACCCAAACTCTGAAACAAATATTTGCAGATCATACAAATATTTGATCCGACCCTGGCTTCCAACCCGAGACCTCAAGCACAGCAGTGGTTTACGTTACCACTGCACCATCGAGGCAGTCATGGCATGAATAGGGGTCCTGCCATTCTGTATTCTTAATCCATCACCATATATATCGCACTTCATATCACATAAACATATATCAAGGTAGTAGAGCCACACGGATTTCAGCACGAACAGAGCGGTACTACTCTCGCACAGAAGATCAACGTAAAATGACAGCGTTCGTGCTGTAGCTCAATGATGCAGAAGCATCAGAAGGCCGCCGTGACGTGCGTCGGTCACTTGTCTGCATTCGCAATGAGTATGGAGACCACCACTCTTGGATTTTATTTACGCTTTGCATCAGGCAGAGTCAAATCACTTGGGCAGGGTAACATATAAAAAAGAACGATAAAGTTCAAGTATTGTCTTACCAAATAAATATAAATAACAATTTTGCTATGAATTAATAACGAATTTAATAAAGACCCGTCTAATAAAATCATACTGACATCAAAAGTAGATATATTTTCATCTGTTAGAGTTAATGATATTTTCTTAAAAGGTTTTATATTCCGAAAAAAAATCAAGTATTATATAAAATGGAGATAATACAACTGTGGGTTCATCGTCCGAGGGGCGTACCTCTTCCCGTCAGCTGTGATCCGGCCGTCGACCTCCGGGAGGGAGCCCTCTAAAACCTTTTACACCCACCTAATACATTTTACGCAGATTGTGATGTATTTGTGAGAAAACGACTATATACACTGTCATATGTACATACATATGTACAATGATTTTATTTATATTATAATGGACTCTAAAAAGTAAAAGCTTTTCAGGGATTCTCGATGTTTTTAATCAGTTATACTTATATTCAATTATTCGTTTATTTCCTTTTTATTTTTTCTTAATATAGATCACATAAAATAAAAACCGTTTTCCAGTACCTACTCAGAAAGGCATTTTTAGCGAAAATAAAATAATGAGTAACCAAGTATTTTATACACTTTAAGAAGCATGGAACCTGTATCACCTTCTAAAGTATCCTAAAGAGCATTACCTAGATCTCTAGAGTTTTCAAATAAACCACAAAAAGAAAGATAAAATGGATAAGTTGGGAAATGTAAGTAATATCTCGGCACTTCGCTTTTCTATACTGTAGTACCACAGTACTGTGTCATCGTCATCAGTTCATTGCAGTTCACTGATGGATATAAGCCTCTTCCAAGGCACGTCACAGGAGCTTCTTACGCGACTTGTCGCTCCAACTGGTAAGAGGGCGCACCACACTACGTTAGCTAAAATGAGTTCTCCACTCCAGATCACGCTTATTCAGCCCGTTGCCACTTTAACCTACTAACTACCTAAAAACTAAGAGCCATGTCTGTTATTTGGTTCTCTGAAGGATCACTTCGTTTTGTTGTACAGAGAAACTCCGACCATAACACGTTGAGCGATTTCAATTAATGCGTTTGTTTAGTTCAACCCTACTATCAGTGTTCATGTTTCGACACCGTACGTCATTACAGGAAGGACGCACTGGTTGAAGACTTTGATCGAAACGATAATATGTGGTTAAATATATACTTTTAAATATTATTAGAAAAACGCCAATGAATCGTAAACACTCTATGCCGGCTATGCCACGTGGAACGGTAGGAAATTAGGCGGAACTAATTATACATGATGGCGGCATACCAACACAAAAACTGTAGCATAAAAATGCTTCTGGGATTTTACCATCATTCACATATTATATGCTTACGTCATGAAGAGACTAGTAGAGAGTTTGTACCTACTTACATATTATGATGTGGTGCAGATTTTCGACCTTAGGAAGCGCTAAAGGAAGGACCTTAAGATGAATTATACATCATTATAACAGTGTATTACTGGTGAGAGACCTCGGAGGTTTAGACCTACTTTGCCATACTGCTGGCAACACGGATTGGTATAGGGTTTGATTCAATGATGATGTTTTCCTTCTCTTTACAGTGATGTTGACACCTTAGTAGGATGAACACGGAGATTTATTACTGATACAATCTAGGTAGAGATAAGAAAACATGGTCCCCACTTTTCAAAGGAAAACTATAGTGTGGCAACGCCTACGTAAAGTAAATCGCTTCACGTACAGAGGCGAAATCATATCGATCTGTTTTGTCTTTGTACATGTAGCTATATAGAGTATAAATATTTAATACTCCTTACAGACTACGAATGTTTTCGATGACGTAATAATCTCTTGTCATTAGCCTTGTGAATGCGAAGACTCAATTTGTGCTTTTCAATCTGCGCTGCCGCGGTCAAAACTCAAGATATTTGTCAAGAAATAATCTTCCTCTGAACTATTTATGTATGTAGCTTGTACAAATCTCCCAGTGCCAAAAGCCAGTGCCATTATTTTCTCATACCGACTTATTTTATTTTCCATAACAAACCTCGTGACGAGGAGGTTACTGCCAACATCAAATCAGGTGTTTTGTCTACTGAACAAACTCAAGGGACTTAGAGAGATGAAATGATTACTATATTATAGTCTGAAGATCTGCCGAACAGTCACAATAAACAATTACACGCTATATAAGCCAAGAGAAAAAAAAATGAATCCTTCCGGCCGATCTTAGATTTAAAATATAAAAAAAACTGAGAAAGAGACTTATGTGCATCTTGCTGTCCATGTACAGACCAATTTAAAAAAAAAAGTTAAACAATTGAAAACTGTCAATGTCAAATTATTGAAAGTCCAATGTTTAGCGATTAAAAATTTTAAATGTCGTCCGCATGACCACATCGGTGCACTGAACCCACTGTTGTCGTTTTGATGCACACGTTTAATTTTATAACCTCACTAATTAGCCACACGATGCATTTTTATTTACAAATTATACAAAATACCACTTTATGTTTACTATTGTCTACAATATATTAAGGAAAGATTTGTTTGCTGTCATTGAACGTCCGAAAACAAATTAATTAAAACTTTCTTCACGTAATCTTTAAAGAGTTCTGTTTGAAGTTTCGTTGTTAAGTAGAAGTTATAACGAAGATAGATAGTTTTTTTGTTTATAGGAATATCGTTAAATATGTCGTTATTATTCGCTAGGGAGCTAGGTAACAGTTGGTTTTTAAAACCCATCCACGATTTACCTAAAATGCTGATTATTTTATTTTTAACTAGCTGAACCCCGTGGTGTTTCCCGCGGTTATAGTCGTACCGCGAGTAACGGCACGGGGCTAAGCTAGTCTAAAAAAAGTAGCCTAAGTTACTCCTCATATCATTAACTATCTATCAATGAAAGTCCCGTCACAATCGGTCTAAGTGTTCCAAAGGTTACCAGGAACAAACAGAAAGACAGACTGACAAAAATTAAAAAAAGATCATTTTTTGTACATGTACCCATGTATACATACATATGCATTTAGTAAAAATCTGTTATTTTAATATTCTTCTCAGTCGTTCACTCTTGTCAGAGTGGTCGTGGCCATGTGCCGGTCAGAATATTGCGCCACCGCCTTCTTCGTGATGCGACGCCATGTTGCTCTGTGTTTTGCAGAGTGGGAGTTCTCGTTGATGCTGGATCGTGTGACAGACTTGATGAGATCCGTCCACCGCGTAGGAGAGCGTCCACGTGATCTTTTACCCTCGACTTTGCCTTGCACCACCAATCGTTCCATAGATTCTTCGTTACGGGTAATGTGCCCAAAGAACTTGAGGATACGTATTTGCACAGTCGACGATAACCTCTCTTTAATTTGGAGTTCTTTTAGAATCGAAACATTGGTTCGGTGGGCAGTCCACGGGATACGAAGCATGCGTCTCCAGCACCACATTTCCAAAGCGTCAATCTTGCGACGGTCTCGGATCCTCAGCGTCCACGTCTCAGCTCCGTATAGAAAGATTGGATTTGGATGGATGGATTTTAATATTACAAACAGACAATCCAATTTAATTTTTTTGTATAGAGCGGGTTTCATTTTACTTCTAAGTTTGAATCCAATATTGTCAAAATTAACTGAAAAAAAAGTAAGGACCAAAGACAATACTGACTATACAGATACCATAATATATGGCAGCCACAGTCCCTTTGAGTTACCACGGTGGCAATAGATCCTTTTACCTTTTTGGCGCGCTATACAATCTAGTAATTTTAGACTTAAAATTTTCACCTAGCAACAACAAATAAGATGATATTTTATATTACGATGAGCATGATAAGAATTTTATAAACTTATTATATAGATAATTAAAAGTTGGAACGTCGACCATAATTTTAAGTAAAAAAAAATTGTATTTAAAATGTTAAAATTGCGCATAAAACGAATAGTTTGTGGGTTAGATATCCTCATACAATAAACCTCACTGGTTTTTATGCATGTTGTAAAAGAATAATATAACTAGGTATAGCAACCTTGGTGCAATGAACTTTATATTGTTTGCTGTTATTTTTAACTTGTCGTGCTGATATGTATTAATAAAAGGCTTGGCATTTTAACACGTCTAATGTAGCACGTGTATCAATGACTAAAGAGAATATTCGCTTTTTAAATTTTGAATTTGTTTTTAGAATAGTGGAATGTAGTATTCGTTTAGAAATCTAGAAAGTTTTATGTGGGATACATTTATTCACTTACTAGTTGTTATCCGCGGCTTCGCCCGCGTATATGTCGGTTACCGCGGCAAATAGTAGTCTATGTGTAATTCTGATGAATAAGCTATATTACTGTAAAGTTTCATCCAAATCCGTTCAGTAGTTTTTGCGTGAAAGAGTAACAAACATCCATCCATACTTACAAACTTACGCGTTTATAATATTAGTGTGATAACTAATGGGTGGCCTAAGTTAGTCACCATACTCGTTTATTAAAAATAATCAGTAGTATAACATTCAGATACCTACTCAGATGTTATTTGTACGAGTACCTATGTGTTCATAATTTTAAATATAGAATCACCTATTCTTTATTTTATCTGTGGTGTAGATTGTTCGCTAATTAATATTGATACTCGATTTTTGAGTTTTGAGTGACTTTTTTAAACATTTCTTTCTTTAGGTACATTAATCTGTTAATGAAATTAATCAACCAAATATACTACAACGCTATACTAAAATAAAAGTTGCCTGTAAGAAATTGCTTTTGAGCGATTAGGCCGCCATTTGTACATGGTTATTATATTGTTTAGAGTATCAATATGACTGTATCAATTGGTATACCATAAAGTTTATTCTAATTCTTATTCTAAAATATTTTATATCTGTAAATACGTAGGTTGCGGTGATTAATTATTAGAATGTTACCTTTCAAGAGTTACAATGTCTAGCGTAAAACCCACTCAGTGTCCGCTCACTAAATACCGTAACGAATTATGCTTTCAAAATGGAGAATTCATGTAACTTACTATTTTGCATATATTGCTGCTATTTGCCTATACATATTTACAAAACATTTAAAGTAATGGAGGCCCGTGTTAAGTGAGGGCAAGTGAATTTGTAACGGGTACTAGGTAGACCACTCGCTGTGACGTGTATCTAAACTATTCAATATTGTAACATTTTGATAACTGTTTTGTTTTATTTTCCTGTAAAGAGTTTTAATGTTTTTTTATTTTTAAAATGTGTTAGTGTGACTTTTTGGACAGTCAATTTTACCGCTTTTGAAATTGCAATAGTTCTAATCGCCCAATTAATGAAAAGTAATTTTGAGATGACAAATTGCATACATTTAAGTATTTGCCGTTCTTGAAATAAAAGATTGTTTAGAAACTACCACTCAATCAAAGACAATAAGCGTTGTGAACGTATTTCAAATTGCAAAATAAATATCAAATGCAAAAATCTATGTTTCCGGTAAAGCCTTTAGAAATGGTGAAGTCTTAGGACATTATCTAAACACACGTCAAACTTAGACTCAATATATTTTTCTTCTTCTTCCCAGCCTGTATTATCCACTGATTTTACCTGAATATTAGTTTTTCCACGGAGCGACTGGCAGAGCTCCGCAACCCTGAGGGTGAATTGAATTCGAAGATTGAACTAGTTGTCAGTATATTTCAGAGCACTGACTTCCCATTAACGATTGCCTTAGATGTTCTTGATAACCGGGAATGACAGCTTAACGTGCTCTTAAACACTATAACAAATATGTATTTTAATTACAACTAAATAAACTACTGCGTGTGAAGTGTAAATATATAACCTTTAAATCAGCTCATTTTTTATACCGTCACAATACCCGTACAATCAACTATTGTAATTTTTTTTTTGGTGCAGCTATTTTCGGATTCGAACTAGAAAAACCGCACACTATCTCGGGTACTAAAAGCCGGCGAACCAGGTGCACCCTCGAAAGGAAATCCCTGGAACCCGACGTACCCTATACATCCTGTATTTATTTCCAAGGTTGCCTGGAAGAGATTCGATAAGACCCCCATTTATACTGACTTAGCATTAAGCATAGCATTATCTTATGTACAATAAAGCAAGGACAGTAATTAGATTAGAAATAATAATAATATATATATATATTACTAGCTGAACCCCGCTATGTTACCCGCGGTTATTGTGGTACCGCGGGTAAGGCCGCGGGACAAAGCTAGTCTAAAAAAGTTACTCCCTGGATCATCAGCTACCTGCCAGTGAGAAAGTCCCGTCAAAATCGGTCCGGCCGTTCCAGAGATTACCCGGAACAAACAGACAGACAAAAAATTTAAAAACGTTATTTTGGTTAATATATTACTACTAGAAGAATTGAATTTGTGTTTATGTGAATTGCAGTGATGATATTTCGCTGTAAGAGTATTTCAATAAAATCTCCGTTCTAAATGTATGATGTGACGCCGCGAGTTTTTGTACCAATAAAATTTATATAAAACTCTATTTACGTAACTTTGTTTCTACATAGTAATATAACATATTTTTATATGAGCTAAGATATAGATGTACGCTAAATTAAACTGTCCGCAGTCGTGTCAAATATTTTTATGTCATGTGTAATAATTTTAAATTTAGAATTAGTTTGATGGAGTTAAGAAGGCTGTTACGAATGTTCAACTGTCATGTTTTTTATTTTACAGTATTTTATGTAAGTTATTGCATGTTTACGAATAAATATTAACTAATTGGTAAGATGACGAAATGGGTGGTGGTGATGGTACTGTTGTAAATTCGATCTCCATAACAAATCCAAAAAAATTCTTTATTTTTACCACACTACATTTATTTTGAAAACATTAGTTTTTTTTAGGTTACTTTTTGAGGCCAAAAATCTTTGATTTTGTTTTTTTTTTTAATTTTAATGTACCCAGTGTCACTCTCACGATTAAGACGAATCTATTGACACCACTCACATAAAAATAAAACAAGAAGTTTAGGCTCTAGGGCGTGCCAAAGAAATATAGATACATACACTCGAAAAACGTAACCTTCCTACTTTGACAGTCCGGTAAACCATTTTCATTTAGGTATTAGATACAAAAGACTTGTATCTAATACCTAAACCAAAATGGTTTCATAATGTAATATAATAAGAAGATCAGAAAGCATTTTACTAAACTGGTAAACACTTCATCTTCTTTTTTAAAAGCTGTTACTTAACATTCAATGTGTATTATTTATTCCCCATATGATAATATGTACATTGGAAAAACCTTAGTTTCAACTAAAGTGTACCGCTCAGTAATAATTTAATAATGTATGTACATCCTTTAGCTCTAGTTACACGCTCGGGTACCTATACCTACTCTTCAAAGGACCACGTGCAGAAAAACCCAACTTAGTTATGTAAATAATTATTATTGTAATTACTTTTTATAATATTTCTTTACCTCTTTTGAAGATGAAGTAACCAGTCTTTAAAAAATATAACAAACCTTGCAAGCATATTATATTTGCATACGCTTTTGATTTAAAGCGCCAAAACAGTTTACGGTGATTAAAAAAAAACGTATCGTTCCTTGGTGCATAAATTAAATTATCTATGCTTTATTGTGAAAAAGTTGTGTCTAAAGAAAGTTTAACCTTGTTATTGAAATCCATAATTATAAAATCCATTCCTGTAATTGAATTTGATACAAATTTTCCAAGGAAATATAAATCATAAGTGACGAGGGATTAATATCTCACATAATATAAAAAACAACTTCATAATTTAAGTAGAAATACTGCATAAATCTTCCTGTCTAAGGAAATGTTAAATTAAGATCACATTTAAACAACAAAAAAAAACTAAATTAATAGTATCAAGTTTGGAATAAAATAGGTTTATCTGGATTTTATATCCTGTTCTTCTCAGAAAGTGACATATATAGGAACATAATCAACGTCGCTTTATACAAATATGGCAACACAGATTACATAAAAATAAGCATCGCCATACGTTAAAATATTATAGTGATTACCCCGACCTACCTACCCTATGGTCATTATTTTGAAGTACTTTGAGCACAGAAGTTCTAAATTTCTAACTTTCAAGTACGCTGCGTTAATTGCTGCAGCCATTCTGAATGAACCCCTATATGCTAGGGTGCGTAACTCTTATGTAAGATTTCCCCTACAAGTTGCTACGCAATCCTGCGACCCTACTGTACCTATGTTTTACAAATAGACCAACTTAGCATATCGTCATATTTATAACCGACTTCCAAAAAAGAGGAGGTTCTATGTTCCATTGCATGTTTTTTTTTTGTGACCGGTGTAATGTACCGGGCGATTGTGGTACCTACTATTACATTTTGGCTTGGCACCTATTTCAAACAGATTTTAGGTACTTAGCACACATAATAATACTACTATTTAAATGAATAAAGAATTATGTATAGACAAATTAGACAAGAATTGGCACAGCAATTTATGAAGAGCCAGTTATTTTACGCTTTTTAGTGTTTTTTGGCAGGGAGTTTTCGTTGGATGTTTCTTGGGAGTCGGTTTTTTTGTAATTTAAACACCCTTCAGAACATGAATTTCATAATAGTAGACAAGTCAAAATAAAATACAACAGAAAGATTGCCACATATGAACCATTTATTTCTTTTTAATCGACTTCAAAATAGGATCAGGTTCCCAATTCGACTGATTTTTTATGTTTATTATCTCAGAACTTTCAACTAGGTGAACCGATTTTGATGATCCTTTTATTTTGGAAAGCCGGTGTTTCCCGTGTGGTCCCATTTTAATTTGGTACATTTGTTGAAGTTATTTTTTTTGTTGAATTTTGCAGAGAATCGCATCTGACATTTCAGTTTTTTAAAATGAGTTCCAAATCTACTATTTCAGAAATTTTAAAAGAAAGCATTTCGCGTTTATGGACATGGGTACATTACAACACCCTTGGTTACTGTTTTTTGAATATATTGAAAGTTTAGATCTCATTTTACCTGTACAAATACCTTCATTTCTTTTCTCCCATAAATATATCATTAATGTTAAAATTAAGTAAATTAACAAATGTTTGAATATAACGAGATTTAAAACTAGTTTTACTAAATGGTTGCCATAGTTCATAGTACTGCTGATTACTAATGAACTGTTTCCTGTGTAGGAAAATCATATGTATAATGTATATTCAGTATATTTTGTTAAATGAAAATAACATAACGTACTTGGACAAAGAAAAGAAGATCCTACTGCAAATTTAAAAACCTACTGCAAAATTATTTAAAGAATGTTGAATTTGGAACATTTAAAAATATAAGACAACGTTCATCCGAGAATTTTAAGCCTCACGTTAAAAAAAGTTGAAAACTATTGCGCGCGGTTGCTTTTGGAGTCATAAAGTAGGTGTCAAAACTTTTCATAGAAAATATAATTACTGTCAAAAATTTTGGTAGGAAAATCTTTTTAAAGTTTTATTTGTTAAAAGTCTCTGGATCGAAAACGATGAATGAAGTACGTTATAACACATGATCATAAAAATTCTGCAAGTAAAAATAGTTGAAAGTTTTCTCCTTACAGCTTCTCAGCTCCTGCATCGAATCTAAGTGTTTTAAACCCACGCCCACGTAGCGTTTGCGTGAAAGTTTTAAGTTACTCATCTTTTGTTCATCCCCCTAGTTACTTTACATAGCTCTGTCGGCTTTGAAGTTACCTTTTCAAAGAATTTTATTCTAACTTTTTCCATCATTAATGTTTAGTGACATTTAGACATTTTCTGAAAGTTTTAGGTTTTCGTAAAATCTTCATACAACATAATAATTTTCTGTTTATCTTTATTGAACTTTTATTGGTTTATATCTATCTAATATATAAAATTCTCGTGTCACAGTTTTAGTTGCCAAACTCCTCCCCCTAACCCCTCCTTAAAAAAAATTTATGGCAAAACGACGTTTGCCGGGGCAGCTAGTACTAATATATAAAGCTGAAGAGATTGTTAGTTTGAATACCCTAATCTCAGGAACCGCTGGTCCGATTTGAAAAATTCTTTCAGTGTTAGATAGCCCATTTATCGAGGAAGGCTATAGGCTATATATCATCACGCTAAGACCTACAGGAGCGGAGCAACAATGAAGAATGTTACAAAAACGGGGGAAAATTATCACGCTACGGGCAATAGGAGACGCAAACGAGGTTGCCTGGGTCGGCTATAACTAATATAATTCTAAGTTTAACTATTATTGCTACTGAATTCAAATAAGTAAAACCGGTTATCTATCCTCAAAAAGCGACTATCTTCTATTGGTTAGTTAACATCTTAGCACGATCTATTATGACTATAAAGATTACAGATAATTTATTCTGTATCTAACCAGACTGAGATAAATTAAATCATGCTACGAATTTATGAAAACGCGGTCGCAGAGGTTAACTCGAAGCTATAATTATTCCTTCATATCGTAGCCAATGATATTCGTGTATTCCCGCCAAAAATAAGCGGCCATCACTTCAGTCCGTTTGACAGAACTGGTCCGAGAGAGATTTGTTTTTGGCAACGGTGCAAGAGTTGTCGAGCGCCTACATTTCATTTTTCATAAAATTTAAATAAACTTACAAACAAATTATTTACAAAAATGTGGTCTGACAGTAAATCGTTTTTCGTGTCACTAATTATTTCTTATGTCTTCACTTTAAAAGTAGGATTACGATCTTTGTCATGAGACAAATTAATTGAACTTTTCAAATTAAAAAAACTCGAGAGGTGTCAAGGGACACCCGGATGGAACGATGTTCACTGTCAGGATTCATTATTTATATTATTTTTTATTATGTACAAAAAACCTGTATATACTCAACAAAAATAATCGTCGCGACACCACACTGTTCAATGCGAAATAGAAATGAAAATGTCTGGTTTGCTTTCTGTAAGAGAGAGAGAGAGAGAGACAGAGAAACAGAAACATGCGCACGCCGCACGGCTTACAATCGCTTACTGTAGCAAAAAGTGTCGTGACAACTTTTCGTAAAAAAATTTGTGTCGTGACAACTTTTCGTAAGAATTTTTGTGTCGTGACAACTTTTCGTAAGAGTTTTTCCGTCTAGCCCCCTTTCACAACGCGCGATAAGGAACTTCGTTCCATCTAGTCTTCGCGAGTTGTTTAAGAAAACAAAGTGATTGTCTATGATTGTTATATGTTATATGTTCAATAATGTTCATACTGGTGCCGCAAAAAAAAAACTTTCATGTATGTACAACCATTTTTGTTTTTTGAGTTAATTTTAATTGGCATGTTGTCTCTTTTCAGGTAAATATGACAAGATTTGCATTAAGAAATCATCTACACGGTAGGTTGAAAAAGTTATTGGTTTACGCGAATAGATAAAGCAGTTTTACTACAGCGATCTAAATGTGTAAGTTATTAACTTAGTCAAAGTGAACTCTCTGTATTTCGTGTTCGAATATTGAAAATAACTTTCAATCAATATAAAATTAAAATGAGCTTTAGAACTTTAACAATAGATTCTTCTATTTCATCCTGGTCCTTTTCCACTGCGATGAACAAACTATACACCACGCTCTGTGTAAAGCGACTCTCGTAATCTAAAGAAAATTTTGTGAAAATGTTGCTCTTTTGAATCAATTTCGTGTAGAAATATGTAGTTGGTAAGTTTCTCTTTTAATGTAACATCTAAATATTTCAAATGTGACGTTTGAAAGGCATTTATTTATGCCTTTAATCTAAACATTCAGAAAAAATAATTTAAAAATCACACCTGATTTGCCTGTGTTATTTAGAGTAAAAAAACATAATGTAAACGACCTAAAATTATGAAATTTATGCGTTGCTTATTTATAATGCGTTCACAATATGGTACGCCATTATTTTCTCGAACTATTTGCCTAGTACAACACAATCTTCAAATGATTATTACTTGTTTTATAAATATCATACCACATTTTACCATTTAGTAGATTACTACCTTAGACACATCTAATTCACATTGTATTGTTTTTGTAACGAAACATATTATTACCCAACATCAAGTACGGGGTCTTAATACATCTAATCTCGTATAAGTAACGCCTACGGTGTGTAGGGAAGCAAAAAGTTGTTTAATGCATGCTCTGAGGCGGCCAACGTCGGCAGCGCGTCGCCGCTTGCGTCACGTAGTGAAATCAATGATGGGCGCAGACCCAGTTGTAAAGTTGACCTTGGTCCGCTCTTGCCGACTGCCGACCGCGCACTGCCACTGCCTTGTTTGTACCACGAAATTCTGCTAACGAATAGTGCAGCATTCATTTTTGAAATATGTATTGTGTATAACGAAATGCTATTAAAACGCAAGCATTCTAATAAAAAAAAAGTTTACGGTTATGTTGTCTACAGTCTATGTTACGTAAAAAAAAGTATTGTCTATCGATTTTTTTATGAAATACTTGCTATGATATACTACATAGTAAACTACATAACAATTTATTGGTTTGTACATGTCGTTATTTATGAAGGTAAAGCATAGAGGTCACAAGGAAAGGTAAAGCGTGTGACATTCACGTTTCGTAAGCACGATCGATAATGGCTGCGGTGTTCTATTCTATGTAATGGTACATTGGTATCTATTTCCCATATTTTCGAATTATTATTGATGGTATACTAAAGTGTCATCGGTTTCCTGTTGTGAATGTGAGTTATCTTTAGACTTTATTGTACTACTACGCATTTACGTTTAATATTCAGAATAATAATTGAGTTAATGGCCTCTTATCTACAATATCTGTCTCCTTTTACGCATTAATACTTTTTCGCCATAGTACCTATTTAGGTCACGATTTCAAGTTTATCAATAAACTTTAATTAACCAAGTGTTTACAATTAGGTAAAATAAGACCGAATTTCTGTTTATTTTAAGGTAACCAAACGTGTTTGGCGAGTATTTGCATCAAACTAAGGGCATTAACATTTCGAAATGACCATTAAAGAGTGAACATACATACAACCTCTTTGGGTATACACGCGTCAAGTAATAAAAGAAACGATATACGAAACGGACGTGGCGCGGCCTCGCGTTGACTCGTAAACACCCAAAAAAAGTCTAATTCAAAAACAATAAAATTGTCTGCGAACAGTTTATTCTGTAGCCGTAGTGCGGACGATGAGTATCGGAGACTACGCAACTCTCGCACTGATACTAGTGTAGTGATACTACGTTTAGGAGAGCACCGAACGTTCAACGAGCACATAGACATGTGGCAGATAGAACGGAAAATAATACACATTTTTTTAAATGTGTAAATAGGTACGGCAGTAGCATCATTTTATATACAGTATAATTCATGTATTATACGGGCTATAGAAGGGTATATCTATGAACTCTAGTAAATTAAAAAATAAAAATGTAAATAATGCTGTTTCTATATCAATTCAAATAGGACGTATAAATAATACAGTTTTACGGAAACAAATTAAAATTATGCGGATAAATAAACTTCAATACAAAAATTTCGAAACTTTGAAAAACTATTGTTTTTTAAGGATTGTAGTTTTTTTTTCATTTTTAAATTTACTAATACAGTTTTAGACATACTGACCCGACACTTACAATTCCTCTTGTACATGAGCAATTGTTTTTAGAAATAAATAATGAAACGAAGACATTTATCATAACGTCTCTCATTGAATCTCCTACTCTATGTGTAAGGTATCTATAATTGCCAGCACAAACCGACCGTCATGTTGGCTGGGTGGCAATGGCGGGTGGTGGCTACGCGTGACCGTGGGCGGTCATCGCATTAATATGTGCGCGCGGTCACGGGGTCGCCGCACCGGGCTTCAGAACGCACGCCGCGACGATCAGCGTTCGATTTTTGAATTTCAAAAATGGCGAGGGCGACAGCTATACCGACACGTACCGCGGATTTTATGCGTCTACTATAATTTTGTATAATTTATATTCGATACGCTGTCGGTTGCTAGATAGCGTTTCTATTGAAGTGTAGTCGATCGCGTCGTGTCCGGGTGCTCGGATTGAATATTGATTGGTGCGATCGTCGGCAGGATGCGTTTGCACGCTGGCTGCTGCATACATGCATCGCTGATCCACTGTTTATTTCCAAACAATGTGCATACGTGATAAGACACTGTTTCAAATTGAAAACTCCACGGAGCTACTTTTGAATATCAATTGAAAAAAAAACTACTTAATATTTATAAAAAAAATTAATGCAATGTTCATTACATATTTCCATTTTTTTATTTCTTTTTAATCTAGTCAGAGACCGCCAATACATAACGTTCTAAATTCAAACTGGGCTCTCAATTTAGTCTCCTTAATTTTTTCCATTATCCTCTTTTGTACGGCCTATTTTCTGTCTCACAAAAGAAATTAATTCACATTACCGCCAAAGTCTGAAACGAGTGGTACTTTGGGAAAGGTCTTTGACTAAACAAATTGCGTACTTCGTATAACGAATCATATTAATTAGATAACTAATTCTCAAATGGAGGGAAAAGCTATTGTTATTTTGTTGGAAGTAATCCAGAAAATTGAATTGCCTGAAAGAAACTTTGTTAACAATGCTTTTGTGATACGCTTCGTGCGAAAGATGGATTTGAACTAAACGCTTAATTCATATTAAATACCTCCGCTTTGTACCTATTGAAGCTGTCATTCCTGTAGCTTTTGTCTTAAGCGGTAATTTATTATCGTGGGACATTAACACAAAACGAAGAATTAAGTTGAGGGAATATGTATGTTTTATTAATTTCTTAACCTGATCATTTACATCTCTATAACATAGAAAAAATAATTAGGCTTGAAAATAGTCAAACTAATTTTCTATGTGAAATTTAAAACACTGACTAAATTTGAACTATTCAAACGCCTCCATTTTGCACGCGCTGTTTGAGAAATCCGTGAAATTCGTGTTTGTTTACTTATGACATTACATATAATATTAATGTTTTATCATCATCAGTCTTTAATATTTCTGTTGAATATAGGCCTCCCCTCAGAAAGGATGTTATAGCCTGCTATACCACACTGGACAATTGATGTGTTTTTTAATATCTTGAAATCAACATTAAAAGTAAATGACATGACAACACCAAGATATGACGTCACATCTCAGTGTCACAAAAATGTCTATGATTTTAACGTTTAAGAAAATGATACTCATTTTACTCGAATGTCATCTACCCTATTTAAGTAAAGAGCAGTATATTATCTTTTGTTTGTACTATGTGAACGTTTTATCAGACTGTTTTCAATAATACAGACCTATTTATGGTATCAGCTAGTGCAGCCATGATATCGTATCAATACTCTGTTTACATTGCACACGATGTTTATTACTTTAATTAGTTAGTAAGTACTGTGTTTGATTAATTAATTAAGTGTGTTAGTCACTCTAAGGCACTTGTGTGTCTCCCATATAGTCCATCTAATTTAAGAAATACAGTATGACGTTGTACTTTTCAACACGAAACGGAATAGACGTAAGTAACTCACATCATAATCTTGATGCCCTTTTACTTACTATTTCTACTTGGAACATAGTAATCTATACTCTATACAAATAAATAAAATCTGAGTGTCTGTTTGTAATATTAAAATAACAGCTTTTTAATCAATGCATATGCATATGTATATATACACGATACATATGCCAAAAATGTAGTTAAAAAAATTTTTGTTTGTCTGTCTGTCTATCTGTCTGTTTGTTCCGGGTAATTCTGGAACGGCTCGACGGATTTTGACGGGACTTTCACAGGCAGGTAGCTGATGATCCGGGGAGTAACTTAGGCTACTTTTTTTAGACTAACTTTGTTCTGCGGCGTTACTCGCGGTACAACAATAACCGCGGGGTTCAGCTAGTAACATATAATTTTGACACAGTCATAATACCTATTATCATCTTCCTAGACTTTATTATTCCTAAGATTTGGGGTCGGCTTCTAGTTCAACCGGTTTTACATAACTGAATATTAGTTTTTACACGGAGCGCTTAACGCGCGGGAAACACCGCCATCTTCCATACTCCGGGCTGCTATTAAGATTTTCTTGTAAGAAAAACAAAACAGCAGTCCGACCCGGGAATCGAACCCGAGACCTCTTGATCTGTAGTCGCTAACGCTAGCCACTAGACCAACGGAACAGGTTAATAAATAAAAAATAATGACAAAGTAATTATGTTGGAAGGCTTTCATTCCAGCTACAACCAGTACGAATTGCTCAGACCCCTATATCCATCCATACCAGCAATATCTTATGCCTTCTATTGCTGTCCATCTTCCAAAAAATCTTTAGTTTCCAAAATGCCTGGCTGATTATTACCTCTACATCTTTCTTTTTTTTTACGTGTCGAATCCCCCACTGGCCGTCACCCAACGAGACTTGCGGCGTGGTTTGGTGTGTCGGAATCGGACCCACTAAAACCACACGGTGTGCCTTAGACAGGAGAGGTCCGGGAGCTGCATCCCCCCTTCAAACTGTCAGCCTCCACTACCCCTTAGAAGTTTATCGGCCTAATACTTATAGTCATCTGCATCTCTCCTAAGCTTTGCTATTAATTCATCTGACTCTGACAAGTGTACAATATTAATCATAAATAACTGTAAGAAAAAAACACGTGTATGCATTATGGTGACCATAGAGCATAGAACAGAGCCATTAACCATTAAGAGAATCGTCTCGAGTCGTGAACACAAATTGGCTTTTAATGTCTTATTACTACTGTTTTCTTTCTGTATCAATTTGCCTTAATTATATTTCTTACACAGACTTATTAAGAGTACTTTAATTTAGACACTATCTCTAAAAATATTCGTCACGAATGTTGAACACAATGACATTATGTTTTTGCTTTTTAAACGTGAATTCGTGGTGATTAAGGAAAAGGAGTGCTGCCACCCCTGTTTATCCTATGGGTGTCGTGAGAACCAACTAAAGGAGCTAACTACCAGGACAACATCACTATAAAGAGATAGATCCAAACCCTACTTTTTTTATGAAAAAGGGGCAAACGAGCAGACGTATTACCTGATGGTAAGCGTTTATCGCCGCCCGCAACACCGTCACAAGTGCGTTGCCGGCCTTCAGGCGTTGGGGTACGGGCCTCCGATATCATCATTCACTCGGTGAAACACAGCGCAAGCGCTATTTCACACCGGTTTTCTGTGAGACCGTGGTATCACTGCGGTCGAGCCCGCCCATTATCTATATCTCCCATGGTATAAAATACTTCCTGTGTTTTCAGCAGTGGACGGTTATAGGCTGTTGATAATAATATATATTTAGATTGGCCTTCTGTATCCTTCTGTTATGTCTCTAACGATGTTTAATAGTTTGGGTGTGAGCGTATAGCAAACGCTAAATAACTTTCGCGTTTGTACTCATAATGCTAGTTAGATTAGTCAGAAAAAGGTGCGTCCCAATTACACGCTAGGGGTAACACACTAAACTATGTTAACCTCTTTAGTTAATTCAGTAGTTTTTTTTTTCTTTTAGCTTTTGCCCACGTGCATGCGACTATCGCGGTAAAGAGTAGCCTATGTTCTTACTCAGGAATCAAAGTATATTCATGCCAAATTTTATTGAAATCGGTGTAGCGGCTTTCATACAGTTACAGAGAGTTACTTTCGAATTTATAATATTAAGTATGGATTGTCTTTCTAGAACTGGCAAGAAAGACAAACTGTGTACATTATTTACTTCTAAATACTGCATTTTCACTTTCTTTGAGCCTTTTTCGCAAACTAGAGTCGGGCTCCCAGTCTACTACGATATATGGGCTGAATTACAATTATTACGCAGAGCGACTTACGGCCTTCAGACTTGTAGTGCCATGTATTAGGCGATTTCGAAGCCCTGTAGAAAGACGTATAAGGATTGCGACTGGTAGTATGTTAGTTTGAGTACGCTTCAAAAACTCGAAAAGTTCAGCATCGATTCATCTTAAAATGTGACACTTCAATGATTATTTTAATCTATATTTAGCATTAATTTTGTTCCTAGTTTCTCATCAATGCAAGAACAATGTGCTACAGAAGAAGATGACAGGGTACACCTAGTCTAAAATGAAAGTCGCACTTGCTGTCTGTTGGCTTAGATCTTTTAACTACTTCACGGATTTTAATGCAGCTTACAGCAATGGATATAATTATTCTAATACATATTACCTATAGTAGAGGAATTCTGAGAATATCAAAGACTTTCGTGCGCAGCCGGGCAGGGTCCAACCCAATTTCTTTCTATGTATTGGTACACCTACTACTTTATACGTGAACCTAATTGTATCTTTGGAAATCATATACATTAAATAATAAGTTCTTTCTTGAAGCGTGTTGGCTGTTGTAAGTTGAACAACCGCGCGGTTGACCTACGATCTGGCTATCTCGTCCCTGTGACTCCCTGATACATGAGTAGTATACACATAGATTCGATAAATAGAACAGTAACTTAAATTGAATTAAATCACTTGTTCTGTTCTAGAATGTTTATTTAATACTCTACCCTCGGTAAACGCCGCGGCCTATCTAACTCTATACGCGAAAGCGTAACAGACGTACAGACAGTTTTTTTTTAATGTTTGGCCCTGCCAAAACGACTCTACTCTGCCCGATGGAAAGCATAAGCAGAATCCAAGAGTGGTAGTTACCATACTGGCATGGTGACCCACACCATGGCGGGCTAGTGATGCTTCTGCATCATTGGGCGCCGGTCTCGCACTCACCAACGAAACACGACAGCATGATCGCTGTCATTTTACGTTGATATTCCGTGCGAGGGTAGTACCGCCCCAGTCGAGCCAACCCGTTCCTGCTGAAATCAGCGTGGCTCTTCTACCTTGTACTACTTACTTGCATAAGCATTTAGTAAAAAGCTGTTAATTTGTATACTGACCGGCAAATAGAACAGTCACTGTGCTCAACATTAATCATCAAACCTTTACTGTAGTCCACTTGTCTACTGGCTGGGTGAAAGACACCTAGATCCATTTCTTCAACTTCTTACTCTCCCACCTTCGTTAGAACTGCGCAATGTGTAAAAAGTCAAGTGGATGATTAAGAGAGGGAGAGTCCTCAGCCCTTTTATTCGGTGGGTATCGTAAGAGCCGACTATGGGAACAAAACTACGCAGGGAACGGTACTGCAAAGACAAGAAGTCAATCAAGCGTGGTAGATTAGGCTGAAACCTCCTTTTCCATTCCTGCAGCGGGCAAACCTAGTATATCCGTACTAATACATATACACGAAAGTAACTTTGTCTGTCTATTTGTCCGAACCGATTTGGATGAATTTCGGTATATTTATTTAGTTCAACGGTTATATCTATTACTAGTTGTTGCACGCGGCTCCGTGCGCGTGTATATCGGTTATCGCGGCAAATAGTAGCCTATGTGTTATTCTGATGTATGAGTTATATTACTGTAAAGTTTATTCCAAATCCGGTTAGTATTTTTTTTGTCAAAGAGTTATAAACATTCAGCCATATTTACAAACTTTCGCGTTTAAAACATTATAGTAGGTTTTAGAGTGACGCGATAATCGACATACAGGCGGGCGGGACCGCCATCAGAAACTAGCATATTAAAATATAATATAAGTATTAAAATATGTTCGATAATTTCTCCTTTGTGTTGCTCAACACTTGTGTATTGACTCGAGGAATAGACCTTTGACTTTATTACAATGAATATTGTATTATGTCCAATACGTAATATATGTGCAAACAACATGTTGCATACAACATGCCTTGGAACCGTCATAGATAACCTATTGACTCGGTCTTGCCACGCTACAAAATTGTTTTATTAATTTCATATTTTATTAAAAGGTTAACTAGTGTTTTTCTGTAATATATTTGGATTATTTATTAATACACAACAAAAAAAGATCGAAAAAAAAAACGATGCGAAAGCATCACAAGGCCGCCATGGTGTGGGTCACCATGCTGCATTGTTACATTGTCTGCATTCGCATTGAGTATGGTGACCACCACCTTTAGATTCTGCTTTTGCTTTCCAATAGGCGGAGCAGAGTCATTTTGGCACGCATACATAAAAAAAAATCTTTAGAAAATATATTTTAGTACTAGCTTATATTTTCGGCTCCGCAAGCGTGTTTGTCTGTAGAGTATCATATGTCCTTCCTCAAGAATCAAAGTATCTCTATGCCAAATTTCATTGAAATCGGTGCAGCGGTTTAGCTGTGAAAGCATAACAAACAGAGTTAATTCTGAATTAACAATATTAGTATGGATAAGATTGGTTTAATGCCCTCAGCAATTTCTACCAGTCAACGTCAACCTTTAAATGACGATCCAGGGACGTAATTGCCAGGTGTAAAACTAACATTTTGGACTAAGGAACAGTTGTCACTGGTATCTTTTTAAATAAAAATGGATCGCCAAAATGTATGTAGGTACGCGCATAAGTTCCAAACAACGGCACCAAATTGGATAATTCTTTCGTGTGTTGGTTATTGTTAAGACATAGTTTGTTTATAAAAAATGAAAAGGTAACCGGCAAAGTGAATATTTTTTCGTCCGCGATTGTACTCTACCTATGGGAAGCTGAAGCGGGTAAAATGACTAAAACAGGCTTTCGAGAAATTAAAAAAAAAATTCAAAGGAAAAATGTGGCGCTACAAAATTCGCCGTGTCAGTTTGTGATAAAGCTAACATGTAAAGAATGAAAACAGGTGATACAAAGTAGAATCATTGTTCAAAGTTACCTCGTCGGTTTCGTAGTAATCTTCCACAGAGATCACACTATACAGTAAGGAAGTTCTATTTATATAGAGCCAAAAACATACTAACACTTTTTTCAACAATCGTGTAAACGCCCTCGAAATAGATCGCTTATTGGGTTACTCAGAACACAATTGGTACTGAAAACCCTAATTATCAATATAAAACCTTTTATCTCTTCGTCCCTGGGTGTCAGACCCTATTATTTCTGCGGCGTGACCTTTTTATAATTAAGATTTTTTCGACTGGCAACTGTAATGTAATTATAACTGCACAAAATGAGGTTAATTGAATTAGATTTTGAGAATAAAATAACGACATTATCTATACTAATATTATAAAGCTGAAGTTTGTTTGGTTTGGTTGAACGCGCTAATCTCAGGAAGTACTGGTGTCATTTGAAAAAATCTTGCAGTGTTAGGCCCGTATTTTAAAAGGCGTCTCAGTCGTGAATCTAGTTTCAAAACTAGTTTTAAGAAGAGATTTTATTATAGAACGTCTCTTGAGACAAGATTCACTGATCGTTAATCAGGTGAGTAAAGATCAATGAACAGCTTATTTTAGAACGATACTTATGTCAAAATCTCCTCTCAGGAATAGATTTTGACAGATGTGATCTCTGTTCAGTTGAGACAAGTTCAATCTAGTCTCAAGTGGTAATTTCTAAAGGCCTTTATGGGGAAATTAACGTATTTTATGATGATTTTTCTGAATAACAACGAAAGATTCACTTTACCTTGCTTTATTTACGAAATAATTACATATCATACACATTTCAATTCACTTTAATTAACATTAAATTAAAATTCAGTTCACTTTAAATACACATTTAACCACTTGTTTGAACTAATATCACTCAAAACCTTTTGGTTTATGACAAAAATATAACATTATTTTAAATAAACAACCAAAACAACAATTCAACATGACAATCATTGATAACAATTTGGACGTTCCGTTATAGGTAATATCTAGCCATTTGATTTTAATATTTATAATATTTAATTTAGGGCGAGTTGCTCCTTATTCTTATGTTTGCATTGATACACTAGCAAATAATGTATTATGTACAAACCAATAACTAATAATATTTAAATTATATCTGTTAATTATATTTTGTTTAATATAATTTGCTGCGTGACACAGAACAATATTTTAGATAAAGCAGAAGCGTAATTGAGAACAGACTGTTGATTTGAGATTGGTTACTGAGACTAGTTTCAGCTGAGTAGAACTCAAAACGCATTCTATAATAAGAGGGACGCTTGAGATTTGATTGGAACTTAAAACTCGTTTCAGCTGATCGGAGTTCAACGGATACTTGAGACGCCTTTTAAAATACGGGCCTTAGACAGCCCAGTTATCGAGGAAGACTATAAATCATGACTAAGCTAAGACCAAAACGAGCAAAGTATCAATAAAAAGGGGTGAATTATTTCTTTTAAAAACTTACATTGCGTACGCTGCGGAAACGACGAGTTTCACAAAAAGAAAGTAAGAAAAAATTTGTTACCTTTTAAAAGATCTAAAAAAAGCCCGCGATAGCATGTTTATCTTTTTCTTTTATGGTTGGCTCATTATAACAGACAAAAATACAAAGAGCTGTTGTTTTGAGTTCTGTTACTTCAATATAGACTGACTTTCTTTAGTTTTTCTTCAATATCTTCAATGTATATACGAGTTCATACATCGATCTGTACACAAATATATATTAAGTATATGAAAAGATAAACATAAATGTATAAATAAATTTTATTGTAAACTAGCTGAACTCCGCGGTGTTACCCGCGTTATTTTCGTACCGCGGTCTAGTCTAGTCTAAAAAGTTGCCTAAGTTCATCATAGTATCATCTGCTACCTTTCAGTGAAAGTACCGTCAAAATCGGTCCAACCGTTTCAGCGATTAGTTGAAACAACAGACAGTCAGACAGACAAAAGTTTCGGACGGACCCCGGAGTTTTAGTAATAGGGTCCCGTTTTTATCCTTTGGGTACTGATCCTTAAAAACCATCTCGTGCATTGACTGTTCTTATTACAGCCACAGTTTTGGTTTTATTGCAATCTATTCTAACTGCGTTTGATATTCTGCTTAGCATTTCTGTTGCCGCCGAGCGCAGTACGAGACGGCTATTTCAGGTTCCATACTTGCTCCTTTTATATGCGACCCGCTTACATGCGTGGCGGCCATTAGATGCTTGATTATTTTGTAAAGAGCCACTGTCTAGATGTGGTCATTCGCCTTTCATGACATTCCGAGGTAGCGGCAAATTTGACGTTGCGATGTCCATGAATATGCGAGATACCGACTCCTGTTATAAAAGTTAGAAATTGTTTTTGTAGCCCTGTTGGTTTTGTAATACTGCTAAGCAGATTTCGTGGGTTCATTGCCATTTATTTATTCTTAATTGTACAAAAAACTAAACAATTTTCGTTCAGCACTGGAACGTGTTAGGTTTATTTGAAAATTGGTACCCTGTATCGAAGATATTAGACGAACTAGAATATAGTAAAGACTACGGACCAACATTTAGTCTTGATTAATATATACACAGCTTCTAAACATCCTCCTCATAGCCCCAGTCCTCTCCTGGTGGAAAGATCCACCCGTTATATTAGACGGACATAATAACCTTCCATTCCAATATCCCCTACGTTTTAAAGCCACAGCAAAGTATCTCATACCATGTTACACGCTCTAAACAAACCCAGAGGCAAAGAAAACGGTTTTCGTAAATAATGTAATGTATTTCATTTTATCTTCAAAAGAGTACCTATTGATAACTGAATAGAATGTTGCTCAAGGTTATGAAACCAATTGTATATTTAAATACCTCACATTTACTGATATAAATAATTGTGTATTTAAATCATGGCGGCGACCATACGAATTTCGAACATTTAGAAATAGAAGACTCTTTGTTCGATTTCCGAGGTATTGTTTGAAAAGTTTTTAAAAATGTCGCTAATATCTTAACTTATAGTCGAAAATTTTAAATCTTTGTACTTATGTCACGTGCTTGATTTAAATAATAAAGTATTTTAAGACAATTGCTTAAGATAAATTACACTGCTACGGAAGAATACTGAGGAAGAAGAAGATTTTAAATTTACGAATATTCCTCCAGTAGATTACAAATCATAGAGAATTTTAAACAATGACTTTACACTTTAAAATTATAATATATTTAAAACATAAAGAGACTTATCCTACTATTATTATAGAAAAGGTAAGGATGGATGGAAGGATGGATGGATGTTTGTTACTCTTTAACTCAAAAACTACTGAACGGATTTGAATGAAACTTTACAGTAATATAGCTAATACATCAGAATAACACATAGCCTACTATTTGCCGCGATAACCGATATATACGCGGGCGGAGCCGCGGGCAACAACTAGTTTATAATAATACAGTATAAATCATAAAATAATAAAAAAAAACTTTTTCTTTTTTTGACAGAGGTAACAGACGTTTCGGCCTACTGTAAATTACCTATTTTTATAAAGCCAATCTTCTATCTCTTTCAATACTAACAATTAAAATAAAGCTCCTTAAATTGGCGGTGCTTATTTTATAAGTAGTACTTCTCGAATCTCTCTGCTTAACTTACTAACAACCTCATTTAATGTCGATCGTTAATTCTGAGAGGAAATCAGGATGATATCTCAAGCGTATACTCTCCCCAGCTTCCAAGAGGCGACACTAAATCACGATGTACTTTGCATAAAGCACTCCCTTAATTTAATTCATTCCTTGATGCCAACGTCGTTGATTCTATGCTGGCAAAAGCTTTGTAGCAAAACTTATGAACTAGTTGAAAACAAAGGTTTGACTGCCTCGTTGGTCTAGCGGTTGGCGTGTGCGACTGCTGATCATGACGTCTCAGGTTCGATTCCCGGGTCGATCCAAATGTTTGTATGATCTACAAATATTTATTTCGGAGTTTTCTATGTATAATATGTATGTATTTACAAAAAAAGTATATATGTATTTATATCAGTTGTCTAGTAGCCATAACACAAGCTCTGCTTAGCTTGGGACTAGATGGCGTTGTGTGTTAGATGTCCGAAATATTTATTATTATTAAAAAGGTAAGACGCTTTGTGAAGATTTGAAAAATAGACAAGGTCTTAGAGAATAAAATTAGACGGCTTAACTGAAATGGTGCCCTCTGACACTAAGTTGGCGAGTTCATTTGCATCACAAATACACGTGCCGCCCATAATGTGTAATTTGCAAAAGGTTTCTCTTATTTTTACTATGTTTCGTGTCGTTGTCGCGTCTTGGTTTCGGTAAAGGCACATATCAACTAAGGCTATTACTGGAGTATTTATCATTTAAAACCAACGAAATAAAATTTTCTGATATGAACACGACTAGTAAGCTGTGTTCCCATCCTAAGTCATCTGTTTTTTAATTCTACTTTTCACTTTTAGTTTTCATTGAACATAAAAACGCATATCCATCTTGTCCACATTGAAAACCTGTACTTGTATGATATTACTATAGTAATCAGAATCAAATAGACATTTTATCTGTAACGAACGGAAGTATAACGCACCTCGGACAAAAAACTTAAAACTAATATTTAGAAGTCGATGACTCTGTATCTGTAGTACTATAAAACTATTTAATAATAAATAGTTTTATAGTACTACCTTCTATAGTAATAAATTGTTGTGCACTCGATATTTAAATATCGAGTGCACAACTGCTGCTTCAATTAATCCTCTTTAAAAAAAAAATATAAAGTTCCTTTTTTAAACGTAACGGTTTAATAAAGGAGTTTGTTTACTAGTTTGAATACGCTCAAGTTTAATTATGACGTAACAAGCAAGTGTGTGCAGTTCACGCAGGGGTCGGTACCCGCTGCGTTGGCTCTGGTCCAGCTGCTCCACCGACTTACCAACTTATCTACGCACTTAGGTTATACCTTATGCCTAGGTGATAAGATCTATGTTCGAAAAACTGTGATGGTATAATTAATATTGTAATGCCAAAGGTAATGGATGAACGGCAGGTGATTTGAAATAAAACCATTTGTTATATTCGCGATGGCGATATTATTTAGTTTTGTTTCGCGAGGATACAGTTTTAGATCAAAGTACTGTGTTGTTACTCTATTACGAGAGGTTATGCAGTAATATTTATTAAAAAATTAGTAAAGAGAAGATTTAAAACCATCAACAATTTTTAGCCGTCCACTTTTGGTCATAGGTATCTCCTTAGTACGGTTTAGATCAAACACCACACTAGCCAGGCGGGTTCTTATAGAGTTTGTGTGGAGTGCTTTTACCTCACTTTTTTTTGATAAGTGTATAAACACCTCTATATTAATAGAAGGAGGGAATAATTTATTCGCTGTATTTCACAGAGCCCGTACGGTAACCAAAGGTCCTTAAACTTATTTTGCAAATTGCATACTGGGGGTTCTTACGTCTAAGGGACTCTTGAGTTTCTGTTTTTTTTTATATTTGTTGTTGTGTGTTGTGTATGTTTTCAAAATGACTCTGCTCTGCCTGATGGAAAGCATTAGCAGAATCCGAACGATACGAATGAGAACAATACAGCATGGGGATCCACATTATGGCGGACTAGTGAGATACTTTTCACGCCCCGCTTAAAGGTCCCGGGATCATAGTTCTATTTTTAAATGTGATATTTTAAACGCTTGAACAAGACCTTATTCGGGTTAAGTAAGTGGTTACCAGTATATAAACACAAAGATTACAGCTATCGAAAAGTATATACATTTATTTGACATTTATGACTGATACCTTGATGATGACTACGCTCAATTGTCTCATTAATTAATGATAAGATAACCTGTCAGGGTTAGACATTCATCAATTAAATAGTTAATCCAGCCGTCAATTTCTTAAAAATGTAATTGTAATTTATTTAATTACGATTAATAGTAATCTAATCACAATCGAATGTAAAATAAGCCAATCGTAGAGCGCCCTGTGGCTGGTAACGGATCGATGCGGGCTGCCCAAAACCGGGATGGCTGTTGTTCTTTGTTGGATGCATTCATTCAGCAGTGGACGTCTAAACTCATCTTCATACTTATATTATTATGTGCAACAAATAAGCATCTTATTATAAAATTTTAGTGTCACAGTTTTAGTTCCCATACTCCTCCGAAACGGCTTGACCGATTCTCATGAAATTTTGTGAGCATATTGAGTAGGTCTGAGAATCGGCCAACATCTATTTTTTATCCCCCTAAATGGTAAGGGTCACCCATCCTTAAAATATTTTTATGGCAAAACGACGTTTGCCGGGGTCAGCTAGTCTATACTTATAAAATAGTAAGTCCTGACTGACTGATTCATCATCGCCGAGCGTAAACTATGATAGTTAGGGCTATGAAATTTGGTGAGTAGGATCGTTTTATTGAGTAGACACGCACTAAGAAAGGAATTTTGGAATTTCTACCCCTAAGGGGGTGAAATAGGGGTTGAAAGTTTGTATGGAAGTCCGTCATTTTTTAAGTTAGAAACCTGAAACTTTGTTTTTGGGCTACTGACTTAAAATAAGTAGATACGTATTTAAACGTTTTTGGATATTCTGCCCCTAAGGGGTGAAATAGGGGTTGAAAGTTTGTATGGAAGTTCGTCATTCTTTAAGTTAGAAACCTGAAACTTTACTTTTGACCTGCTGATTAAAAATGAATAAACACGTATTTCAGCGTTTCTAAATATTCTAACCCTAAGGGGTGAAATAGGGGTTGACATTTCACATTTAGGTTAGTCTGGAAGTCCGTCATTTTTGATGTTCGAAACATGAAACTTTGGTTTAAGGCTAATTATTTAAAATGAGTAAATACATATTTAAGCGTTTTCGAATATTCTACCCCTAAGGGCGTGAAATAGGGGTTGAAAGTTTGTACATAGGTTAGTCTGTAAGTCCGTCATTTTTGAATTCTGAAACATGAAACTTTATTTATATGTTACTCATTTAAAAAGAGTAGAGACGTATTTGAGCGTTTCTGGGTATTCTACCCCTAAGGGGGTGAAATAGCGGTTGAAAGTTTGTATGGAAGTTCGTCATTTTTTAAGTTAGAAACATGAAACTTTATTTATGTGCTACTGATTAAAAAACAGTAGATATGTATTTAAGCGTTTCTGGATATTCTACCCCTAAGGGGGTGAAATGGGGGTTGAAAGTTTGTATGAAAGTTCGTAATTTTTTAAGTTAAAGCATGAAACTTTATTTTTGGGCTACTGATTTCAAATGAGAAGACACGTATTTAAGCGTTTCTGGATATTCTACCCCTAAGAGGGTGAACTAGGGGTTGAAAGTTTGTACGGAAGTTCGTTATTTTTGTAGTAGCAAACATGAAACTTTATTTTTGGACTACTGATTAAAAGTGAGTGGATACGTATTTAAGCGTTTCTGGATATTCTACCCCTAAGGGGATGAAAAAGGGGTTGAAAGTTTGTAGGTAAGTTCGCCATTTTTAAAGTTACAAACATGAAACTTTGTTTTTGGGCTACAGATTAAAAATGAGTAGATACGTATGTAAGTGTTTTTGGATATTCTACCCCTAAGGGATGAAATAGGAGTTGAAAGTTTGTATGGAAGTTTGTCATTTTTTAAGTTAGAACCATGAAATTTTATTCATGTACTACTGATTAAAAAAGAGTAAAGACGTATTTAAGCGTTTCTGGATACTCTACCCCTAAAGGAGTGAAATAGGGGTTGAAAGTTTATATGGAAGTCCGTTGTTTTTTAAATTAGTACCAAAAAACCTTCATTTTGGGCTATTGATTAAAAATGACTAGATATCTATTTAGAGTTTCTGCATATTTTACCCCTAAGGGGGTGAAATAGGGGTTGAATTTTTTGATGGAAATCCGTCATATTTAAGAATACATAGAAATAAGAAAGGTGAAACTTTACTTTTGGGTTGCTAATTAAAAATGAGTAAATACGTATTGCAGCGTTTCTGAATATTCTATCCCTAAGGGGTGAAATAGGGGTTGACATTTCGTACATAGGTTAGTCTGGCATTTAATACAATTTTTTGAAATAGATGAATACTTATATCAGAATTTATGCGAATTCTGTTCCTAAAGGGGATGAAATATGGGTCGAATATTTGTATGAAAGTTCTTTTAAATGGGCTATTGATCAAAAATAAATAAATAAATTCAAAAACATGAATAAAGTGATACATACTTTTACACAGTTTTAATTAAATAAGTATAATCAACTTCCACGCGAGCAAAGCCGCGGGCAACAGCTAGTTATATATAAAATTCTCGTGTTACAATGTTAGTTACAATGCTCTTCCGAAACGGCTTGACCGATTTTCATGAAATTTTATATGCATATTCAGTAGGTCAGAGAATTGGCCAACATCTATTTTTCATTCCCCTCAATGTTTGTTTTTTACGGCAAAACAACGTTTGTCGGGGCAGCTAGTATGTATATAGATATATGATTTAGCTCAGCTTAGCTTGGCACATATGTAGGCCGACTCGAGTGATACCATTATCTAACAAACGAAAAATACTTGGTATCGCGTGTGTGAGGTTATCCTAATTCTGATTGGGGGCAATGAGTTGCAACACAGTACTTGGATTTTTGAGTTTCAGGTGTCAGTTTCAGGTTTCAGGTGATGATATCTATGATGATGATTCTTTAGGTATTGTTAAATATACATTTATTGACAATTCTATCCACTTAGGTATACATACCCGGCTTCTCTAGCCAACCAAAATTTATTATGGTTATTTTCTCATTAATCTTGTTTATTGTTTTAATTTTAACCATATGAAGTAGGTACCCAAAACTGAAATTTAAACCATTCAATAATTTAAACCCAGAACAGCATTAGCTGTTTGTTTTTTTTTTTTTTGTTTAACTTGGCAGAACGCAGCAAGTCGCACGTCGTGAGTCATTGTGCCACCTGAATTATCTTGAGTTTTAATGGGAACGTTCCTATTTTACGATTTACGCTGATGGGCCATGACTAATTATATAGTGATGAATGTTTCGACAAGCGAGTTTTATCGTCCAAGCTCCGATGAATGATGTTATTCTTCGAGTCTAGTAATGATAATGATTCCACGACTTACAAAGAAACAATTCAGATGCGGTTTAATGAGATTTTGATTGTCGTGAATATATTTTCAATAATGTTGATTTGTTGTGTTTTAGAGTTTGCAACTTAATTAGGCATGCCTAAAAATATCTGTTGTAAGTGATTTCGTGTAAAAAGCGACGGAAGTGTAGAACAGGAAGAGATTCTGCGTAGAAGCGCGCGCTTTTAGATTTGACCAATGATCGTGCGAGGTGGTATGCGGTAGTCCGACGAGGATCTGGTGAAGTTGGTGCGTGCAGCTTAAGACCGATTGTTATGATTAACTTTAGGGGGTTTCTCATGTACCTAAAGAGGGAAAGCAATTACACTTAGGCTGCTAAGAAACTTCTGGCACGCCATATAAATAGGAAAAGCCATAGATATATCCTCTCTAGGTTTATTTACGAAAAAATACAGATAATAATTATAATTTTTATATAAATATGAAAACAGATTAATTTATTAATTAAAGAAGAAACTAAATGAATATATTAACAATTATATTAAGGGAATTAACGCGATCTCTTATTAAAAGGTATTACATACCTCTGATTTGTCTGACGTTTGTTATTATATCACGTACAACTGAAATAATTGTTAATATATGAGGGAACGCGAAAGTTTAAAAGTTAGTAAACCACATGAAGTTTTTAAAATATATGAATATTATTGACGTCGAGGAATTCCATGTTACTACGAATTGGCAACGTTCCCAGAATTGGCAGCTTTTCCCTCTGAATTACCATCCTTAACCTCTCAACTGAGATAAGATCAGCCTTCTGGTCATGAGAGAGGAATATCCTCAATTACCTAGTTAGGCGAGTTTTCCTTACTAAGTCTATTTTCAAACTCAATTAGTAACAAAACCAGAAAGTAAAGTGTTAAAAGACTAAAAAGTGATTGGCATTGTCGTCAAAAAACATTCATTTTTCCCGCTCCCTAAATGTGAAATAAAAATATGACGTAATGTTAAACATAAATAGAGACTAGAGAAATTAAGTTTCTTTAGTCTATTGGTTGTCGCCCAGGTAAAGGTTAAAAATTTCAAATTAAGAACATTTCTGACATTAATCATGGTTTTGGTTTATACTATAAGGTTACAGTTATTTATTTCAATGTGTTTAGGTACTATACACCTGTTTTATTGATTCAGGTTCTTGACCTCGAATATCTAAATGACTAGTTAGATAAAATTTCAATTTTATCGGGCATTGAATTCTTTTTACGTAAATCTCTAGTATGATATGATAAGATACAATAACAATCACCTACCTATGTGGCGCCTCATCTAATACACAAACGTCTATAGTCTATTCCCAAACTAAATAAAGTCCGTGTTAGGTACCCAGACTGCCGCAAAGCACACTTAAATATTATAAAATACATACACAACATGCATACTTTTTAACTTCTAAAAAGGGGGAAGTTATCAATTCGACTGTTTTTTTTTATGTTTGTTACCTCAATAACTTTCGACTTATTGAACCGATTTTGATGATTCTTTTTTTTTTTTATTTGAAACCAGCTTTCAATTTGTTTCCCGTGTGGTTCCATTTCAATTTCTTGAAGTCGGTTTTTTAAGAGATCTACTACTCCCAGGCAGATAGCAAAGGGTGAATAAAGGTTTAAACTTGAAACATAGATTCTAAAATTGAAATTCTAAGATTCAACCGGTAATATATTACAGAGTCAATTCATTCGATGATGTTCAATGTTATCAGTGTTTGTAAATTCATGGGAAAAATAAAATCGAAAAACATGTCTTCAATGAGGAACGACAGCCGCGCTGGACATTTGGCGCGTAAACGATTCAAGCAGAACGTCCCGATTCACCCATAATTTCTGTCAAAACTGGCAACTCGATTAACGATTGACCATATGAATATTTTAGAGCCTATTGGTTTTTAAGATATTTTTTTAGTAAACATAGTTTTGTATTAAGTTCTCTTGAGACAAATATTAAAAACATGGGCCATAATGACAGTAGGATAAGATAATTTTAATTAGATTGGGTTCCTAATAGCTTACAACTAAACTATAACAATATGTATTACTAATTTAAAGAGTATGAGTAATATATTTATCAATGAATCGTAGCCTAAAAGAAGACAGGGAATTTCGCCAGCACAATTTAATATAGATGTTTATTATAGATATTTCTAATTGTATTATTAAATCACTATTCTACTTAATTTTATATTTGGACTATCCATCAGTATAATAACTATTGAATTTAAAAAAAGATATTTATGTTGGTCCCGGTTTTGTGTAGAATGTTCCTTCTATTTGAAGTGCTGTGGGTCTTGCGTAGTTAGCTCCCAAAATAACAGTTTTATAATTTTTATCAGTCTAGATGTCTGTTTGTTACGGCTAATCTCTGGAACGACTGGACAGATTTTGATGGGACTTTCACTGATAGGTAGTTTATGATATAAGGAGTAACTTAGGGTACTTTTTTAAGACTAGCTTCGCCACGCGGCGTTACCTGCGGTTCGTAGTAACCGCGGGTAACACCGCGGGACTCAACTAGTATATGTATAAGAATGGCGACACCGGCCACAATTCGGTTCTAACTAGCTAGAGTTAGTCATAAACATTATACGACTTGACCTGACATTAGGTTATCGCCATCTTGCCAGTTGTATAGTTCTGTGTTAATAGTGGACAATAAAGAGACAGACTGAATAAAAAAGTTATTTAGTGTGAAGAAATATTATATATTTCTTGAAGTTTCTATCCTACTTCTTACTATGGATTATGCGAAAGAATGTACCGAGGTTTATTACTAATTAAAAAAAAACTACTCAATAGGTTTAGATGAAACTAACAGTTATATAGCTCATACCTTAGAATTACGCTTAAGCTACTATTTATATAAACATACATACACTATATGAAAAGCTAGTCTATAAACACAACTGACTAATTAATATTTTAATGCATTCATACTCTATTTGTAAAAAATCGTTATTTCTTAGCCTGATGATCTAGTTTGGTATAGATTCTCACCCAGGACAAAATTATATTGTGTAGTGGGTACAATATACTCTGTACCTGTGTGTAATTTATCTATAACATGTATATAAAAATTTAAGATTACATAAGTATGTTAATTTTGAAATATATGTAATATACAATTGATGACAATGCAGTGACATTCCTATACCTGGAATTAAAATTAAATAATCGGAAAAAATAGATGTGTTTTGTATGAAATGGTGGCCATGTCATTGTATGTATAATATGTAGGTATATAAAAAACTTACATGCTATTGTTTCTTTGGTTCAATGACCTAGCTAGCTTTATCTTAAGATAACACGAAATATTACCAAATATCTCGATTGTTTCCCGCTAAAAACGATAATTTAAAGATTTTTGACCTGTGTGATATAAGCACTTTTCCTGTTGATATTACAGATAATACTTTACCACTGTTACCTACCTCTGAAAAAAAAATGCAATACTTGGATTCGAAGATGATTTCAATTTCAACATTTTCAAGTATTCCAGATCTAGATTTTATATCTTAAAGGTTTTTATTGTCATGTTGGCAGCGCTGCCAACATTCCGTCAAGAGGAACGAGATTCCCCAAATGCCGCGCACGCGACAAACTCTGATTCATTAGCGAAATGATAGTGTTACCCTTGCCAAATATTTCGTAGTAAACAAAATGTACTTTTGACTTAGATTTGATCTCATCCTGATACGATTACAGTATGATTGTATTCGATGGTATTCATGGTATGTGGAACAACGGCCAATTCTCGCTAAATTGTTTTAACTTTTGAATACGGTTTTCCTCATTATTAAATGGCATTGTACGAAGTTATTCAAACCGATTTTAGACATAAACCGGTTTTCTTTTTTTTTATTAGAGTAAAAAGTATTTTATGTACACCTATAATAATAAAGTCGCTTAAACTGAGATAGAAGGAAAACATGAAAAAAAATCGACGATCCAGTCTCTCCAGCGTGATATGGTCAGTAAAAACCTTATGCCTAAGGAAAGGCAGCATTGGATTTTGAATGACATTGATGATGAAGATGATGAAATCGTCTGATAGAAGTAATTACTCGTATTTGTAAATGTATGGTCCCAAGTTATAAAGATGCATGTGAAAATAAATGTACCGACTCTAAGGCTTGTAAATATAAAAATTTCTGGAACTATTTTTTAAATATGGATTTAAAAAGGAAATGTTGATATCTCTTACACAGAAATTATGCACTTTTAGACAACATTTTCATTTGTATCCAAGTCTGATGGAAAGCATGAGTAGAATCCAGGAGTAGTGGTCACCATACTCATTGCGAATGCAGACAATGCAGCATGGTGACCCACACTATGGGACCCTATTGAAATGCTTCTGCATCATTACGGGCATAGAAACACGACAGTATAAATAGTGTCATTTTAATTTTATAAAACAAGTTATCGTTTTGACAGATAATAAAAAGTAACTAATTTGACTAAAGTGTCATCTACCCTGTTGTGTTTTTTTTAGTGTTACTATTTCATCCATAATATGTAGTATGTACATAAGCATTCGTTAGTTTTAAAACTCCCATCACGACTTATTTTTTTAGAGAGCTTTTCTTTGTGGCTTCGACGTTAAAAATGGCTGCCAACTCATGCAGCACTATCGTAAAAAGTCACAAAGGCTTTTCACGGGATTTGCGTAAACATTTATCTAAAAATGTCTAGTTTTTGGCAACTCCCAAAAAAACAAGTGTAATTAGCGTAATCGCCTCATTCTGTCTCCGTCATCAACGAATAGATGTTGCCGACCTCAGATTTATTTTAAAAACATTTTCATCAACAACTTATCTCGTTGTGGACTGTGGTGTGATGACGAATTAAAGATATGGAGTGCCTTCACCTTTTAATGTCGTAAGAGCTGAGCTGCTATGGACGCAAACTATGCTGGACAATATCCTGCATAAAGAAGGCAGTTTTCCTGCGCTTTGAAATAAATCATTTACCAAAACTAATCTGACCAGCCTTTGGTGGGGCATAGTAGGCCAAAACCTCTTTTCTTAAGACAGGCAGGCATTTTCTAAGAATGTTGATGATATTACTATATCCGAATATAAGAATATCCGTGAGAGACCCACGCTACGGCATGAATGGGCTCGACCGGAGTTATACCAAAGCCTCACAGAAAACCGATGTGAAATAGTGCTTGCGCTGTGTTTCATCGATTGAGCGAGGATACCGGAGACCCATACCCAACCTCTTTCCCCATCCCAAAGGTCGGCAACGCACAAGTGATGCCTATGGTGTTACGGGTGTCCATGGGCGGTGGTAATCGCTTACCATCAGGGGATACGTCTGCCCGTTTTGCCCCCTATGCCATAAAAAAAACATATATTCAAACAGCGTTGCCAGACATATGTATCAGCATTGCCAGACGCTTTCTGAATCAAAATTGTAATGTCCCGCGCGGGACAGGTTTTGTCCCGCTTTTTGGGGATAACTAACCGGACGCCCAAAGTTAATTTAGTTAGTTAACCGTAATGCTTTATCGTCAATAACATAGGCAGGCAATGAAAACTAAAAACACCATTGCATTACAAATGGGAAATGACACTAGTTCTTTCACGAATTAGGGATGATGTAGAATGTATCAGAAAATATTGCAAACGACTTTTTTTTTGTCACTTACTCATTTGTCATGATTTTTGATTAGATGCAATACATGGATACGTTTTTTTACTTTGTCCCGCTTTCTTCGAAATAATCCCACTTTTTTTTAAATAAAACGATTACAAATCCCGATTTGACTAAAAAAATGTCTGGCAAAGCTGGTGTGTTTGTACGTATGTTGATGTTTGTCTCCTATGTTTGTATCCTTTGGCTCAATAAATGAACTATCCTTTTAGGGATACAAACATACTACTTATAGAACACGAGAAGGTGTACGTATGTTGATGTTTGTCTCCTATGTTTGTATCCTTTGGCTCAATGAATGAACTATCCTTTTAGGGATACAAACATACTACTTATAGAACACGAGGTGGTTGAAAATTTTAAATTTCTAATCAACACCTCAGGCGAAAGGCATTCACAGTTGGACATAGGCACAAAAACAATGCTTGATCAAAAATCTGTGCATCAATAAACAAGTCAGTTGGATAGTTGGATGGAATGGCTGACTCTGAAACAAACCGTTCTTATCTACCTACTTCATTTTTACACGTGTCACTCAAAGGCTGGATCGGTTTACATTCATAAATAAATAAAGCTCGCATACTTATCCCACGCGCTTCTACGGTATATACCTACATATAAATATATAAGCCTTCATAATATATGGCTGTAGTGTAAAAATAAAGGACGAGTATTTCAATAATATAAGATTACCTAATAGTTATTGTTCGTCTAGACAGTATGGCCCCCGTTACACGTGTCGTCCTACAATGGTATTGCGCAACTCGTCTCTGCAATTGTCATATTATCACAACACTGGCCGTGACAATAAACATTTTTTACGTCATGTTCAACAGAACTAGCTTGTTCATTAATGAATGAACGGTTTAAATTCTTTCGACTACATGTATGTATGTATGGTGATGAATTAAGAATACGGGATGCCACCACCCCTATTTCTTGTTTTGTATGTATCAGCATGTTAAAGTGACACCTCGTTAAAGTGCCTGATCGAAAGCTTAAGCAAAATCCATACTTATCGTGAATGCAGACAATGCAGCAAGGTGACTAAAACCAAGGCAGTCTAGTGATGCTTCTGCAGCATTGGACCTCCGGTTTCGCACTCACCAACGAAACACGACAGCACGAACGCTGTCATTTTATGAATAAAGAACATCTTTTATACAAGGGTAGTACTGTCGTGTTCGTGTTGAAATACGCAGGACAACAGCCCTGCAAAGAGAAGAAAAACTTGACACAAATCCTCCAAAGCTAAAACCTTCTTTCTAAGGAGAAATATAGTAAAAGATGAAATGTTCGACCATAAGCAATGACTACCTGACCATAGAGTATTTAAAAACAGTTTTTTTTTTGCTTTGTGCTTTGAGTCTATAATCGTTATTATCAATCTCGTAGTAGCTATACCTATATGCATAAACGGCTACTAGGGGATGGATAAATTCATTCTAGGTATTTTATTTTAATTAAAATATTGAAAGGCCTTGTTGTATCCACGAGAATCCAGCTCTGCGATAGTATTGAAGATCAAAGTTGTACAGTACGAATTTAAATTTTAATCATACGTAAATAACATCTGATTTATTGGAAATATACAACAGCAGCTTTCGTAAATGCAGGTTCTAATATATTACTTACATAATATCCTACACGTGATAAGTAGGTATGCAATAAATGGTCAGCTAACGAGCGTCACAACCTTGTATGTCTAGCCTAGTAGACTATTGCCGCAATTACTGTGTTGCTTACTCTCCGATATCGATACATAAGGCCTTTTGATGTTTTACATTGTATTCACATACTGAAAATTAAAAAAAAAACTTTCATCCTTCTAAACTACATAATTTTCAGTTATGGATTAAAAATAAACATTTCTTTTAACATTGTACCTGATTTCCAAACTAGTTGAAAACTTCTAAATTGGCAACACTACATTATGTAGCTCCTTCTTGTGAAGTATGATATCGATATTAGCTTTAGTTTTGCAAGCATGTAAGTATATTTCAATTGTTTATCATCATCAAATGTTCCCATTCACGAGAGCAACATACGAAGTAACAAAGCAGAACTACAATCAAATCATCAAAGATCACCAAGGGTGTGACTTGTAATGAAACAGAAAATCTCTAGAAAGTGCTCTCATGTCTGAAGTAAAAAAGTACTTTCCCGCCCGAAATGTACAGTGCTCAGATGACATGTTTTACTTTTAAAGGAACTAAACAACATTGGCTATGGAAACATCTAGAATTGCCATTTAATTTGTATGAATGGCTTGCTAACGACATGCCACCCGCTGTTGCCAAAAGACATCATGATATCGTTAGCTCGTGCGCGAGTAATTCGAGAATTTAATTCAAAAATTGAACACAGAACGAGCGAATCTAATGCATGTTGACGTGAACCAATTATGTCATTGATTCCGTGCTGACTTCCTGAAATTCGCGATCTTCTTCATCAAAATAGTAACTGAATAATAAAATTGTGTACTTACCTAATTATATTATTTAAATAGAAGATAAGCTTTAAATTTCGAACGATTTAAAAGTCTTTTTTTATCGTTGGCTAGCTTAACCTGATCTGACATTGTATACACTTTTTAATAAAAATGAGAGTTAACAAATATACTGGATTTCCATAGTTTATAGAGCAATTACCTACGGTTTCACTTTATTGCCAAAATTGAACATCATTAGTACTCCATTTATTATTTTCTCCGTCAATAAGTATACTGATTTTGTTCCAAATTTAAATATGTATCATGAATAATCATGATATTCAAATTCCGAAAAGAATGTTAATTCTCTATGAGACAGTATTAGTATTATTTGTAAGAGCGAAAGAAGAACATTTTATAAAATACTTGATCGAATCTATAGAAATAAATAAAATTGGAGTGTCTGTTTGTAATATTAAAATAACCGCTTTTTAACAAATTCATATGTATGTATACACGATACATGTACCAAAATACCATTTTTGTCTGTCTGTCTGTTTGTTCCGGGTAATCTCTGGAACGGCTGGACCGATTTTGATGGGTAACTTAGAATATTTTTTTTGTCTAGTTTCGTCCCACGACTTTAGGATAGGTAAAGCCTACACTATAAATCATAACCCTCCTTTGGCTTTGCTGTAATCGTGTAAACAAACTGTTCAGCTTTATATATTAGTATACGATTAGAAATGTAGATATGAGTACACTATGGTTAGGATACTTTCCAACAAAATACTGATTAAACTAAAGTTAGGATAAAAAAAGGAAACACAAAAATATATTTTATTTTAATTACGCTAACAAGATTGGTTTATTGGCTGATAACTAAAATAAAATTATTATTTTCATTTTTCCCATTTCTATTCATCATTAATTTACTCGTTTTTCCGCATAAATATATTATGTAGGTACATTCCTATGCAATTATATTCTTGTTCATTGATCGACCCCGATACTGCCACGTTATCAATAAACTTCTAGGCTTTTTAGATTATTTCTTATTTCTGAAAAATAATACTTGACTGATATTCTCACTTTTTGAAATTACTTGAAAAAATGTCGGAAAACATACCAATAAATAATATCAACAGGTTTGTAAATTAAAAAAATATTCTATGATTCAATTCAACAAGTATTATCTTTATCTTTACTAATATATAAAGCTGAAGAGTTTGTTTGTTTGTTTGTTTGTTTGTTTGTTTGAACACGCTAATCTCAGGAACCGCTGGTCCGATTTGAAAAATTTTTTCGGTGTTGGATAGTCCATTTATCGAGGAAGGCTATAGGGTATATATCATCACGCTACTACTAATAGGAGCGGAGCAACAATGAAGAATGTTTCAAAAACGGGGGAAATTTTCACGCTACTAGCAATATAAGGCGCAAACGAGGTTGCGTGGGTCGGCTAGTTTGAATATAAATCGTATGAGTCACGAGGCTACAACATGGTTGAGTGAAATAGTAAGTATACATAAAAAAAACATTCTGACATGCAAAATGGCGCCAAAAAATATAAATTTCGAACTTCGAACTCGACACAGGTTCCAAGGAAGCTTATTAATTGCTTATAAACTATAAATAAATTAATGAATTTTAGCAAAATTATTATTAAAATGTGATATCAAAGGGAAAACCTGAGATTTTAGAATATTTGTTCCCGAAAGCCGCCGCTAGTCAGTAAAAACATCCGGAGGCCATTTTGCCACAACTGTTTCTAGTACTTTGTGAGTGTCACATTTGATATGTTGGCCAGCTACCAAAGCGTTCTTATTTATCATATATTTACTCCCAGCGGAAGTTGGGAAATGAAATATTTACTAATTGCTAAAGCGAATTCTTCAAACTGTATTCATGGGTTCTGAGATCATCGAAGGCTACGAGAAAATGTCCCATGAAGATACTACAGTAATGTTAAAAGAATTCGAAGAATCTCCTCGTTTTTTAGTGATTCAATTTTCTATTTTCAAATCTATATTGTATTTTATCATTAAAAAATAACCAGTAGACATGACAAGTTTTACACTTTTCCTCTGTTGTTGTTGTAATTTTTGATTTCCAATGTAGTTTCTTGTGATGTAACGCCAAAATGTGTGTGTTATATAATTATTTTTTTTTTTTTTTTTTTTTTTTTTTGACCCAGCCAAAATGACTCTACTCTGCCTGATGGAAAGCATGAGTAGAATCCAAGAGTGGTGGTCACCATACTGCGACTGCAGACAATGCAGCATGGTGACCCACACCATGGCGGGGGGCTAGTGATGCTTCCGCATCATTGGGCCTCCGGTCTCGCACTCACCAACGAAACACGACAGCATGATCGCTGTCATTTTACGTTGATTTTCTGTGCGAGGGTAGTACCGCCCCGGTCGAGCCGGCCCGTTCCTGCTGAAATCAGCGTGGCTCTACTACCTTGAAAATAATAAAGTGACAACCATAATCAATTAATCTTTTAATAATTATTTACATCAAAAGCTTTTAAAGAGTCCACAGCCGCCACTGCTGGATGTGAGCCTCCTTAGAAAGCAAGTTTCGTCTTTTTATCATTAAAGCAAATTTTCTAAACACATAAAACAATTGGAGTGTATGTTTGTAATATTAAAATAAGCGCTTTTTATACCTGATATGACATGTATTACGCGTAATAAAATCTGATATGTAATTAAATTGTCAGAGGTGAAAGAATGACTTTATAACATAGGATACCTTTAGTCGTCATTAAAACGTTCACAACACATCATCAAGTGGCAACAAAACACTTCTCGAGAACTTGTTTGTTATAAACAACATATTTTGTGTTCCGGTAACTTAACACTCAAGGTACAAACAATAACTTACAAGTTACAACTCGGTCATGATATCAATTACAAAAGTAAAATAAGTACCTACCTATTTCATCTTATTTCTATATTTTTTACGAAATATTTTATCCTTGCTCTTTCTCTGCTGTTTAAAAATAATAATTTTGACTTACATTGCGCTAATAACTTATAAAAAACATGAAATAGGAATAAGTATAGTGACGGAGATCGTTTTATGTTTTTTCGAAACACGGGACCCATTTTTAACATTAATTTCATCATGACGCAGACTTATGATTTGAAGACTACAAACACTTGACATTGGCAGAAATAGCTGATCCGAGAGATCCGGCTGGTTGCCATTTCATCAAAGAAGAAAAAAAAGAAGTATAGTGACCACTGACACTTGAACGGCCGGTCAAACTCAAATGTCAAAATATCAAGCTCATCTGTCAGAACTTGAGCCAACACAACAAGCGATACGGCCTCGCGAACAAAACAACATAATTAACATTCTGGAGTGTCATATGCAAAATGAAACCCTATTAAAATTGTACTCGACGGTGTTTACAGCTGTTATTTTATTACCGACACGCGGCTTCTGGTTCAATGGCCATGTTTGTTTCCGTTAGCCACCAATCAACGATCGGCTGGCTGTTATGATGCCTCTCATTGAGTGAGTCAGTTCAAGATATTAGATGTCAATTTTTTTGCATGACATTAAGGGATGCATATGGATGTGTTTAAGTCCTATGTGATAAAGGGTTATTTATATCTAACAAGTAGTTGCCCAGTGCTCCAAATTCAATCATAATTTATTTTATTTTTGCTTAATTTCTCCTCCAGACATAGGCCTTTCAGAAAGGAGGGTGTAGCGTACTACACAACCCTAGACAGACGGGTTTGTAAAAGTATTTGTTTCAACGTTTTCTTATCTTTGCAGATGTCTCGTTGTTTTTATTATTTTTAAAACCATAACCGTTTCTACTAATTTCACAATATTCGAGAGGAAATCGCACCCAGGCCCTTTGGATTCAATCAGCTCAAAAAAAAAAAATATTGTAATAAAAAAAGGGGTCATATAAATCATGTATCCACGCCTTACGTGACCTATTCGTTGATTGTTTCCTCGATGATTAGTGAATGCAGTTATTCCCAGAAGTGTCATGGTGCCTCTGGTAGCGAAAGCCGGTAATTTGTTTCTGGAATTGCCTTAGGCCCTGACGTATTATTTGTTATTACACGCTCTCTCCTCTCGCAAACAAACTGTCAGCGTACATAGTTTTATGACACTACAAGATTTTTTGCAGACCTATTTTTTTAGTGTTTTCAATGACGTCACATGGTGCACCATTTATTTGGCAAATAAGATGCGATTTTCCATTTCAACTTTCGAGTAACACAAATTTCTTTCCTTTCTTCAAAATTTCTCATATTTCTTATTTAAAGGTTATAAACTATGTATTTATAAATACCTATATTTATCTATCAAATAAATAAAATTGGAGTGTCTGTTTGTAATATTAAAATAACCGCTTTTTACTAAATGGATATGTATGTATACACGGTACATATAACGAAAATGTAGTTATTTTTTTTTGTTTGTCTGTCTGTCTGTTTGTTTGTTCCGGGTAATCTCTGGCACGGCTGGACTGATTTTGACGGGACTTTCACTGGCAGGTAACTGATAATCCAGGGAGTAACTTAGGCTATACTCGCGGTACAACAATAACCTCGGGTAACACCGCGGTGTTTAGCTAGTCTATACAAATAAATAAAATTCGAGTGTCTGTTTGTAATATTAAAATAACCGCTTTTACTAAAAGTAAATGTATGTATACACGATACATATGCCAAAAATGTCGTTAAAAAAATTTTTGTCTGTCTGTCTGTCTGTCTGTCGGTCTGTCTGTCTGTCTGTCTGTTCGTTCCGGGTAATCTCTGGAACGGCTGGACGGATTTTGACGGGACTTTCACTGGCAAGTAGCTGATGATCCGGGGAGTAACTTAGGCTACTTTTTTTAGACTAACTTAGTCCCGCGGCGCTACTCGCGGCACAACAATAACCGCGGGTAACACCGCGGGGTTCAGCTAGTTAGTAATAAAATGAAAATGCAGGCGGCTGCACAAAGAAATGCATATGACTGCAGCCATATATAGTCCCTGTTGATTGCGTACGACGCAGAGGCGAATAAAGTTGTATGTATACTGCTTCTGCTTTAAAGGTTTTTTTGTTAGCCATAATAAAAAAATGAGATCTTAAAATCAACAGAACAATGTTTTACAAACAGTATTATCTTACATTATTATCTTCCTTTTATTCAAATAACAGCGTTCTATTTTTAAATCTCCCTGTCAACGTACTCGAGTGTACTGACATTGACATTAGTGACAGCAGAGACCGACGCCATTACTTTTTTTACCGCAACTACTTGTGTGACTTTTGTAATTGGTCTTCCAATTTATAATCTCGCTCGTGGTAAAGTTACACAACTTTACTGATCACTTACGCTCCTTCGCTGCTCGGGCCTTCGCACTACATCATTTATAACCTCAAAAAGCCATTAGATTGATCGATATCGGCTAATCCGAGTGGCCTTTAAAAAAATTGTACATTATGGTAGTTGGTTGTGTGAAAGTAGTGACATTTAACAACATTCGAGTAATACCTATTTATTAAATTGGCCTTTATTGGCGTTTTGATTTGTATTGAAGATGGTGGTCCTTTAAATTTTATAACATTACAAACGCTAAGCACCTGCAGAGTAGTTTCACTATAATAGAAATGTTAGGTTTCAAATTTATTACTTAAAAATAAATTAAGGAAATATATAAAAGAATAATAGGTATAAAGAGAGGGTTTAAGAACAAACATTTCGCTTGTAATTAGGAACGTCAAAAGTACCTAAACATGGTATTAAAATTGAGAAAATTTGTTTGAATTGAGTGGTTGAAGCTCTCACAGTAATTGTCCACGGTCACCTAAATCACAATTAGCTCACTGATGCAGATAAACAAACCAGGGTGACGGACAGTATTACTTTCTCACAGAAATTAACAAACAGCTGTGACATTCCATAAATTAAACTTCTTGGTTTTTAATCTGTCAATGTCAAAATGACATAAATCGATACGTTTTGTCAGTCGGAAACGCACTAAGCTCGTTTAATACATTAAGAAAATACATTATAGGTACATACATATGATGTATAATAGTAAAGTATAAGAGGACCCCTGACACTCTTTATCTTTTCCGCATGGTAACTCATACAATTCCTTATTAGACGGAATAGAAAGGATACCCATAAAAAAACTAGATAGGTATATCGTTTTTGTTTCTTAAAATGTGTTTAAATATTTTATCCTTAAGGTAATGTCATACAAACATTCGACCTAATAAATGCAGTTAAATCTAGGCCAGTTGTGGTTTACGTCTACCTTAACGACACGCTGTCCCGGTTTTCGTCCACCCCGCTTCGAGTTTTCAACTACGAGTATAATGTCAAGTAAGCGCGCCCATGCTTATACTATACATAATTCATAAAACAAGGCTGGAACTCATTGATTGCCCTCGGACTTCACTATACTAGTACTACAAACACTACATTCACACCCTTACACTACACATCCCAAATTCAACCTTATAAATAAAACTGTCAGGGCCCAAAATTGAATGAACACGTGAAAGGAATCTAAATTGAATCTCAATGAGTGGTAAATATAGTTGAATCTTCCTTGGCAAATGTCTCGTAGACTGCGGGTTGACCTTGATCGGTCGAGGGGTGTTCTAAGGTGGTGTCTGGCCACCCCACCCCTTAGGTGGTGTGCGTCGGAGGCTTGCGTAATAGATATTTTTATATGCTGTATATTCAGCGAAAATTTGTGTTTAGTCGTCATGGAAACAAGTACGTACTGTTGTGAGAAAAATTAAAATTGGCAAACTCAAATTTTAATATTAAAATTTATGAAACAGTGTGATTCTGACAAGATTAATTTCGTTCACATTAAATAACGGGCAATTTTCCTATTTCATCATAAAGTGTTTGAAAATACTTTGACGTTTCTGCAAACACTTTATTTTTTATACAAACTAAAAGTTAAACTTAAAATTCTAAATTAAATTTTTGTAACGTATCCATTCACAGAGTATTGCCAACGTTTCTATGACATTGAAAACTTATTATTAGAAAATAAACTCGGAATGTTTTCGTCGATTAGTGCTTTACTCAAACTACTGCAAAATGAATTACCTAATAGTATTTTTTTAAGAAGATTTTATTAAATGACTACTTTATTTATTAACTCTCCTATGAGTGGTCAGTTACGTAGCAGCTTAGAGTATGGAACATAGAGCATAGGGAGATGTACTACATGCATATTTCTGAAATGCTCGCTTAATAAGAGCTTACATAATTACTGAATAATGATGACTCATAATTATTAAATAACAGCATGAAACGAGATAGTAACGCACCGAAAAAAATATACTTAATAGTCACGTATCATAATACTCAAATGTCTTATCTATATCACAGTTGGATAAATAGCTGACTTTAGGATAACATATCAGACAGGACAGCTAGACATAATTATTGCAAATATTGTATGCTCATTTTTATCACAACATATTTTTGTTGCGTGATAAGAAAATAAAGTAATTTTCGTTTACATTATTGTTACGGTTGCCATTCATAGTATTAGCACTGACGATATATATATTTTGTCGTTGGTATTAGTCACCCCCCTAATACGAGTATGTTGCTAACCTTTATCTAATGAATCTCTAACGAATTTACTCACCAGCACACACGCATTGACGACTTTTGTGGGGTTTGTATGATATGAAATAGGGATCGTCTTTTCCTGAAGGTTTGTCAGTAAGGCACTTGAGAATGACACGCTTTTGTTATTTTTTTTGCCAGTTTCAATTATATTATTTCGTCAGTGACAGCATCGTCTCTGCAAATTAGATCCTCACCTATTAGCTTCTACAGATACCTATTATATAGAATATTAATAAATTCGTGCTGTACAAGTCTTACTTAGATTTCTAAATTTAAATGGATTTTTTTTATTTTGACATTTCTTGTGAAATTTCTATAATCTTTATGTTTTTGTTGTCGTTTGGTTTTATTGATTTTTTATATTTTTGTCACAATAGAAAGATCCTGATTGAAAGTTATTTTCGGATACGTCGCGAGGTACGGTAGTACCTTAGGTGACTGAAATTACCTACTGATTGGTTTCCTCTTGGAATTGTTGATAATTTGAGAGAAAATTAATAAGAATGAAGACAAGTTGAAGAATATTTAGAAACAATTAATTATTTATTTCGAAAATAACTAAACCGACACTATTGTGTTGTCAACATCGCAAATAGGGTATCAAAAGGATTCTGAATTTGTCCCAATATTGATAAATATTTATGAAAACTGGCATTATAAATCAGAAAATTATTTTTATATATTTTTCACAGGATTTTTTTAATTGTTAACCTCACTGAGTCGGTATAAGGATACGAAATTTATTGCCTAGCCGCCCCATTTTAACGTTCTATTTTTTAAAGGTACTTTTCCAGGTAAATATGTAACTGATAGGTACTTTCATGGATGACAAATACACGTGTCTATGAAAGGTATCTACATTATCTTGTTACAAGTCTATAAACTGACGTAGTTATCACAAAATGTTTTTGCAAAGGACACTGACAGACGAAGGTCATTGATAATTTAATGGTACTTTATTTTAGTGATAAATAGTTGAGATAAGTGCTGATATGATAGCGCGGGGTATTAACTTGAAAACATGTGCATAACCTTAGGGTTGACATTATTTGACATGACATATCAAAATTATGTTTTGTCTATGGCACATAGTCTATGATTTCTTTAGGTTTTTGGCGTCTTTTATACGTGTTTCTAAAGTTACTCAAATATTAGACGGTCAATAAGTTGATAAATAGAGCAATATTTCTACATTACATGAATTAGTAAGTATGGCGCTGTTCACATTTTGTGTCGGGTGTCGGGGCAGACTAGCGTCACCCGCTACCGCTTGTTCCGTCCGTGCGTCTGTCGCTGCGATCGCACTGGATCACACATGCACACATCGCGGGGCGCATGCAGCATTGTTGTGTTATTGTACCATAGTGTGAACAAAAGCGCCGACATCCGATTGAGTGTCCGAGGCTGTCATGCGTTCTCAACAATACAGTCGCGATGCCACAAGCTGTGTGCCGTCGCCCACATAACCACGATTCAGTCGCGATGCTGTCGCGCTTCTGTCGCGCAGCAAACGCGATTCAGTAACCCACCGCGCCACCCTCCCTCCATTCTTCCCCCGCTGTCGTCCGACACGGTTGCGCTTTGCATCGACATAGTCGCGCTGCTGTAGCGCGTTAGTATCGCTTCTAAACGCGTTGCAAACGCTACTAATGCGCGTTAGTAGCGATGCTGTATCGCTGCTGTAGCGCGTTAGTATCGCTTCTAAACGCGTTGCAAACGCTACTAATGAGCGTTAGTAGAGATGCTGTATGCGCGACAATATCGCTGCAAAATTCGCCGTGCAAAGTTCTTACCACACCCATGGGATGAATAAGGGGAGTGTCACTCTGTAATCTTGATTCAACCATCACGCACACTAGTGAATAAATACCATTTTTAGCTCACAGTTACGCAAGGCATTTGTACTAAATCAACGAAGCATTCAAAATATTATGGCTGACAGCTGACAGCAAGTATTACGATACTGATCACAGGCTTATTATTTACAAAACAAATCACATTTGAAATCAACAAAACCAAATCACATTACTTTAACTGTCAAACATATCAACTTTTGACAGAAAAAACCATAAATTTTGGTTACTCCTTCGTCTTTTGCAGCATGTGTGGTCCCACGATCGTTTGATCCTAAAATTCATTCATAACCTATCACGTGGTTAAAACTGAAAAAAGCGATAATAGCGAGCCCTATAAAGGGAAGCATTCTAGACCCTGATGCAGTTTTTCACCTACTAAAATATATTTTTGGATTCGCCATGAAATTTCCTATCGATTAATATTATATATTTATATACTCTGAAGATTTGAAACATAGATTGCATTAAAAATGTTATGAGTTGAAAGAGCAGTGATAAAGCTATAAATGTTTCGTTCTTTTATCTGTTCTCTCTCTCCCTCTTCAGCTGAACGTCCAACCGACAGACGTCCGAAATTACCAACCATCCTGGTTTTGGCCAGTTGTTGGTACCTATTATATAAGTTGTATTTAGAAATTATTCCTTTGTAAACTTTAATATTATTGCGTTCAGTTAATTCCGTGTAGTTCGACTTCGTATATCGCACTCGCAACTTATGTAAACAAACATCTTCATTGACGGTGCTTTACAGCAGGGTTGCCAATATTTATAGTTTTATGTATTTATTTATTGACACAAAGTTGATTTTTGTGAATTCTCTGACCCCTGAACTAGTGTAAAAACTGTATTTAGGGACCAGTGTCTTCGCTTTACACTACACAGATTCCCTTAACAAATATGTCAAGTACAAATATTAGCTCTAATTAAGGAAAGGAAAAAGAAAGTAGAAAAAATCCAGAAACCAGTTGTTCATAGCCGATCAAAATGATTAACTTTTTAAAAGTCGCTATCTCTAATGTGTCGCAATCGCAAAAAAACTTTTGTTTAATCAGTCAATCTGTTCTTTCTACCTTTGAATGTGGCATATTATATTCAAATATCAATGGGACCACACGGGCAGTATTCCTTAGCAAATAAAAAGAGTTCCAGAATTAGTTCTAGTATGGGTACAATATAGGTATAGTGAGTATTGGGTTTTATGTCCGTTTACCACGTGTTATGAGATTCATTCGTTTCTTTTCATGCGTGAGTTACTGGAACTCATGCTTACTCTCCTCCTGAATCTGAAGGGCGAGAACTCAAAAGGTAAAGCTCACTAGTATCTCTTGAGTTATAGTCTTTATACAGTTTGGAAATTTTTTAAAAGTAATTAAAATTTCTGTTGAGTTCAACCCTAATTTAGCAGCGAATGGGGCAGCAATAAGACGGCAGTGTTGTCTAGGTTTTTACGTCTTATATAATACAAAGATATTAATATAATGTGTTATCACCTTCAGACTGTAGACAGTGGCTAAATAATTAACAAAATAATACATACAGACAGATCTTTATCGTATTATTATTATGTCTAGTTTTGGTCAGGTATGTGTGTGTGTAATGTTGGTTCACTTATAATATAATTATTGTTTTACACTAGCCGACTTGTGCCCACTTCGTTGGGCGTTAACCGCCCGCTTTTCTTCGATTTCATTTACAAATACTATTATTTTAAAGTATTTATTTGTATGTACATTATATCATTCCTGAAAAGTGTCGCTTTCTGTTAGTAAAAGAATTTTCAGGATCGGATTTGTACCTTCGAAGATCCCCCCTACAACCATACAAAGTTAGAAACTTTACCTCTTTATATTAGTACTAGCTTTTACACGCGGCTTCGCTCACGCAGACTTTCGTCCCCTGATTTAGGCCCTTACTCTCTTAATAAAAAAAAAATCATTTCTTAGTGCTCACTTACGTTATATAAAGAACCTATATGCAAAATTTCAGGATTCTAGGTTCAGCGGTTTGGGCTGTGCGTTGATCTATCTCTATATCAGTCACCTTTCTCTTTTTTATATAGATATATACTTACCAACATTATAAATTAAAAGAGTTTGTTTCGTTGATCACGCACACAAAGTGTCTGATGACTATTTGAATATCATCAAGATCAAGTTTTAATAGTTCACTTCTGGATATGGGTTTCAAGTTTTCTTCTCTTTGTAGCCAGTGTTATCCTGTCCTTGTTTAGCTCCTGTTTAGCTGCCTCGTCGGTCTTGCGGTTGACGTATGCGACTGCCGATCAAGAGGTCTCGGACCAAAGAGTATTATTGAGTTTTTCTGATTATAGAAATACTTAAAAACAGCTCGGAGTTTCGAACTTGGAGTTTGAACCTCCATACCTCGGAGAGCACGTAAAGCTGTCGGTCTTGCGTCTGATCTCTCCCCGACCTCGATCGTATCGGTTAACCTTCTTCTTCGTCGGTTAACCTTCTTATCGGATTATAAGAGAGAGGGAACAGAGAATGCACCTGTGTTGCCGTACAGTGTGTACGGCACTATAATATCTTGACTGGTAGTGGCCGTAATCGGATAGGAGAACATCATTCTGCGTAGCTTGCTTCCTTAGTTGACCACGACATATTTTATTAAGATTGTAAAGATTTAAAAAAATAAATGTATTCACTGAAAATCACCAATTACAAAGTCACTTTAAGCGATAAGACATCATGTTGGATGTAAAAGTTTATTTCACATGGGTACATATCCTTCAATAATGTATTTATATTCATTAAGCGTAGCAGTTTGCGAACATTCTAGCGTATCTTATACATTTCACGCAGAGTTCATTAATTCTGATCCTCCCCGTTTCTGTTGCCAATAAATTAAGATAATTAATTCGCTACATGGCTAATGGAAGTAAGTATAGATGGAAATATAAAAATACGATGTATTTTACGTAAATAGTAACATAACTAATGTATTTATTCTGTATAAAACGGCGAACGTGAAACGGTAACCTATTAGTGTTTTATTTGATACTAGTTGTTGCCCGCGGCTCCGCCCGCGTATATGTCGGCTATCGTGGCAAATAGTAGCCTATGTGTTATTCTGATGTATAAGCTATATTACTGTAAAGTTTCATCCAAATCCGTTCAGTAGTTTTTGCGTGAAAGAGTAACAAACATCCAAACATCCATCCATCCTTACAAACTTTCGCATTTATAATATTAGTAGGATAGTAGGATCTAGAGAAAAAAATGTGATTCGTTTATAATTGCAATAAATAAAGAGCGGGAAAGACTTTCTAACTTTAACATTTAAATATAAAAAATACAATTAATATTAAGATAGTGTTCTTTCTATTGTGACTTTGAAATTGGTATATGTATATTATATCTTATAGCGACTTAACCTAAAATGTAGACTTCGAAAAAGATCATGTACAGATAAATATCGAGACCATAGTTGCTGTACAGAGTTTTAAAATAGGCGCTTGATATTTAAAAAAAAACATGGATTTGCAGACATTATGCCAGGGCGACCGGGCCAACAAGGGCCAACATTCGTCACATCTCGAAATTTTCAATACGTAATAAATAGCATAAAGAAATAAGAAAATGATATAAGTTATAAATTTTAAAATAATTTAATGAAACAACCTTAAAATATAATAAACTTAAATGAAAAATACTATGTTCGTTAGTAATATAAAGGCCAAACAACTCATTAATATTAATAAAAAGTAATAAATTTAAAATAAGAATTGGATTGTTAATAAAATAATAAATTTAATTGTAAAAAATTGCAAATGCTTGCGGTGCGTGGATATCATCATATCTTTTTTTCTTTTGTTCTGAAACAGCGCTTTGGTACTCGAAAGACTAGATTCCAATTCGCATTTTGAAACTGTTTTCTCTATGGAAATTATGTTGACTTTCTTACACCAAACGTTTCACGCATGCTCAGTTTGCACGTAGGTAGTTAAGTATAGTTTTTCATCAGAGTAAGTTAGCCGTTTTCCTTCATTTTACGTGTTCTTTTTATGATTAAAGAAACATAAAGCAAAATTGAGTGATAAAAACAACGTAATAAAAAATGTAAACAACGAATAATTGAATAAAGCATAAAAAACGTCATGTGAAAGTAACCAAATAGGTGCCTTTGTCTTCACCACTAATATTATAAAGTTCCTCTTTAGCTTATTATTTTTGTATGTAAAGAATAAACTCAAAAACTACAGGACTGATTTTAATAATTCTTTCGCCATTAGAATCCCACATTATCCTGTTCTCGTGGGAATACGAAAATAAAATATTGGCCTATATTTTATTTCCGTATTTCCACGAGAACGGGAACTACGCAGGTGAAGCAAAACTGCGGAGAGTTGCTAGTAGTTGTAGGCTGGCAAAGCCATCTATTGGGTTTAAACGTGAACTAAGTCTGAACCATCCAGAGACTCATTAAAATACTGAAATACATATAAAACGTTTCATCAAAATCTATCCAACATTTTAGATGGAGTTCATTAAAAAATACAGAAGATTTATGTGTAACATATAAATATATATTACGAAATTTTAAACCATCAATAACACAATAATCATAACGTATGTTTAATAATAGTTTTCTCCATTAAAATAAATTACCTAATATATAGACCCCAGTTATTATGACAGGCCTCTGCGTGTCAGTAAGACATTAAGCGATACGTACTAAAAACTAAGTTACATTAGAGTTGATACATCTGTTCATAGTTTTTGCAAGGCCTTAATAACTATATTATACAGAATGATATACCAGTTCCTAATTTATTTTAGACCATATGCATTGAGTTGTTTATCCCAAAATGGTTAAAAGACACGCAATAGAATGAAAATTTAAACAACAACAACAAAAAAATAGTCAGTGAATTACAAGTAGGCCAAAACATGTAAGTTGGGCTCGCCCACGCGTCCAATTTATCTTGATTCTAGAAAACCCATTGAACTACCCACACTGGGCCCTTACAAGTAAGTGATGAGTCGGGGGAGGGGCGGCGAGAGAGCTCTTTTATCCCTGGTTATCTTAACACACGTTCCGCAGATGAGTCTCGACGGAAACCCCGCCGTTCTCTCATTACGTACATTGTTTTGGAGCCAGTGTTTTGAACGCTAGCGACGCCATTTTGACGAGCTCGTTAGAAAGTATTTTATGACTTATCTCCTGCAAATAGGGTTCGATATGTATTGTCTTAACAAATATGTAATGCAGACGTAGAGATTAAAGATGACTTCATTGATAACATATCGACGTGTTATTTCATTAACTACTCGTGTTATAATTTGTTAAAAAGATTTACATTAACGGGTAATTATTAAACTTTAGTATCAGAATGTGACACATACATCAGACAGAATTGATATAACGCGCGCGAAATAATGCGCCCGGGCCCAACCCGCACTTGGCCAGCGTGGGGACGTATGGCCTCCTGAGAGGAGACCCGAGCCCAGCAGTGGGACGTTATGGGTTGTTGATGATATAATGCGTGTAATTCTGTATAATCTATGCCTTTTTTATCGAAACACTTGTCGCAATTACGCATTTCTTGGTCATGAGTTGTGCGTCAGAGCAGGGCTAGGTTGGCGTCTGGGGGTCGTCTGCGGCCTGGCCGCGACCTACATCCGTGCCCCACACCCGTGAGAGGGCGGCCCTCCCGGCGATGACGCGCACCGTCTGCCCTCAGTCCCCGCACCTCCTCATACCTGCATTATGTAAGACGAATGTGCTGTTCTGATAGCGCTGAATTTATACCTTCAGTACTTATATGTAAATCCCAATACAGTTAAAATGAAAGATTACACCACAAGACAACTTCTGTTAACTTAAAATATTGAAACAAAAAAAGCTCAATTTTATTACGGCTGAACTGACATTTTCTTTGTTCGTCTCTATTGTAAATCTGAATTCATTCATGAAAGAAATCAAAGGTCGAATTTTATTCTTAAAAATAACAACAAAATCAATATGTAGGTATTGCTTTAAAACGTGTAGTTTATCAAAGAACCAGATAACCCGTCCTTGTACTGTCACCAAAAGACATTCAAATATTATGCGCCTTCATTCAATTCTCTTTGCTCTAGAGTTAGACAAAACGACATACCTACTTGAATATAATTTGTAAATAGAACATGCATATACTGATGTTTTTAATGCCACACAGTGACACAACTGAATTTAAGGTCTTAATAGAGTTAAAAAAAAACAATATTCGAATTCGGTAAAAATGTGTCATCTCTTTAAAAAAGTTAAATCCATTCACCATAGACGAGGTACATATTTTTAAACTTAAAGTACTTAGTGTCGACAATGTCTGTCAGTAACATTGTTCTTTGGTGGCATTTAAAGATAAGGATTGACGTAAGAATAGTGACCCAATGACATTAATGTATTTACAGATTTATAGCTCGATCCTATCGACCCGGGGAAATCTTAGGGAATTACGAATTAACGCGTTCTATTAATAATACCTCTTGTAAGTGCATACACAACTAACTATTAAAGACCTAATGAGACATATAAATAATAATATTCCTAAATACATTCACAATTATTAATGACATAGTCATCATCTTCCTAGCCTTTATTATTCCCATCTACAAACAAATCTATCTATCTATCCACAAATCTGCACCAGTTACAACTCTGGTCTGTATAGAGTACCTAGGTACCTTTTCTTTTCGTTTGCGCCTTATATTGCCCGTAGCGTGAAAATTTCCCCCGTTTTTGAAACATTCTTCATTGTTGCTCCGCTCCTATTAGTAGTAGCGTGATGATATATGCCCTGTAGCCTTCCTCGATAAATGGACTATCCAACACCGAAATAATTTTTCAAATCGGACCAGTGGTTCCTGAGATTAGCGTGTTCGAACAAACAAACAAACAAACAAACTCCTTCAGCTTTATATATTAGTATCGATTTCAGAATATTATCAGAAAGCGGTTGAGAATGCCTCTTTAGAACTTGTACTAGTACCATCTTAGAACAGTTTTATAGTCTTAGTACCACCGTAGACACTTGATCCACTAGAATTATCTTATTACACTTCATCTATTCATACTCACAATGCCAGTTTGTGCAACGGTAAGTACATTAAATCCACATCAGGCAGTTTCGTTCTAACGGTAACCCGGATTTCAATCTAGATACTTGAAAAACCGAAGTGACTCAGTTTTCGGTTTAGCAAACTAGGCTGTAAACTAGGCTAGAAATAGTAAAACACAACATAAATGCGAAATTGGACAACTTTGCAATATCAAACGTAAAGCTGGCCAATTTTACATTTCGCACGAATTGAATTGGTATACTTGGAATACACCAAAAATGTAAATTGAAAATTGATCATTTTTTTATTGAAGTTAGCTTTCGTCTTTGCTCTCGAACGTAATTACTATTCGCAGGATTTCTTAATCAGGTAGGTAGGTCAAGTAAATGCACCTGAAAATCAAAAAGCTAGCAATAATAGGTTATAGGCCATTTTAGGCCAATTTTTGGGATAAAAAAAACCTCATTTTTTTTATAAGCTTACTATTTTCTGGTAATATTTAACATTACGTTCAAATACAGTTACTAGTTATGTAATCTGGAATATTCTCCTGTTTATGAAAACAATTTTAACCTCTTGAAGCGTAATCAGAAGAGGGTCCTGATGTCTCACTCATCGTCTGAGCTCATCTTTAACAAGCCTGATGGAGTAAAGATCCGGACTGCGTGCTTGCATCTTTTTCAAGAGGACATACAGATAGTAAAGTGGGACAACCACTTTACTATCTGTATGTCCTCTTGAAAAAGATTCACATTAAAAGCTGAAAAAATAATCTCAAAAGTAATAAAAAGAAATTGAAGTAATTTTATTTCAATATTTGCGATCTGTTAAAAAAGGACAGACTGTCACTGAAGTATATATCGTTGTCGACTAGTATTTGATTTAGAAATCTATAGAAAAGTCTTTTAAGTTTAATGTAATAATGACGCTTTAAACATCCGCTTATTATAGTTATATTTATGTCAAAGTCCAGCAATTCATCCAATTTGCAAAACGCCAACCGATATGTTATCGAATATCCAACATGTTTGCATCAAATTGATAGGGAAAACAGTAATTTCAATTAGTAAGTAAGTGAAATTTGGTTTGTGTTCTAATGCGATATTACGAGATTACAAAACGAATATTTATAAACGCATTTGACATAAATTGACACTTGACTACGTATAAAAATAAATAAGTAAGACATAAAAATCATCGAGGTATTCTTTACTTGTCTAACATATTTTATTTCTCTTTAATTCCAGGTGATTGAACCAGTGGTGTGCAAAACTGAGCCTCTGGAATCTCCACCCAAAAAATTGCGAAATGAGGACTACGCAACGGCGACGTACGCGTTACTCCTCGACCCTTACGCAACCATCAACTACAGGGCGCTGTCAGCCTTCAGACCTTGGGATAAACGTGAGCCAATACTGCAACACCCAGAACGGGTGGTTCGCGTCGCCGACTGCGCCAGTTTCGAGCGTGACTATCAACCCAACGTCTCGCTGAAACCCTTAACGCCGCCCGTTGACGATGTTACATCATCGACATCTCCTCCCCCACACAGCGACTCGGAGCTCGCGGCAAGGCTTCTAGATGCAGAAGCGAGGCTCACGGAACGCGCAAGACTCTTAGACGAACGCGAAGCAGAACTTATTCGGCGTGAAGCACGACTCGATCAGCGAGAGGCCGAAATCGCCCGGCGGGAACGAGCGATCGCTGTCGATGAGCCGCCTCAGCCGAATCCGTCGCCGCCTAAGAATGAATCGGAGCCGCCACCATGTTGACCTACCCGCGTCATAACCAGGTTGCGCTAACAGTGACTCGCGATGAACGCTCAGTGACATTGCGTCTCAACAGTACAAAATTTTGAGGTGCTCTTCATTTATGTACCCGTTTGGCTACACAGCACCGTGTAAATATTTTTTTTCTTACTTGGATATTGTTGATCTTTCAACCGAGTCTATTGAGACTCCTTTCTATTTATACTCTTTTGAATATTTTTTTGTGGCGACAACAATTACAGTGGTGCCAAGAGCATGCCAGTTTCGATGAAAATATCGATTTTAACCACAGATTATACAGTAACATGATGCAGATAAAATAGTTGTACATAATCATATCAAGTACAGTTTTATGAAATTAGTTTTTTGTACAATATACAGTGTTTCTTGTAGTATCTTCAAGTTGTGCCATTTTGAGGATACGTCTGTTACCTTACCATATATAACCTCAACTCTGTGCTTTTCAATACCTTATTAACATAATACTCACATAATATAATATAGTAAAATAGTTTTTAAACTACAACCATAAGCATAATTTATACAGGGTTATTTTTAAGTTTTTTTTTTGCAATGGCTACATATACATACAATAAACAATAATTGTGTTTTAGTAATATTTTGTAATAAGCATACTCTTAATAGCAACTAAATATTCCAATACACAAAATGCACTTAGATAAAATTCGGGGACGGTGTTGCATAGTAAAAAATGTTACATCCTAATGTTTGATATTATATCCAGTAAAGTAAAAAAACTGATTTGTGTGACATCGTCCTATGTCTTAAAACAATTTGCTTGACTAATTTATTTAATTAAATCGGTTTATATAAATAACTCTGTATAAAACCTCAGCCATACCAAATAGTAATACTTAATGAAAACAATTAAACTGATACATACATCATACCTCATATGTGTTACTTGTATGAAAAAACATGTGGAATATCTGCAGACAGACACGCGATCCAATGGTCGTCTAAGAGGCACATTCATTAAATATAATAAAAAAATATTTATGGTGTATCAGGTCTACATGCATATTCAGTCTATGGTTATCTGTCCTCCTACTTACATACAAATAAAAAAAAGTAAAAACTAAAACCCAACTACGACAAAAAACGACGTTGAAAAAGCATGAAACAAGTTTCAAAAGCCGTAGTCACGCGTTGTTAAAGTGTCATGGACTATGGTTCATTACTAAGTTTCATAAAACCGCAGCCCATGTATTATAATGTATTAACAACGCGTGACTACGGCTTTTGAAACTTGTTTCATGCTTTTTCAACGTCGTTTTTTGTCGTAGTTGGGTTTTAGTTTTTACTTTTTTTTATTTAAAATGTTTTGGCGCCTCTATAATATTAATTTCTTTGCATAGTATATTTTAAATAGGTACTATAAAAAATTCACAATTATCGAATAAATACAGACAAAGTCACGAGAAAATGCTTATAATATATATATTTTTGAAATGTACAAGTAACGCCCTTTCGTATGATACTAAACACGGCATATTTCTCTCAAATTTATCTTTTGAAACAGTACTTTACGTCGGCTAGAGGGCGCCACATAAGATTAAATGACACGTCGTATAGCCTATAACCAGAAGACGATCATGACGCTTCTAACGACACCTCATTTGTCCAGTTCGAATGTGTAGTTAAGGAGCTATGAGGGAACAAATGAACATACATACATACATACATACATACATAGCCTGTCAAAATCATAACCCTCCTTTGGCTTTGCCGTAGTCGGGTAAAAAAAACTACAAATTACTTTTTAGTCACGCTATCATGTCAACTATATCTATTTTGAAAATAAATTAATAAATATTATGATGAAGTCTCATTAAATAGGTAATTAGTAGGACAGATATAAGTTTAACATAACAAATAAATATATATATGTATACATTAATTAGTTCAGGTCAACAAAATTATCTTTATATGGGTGTATCCCACAGTCTACCTCATTGTAAATAAAGAAAAAAAACATTGGCTAAATTAAGAAAAAAAAATCGATATAAGACACTGTTTTTCAGTTAGATTGTATAAATTGTTTTTAAAGAGCAATAATTTTTAAAATGGTGTACCATCACTGCCTGTCTTTATCGACTTATTAGGTTTTGTAATTAAAATAAAATTGGTTGTTGAAACGTTGTCTTTAGTCTTTGAAGTTTTAAAATAGGTCTTGTAGCATTACTGCTGTGTTGATTATTCAACTTATGGGCACATAGTACATTATCGATAAGAAACTTCCAGACGCTATACAACGTTAAATTAAGTAGATTATTTTAATCTTTCGGTCAATACTAAGATTAACTGTAACGTTAATGTCACTCTATCATCACAAACTCTAGTTTTACTCTAGTATTTCAAGCCGTGTGTCTTTTGGTAGCATTTTAATAAAATTTATTTAAAGCACTGTGATTTTGTGTAGAAAAATAAACTAGGTATTTGAATTAAACATTGAAGTGTTCGAAATATAAAAAATGGTATTGTCTATGGTCGAAAGGCGGCCCGAGAAGATTTAATTTAAAACATTATTTATATGTATATCTTTTGAGCCACACGTTTTAGCCAATTGCAAGTAACGGTGCATTTTAATTTAGTGTATACTTTTTGTGACTGAGCAATTATTATTTATGTATTAAACGTGTCTAAGAACACCGAGGAGAATGATTTACATTTGGTTGTCTACGGTTTAAGTAATGAATTATTAGAAGCCTTGAGCTATTTTTAACCGGCTTCCAAAAGGAGGAGGTTCTCAATTTGATTGGTATTTTATTATCTGGTACGAATGTAACTATCTCGCAGATATTAGATTCTTAAAACATCCGTTAGCGTAAATGTATAAGTCTAAATAGTTCTAGACTGGATTTTGAAGATACCTATGATGACGTCAAAATTGAAGGTAATAAAAATGTCGTAAAAACTCTTCAATGTTAAAAAGGCGGTAAACAGTACATTTTGTGATGCATCTTTTTTATTGATTTTTGTTTATTTTGACATGAAGATATTAATTATTCGGACCAGATTCGAGGCAACTATATTTTCATAGTAATTCCTGATCACATTTTGGTTAATCATTAGTTAGCGAACTGGAATATATAAACATCGTGGGCTTGCGCATTTCACGAAACCATAGTCATTTTTTGTTTATATTTTTTTTAACTCCTTATATATATACATAGTACTGGCTTTTTAATCGAAAACGGCGTTAGTCAGCGTGAGTTGCTAAGAAAAGTAAAGACATAACATCTTAAAGTTTCATCACAATCCGATCAATGGTTTTGAAACGGATAGAGGACAACTATACGAACGTTGATTTTTATTTATTTAGAAAGAAGTAAACCAAAACCCTTTTAACGATGTTTACACCCATAAATTTCAGTAAAAGACATGTAATATATTTATTTAATACGTGGAATAATCCATACTTACTCAATTTCATTATCAGCATTCAATGCCTATTCTTCTCTTTTTAATAGGTAGAACTTTTTCGAATAAAAAAATGAAATTTTGTCTTTGGTAAAAAATATGTTTGTATTGATTTAGAAAATTCAGGCTGAAGAGGCTTTGTTCTAGTTTATTTCTACTCAATTTTTTCGATGACGACTTAACTTTTCTTAAAATAAAAACTATATATAAATTCCAGTACGTTAACTAAACCAGCTAGAGTCAATTTCTGTTGAAGAAAACGTGAAATAAAATTTCACAATGTGACTTTAGCGAAGCTCAAATTGTAAAAAGAGAAATAAAAGAAATCGAAGCGATTTTGATGATTATTTTCCTTTAACGAGTGCTATGTTACGTAGTTAGTTGTTATAGAATAAGATTTCAGTTTTAGAATAGGGTTATCTCTAGTCAGAGACACTTTGAAATATAAATTACCATTTACTTATTATTAATATATATATTATACATTGTAGGTACCTACCGTAAGCGTGTAATAAGAATAACTTATTGTTTTAAACATTAAATAGTGTACATTAGAAATGGACTGGATGTCTTTATATTATATATTAAGGTACCTCATATTTATACCTACATAATATATATTATTATTATATGAAACTTTTCTGTCAGTACTATTTGTTGGATAATTTTGGTGCTACAATGTTTTGGCTTGGCTAACTTAGTAATTAATTGTATATAATTTAGTATTTATTGGCAAATATTTTGGTTTTTCTAATATTATTGTTTTCTCCTTGATGAAGGGCTTCCGTCGGGTCCGTACCCAGTCGAGCACCCAAAGTTTACATGTGAGAAATCCCGCATGTCCTAAATTAATATTATCGTTTTATTTAAATTACTTTTAATTTAATATTTTTTTGTTTGAAAAATTACTTCGGTTTGGCATAATTGAAAAAAAAATTGATACATGGCTAAGCCATTTTGAACCTTAAATAACGCTTTAATTATATTAGCGTAGGTATTTTATTGTATCGATGGAAAAGTTTCAATTTATACTCTCACTGCCTAATAAATTGCAAAAAAAATTGTTATGGATGGTGCTAAAGAACTTAAAATGCCTATTATTATATTCTATTTTCTAAAGACACTCAATAGGTTGTATCTTTTTTTTTATTTCAAGAGTTATTATTTTAATACCTCTTATATCCAAAGGCAGTGAGAGCGGCGGACGTGTAAATATTTGTTTTATATATAAGTACGGTACGAAGCTATGTATGGTTGCCAGGCTGTTGTAAACTGTAATATATACTTGTTGCTGTGAACTAACCTCCTTATTCATATGGTCTATAAAGCGTGCCTTTGTCTATGGACTGTTGTTATCTCTTTCTATCATGACAGATGTCAAATGAGATGGAAGAGAATTCAACACATGTAGTTAAAATGCTGCTAATAAATGTACATGAATAAGGTTTGGCAGCTTTAGTTTCACGGCAGAGGAATAGGAGGAGTTTCTCGAGTAATTGGTGATTTGCCAGAGTACCAACGTTCTCTGTGATCTCATGTATGATTGTTATACATCAGTTTTAAATACATTATGATGGATGTCGCAACATCTAAAAAGATGTAAATTACAGTCGAACAAGGTGAATAGACGCTTTAGAATGTGTAGAAACAGCCCATTTGAGACAATTTGTGTACAAACAGGATTAATTTATTTCGTAACAAATTAATTGATGTGTATATTCACCTCATTTAATGAACAGTTTTCTTCTTTTGCACCAGACGGCACTGATATATAACAAATATATTTGTTTTATTGCTTGCTTTACTGACAATAAATAATATACAAGTATTTGTTGCCATTCCTACATAGTAGGTAGTCGAGTAAAGATGAGTAAAAGAATTAACGTCGACAGTTGACATTTAAAAATGATTTTTTTAAAAACGAATGATGTTTTGATTTGTGCCAATAATTGTTAAAAACGCATGGCGGATTTTATTAATAGGAATGGCAATAAATTCTCTAGTTAATTGTAAAAGCCACTTAAATCTCTAAATTTGCATCAAAAAACACTTTTTAAATAGACTACCTACCCATTTGAGTTGCTTCATAAAAGACTACGATTGCCTGCTATAAACTCAAAATAATTGTCTATGCCTCTATGGTAAATATTGAATAACTTGTTTCGCGATTAAAAAAATCTTGGCGCCAATTGAGCTATTTCGAGATTACGTAATCTCAAGTATTATCCACCTTAAAGCTAATCAAATCAAATATGGATCAAAATTATAAAAATAGAGATTTGCAGGCTCGTATTTGTCATTTATGAAGTCAAGGATATCTTTTATTTACGAATAAAAATAGTATAGTGAAGAAATGTAACCGTTCTTTTGTTACTAGTTAATGATCAAAATGGCGATTTAAAACTGCCGCATCGTAAAACAGACGTGTTTCTGTATTAACTGTTTTCTGTTACTTTCCCTAAATAAAAAAATGGTCATTAAGTCATTCAAGTCAGGATCCTAGGATTCTTAATTCGCAGTCTCAATACACTTCATGTATCAGCAAATTCAAATATCAGTCAGCCAGTGCAGGAAGCCGTGGAGCTTGAGTTACATTTCTTTACACAAAATACGACGACGATCTTTTGGTGCGTAGGAAAATGTCATAATTCATATATTTTTTACTTGAACTTATATGATGTTTAACAAAATGTTTAAGCCTTATATTTAAATAAGCGAAAAAGTTGTAAATCGGTGTCTCCAAAGAGAACAGTAAGGTGTCTCTGCCATAAGTTAGAGCACCAGAGCAGTGACGTACGTTTTGTGATTGTATTTATTTATCACGTGCTTTAAGATCTTCGTCGCTAGATGTCGTTGTTCATACGAGATAGTTCTGATCTTGCCTGTTTATTTTATCCTGTGTACCGCTGGTGGTAAAGATGTACATTTGTGTAGAGCCTCTGATGTAAACATTATAATTTACAGGGATACTAATTAGACATAACCTATGTAACAAACTACATATTATTTATCATTATTTGCGACTGTATAAACGCACATGTGTTAGAGGAACGGCCTGATTATGAATTGTGTGTGTTTATATCAGAAATATTTGTAAATGCTGCTTGGAAACCACTAATCCAACGAAGCATTCCTTTCATGTTTTTAAATTATGTAAAAAAAAAATTCTCAATTTTCAACATTGAACCATCATTGTATATTGTAAAGTACCTGATAGATTAGATTTAAGATTATGAATAAATAAAATAAATGTTCTGTTATGCACACACATGTTCGTAACATGTGGTTTCGTAAGTGTGTTTTTACTTGAAAATAAAAAAGCTTATAAGTACCTTCCTTGTGGAGCAATAAAATGAAATGATTTCCAAAGACGTGTTTTATTTCGTTTACTTAAAACCTAAAAATATAAGAAAGTAAGTGAGGGTGTAAGTATTTTTAAATGAATAACGATAAATAATGTCTCAACAAAATGTTCCGAAAGTTTTATTTTGTGCCTTATGTATCTACAACTTGTACGATACTGACGAAAAGTAGCGTAGTTTCTTAGCATGTGTGTGTGTTAACGCGTGTGAGGCTACCTTTTTTGCTTCAACAAGAAGAAGGTTGTGCTTTATCTACCTTTTTTTTTCATCCGAGTTGTGTGCATAAAAATGAGTAACAAATGTCGCCACACATTTAGTTACCGGTTCACCTCTGAGAATAGACAAAACATTGCTTAAGTATTCTAGATGCATCTTCCTGGGATAATTGTTCCAATTTTAGTTTAAATTTTTAATCCATTTAATTTAAGAATTATGAGTAAGAAATTTAAAGAGTTCAGAGACTACGGTAAATACCATTATACCTAGATGTTTTAAACTATTTCAGATAAAGTAAATTACTTAAGTGAAATTAAGTTCAAATAGATGGCAGGTTTAATAAGATATTATTTTTAAGAGAATGAGCATCATATACCTCTTATACCTCATTTAAACTGATTTTAAAAGAGGTTTTCAATTCGATTGTATTTTTTTTAACTGCATATAGTGTAATCTATATTTATAAAAATGAATCGCCGAAATGTATGTACGCGCGTATAACTTGCGATCGGTTGCACCAAATTAATTAATTATTTTATTTATGTGTTCGTTATTGTTAGGACAAGGTTTGTGTACAAGAAAAATTAAAAGAAAGCATTTCTTTTGTCCTCGACTGTACACTGCCTGTGGTAAGCTGAGACAGATATGTAAATATGGCGGTACCAAGTTCGCTGGGTCAGCTAGTAGGAATGTAATAATTTTTTAATTCATCTCCTAACAAGTGATTTTACGCCATCTGTATATTGCGTATAGCAACCACATTTGCTCAGAAAACGGTTTTCCTTAATACTTTGTACTCTGTGTATTAGATGGCGCTAGCGGCATTAAAGTTTGCCATAGTTGTCAATATTGAGACATACTTACCTTACTTACAACCTACGGATCAATGGTTGGCAATAGGCTTTTTGACAATATTGAAAATAAACTATGGATTGTGGTCATCCTATAAGATAATAGTCTAAAAAGACATATTTCACTATAAATCAAACAAAATAATTTAAGTTTCTCGCAGATTGAACGAAATAAAACTAACATTTTTTTTGAAGTTTTGTCTGCGACATGAACGCTTTGTGATAAGTTGCAACTCTGGTGACGTCACATGCTAAGAAACGAAAGATTGCTGTATTGAGTATTGTTTGCGTTTTATGTTTTCGGAGTGGTAATAATCGATCTGTGAGCTATTTCTGCAGTACTTTTTTAATAAACTAGGTATTTAATAAGTGGTTCCAAAACAAAAAGGAACCAAATTTTGTGCGTGCTGATAACAGCAACCTACATAAGATAGACGCTTTTATGATTGCACTTTTCTATATATACAAATAAATAAAATTGGAGTGTCTGTTTGTGATATTAAAATAACCGCTTTTTACTAAATGCATATATACACGGTAATAACGCTGATTCCCTATGCTGCTGAACTGAAAAATGTTAAAGCAGCTATGTTGCACTTACATAAGTACAACATAAAAATTGTTCCTGGAATAATTCATACATTATTTTTGTAAAATCTAATTTACTTTATGTAGGTAGGTATTTCTTAATGCTTTAAGGTTACATTTTGAAATGGTACAAAGCGCGGTATTTAAAGATGCTATCTGACCCGACGAACTTCCTACCACCATATTTTTCTTTCGTAAATATTTTACAAATTTCTGAAAACCTTGGTTTTAACAGTTATCCCGCCCGCCTCAGGTTCCCATGGGTAGGGTGCAGTCACGAACAAAAAAAATTTTCCTTTATTTTAAATTTTTCTTGTACACAAACCTTGTCCTTAGAACAACTAACACAAATAAAAAATATATATAATTTGGTGTAGCCGATCGGAAGTTATGCGCGTACATACATTTCGGCATAACGCCGCGGGACAAAGTTAGTCTAAAAAAGTGGCCTAAGTTACTCCCTGAATCTTCAGCTGCCTGCAGTGAAAGTCCCGTCAAAATTGGTCCAGCCGTTCTAGAGATTACTCGGAACAAATAAACAGACAGACAAAAAAATATTAATTACATTTTTGATATATGTACCGTGTATACATACATATGCAAGATATACATTTTTGTTTAGTAAAAAGCGGTTATTTTGATATTACAAATAGATACTCCAGTTTTATTTATTTGTATAGATGTAGATTTGTTCACTGTGGCACTACACACTATTTATTCGACATTTTAATTAATAAAATTGGAGAAAACTGATAAAATTCACTTAAACTGCTCTGTTTTGTTTTGTTGTGGATAGCGTGTGACGTCACGCGTCTCATGTGACCAGCGCCATTACAGAAATATTGTTTTTTGACATGGTTGTGAAATAAATTCATAATACAGTAGAAATTGTGCAAAATATTACGCAGTGTGTAATAACTAATAATTTAAAACGATTTCCAAAAATCAGTCAAATACCCTATTTAAAACGACTACTTAATTGGTTAAATGTATATTAATAATCTAAAATGAATAAAATGATGCTGTTATTTATGTAGATTTATATTGCCACGCAAAATTAAGTATCCACTGAAAGAAAATAAAGATACAAGAGTCACGGAACAGTAATTAACCTAGAAACTGTAGTGTTCATTCATAAAACTAACTAAACAATAAAACACAAAAATACATAGTCCTTAATTTAAATATAGACCTTAAAGATACCAAAACCCATGTAGGCAGGTAGTGAATTGCATAAAACGATTAAATGCCATTGTTCTTGGTTTCAAAACAGAAGCAACTACTTTTTAAACCAACACGACACGTATAGGTTCCTTATTTCCTCATCTAAGTTACAATACAATAGTCATTTTTAATTTGTATTCTTTTACCTGACACATTTCATTTCACATGGTTGTCTAATCCCAAAATAAGCAGTCTGTGCTCACAGGTACATCAAACTTATGCATTTTTTAACCGACTTCAAAAAAGGAGGAGGTTTCTCAATTCGACCGTATATACAATATATATTTTTATTATGTGTGTTCGCGAATTACTTCGTTGTTTATGAACCGATTTTGATGATTCTTTTTTTTAATGGAAAGGAGATATCCCAACGGTGGCACCATGCTAAGGACACTAAGATCTGATGATGGCATCTATGAGAAATCGAGTCAAACCTTGAAGTCGGTTTTATTTTTGTTAAAATTTTAAAACATAACAATAGAGAAAAAATCCAGCACACAGGGAACAACGCTTGCGCTCAACATGTCTTCAGTTTATAACTCGATGGGTCAGTCGTCTCGAGCGCAACCAGGCCTGGCACCAGACAAAAGCAGATTACAAATTTCACCTCATTTTGTACTTTATTAGTCGTCTTGTGATAATGATCTATCACATTGCCTTATCAGAAGTATCTGTCCTAAATTAACTTCCTACAGTTGATTGTTAATTTCTCTAAATTAAAGTACGCAGCATGTTTGTTGTTTACCCTTGACCCCAACGTAATAATAATAAAATAAAATATTTCGGACATCTAACACACAACGCCATCAAGTCCCAAACTAAGCAGAGCTTGTATTATGGGTACTAGACAACTGATATGAATACTTATATACGTACATCAAAGAGGTTTAATTAATTATTGACTTTTAAACCAAATAACTTGTAAGCTAGGGGCATTAAACTAATGCTTATATCAATTCTTATAGCCAAAAATTTATGCATTTGTATAATGGTTCGATTGGTTTTCTTCGTTAACGAAGGTTTGTAAAGACAGTTCTTTCTACAGAAATAAATCAAGATCTTGAATCAATTTTTGTAGTTCTTTCATTAGGCAGGCGTGGTTTATTGTAGCCTAACCACTTTAATACAAAGAGACTCGTGCTTCATAACACTAAAATAATACAAAATTTTAACAAAATAAACCGTCAGCCTGTGATCATGGCCAGTGCAACCTGGTTGAAATGTCAGGCAAATCATATGTATGTACCTATAAATTAAATTAAATAAATATTTCGGACATCTAACACACAACGCCATCTAGTCTCATGCTAAGCAGAGCTTGTGTTATGGGTACTAGACAACTGATACAAATACATATATACTTTTTTTGTAAATAAAAAAAAAATATTTTGGACATTTTGGTCCGACCCGGGAATCGAACCCAAGACCTCATTATCAGCAGTCGCACACGCCAATCGCGAGACAGTCATAAATAAGTGATCACGTTAATTCCCGTAAAAATAATAATTGTTATATCATGCAACGCAAAAGTTTAAAAGTTAGCATAAAGAAATCGACTTAAAGAACTGGATCAAATTGAAATGGGACCACACAGGAAATACCAGCTTTCAAATAAGAAAAGAATCATCGAAATTGGTTTACCCATTCGAAAGTTCTGAGGTAACAAACCTAAAAAGATACAGTCGAAATGAGAACCTCCTCCTTTTTGAAGTCGGTTAAAAGTAACTATTTTAGGTGTAGTCGTATGCCTGACTGAAAAATAAAATGACTATAGTAGGTAATTGTGTACACAAAATAAAACATTCAATTCTGGCATATTATCAGTTTTGATGACATTTTTATATTCATAAATAAAAAAGATAATGATGTGTTAAGTACGTATCTACTATTTTTACCCGACTGCGAAAGAAGGACGGTTATGTTTTTCGAGTTATGTATGTTCCTATGAATGTATATTTTCTTTGGCAAGCCCTAGAGCCTAAACTATTTTTATGTGAGTGGTGTCAATAGATTCGTGTTAGTACTGAGAGTGACACTGGGTACATCAAAATTAAAAAAAAAACTTTTTTTTTTATCTTTTCTATCTTTTCAGTTGTTCGATGAATTTAATAAAGATGGCACATATTGACGCAGTCGTTTTTTTACTTAATTCGTTACTTGTTCTAATAAAACTTGATATGTATATCGGTTCGACACTCAAAACAAGAATAATCAGCTGAGTTGTTGTAAAGGTACAACAACGACCACGGGAAACGCTTAAGTTATTTCTAATATCATCAGCTATCTAACAGTGAAAGTTCCGTTACAACCGGTGCAGCCATTGCAGAAATTAACCGGAAAAACATACAGACATAGAACATACAGGTAAAAATTTAAAAAAAATCTTATAGATTCCGTATGTACTTATAGACGCATTTAGTGAAGAACTGTTGATTTAAATTACAAACAAATACTTCAATTTCATTTATTTTTATAAATGTATAGATTTACTTGTATAGATGTAGATATATGACTGACAACTTGACAACTTTAAATTATCCCTAATCGTCATTTCTAACTCCATAATAACACAATTTAGCAGGTAGCAGTTCTAAATTAAACTTCGTTTATAATTTTGATCGCAATGTTTCAATTCTTCCGGCAGCTAGCTTCTGTAAATCGCCCAGTTTCATAGCGAGGCCGACATTCCCTTGGATTTTGATCTTCCCCTGGAAAAAGGCCTTCTGAGGGTTCAGCTTGCCTGAGATAAGATCAGCTACGTCATTGTCGTTTATGATAAATGTGACATCAGGTTTCTCCGAGCCGTTATACGTCACTTTACCTTTTCCCTCTTTGGTGTTGACTACCCAGTAACCTTCTTCTCCATTTGCACTGTTCTTTACCTTGAATGCGTAAATTCCGCTAAACCTCGCGACTAAGTTTTCTGTATCATTTTCAAAGCCTTCTTCCAGAATCTTCATGTATTTGGCTATTTGGAAATCGTTGGGGTTCGCTGCAACGGCGACTGCGTTGGGGCTGACTTGAATAAATCCGTTGCTATCCATAGTAGTTACGCTTTTTACAACCAGACAGTTCAGAAAACTGTTTCACCGCGTTTGCACCTTTTAAAGTAAATTAAAACTGACACACGATATGAACGATAGGGTGATAGGTATGTACTAAATAATATAATACACAATTTGCAATTCAAAACTACTTAAATTGTATTAAAACGAATGGTAATGTAGGTATAGTTTTATGCCTTTAATGTTATGCTAATGTCTGTTCCAATAGCATTGTCATGATAGCTCGACTACATTATTAAGTTAACACTTCGTTGGTACTTATTTATTAATAACTAGCTAAGCATCGCGGTATTTACCGCGGTTTCTGATGCTTTTAAATCGGATATTGTTAATTATTTTATTGATTTTAATTTTATTTTAGTTATTCATTTTAACATAAGCTATTTACATACTAGCACAGAATAACTAATAGTGCTACTAGTGAAAGTCACGTCAAAATCGGTCCACATCACAGAACAGGAGAAGTTCACAACAACAAACTCAGAAAGACAAACAAAATAAAAAAAAAACTTTAATGGACCGTATATGTTTCCATAGGTAGTAGAGCCACGCTCATTTCAGCACGAACGGGCCGGCTCGACCCCGGCGGTACTACCTTCGCACAGAAAATCAACGTAAAATGACAGCGTTCGTGCTGTCTTGTTTCGTTGGTGTGTGCGAGACCGAAGGCCCAATGATACAGAAGCATCACTAGGCAGCCATGGTGTGGGTCACCATGCTGCATTGTCTGCATCCGCAATGCGTATGGTGACCACCACTCTTGTATTCTGCTTATGCTTTCCATCAGGCAGAGTAGAGTCATTTTGGCAGGCCATACATAACAAAAAAAATGTACCCACCTACCTATACTATTAAAATATGATTTTTGTGAAAAGCTATTTATTTAACATTTAAATTGTATTTTTTCAACAATACAAGACACACAGACAAACAGTTCAATTGTATTTATTTGTACCTATAATGTGCACTTTGACATCGCTCGTCGTAGCTCTGGTGACGTAGAATTGCAAGGTTTATATTATACGTTTGAAATTGTTAAACGATTAGATCACTGAAAGTCTGAATGATAATTTTGATAACAGAGTTATAACCTGCAGGATATTTAGACTAAGGTATGCTGATCATTTGCTTACTAATATTATAAATTCGAAAGTAGTTCTGTGGCTGTTTTGCTTTTACGGTTAAGAAGATGCACCGATTGCTATGAAATTTGGCGCGGAGATACTTTGATTCTTGAGGAAGGACATAATAAGCTGATCTTAATGACGATCGCCACGAGCTGCGGGCAATCGTCAGTTCTTATATAAAATGCAAAAGTTCAAGGAACATTTAGTATTAATTAACAAAAATAAAACCGATTTCAAGGTTCGCCTCGATTCCTCTTGGATGCCATAATCAGATCTTAATGTCCTTATCGTGGTACCAACCACAGTTGGGATATCTCCTTTCCATCTAAAAAAGAATCATCAAAATCGGTTCATAAACGACGGTGTTATCTTCGAACGCACATAATAAATATTTACACGGTCGAATTGAGAACCTCCTCCTTTTTTTGAAGTCTGTTTATTAAAAGGTGAAGAATTAAATAAGATAAGCTAAGCTATAAAAGTACCGTGCTAAAAAAAATAATGTTTACGGACGGATCCAAAAGAAGGTCAGGCACTGGCTCAGGAGTATTCTCAGAGGACCTAAACATACACATCTCGACACCATTAGGAGCCCACAACACAGTCTTCCAGGCAGAGTGTATGGGCATAATAACGGCAGCACATGCGATCATCTCCAGATAGGTAACGGAATCCCCATTCGCATACTTTCCTTATAAAAGCTTTACAGAGTCATACGACTACCTCAGGGCTGATCTACGAATGCCACAGAGTCCTGACAAAGGTAAATAGTACAAACAGTATAACTCTCCAGTGGATCAGTGGATCCAGATCATTCAGTAAATGCTGAGGTGGCGGAAACTAAGGAGATTTGAGATTATGTTAATAATATTTTAAAATTCTTCTGAGGTTTGTGTTTACTAATAAATTACTCCACTTTAGGCCAGTACCTATTCAATTCACGAAAATCTTTGTTTTCTGATACTTGATGATATTTTCATAAATTACTTTAAAATTTGTTAATTCTGATAATTGATATTTACAGATTCGTTCATTATTGTAATTTGTTTGGGGTTGCGCTGCCTTCTGACTACCTACAAAAAAATTGTAAGCGTCTAAGACTAACACTTCCAGTACAATTTTGTAAAAAAACAGTATAATACTGTTTTTAACAGTATAGTTGGTAACCACCATTTCACCCTCCACTGCTGTGCTAAACAAATCTCCAAAGAGCGCTAACAATCTCTTCTCACCAGCTTCCAGACATTTTATTGCCATGTTACAATCATTTTATATGTTTTCATTGCAAAGAAAATAAAATATTTGTGGGAGAAATACAAGCACGTAAAGTTGTAGTAAGTGACATTTTATTCAACGTTTCACAATCACTGGGCTGATATAAATTGTCTTAAGGCTGAGCAGTTTCCATACTTACACTGCCTCGAAGCGATTCTAATTCAATACTACTAAGTATTTAATCAAATCTTGTTTTACCAATAAAGCTACGCTGACTACCCCCGATTTTCATGCACAATCCTTTGTTCCCATCTCTGTAATACCTATTCATTAAACAAGCCGACCAACGCAACCTCGTCTGTATTGCCTGTAGCGTAATGTTAAAACAGCGTAAACAAAGTTAAGCATAATTAAAAAGGACTAGCTGAAGACAAAGTTAGTCTAAAAAAAGTAGCCTAAGTTACTCCATGGATCATCAGCTACCTGCCAGTGAAAGTCCCGTCAAAATCCGTCCAGCCGTTCCAGAGATTACCCGGAACAAACAGACAGACAGACAAATATATTTTTAAACACATTTTTGGTAAATGCATCGTGTATACATAGGTACATATGCATTTAGTAAAAAGCGGTTATTTTAATATTACAAACAGACAATCCAATTTATTTATTTGTATAGATAAAAATCCAAAGATAATAGATAGGTATTATAGAGAACTTATTTTATAACTTGTAAAGGGGAACAGTTCTTTCATACATAGTTTTTGTGAAACTTTAACCGTTTATAGAAATATTTTTTTCCCATTTTGGAAACACTTTTTGTCGATACTCTACTCCTTTTGGTAATAGCCTGATGATATGTAGCGTGTAGCCTTCCTCGATTAGTGGGCTAGCTAACACTGAAATAATTTTTAAATCGGACCAGTACTTCTTAAGATAACGCGTTCAACCAAACAAACTCTCAGGTTTATCACATCACACCAATGCATAAAGGCGAAAGTTTGTGTGTATGTTTGTTACTTATTCACGCAAAAACTACTAGACGGATTTGGATGAAACTTTACCGTAATATAGCTTATACATCAGAATAACAATAACATATCCGCGACATATGTTATAGCCGCGATAACCGACATACACGCGGAGCCGCGGGCAACAGCTAGTAATATTATACAAGTTAAAGACACCTACGATAAAATTAGTGCATTGTTTTTGTAGAAATGCACACGAAAATATGACATATACACATAAACTCTCAAACTATATTATTTAGTAGCACATGTAGCAAAACTTAAGTTACCTAAATATCTTCTATACTTATAAAATAAAAAGTCCTGACTGACTGGTTCATCATCGCCGAGTGTAAACTATGATAGTTAGGGCTATGAAATTTGGTGAGTAGGATCGTTTTATTGAGTGGACACCCACTAAGAACGGAATTTTGGAATTTCTACCCCTAAGGGGGTGAAATAGGGGTTGAAAGTTTGTATGAAAGTCCGTCATTTTTTAAGTTAGAAACGAAAATGTACATTTGGGCTACTAACTAAAAACGAGTAAACGCGTATTTAAGCGTTTCTGGATATTCCACCCCTAAGGTGAAATAGGGGTTCACATTTCGAATATGGGTTAGTCTGGAAATCCGTCATTTATGAAGTTAGAAACATGAAACTTTATTTTTAGGCTACTAATTAAAAATAAAGAATTACGTATTTAAGCGTTTCTGGATATTGTACCCCTGAAGTTCGCTATTTTTGAAGTAACAAACATGAAACTTTATTTTTGGGCTACTGATTAAAAGTGAGTAGATACGTATTTAAGTCTTTCTCGATAGTCTACCCCTAAGGGGATGAAATAGGGGTTGACAATTTTTACGGAAGTTCGCTGTTTTTGAAATAACAAACATGAAACTTTATTTTTGGTTTAAATGGTTTAATTTAACTTATTAACAAAAATATATTAATTTATTTTATTATTTTTTGACATTTGGAACTGTACCCACTGACTCCTAAAAAGTAACCTTCATTATTACTATGAGTGTCATATTTTATTTACCCACTATCTTATCATCATGTATCTACTTACTAGTACCTACTTATCTATAATATTTCTGTTTTATCAATAAGGATGAAAATGCTTTTAATGTCAAAGTTCAGAACTAAACTAAATTTACAATTTCGATCGAATCGTGTCAATTCTGCCAGCCGCTTGCTTTTGTAACGCGGTTAGCTTCATAGCAAGGCCCATATTACCTTGGACTTTAATCTTGCCTTGGAAAAAAGCCTTCTGAGGATTCAGTTTTCCAGAGAGTAGGTCTACTACGTCCTCATCATTGATGGTAAATATAACATCAGGTTTGTCAGAGCCGTTGTAAGTCACTTTGCCTGTCCCCTCTTTGGCATTAATAACCCAGTATCCTTCGTGTCCATTCGGACCGTTCTTGACTTTGAATCCATAAATTCCTCTAAACTGTTCAACAAGGTTTTCTGGGTCGGTTTCCATGGCTTCTTCCAGGATTTTCATGTATTTAGATACTTTGAGGTCGTCGGCGTTAACCGCGGCGATGGCGTTGGGCCTCACGTTGGCAAATCCTTTGCGGTACATACCGACGATAACTGCTCCTCCTCCTCCAAGGTTATGTTGAAGAGCAATCTTAGCTTGTGGCACCTGAATAATATTGTTTTAATTACGATTCGGAATAAATTTTTTATATAATTTCGTATCCTAAATTAAATTCTTACGATTCCTGAATAGGTACCTACTGTTCCTATCTAAATGAAAGTTTGTTATATATGGCAAACAAATATCATTGTTTTTAAAAACCAACGAAGTCTTTGAAAATAAAAGGAAAAGTGCTGTATAACTGAGCGTGACCCATTTAGTGCCAATTCCGAAAGTACCTATTTAATCCAAAACATTTTAGCTTCGGAAAGAGTGTAGGTACGGAAGTAAATAAATAAATTGAAAAACAAAACATTAAGTTTCGTTATTCTTTTTAAAGACTTCGTGTAATTTTTACAAAAGACAACCAAGTAACTATTCTACATAATAGATTTCTATCAACAAATAATTTTCAAGATTTTTTAGCGTAGTTACCTAATATCTGTCTTTATTGAAATTCATTCACGATTATATTCAAGAAGTCAAAAGCACTCGTCTGATATGTTCAGTTGTTTTAACTCACGAATTCAGACTGTGCTTGTAAATGTACAACATGCACATTGAGGCTTTGTGCGAAGCTCCAACCGGCAACCGCCTTCGTGAAATCAAACAAATATGCCATTCACTTACCTTTCGTATTATAGTTTACTAACCTGATTATTTTAGCGGTTTAGCCACATCGTTCCCGAAGCACATGTTTCGTTGCATGCATTATTTCGTCGCTGCAGTGAGGAATACATTAGTTGGTGAAACATACATGATCGAAAATTGATTGTTTAAGATATTTGATATACCTATCTGTGATATGGTGTTAAATTCGACTCATTAGCGACTAAACTTTGAAGAAAACATACCTTTGCTACCTAGCAAAATATGCTCTCTTCAAAATATCTCATCAACAAGTTCCCGCCTTTGTTGATGTGACATTAACAATGCCAATACCGTTGTGCGGAGACTGACTCCATATTCATTAGCCACCTATAAACCCTTTGATCTTTTAAACCACTTCAAACAGTAGATGCTAGTGTCAGTGATACCATTAATGTGCCTTCATGCAGTCTTGTAAATGATTTTCCCAATAATATGAGTCCTATGAGGTTCAAATGTGTGATTCGATAGTGGTCATTCAGGAATCAGACGACCTGTAGACAGTCGCTTAGAAGTCGTTGGATGCAGGCGGCACAGGAACGGTTGTTGGAGGAAACTTGGTGGCAACCTATGTAAAGCAATGTACGTCTTTCGGTTGATATGATTATGTTAGTCTTTAAGTGAAGAAGTGAACCTTCATTCCTACTGCCAATACTTATATGCAATCTTTCTACTCTTGTCTTTAACTTTTTACTAGTTTTTTCTAATTGGTGGAGATTAGATCTAATCTTAACCTTTAGAATTCATTTTCAGACCACAATTACAAAGTCTTATCTATTCGATACATCAATAACAATCATATATGCAAATCAAATCAAACATCATTATCCTCTAGAGTTCTACGTTCCACCCTCCTGACTCCAGCATCAGATGAATGCGAAAATAGTAAAGTATTGTAAATTCAAACAATTAGTTTACGTAATTATTGTTAAGTTCATTGAAAATAATTAACAGCATTAAGTAGAAAGTGATACGATCTCAGAATCCCACAATTTTTTCAGTTACGAAGTGAATTTTATCTTGGAATGAGAACACGCCAATGCACTTACGATCACAGGGTCAAAGAGGCGATAAATGTTGTCTAACCAGTTCTTTGGCTGTCTTTTTGCAGGTCATAATTAAATGCGATTATAATATCTCACAATTCAAGGCAGTAGAGCCACGCTAATTTCAGCACGGTTGGGCCGGCTCGACCGGGGCGGTACTACCCTCGCACAGAAGATCAGCGTAAAATGACAGCGATCATGCTGTCATGTTTCGTTGGTGAGTGTGAGACCGGAGGCCCAATGATGCAGAAGCATCACTAGCCCGCCAAGGTGTGGGTCACCATGCTGCATTGTTACATTGTCTGCATTCGCAGTATGGTGACCACCACTCTTGGATTCTGCTCATGCTTTTCATCAGGCAGAGTAGTCATTTTGGCAGGGCCAAACATAAAAAGAAAAAAAGGCGTAAGTTCCAAATAAAACACTTTTTATATAAAAATCTCTATTACAACAATAATAATGCGATTTAACCATTTATAAATATCGTTTGGAATGATTGAATAATCATAATAATATACATTTACCCTTATTAAGTAAATTTTATTGCCTTGGACTTGTGACTGTCGTATATCCCCGCCATTTTGTCGTCGGGTACTGATATATTAATATATTTGTTTATGATCGATAAGTATAAAAATACCCCCAACCTTAAAGTCCATAACCACAGTAATATAATCTAATATGAGTATCGTTTACAATTTCGAGCGAATTGTGTCGATTCTGCCAGCAGCTTGCTTTTGTAAGTCTGTCAGTTTCATAGCGAGACCCATGTTACCCTGAATTTTGATCTTGCCCTGGAAGAAAGCCTTCTGTGGATTCAACTTTCCAGAGATAAGGTCTACCACATCATCGTCATTTACAGTGAAGGTTACGTCAGGTTTTTCAGTACCGTTAAAAGTCACTTTGCCTTTCCCTTCTTTGGCGTTAATGACCCAGTAACCTTCTACACCGCTTGGGCCATTCTTCACTTTGAATCCGTAGATTCCTCTAACTTTTTCGATGAGGTTTTCTGTGTCAGTTTCCATGGCTTCTTCGAGGATTTTCATGTATTTGGATACTTTGAAGTCATCGACGTTGCCGGCGGCGACGGCGTTGGGGCTGACATTTGTGAATCCTTTGCGATACATTGTGACGACAACTGCACCACCGAGTCCTAAGTTGTGTTGGAGAGCGATCTTAGCTCGTGGTACCTGGAAAATTTGAAATGCTGTTAATATTGAGCATACTGATGACCACGAAACCTTGTAATATTAGGGAGATTTAAAATTTGCGTCATGTAGTTCTCATTTATGTAATTATTTATTTTTAATTGTGAATATTATAAAGAATTGTGTGTCACTGGAAAACCAGATGATAATTTATGTATGAATTTAATTTAACTATGAAATGAAACCATAATAATATAATGATAATGAATATGTATAGAATTTCGGTAGACATTTATCCGTAATATCCGTTCGGAATGGTATAAAATTTCAACCTCAATATTTACTTAGCAAGATATGTTTAGCAGATAACATTTATGTAATTAAGACATACCTAAATACAAATATAGTATTAGGTATTTTCAAGTGAGTCATGGGTCTCAATGCAATGTCTAAAGTACATTTTTGCCAATCTATATACATATGAACTAGCTTTTGTACGCGGCTTCACTCACGCAGACTTTCATCCCCTGATTTATCCTCTTGGGGTGAAATTTCAAAAATTCATTTCTTAGTGCTCACTTACGTTATTTAAAGAAACTCAAAATTTAGGGATTTAAAGATCAGCGCTTTGAGCTGTGCGTTGATCTCTGGGTATGTTAGTCACCTTCCTCTTTTATCGCGCACATACATCAAATCTTCATTTCATATATACATATATATGAAATGAAGATTTCGTGTCACGATGTATGTGCGCGATAAACTCCGAAATTAATGAACCAGTTTTTATCAAATTTTGTAAGCATCTGTAACTTAGTCCAACTTGGTAGATAGGGTAGTTTTTATCTCAATATTTGTTATTGCAAATTAAGTGTTTATTATGCGACTTTAGTATTTATTCATGGTGAATTTTTCTATTTATAGATTATCCGGTAGATGGGCGCCGCATTTCTATTTGAAGAATTTACGCAGAAATGTAGAACATATTTACAAAAAAAATGTGGCAGTACGAAGTTCACCGGGTCAGCTAGTGTAACTATATATTTATAGTGTCATGATGTAGCTCATGAGCAACTACAAAAGTATCTTATTGATTTTAATTATTTCAAATGGTTTTACTGTCGTGCCTAAGCTAGGATAATAATAAAAAAAACCGTTAGTACTTAATGAGTAATAAAATTAAAGTAATTATTACGCTTGCACGGTTAAACTGCAGAAACAATTTGGACGAATTTCGGTATAAAAATAGACCGTATCTTAGAGTAAGTCGGTTATCGTGAGAAAAAGTAGCCATATTGGCTATATGGCTACTTTTTCTCACGATAACCGATACACTGTGGCGAAGAAGCAGGCAAACGGTAAAAAGGCTGACAGCTTCTATAGAGATATTCGGAAATAAGAAATCCGGAGGAGAACCAATAGATCGTTTTTACTTAAAGACTCAAGGTCATTAAACGGATTGGCATCAAATAAATGGCAGGAAGCCAATAATTGTTCTTTGTTGAAGTTTGTAGAAGTACATTGAAATAGTTGCCGATTCAAATATCTAGTATAGAGTTGATAAAACCGTGAATTATAAACAAGTATGTAAATATCACAATGATCCTTAATCTTATTATCGTATAAAACATAAGTGGATCTAATAAAACTCTTGTAAATAACCGTTGCTGTAAAGCATTTAAAACCTGTGACGTGTATGTTGTGATATGCTTGATAACATTAGACCTTTGCCCATTACAGAGAGTGTTGGCAATAATCGTATGAGTTATCGTTTTTATCAAGTACGTTGTTACTTTAATTGGTGTGCTTCGTCCTCAGTGTCTTTGAGTGATAGAACTAAACTTATTTAAATGTCTTTATACAATTGAGTAGTTTCGTAATTATTTTCACGCCAGTATTTGAGCGCGCGGTTTGCAGCATCGTGGTAAAGAGGAGCCAATGGCCTTTCTCAAGAATTCAATGTATTTCCCTGCCAAATATCATTGAAATTGGTGCAGCGGTTTAACCGTGAAAACGTAACAGGCTCAATATTAAATTTATATGTATGGATTGTCGCGTTATTGAGACGCTTTATGTGTACAATTATATTGATATTATATAAAAAAATATGCGAACACATTACAAAAGCAAGCACGAAAACAAGACTAATAAAACATTTCTATGTTTCTTCTGTTCGATTTTGTTGTATTTAATATCAGATCAAATAAAAAAAGGTAGATAACGCACGGCCTTTTTCTTGTTTAAGCAAAAAAAACAGAGTAGTTTCAAATAAAGACACGCGTTAACGGACACACATACTAAGATACTACGTTACTTTTCGTCAGTATCTCACAAGTTGTCGATACTAGTACGATACTGACGAAAAGTAGCGTAGTTCATAGCATAATTAATGCGCTAGATGCTAAATTGACTTTAAAAAAGCTATGGGTATACGGTATGTTCAAAAACTCTGCAAAACAATCTAAGTTGTGAATTAATGTTGATAAATGTACAATACAATTGTGCGGATACGAACAGATTATAATACGAAACGTATTATAAACTTCATTGTGTTAATATTGCTAAGTTTGAGAACGTCAATATAAATATTGAACAATAGGACATAATATATTAACGTTGATTTAATAAAAATGAAAAAAGCGAAGGCTATTTGGAATCACTAAACTTGATACCTATTCCGAATATAGTCACTGTTCTTGAATAGAGTTTTAATAACTTGTTTATTAGAATTTCAGCATATTCTTATTGAAATTGGAAGAAAACACAATTGCCTTTTAATCATAATCGGTCTCATACACCCTAAATAAAGAACGAAATTTGTGTAAATTATAATTACTAGTAACTAAAGACAACTGACCTTTGTCTGTAGTTGCGAAATCGCTGTAAGATGTATCAAACAAGTTAAGAACGCGAACGTAAAAAACGCGGCACAAAAAAAACTGACAGTCAACGTTATTCTGACCTCTATGGTAGAGATGGCAAATGTAACTGTCAATATTATATCTTTGCCTCTGCAGCAGTAAATATGTCCTGAAAATATAGGTACTCAACGTAGAAAGGTTACTGGATATCTAAAACGAGTTGTTTAAGCAAACCGCAGGAAATGTTTGCGTGCACCTGGATGAAGTCAAACTAATAACAACACAGGTCGTGACAACATTTTTTTCTGCACGAGATTATTTGACGTAACGATCCAAGCGAATTTATTATAACGTTTCAACCAAAGTTGTTCCTAGATCGATTCTTGAAAATTGAACAAAATAGAGTTGAAGAATTAACCAATACAAAATTAAATGCCTCTTGTGGTGATAAAGGGAGGTGTCCTTATAATTCTGAATAAAATGAGAATAACACCGGAAATTTTGATTGTGATATTTATTGAACCCTAAAAGTTCATTTTAAAAGATTATGTTCGTTCGGAGGGATATTTAAATGAATATTTTGCTTGCCAATTCCTTATTTTGCAGTTGTAATGAGTAGTCAAGGAGCTATAAGGGAGCAAATGAACATACATACATACACAGCCTGTCAAAATCATAACCCTCCTTTGGCTTTGCCTTAGTCGGGTAAAAACTCAAATTAAACAATGTTCGCACACGATAGCAGGCAAGAACAAGAAAAATAATCAAGGTAACGTAACTGCATATCCATACTAATAATTAATTCATAAGTAACTTTGTCTGTTACGATTTTAATGAAATTTAGCATGGAGGTATTTTTTTTCTTCTAGAAGGACATAAGCAACTCTTAATCGCGATAACCAACACGCGGGTGGAGCAATAGCTAGTAAAACTATATAACATATTATCTAAGACGAAACACACCCAAATTGTTTAGGTAAAATATGTTTTTATGATAGTATTATCGGATATTATGACTCTTGTCAATTGGTTGGATGAAATGAATGAAAGCAAAATACACCTTAGGTCATTTCCATATCATTGGATCAAGAGGATGATGACTAGGATCTAGATAATATTTGAAGAGATAAATATATTAGTGACGTAACGATCAACTTCTTAGATACGTTTTTATAAGTCATGTTAACATAGTATGTTATATAACTTTATGACCACTACTAGTAACGCAAATGCCAGTTGGATTATTTTAAACTGTTTTTATGAATTCTTACTTTATTTTATTCTCTGGTAAATACCAGACCGTTACTTTTAGAGCTCTGAGACTGTATCGGGACTTCAGAAAAGAACTAATTAAATAGATAAAATTAGTTTTTGTAGCATACATCCTACTCATATTATAAATGCGAAAGTTTGTAAGGATGGATGGATGTTTGTTACTCTTTCACGCAAAAACTACTAAACGGATTTGGATGAAACTTTACAGTAATATAGCTTATACATCAGAATAACTATTTGCCGCGATAACCGACATATACGCGGGCGGAGCCGCGGGCAACAACTAGTTACATATAATTTATGGTAAAATAGGAGCCATGTCACTAGCAGAAACTAAAATCTTTCGGAAAAAGACGACAGTTAAAAGACGAGGTCATAAGAGTTTCAGGTAGTGAGTAGTGTAGTAGTAGTGAAGATATTTGGAGTGAACTGCGAGTTCTGGAGATTCATTTATGAAAGTAATGAGTAAATGATACCTGTTACCACATCAAAATATAGAAAAGCAATGGAATGACATCAGAACGTCCGATAAATAGTCAAGAGGGGTAGGGATAGATGTTAAAACTCTGGTTATTTCCATTAAGGAAAACTAACCACAGTGCAGGTTCAATAGAACATTAATCTTTTTACAGTGCACCATATCTATACATACAGCTAGTGTTTATAAACACACGACAGTTGAAGGTTTTTGTAAGATTTGCAACTTTATTTTATACAAACAAACTGAAGCTTTGCCTGCGACTCCGCCGCCTGTATGTGCGGCAAAAGGTAGCCGATGTACTTTTTCAAGTCCAATCTATCTAATCAGTTCAGTGGTTTAGCCGTGAAGGCGTAACAACAGACAGGACAGGGTTACTTCTGTTATAATACTAGTATGGTTATGTATGTGTGTTTGTAAACACGCAACACAACCTCAAAAGCCTAAAGTGAAACTCTACAACTTACATAAATGAGAAAGTTAATGATTTTAAAAATGAATTTAATTAGGTATTGAAAAACAGAATAAATAAAAACAGAGACATACCGATTTCTGGACCGAAAGTAAATTATTTTCTCTCTGTATAATAAAGTTTATATTTCGAATGCTTAAAACACACAAGCAAACAACAGTCAACAATTGAATATATTTGCTGAATTTTAAGAAACACGAACTAATGTGCCTGCCAGTCAATGCGGCGTGTTTAAATTAACATCATCCTCGAGTATATGTTTTTTGAATGGCAATAAACTGACGAGCCTAACTTTACACAAAACGACCTTCCATCGTCTTCGACCGTGGTTCGAGGTGTAGTTTTTTTTTTACAGTACACGTCAGCAGTTTAATTTAAAAAAAAAATAACAAGTCTATGGTAATTATTCGTGAATTAATATAATAACTTACTTGATTAAGATTTTAAAACATTTGTTGGAATTCCCTTTTATATTTTTGTTTCATTTTTTACCCGGATTTGGACGGTTTGGTCGTTATAGTCCAAAATCCCAGTCGTTTTAGGAGTGATGAAAGTTTTAGGGTCGGTAGTCTAACATATAATAAGAAAGGAGTGGATACTCACTAAGCTGAAAGTGGGGCCGTTTTACAGTTAGCAGCTACCAAAGGTGAAAAAAAATTTTCAATAAGCCAGACAGTCTGAGGGGCCTTAGACCTCCCCAGACTCGTTAATAAAAGTTTATAGGAACTAACGCATCAGCTATATTTATGGCAGACATATGCGTCATGTGTATTTCTATATAAGTTAGTGTAGGCGTTCATACTTCTCAACGATATAGAAAAACTTACAACACTTTAACTTGGAGTAGCCAGAAATTGTAAGAGATTGAGAAGAGATATAGCAATCAATAAACATGTCGCGTAAGTCTGCCGTAAATGTAGCAAAGGCGTTATGTTCCAATAAACTTTAAACAAGTCTGGCGAGGTCTAATGCCCCTCAGACAGACTCTGGCTGATTGGAAAATATTTTAAAATATTATACTTAATGATATTATATAAAATTCAGTCTTCTTAAAATGACGTAAGTTAGCATGGTTCTTTTTCACCTTTGGTACCTACTAACTGTAAAACGGCTCCACTTTGAGCTTAGCGAATCACTTTTAGTTTAGCCGACCCTAAAAAAATCATCTTTCCTAAAATGACGTAATTCTGGGTTGACTGGAATCTCAGTCTATTATCTAGGCTGTTGTTGTTTCCTAAATATGTATAATATATAATATACTTCAATGGTAGATACAAAATAATCATTATCATCATCTGAAGGTTAGGCCGAGTTGCGCATAGTGAAGCCCAGGGTTCGCTTTCCGTAAGACTACAACCGAGTGCCAAGTGTTATTAGTTTCCGGCCAGAAAATGCAATATTTATAAAAATAATAGAAATGGCCCGGTGTTGAATGTCTTATTTCATTTAGTTAACCAGTATAACTGGAATCGTAGTTGTATAGACTTTAGCAACATGACTGGTCAAAATATGTACCTAATTTTTAATTAATAGCATACGTCATGTAAAACTTAACTCATGAATGTTTACATATATTTTTACTAAAAACTAAACACGATAATATGTATGTATGACAAACAAACACAATGATCGTATATTATTATTTAACACGTCACAACAACCAAATCACCCCAATTAATAAGCCCATAACCATCTTAGTTTTAAAGAACATTAGACTATAGTTTTAACTACATATCATAAAATTTTAATTAAAAAAAAAACTATTAAGGTCTATCATTAAACTCCCGCTAAACTAAGTAACGAGTATTTGGTCGTAACAAAATATTTCCTTATCTCTACGCTATAAATATGTTAGATTATTATAATCCCTGATAACTAACAGATAACCGCTATTAGTTGTCAATGAGAACGAAATATGCTTAGTTTTATAGTAACAATTTTGAATACAACAACGAACAACATCTATACAAAAATAACTGCTTTTTAATAAATGCATATGTATGTATAACCGGTACATATACAGAAATACCATTTTTTTTTTAATTTTTGTCTCTGGAATGGCTGGACTGATTTTGACTAGACTTTCACTGGCAGATAGCTGATGATCAAAGAAGTAACTTAGGCTACTTTTGTTCAGACTAGCTTTGTCCCGCAATACTGCAATACTGCGGAGGTTCACCTAGTCTACACAAATAAATAAAATAGGAGTGTCTGTTTGTAATATGAAAATACCCGCTTTTTACTAAATGCATATGTATGTATACAAGGTACTGCATACCTTACCTACCTTTTTTATTTCATCTGAGTTAAAAAAGAGAATTACAGTTTGACAAAAGCGAATAGCAGTTATTTTATGTTTGAATTATTTGTTTGAATAGCAATGTATCATCAGGGTCACTTGCCTTAGCAACTGAATTAATCATTAAAAAGTACCAATCACATTCATTCAATAAAAAAGAACCTCCTTCTTTTGAAAGTCGGTTAAAATGTTAAACCATTTAAACAAGGAAACCAATATTTTTCATTGTAAAAGAATTTACCATGGTAATCTACATATACACTACTACAAAAGCAAATAAATGATTAAAGTGAGAAAAATATTTTGAAAATATGTGGTATTTTCGATGGAAAAATTAACCAAATGATTTATATCATAGAAATAAATAATGTGAAATAACTTACATAAAACAAATCACTATGGATGCTAATCCTGAAGTGACTTGGGAAATTATAATTATCAGTTTTTTATTTTTCATATCATAATTAATTAGTTGATAACAGGATTAACAAATACTACTTAGTTGAAATATACTACAGAAATACTAACAAGTTGCTCCAAATTGTTAGAAACTAAAAATCCATAGATTGTAGACCATAAAGTTAAGTAAGTATTAAACTATTGTAATATTAAAATAAACGCTTTTTATTAAATGCATGTATATAAAAATGCATGTGTATGTATACACAGTACACATAGCAAAAATGTAGTTGAAAATTTTTTGTCTGTCTGTTTGTTCCGGGTAATCTCTAGAACGGCTGGACCGATTTTCACGGGACTTTCACTAACAGGTAGCTGACGATCCAGGGAGTAGCTTAGGCTACGGAGACTAACTTTGTTTCACGGCGTTACTCGCGGTACAACGATAACCGCGGGTAACACTGCGGGGTTCAGCTAGTATTTAAATATACAGACAGCAATAATTTTAGACAAATATTCAAATTAGAAAATGTCTCTTTCCGAAGGAGTAGTTAATGAAAAGTAGTGATTGAATAAATGGGATAAACTAAAAGAACCTGCTATGGCACATGATAAATACCATGGACTGTGGATTTTGAATTTAATACTAATGATTGATCCTTAGGATTCTTAAAGGAAACCCTTCATAGCTGAATACTTTATAAAAGATAGCCTTTTCATAATTGAGGAAATATAGGTACCTACTTTAAAAATTCTACATCTAGTTAATTCTTGGTTTTATGTTGTTTCTATATTGTGCAAATTGTATCAATTTGTTTTTAAAACAAAGATAAATAGGTATATTCAAAAGGTCAATAACCCAAATATGCAAACATCCACATCATAACAAAGTTGAAACAACATTTATAGACACATAAATACATGTCTTTGTGATAATGAGACCCAGAAACTGTGAATGAATGTGAAAGTAGTTTACTTTCTTACATATTTTATATTAATAAATATTAGGCTGGCTTTTGGCGCTGCCATTTAATCAGTTTTTTTTTTTCAAAAATCACCTCTATAGACATTCCAAGTTTTTTTTTTATTGTACCTATTAATTACTGAATATTTATATCGTAGAGTATGTACTCTGATATTAATGGACTAACCTCACAATTTTGTCAAATCCTTTCTAATTGAAATGATAATATTAAAACGTTTTACAGATACTGAACACAGAAAAATGTATGATTATGACGAACACATTACCTGGTGTAAAACATGCATCCCAAGCAGAGTACACCCAATAATATATAACCAACCTGTCTTTCTCCAGCCTCGCCACGAAGTTGCCAGATTAGTTCAGCACACTGCGCCAGACCAGTTGCTCCCAGAGGATGGCCCTTAGCTATCAAACCTCCACTTGGGTTCACAACTACTCTGCCACCATATGTGTTGTCACCTGCATCAATAAACTTGCCCGCTTCACCCACCCCGCATAACTGCAGCCCTTCGTAAGTAACCATTTCATTTGCAGCAAAGCAATCATGAAGTTCAACAACATCAACTTGCTTTGGTGATATTCCAGTCTTTTGGTAAATACGCTGAGCAGCCAAAGATGTCATATCATAACCAGCTACTTTCATTAAACTATTTTCAGAGAACACAGCGGCTGTGTCAGTAGCCATTTCCATACCAATAATTTCTACAGCCTTTGATTGTAGACCATATTTGATCACAGCTTCTTCTGACATGAGAACAGCAGCACCAGCACCGTCACTAGTGGGGCAACACTCCAGCTTAGTGAGTGGACCATAGATTTTCCTAGATTTCAACACTTCTTCAACAGTATATTCACGCTTGCCTTGTGCCCTAGGATTCTTACAACCGTGTCTGTGGTTCTTTGCAGCAATTTTGGCAAGGTGAGTCTCTGTTGTGCCATACTTCTTCATGTGCTCAATAGCAGCATTTCCGAAATATTGTGCAGTTATGGGGGCCCCTACCAGTTCAGTTATATCGGCCATTTTCAATGTATGTCTATCCAAGGGGTTAGTTCTATCCATAAAGGTGCCTTCACTAAGTGCTCCTGGTTGCATTTTCTCAAAACCTACGGCTAGGATGACGTCCGATATGCCTCCTTCAATAAGTTGTTTGGCCAAAAACAATGCATTCGAGCCAGTGGAGCAGTTATTGTTGACGTTATAGATGGGTATGCCGGTCATACCAACCTGGTATAACACTCGCTGCCCGCAAGTGGAGTCTCCGAATACGTATCCACATACTGCTTGTTGAACATCATCATATTTGATACGCGCATCAGCAAGAGCAGCGAGTACGGCCTCCTTGCCTAACTCGGGATAATCACCACCGGTATTAGGCTTAATAAAATTCGTCATACCGACGCCAACGACGTACACTTTTCTAGGCATTTTGGAAAGTTTTATAATTACCTCTTGATACGGACGACAGCTTCCCCGAACGGTGAATTAACAATGAAATAGGATTTGGCAGAGCTATCAATATAGCAGAAACAACAAGTGGACTTGATAATGATATCAAATGATAAAATAAAGTATTATCTTTTGTAACTAACTACATTAAAATAAAGTGAACGGACAACGACAGACTACAAACTGCAAAGTCCAAGTGTATTGCGATATAAATACGTTGTAAGATTCTGTTGTGTTGATTGGCCAAGAATTATCACGTGACACGAAACAATGACAGCGCTGTGTTGTAACGTCAGTCATTTTACGTTGACATTACATTTTTGGGTGAAAAAATTAAACGCATGAGATTGACAATTTCTTTTTCATTTAACAGGAGGATGTTGAACCAATAATTTATTTACATGCATGCATCACAAAACGCTCAGCATGCTCTCCTAGTATATACACCGCCCAGAACGAGTTTTACCCGACTGCGTCAGAAGGAAGGTTTCATTTCCGATATTTAAATGAAACTATCTACAGAAATAAATAGCATTTGTGTGCCTGTTTGTAATATTAAAATAACATCTTTTTAATAAATGCATATTGTGTATGTTTACACGATACATCTACCAAAATACCATTTTTTTTAATTTTTGTATGTCTATCTGTTTGTTCTGGTTAATCTCTGGTACTGCTGGACCGATTTTGACGGAACTTTAACTGATAGGTAGCTGATGATATAAGGATTAATTTACTACGTTCTTAGACTAGCTTCGACCCGCGGCTTTACCTCTACACCGCGCGGGTCAGCTAGTCTGATATATATTTTTGGCACGCTTACGCGCTTTTAGAGTTTACGAGTATATCTGTGTCACCTAAATTTTTCGATCGATAGATTTTCAACTTTATGTTTTTAAAGTTATGGATGAAAGGAAATTAAAAGCTCAAAAATAATAATTTTCATTGCTTTTTTTGTTTCCTAAACCCAATCTAAAGGTAAGGTTAGAGTAGGTGTTACGATTTCGATTCCCAGACAAGTTGAGATTGCTAAACGCAACAGTGGATTTGGATAACTACCAAAACTGTCGTACTAGTATACCATTCAACAGGTTTCTAATCAGCGCTTTAGCGTCAATGTTATAGCGTTTTTCGATTTTAGTTCTCATACACACAATGGCGGAAATAAGCCGCCGGTACCGGGTTATTCATTACTCTAATGATGCTCTGCGGCCTGCCGGTGCCCTAACGATGCCGGCGACACATACTCACGCGGCCTAATCCTTTGGCATGGCGTACCACTTGTAAAAGCAGCAGAAAATAGAGGATTAAATGATCAAACTTAATGCATCAGTTACTTAAATCATAGACGATTTACCGTGGGAGAGCCACGCTTCTGCATGAATGGGCTGGCTCGACCGGAGTGATACCACGGCCTCACAGAAAACCGGTGTGAAATAGTGCTTGCGCTTTTTGCGTTTTACCGAGTGAGTGAGGATACCGGAGGCCCATAACCCAAACCCCCTATCTCCCCTCCCTAACCCCCAAAGACTGGCAACGCACTTGTGACGCCTCTGGTGTTTGCAGGTGTCCATGGGCGGCGGTAATTGCTTACCATCAGGCGATATATCTGCTCGTTTGCTCGCTGTTTCGTTTCCATAACAAAAAAAAAAACTTTTTCAGTTTTAAATAATAGTTATCAATATATGCAATAGATGTGGATCGGTGGTACTTGACTTCAACTATTTTCAATTAACTATAAACTAATTGATGAAATCAGGGATGAAATTAATGGAGAAATTATAAGGATTTTGTAAGCAATTATAATGGACAATGTCAGTACGGGTTAAGAGGTTATTGATAAAGTATTATAATAATTATGTTATATATTTTGATAATAACAACAGTAAACATTTAGCATTAGATGTATGATGTTGACTATTTCATTATATTGTAAGATATTTTAATATGGATGAAATCCTCATTATGTTTTCTTGTTTTATCTAAATACATTTTCCTCCAATCTCCTATTCAAAGTTTAATATCCCTTTTACTAACCCTTTGCTTCGTGCATTTGGGTATTTTTTTTTTTCACTTTGTTGTGTTGTAAGAACTGAAAACTACTCAGAGGTCTCTCTGAGTAAGTAAGTAGTAAGGGAGAAAACAATGCAAAACAACATCAGTGCTAAGAGAAGGAAACTATGGAACAAACCTTTTAACCTTCCTTAGAAATCTATACCCTAGAAAACTCGATAGTCATCGTCATAGTGGGTTGGTTGGTAGCATAATTAGCAAACTGCCATAACAGCATGCTTTAGAAATCATTCAAATGAATGAGGCTGGATGACAAAATGATTATCACAACAATCAATGCTTTTTGCCCCCAGATGGTCACCGATTGGTAATGGAAACTTGCCTTTTGAACTTAACGTTTGAATTACCTACTTCATAACATTACCAAATCATTTTAACCGATACTAACTGGTAAAAGTTGATCATAAAAAGCAATGTACTTATACGACAACCATATTACCTGGTGTTAAACATGCATCCTCCAGCAGAGTATACTCCATAGTTTAACCAACCTGTCTTGCACCAGCCTCACCACGAAGCTGCCACACTAGCTCAGCACACTGTGCAAGACCAGTTGCTCCCATTGGATGACCTTTAGCTATTAAACCTCCACTTGGGTTCACAACTACCCTGCCACCATATGTGTTGTCACCTGTATCAATAAACTTGCCCGCTTCACCTACCCCACATAACTGTAAACCTTCATAAGTGATCATTTCATTAGAAGCGAAGCAATCATGTAGTTCAACGACATCAACTTGCTTTGGTGATATTCCGGTCTTTTGGTATAAGCGCTGAGCTACCAAACATGTCACATTGTAGCTTACAAGGTTCATGAAACTATTTTCAGTAAATAGTTCCGGTGTATCAGTAGCCATTTCCATACCAATAATTTCTACAGCCTTCGAATGTAGACCATATTTAATCACAGCGTCTTCTGACATGAGAACGGCAGCAGCAGCGCCATCACTAGTAGGGCAACACTCGAGTTTAGTGAGGGGCCCATAGATTTTACTAGAATTTAATATTTCTTCAATGGTGTATTCACGATTTGCTTGTGCTTTTGGATTTTTACATCCATTTCGATAGTTCTTTGCAGCTATTTTGGCAAGGTGGATCTCAGTGGCCCCATACTTCTTCATATATTCTATTGCAGCATTGCCAAAAAATTGTACAGGTATGGGGGCTCTAACAAGTTTAGTCATCTCTGACATCTTTATTATGTGTCTGTCAAATGGGTTTGATCTATCATTAAAGTTATTAAAATTCAATGCTGGTTTCATTTTCTCAAACCCTACGGCTATAACTACGTCGGATATGCCACCTTCAATGAGTTGTTTGGCCAAAAACAGAGCATTAGAGCCAGTGCAGCAGTTATTATTGACGTTATAGATGGGAATGCCGGTCATACCAACCTGGTATAACACTCGCTGTCCGCAAGCTGAATCCCCGAACACGTATCCACATACTGCTTGTTGAATTTCTTTATATTTGATACAAGCGTCAGTAAGGGCAGCAAGTACGGCCTCCTTACCTAGCTCGGGATAATCAATATCGCTACCAGGCTTAGTAAAATTCGTCATACCGACGCCAACGACGTAAGCTTTTCTAGGCATTTGTAAAACTTTTATAATTACCTCTTAGTGCAGACGACTGCTTCTCCGAACGGCTTATTAAATGGTCGATTAAATATCACAAGCGCAGGATTTCAATATAGCATAATCAATAGGTTGAACTTGATGATGATATTTTCCGATAAATAAACTCCTGTTATATTTACTAAAAGCTATATTAAACCACACCGAAATGCACTAAGTTGAACAACGACCAACTTCAAAGTTAAACTTTTGCAATTTGAATTTCTTTCGCAAGATTTGATTGGTCAAGAAGTTTTGCTACTTCGTGTCGTGACAGACAATGCCAATCACAATACAAAGATATAAGATTTTAGTAGTGCGCTTCACTAGAAGCGACATATCAATTTTTATATACCTTTTTATATTTATGTGTTGATCCTAAAAATTTAGTCATTCAAAACAATTATTTATATTATATTTGACTTTATTTTGTATTTATTATAGTGAAACGTTTGGTGATCTGATAGATATTAAAATTTAACTATTAATTATAGTTTTTTATGACATGATCTTTAATCGTTTTTTTAAAGGAAGTGATGGATTGCAACTCCTTTATATTTGTAGGCAGCCTGTTATACAACTGCGCGCCTTAATACATGAATATTAATACCACAAAACAATATTACTAGCATCTCTTAGTTGAGTCTTCTGAACGTCCCACACGGCCTTCATCTCCACACGGAGGGTATGGTACGAAAAGCATTCGCCGCGTAAAAAAGAAGAGACAGTGGTAGTTGACGGTGCAACGAATTAATTATTTGCTAATGAATATAACGAAAAACACATATCCATAAACATACATATATGTATGCCCACATACTTATACATACCAAAAAAAAACATAACTAAATCTGAACTGAAAAAAATATTCACAGCGTAGGTATCCTAATTCGTGCCTTTAAATTCATAACGTTCGTGAAGCATTTTCTTTTCTTGAATTAATTTATTGTTAGCGATTTCCTGATTTTTATCGGCAGTGCCGTCGTAAAAATTTGTAGAATGCAGAGGCATTTCCAGTTTCAAATCTTCGGATTACCTTAGACATTTTTCATATGGCCTAGGGGTTATCACGAAGGAACTTGAATGGTTCTTTGAGGCAGAAGGGGACTCTGGGATTAAACAAAATGTTGTGGATAAAAATAGGTTATGTATATATATAGGAGGATATGAGTATTCCGGCGACAGCGAAGCGAAAGCCACTTGAGTATTTGCCGGAATTCAGAGTTTAGTCTGACATACTTTTTACAATGTCTTCTACAAAATCTTTGAATATCTCGAAATTTTCCACTCTATTATGTATGTACATTTATTATACATGTAAACCTTTTAAATTACACTTTATATTAATGAAAATCGTATGAATAATCAGTGCGTTCTTTGGAAGATCTAAGCGTACAGAAACAAAAAGGGACACCATTTTATACCTACTGTTAATGACGAAATAAGTGAATCATCGGCGTTATAGTGTATCCAATCATTTATTTAACTTTTGACAGCTCTAATACTTAATCAAATAGTGATACCCTGACCCGTTACCGATTCGATTTCTTTTATCGATCGATTTTGTACATGAAGAAGTTTTAATCGATTTAACACACTCATTATTTTACCGATAATTTCGTAATTTTATCGATTATTAAACCGCAACACCGGACGCGTAGCGGACATTTTGTAGTTAGTCATAATTCACATTTTCATACGTCGAGTTGAGTATTTTTATTCCTCCGTATTGATTTATTTGTGAATTCTCACGTTTGGTTGAGTTGAGCGTATCGTCCCTCCCTTCGTTACTGTCAAAATGCCAAAAATTAAGGTGCTCAAAGGCCATCAAGAGAGTTTGTCTTGCGACTTCGTGAATACTTTGAAAAGGAGAGCTGTAATAATGGGCCTCTTATATCAGTGACTCAAGTTTAGAGACCGTGTGATTTGATATAAAATATAATCACAATAATGTTATTGTATGTTTTATTAATATAATCGATAATCGATTTATTTCAAACCCGTTTTTATAGTCTGTGGTCATTCATTATGAATGACACATCTCTAAGTGGGCGGAGCCCGTCCATGAAGTACAGTATTCCCTGTAGTACATTGATCAAATATTATTACAAAACTTTATGTGCGTGATCTGTCAAAAGTTAAATAAACGATTGGACGCACTATAGTGGCTATTTTCTTCAATTTTTACAGCTTTGACTTTTCATCTATACAAATAAATAAAATTGGAGTGTCTGTTTGTAATATTAAAATAACCGTTTTTACTAAATGCATTCAGGTCGTCCTACCATCTCATCTGTTGACGTCCTCTGTTGCGTTTTCCATCTCTGGGGTACCAGTAAGTTGTATTTGTGCTCCATTTGTTTTGGGGATCTCTTATCATGTGACCAGTCCATCTCCATTTTCACGGTTCATATACCAAAAATGTAGTTAAAAATTTTTTTGTCTGTCTGTCTGTCTGTTTGTTCCGGGTAATCTCTGGAACGGCTGGACCGATTTTGACAGGACTTTCACTGGCAGGTAGCTGATGATCCAGGGAGTAACTTAGGCTACTTCTTTTAGACTAACTTTGTCCCGCGGCGTTACTCGCGGTACAACAATAACCGCGGTTACACCGCGGGGTTCAGCTAGTCTAGTCATATAAATAATCAAAGCTTATTTCGTTAAACTCATGATAAGCCAAGAAATTTACAAGTTTGTAAAATCGTTTTAAATAAAATGAATGTTTAGAAAACGATATTTACGAAATGAATCGCGGCATACGGATGTATAATATACCACTCAAGTAGAGTACACTTAAAAACAAAACCAACCTGTCGTTCTCCAGCCTCACCACGAAGTTGCCACACTAGCTCAGCACACTGCGCCAGACCAGTTGCTCCCATTGGATGACCTTTAGCTATCAAACCCCCACTTGGGTTCACAACTACTCTACCACCATGTGTGTTGTCACCTGCATCAATAAACTTGCCCGCTTCACCCACCCCACATAACTGCAGCCCTTCGTAAGTGATCATTTCATTTGCAACAAAGCAATCATGTAGTTCAACAACATCAACTTGCTTTGGTGATATTCCAGTCTTTTGGTATAAACGCAGAGCAGCCAAAGATGTCATATCATAACCAGCAACTTTCATTAAACTATTCTCAGAGAACACAGCGGCTGTGTCAGTAGCCATTTCCATACCAATAATTTCTACAGCCTTTGATTGTAGACCATATTTGATCACAGCTTCCTCTGACATTAGGACAGCAGCACTGGCGCCATCACTAGTCGGGCAACATTCAAGTTTAGTGAGGGGACCATAGATTTTTCTAGATTTCAACACTTCTTCGACGGTATATTCACGTTTGCCTTGTGCCCTTGGATTCTTACAACCGTGTCTGTGGTTCTTTGCAGCAATTTTGGCGAGGTGAGTCTCAGTTGTGCCATACTTCTTCATATGCTCAATAGCAGCATTACCAAAACCTTGAGCAGTTATAGGGGCTTGTACAAGTTTAGCCATTTCTATCATCTTCTGTAAGTGTCTGTCTAATGGGTGGGTTCTATCCCTGAAGGTGCCTTCACTTAACACTGGTTGCATTTTTTCGAACCCTACGGCTAGGATTACGTCGCATATGCCTCCTTCAATGAGTTGTTTCGCCAAAAATAGTGCACTAGAGCCAGTGGCGGCATTATTGTTGACATTATAGATGGGAATGCCAGTCATACCAACCTGATATAAAACTCGTTGCCCACAAGCAGATTCCCCGTACACGTACCCACATACAGCTTGTTGAACAACACCGTATTTGATGCGTGCATCGGCGAGGGCAGCGAGTACGGCCTCTTTTCCTAACTCGGGATAATCACTTTCGCCATTAGGTTTACTAAAATTCGTCATACCTACACCAACGACGTACACTTTTCTAGACATTTACAAGTTTTATGCTACACCTTGACGCAGACGTTAGCCGAGCACTACAATTAATTCAACACTGTGTTCAGAGCATGGATTTAATGTTATGCAAACGGTTGACCTTGGGAATTAAAGTAATACGAAAACGCTCGTATACCTAAAGGTTACATTACTTAAACTATATACGAAGTATTTTTATTTATATAATGGACTAGGTCCAAAATATCGTACCTAATGATAAAGTTATTGCTAAAAGACTTAGCTACTTGTGTGCTGGAATGATGTTGATAGAAATTTTAAGAGATGACTAGATGTCTACATTTCTGTTAGAATTTGATTTTTACCGAAAATAGTATGCCACTTCCGTTAAATTAATGAATGGATTTAATCAATGGGTATACAACATATATTATACTTAATACTAGCTGAACCCCGCGGTGTTACCCGCGGTTATCGTCGTACCGCGAGTAACGCCGCGGGCCAAAGTTAGTCTAAAAAAGTAGCCTAAGTTACTCCCTGGATCATCAGCTTCCTGCCAGTGAAAGTCCCGTCAAAATCCGTCCAGCCGTTCCAGAGATTACCCGGAACAAACAGACAGACAGACAGACAGACAGACAGACAAAAATTTTTTTAACTACATTTTTGGTATATGTACCGTGTATACATACATATGCATTTAGTTAAAATTGGTTATTTTAATATTACAAACAGACACTCCAATTTTATTTATTTGTATAGATGTGATGTGATTGTATTCGTCAAATGTAGTATATTAAAATATTGTGAATTTTTTTGGTACTTTATTTTGGGTATTAAATTTATTGCACTTTGTCTTATGAATGCTTATATTTCTAGTTCAATCGTATTTCTCGTTTACACAAAATACAATCTGTTTAAGTATTAAATAACTAGTGTAATTTCTTATAGCCTTGAGCTTCCGAATTACCTCGAGAAGAGATTGTGGTTCTCAACCTTTCAACCTTTGTTACGTTTATTGCTAGCATAATTTTGTTTCTCCTGGTGAATAATTAGAAAAAAATATCAAAATAGTTTATTGCAATTAAAGCAAGCTGACAATGATATCCGCTAGTAGATTTAAAACAGCTATTTCCTCGTAAAGAGTTACGAGGTAATAGTTGCTATGTTTCAAGCGATGAGCCCGATATAAATGAATCAAAATATTAACTTTTCAATTATTTTGTTTACTTGTTTTTACCAGGGATTAATGATTTGATGAACTTTACTGGTCAATCAAGAATAATCAAGATGAACTTATAGATACTGCTAATAATAGAAGAAATAAATAATAGATACTTAAAAAAAAATAAAGACACCTTTTAATTAGTTCTTTCTCAAAATAAAATAAAACATCTTAATACATAATCGCTTACCATCAGGTCATACGTCTGCTCGTTTGCCATTAAAAAAAAAAACTCGTAGGTACTCATCGCTTCGCTTCTTCCTTTCTGTGCTGAGCGGTCAAAACCTGGAACTCACTTCCAGCGCACGTGTTTCCCTCCCACTATGATCCCGGGTCCTTTGAGCGGGGCATAAAAAAGCATCTCACTAGGCCGCCATAGTGGTGGTCACCATGCTGCACTATCCTTATTCGCATTGAGGTAGGTGACCACCACCCTTGGAATCTGCTCATACTTTCTATAAGGCAGAGCAGAGTCATTTTCGCAGCTAATACGTAAAAAAAGGTAGTTACATACAATACTACATTCAACAGATACTGATAACAAATCACTGTTCCATAATCAATCTAAACTGTTTCAACGTTACTGGTTTCTGGGGTTCCTTGGATAGTTATGGTAGCTCCTATCATTTATATACCAACCTAAACAAAATACACGCTTTGAAGTGTTGTTGTCTGATTATGTGTTTCAACAAAAAAGAACAGACCTTAAGAACTGGACCAAAAAAAAACAATTATCAAAATCGGTTCACTCAGTCGATGCGTTAACGCGTGCGTTAGTATGGAAAGACAGATGTGGTACCGCGATCTTCTCTCTCTTTCTAACTGTTAGACGTTTCCGCTTACAGGCAGCCGTATGTCTTCCCTACTCTATCTATAATGTCTCTACGGTTCCATGCTTCGTTGCATTAGAACCTCATGTTTTTGCACATTAAATTCGAACAAATGTCATTATTTAAAATTTTGGTAAAAAAATAATACAAAAGAAACAAAACACATCGTGACATTACAAAATTCTTATGTAATAGAAAATTACCAATCTCCAAAATTTAAGTTTGTTGAACAATTTATAGTGTTAAAATTTATAGTTTTGTTTAAATTTGCTGTCTTCTTTACTTCAGGGTATGGCTCTGGATAAGCAAAAAATATTAAACGAGTTAGGGAGTGTGGTAAATCAATTACAAAGCGCCAACTGGTGAGTATTTACACTCCTGATAATGTGGTTGTAATGTACTCGTGTGTGTAATTATTTAATTCCTTCACCCTGGCTCGCTCACACACACACACACACACACACACACACACACGCGTCTTCCTCTCCATATTCACATTTTCACTGAGAAGCTATAGACTCCTCTATAGTCTCTGCGCGTCATATGTGCCCGAGACAGTAAGGAACCTTCATGTATATGTATGTATTAGGCAGTTACTCACGGACCTACATACACTACAGTCTTTATGTGTAGGTATACCATACAAATTACACAGTAGGTATTTTTTATGAAGGACACTATGGTTTCAAGCTTGTTAAAAATATTTTGTCTGTGCAACATTACTAGCTCAGGTTAACCCAAAAATCTAAATGTGAATAAGACATCAGCGAGCATGTCAGCAAACTAATCTATAAAGGAGTGTGGTTCTCTGGTGATCAGGTGATACATCACTATTAGAACGGATAAACGTTTAGTCATGTTCTTTTACAACATTTATAAATAGGATAAAAAGTTATGTTTAGCTTACATAAAAAATCCATCAGGTTTCAAAAGCTCTCGTCTTTTACCGTCTTTTAATGCTTTTCTATCATTTGGTGGTCCGCTTTCTATCTTTGATATGTACCCTATGTACCTGTACATTGTCATAAACCGTAAAAGTAGCCTATTTTAAGATGGGAAGTAATAATATCATTTCTAATTGTTTTTTTCTCAGCGGTTGTATGGGAAAACTTTTTTCCAATTCCGGCCAAGCAAATTATAATCCAGGTCAAATGACAGGACATCATGGTGGTTATAATATGCCGCACTGTGGCTATGGTCAAAATCAAGGCTATAACGCACCTTGTGCCGGTGAACCATATGGTGGCCGTGGATGCATGGGACACTGTAATACACCGAAACTATACAGCGATACCTACAACTATTTGAATCGTAATCTGATGCAACCCGCGGTTCAAGAAGTGTACCAAGATTTGAAGTCAATCAATCCCGATAATACTATTATGAATAGTCCTATGGGCGCCCAGATGGGGCTACCAGCAACAAATAATTTAAACCAGGGGAATATGGGCCAAAATGCTATGCCAGCAGTACCTTTGGGAAATCCAAATACGCATTGTGGTCATGTACATGGGCCTCATCTCCACTTCGGAAATTTAGCTATGAACAATCAGAACGCACAAGGTATGGGTCAAATGGGACAAGGCATGGAGCATAGTCCTATGGGTAATGGAATAGGACACATGGGACATGGCATGGATCATATGATGCAAGGAGAAGAACAAGATATGAGATATATGGGGCAAGAGCAAGGTATGGGTCACATGGGGCAGGAGCAGGGAATGAGTCACATGGGGCAGGAGCAAGGAATGGGTCACATAGGACAAGAGCAAGCATTGGGTTACATGGGACAAGAGCAAGCTATGGGTCACATGGGACAAAGAATGGGTCACATGGGACAAGGGACGAATCAGATGGGGCAAGAGATGAATCAATTGGGACAAGGAATGGGTCAAATGGGACACGTAAATCGCGAGATGGACCGTTCAGGAGGAGTTATGGGTGATATGGGACAACATATAATGAAAATGATGACTGGTAGTAACGCAAGACCAAACAAAATTACAAATATAGGGAATCCCCAAAGTAATGTTCCCAGTAATATGCCACAATCTGCTGATAATAATCAAGTGCAATATAATTCTGGACAAATGCAAAATATTGCTGGTTATGTGCACCAAGGGCATCCTGAAATGCAAACCACCCATAATATGCCCCAACAGAACACGTTCCCTGGTGCGACCGAAAACGCACACAGTAATCAAATGCACGGCAATATGAATCAAATGATTTCAGGAGCAAGGCCAACCGGAAACATGAATGCGAAACACTTAGACAACCATGCGGCTTATGGTCAGCATAGTGCTGGTTTATCCAAATTTAATGAGATGTTTCCTGGTGTAATGAAAGGAGATCTAGGATTTGATCCTATGGCCATAGCCATTCAGATGAATCCTTCTAACCAGCAAAAAACTGCAATGGATACGATGGAGAAATTAATGATGAATAATTCTAGAGGCATTAGCAAAGTTATAGACAGCAAGGGAAATGCATCACCACATATGCAGCCTGTTATAAATGCTGCACATGCAGCGTCTGCAAGAATCAATCAGCCAAACCAGCCAAGAATCGAGGAAACAAGTCAAAAAGTCCCTGATACTCAGCGTGATAATAATCAAATGCAACAACAAGTATACTCCCAACAAAACGATCAGATTCCACAGCGGCTATATCGGCCACAGCAACAGCAAATGATAGATCCTAATACTGGAGCAGTTATAAGTAACCCGCCACTCCCAACGGTATATGAAGGATCCGAAGATCATAATATTAAACAGCAGCCGCCTGTTTCGTACACATCTCCACCAGCTGCACCTGAAATGTACAAAGACCCCATACTTCCTGCCGATACATCAAGGAATTTATTACACTCTCATCATTTTCATCATTCAAAACCACCTAAATATTATGAGTATAATACTATTGGCCAACCTGTTGAAAGACAGTATCAAACTGCTGATAACCCCTCTAAATACAGTCATGTGAAACAGACTGTTAGTAAAACAGCACTGGTGGGGAATAAACCTATTGGCAGAACACCGAGTAGGAGTCAGCAACAGGTTATCTACAATCAATACAAGGGTTCGCAGTCGTTCACGCAGCAGAATATAAAACCAAATGCTCGAAATGTCACACATTCAGATCCTCGTATCGCCCCTGCAGAGTATGCGCTAGAAGCACCTATTGAGAAGTATAACGGAGATTCTGCAGCCAATGATGAAGTTATACCCGTAAATGCCAAGTATCCTAATCTAAATGCAAAGGTAACGATTAATTTTCTTATTTACTTTATAGAAAACGTTCATGGTGATGGTTACTGTTGTTGTTATGGGGGATTTCTGTTAAATTAATAGACATTATGATAATTGATATACCACCATTTTTCAATCTGTGTTGAATGTGGTGTTTTTCCTAACCTGATGAAGTATAATTTTATTCAAGAAGGATTGTACGACTGAAACAAATACCATTAGGCCAATCTCAATATTACCGGCTATTACTATTTAAAAAAAAGTTATCTTGCAACAACTAGAAAGCCATTTTAATCTAAAAATTTATTTCACAAAGAACAATATGGCTTTACAAAAGGTCGGCAGAAGATTTTGGGTTTTCACCTAATTTACCTTGACAATACGGCACATTGTAAAATTTTAATTAGACTGTGGCGTCTGTTTTTTAGCTGTAGGTTCAATTTAACGTTCATAAATGTCACTTAGTTTTGAATTTAAATTTGCATTGCATTTTAATTTCAGCAGGCTGCAGAAAAGAATGTTAAGCTACGGAACGGTCTTCAAGATCAAGTTTTCTCAGCCTATCCTACATCAGCAAAATGGAGTTTTCATGGCAATAATAGTGCTGCACCTTATTCAGTTGGCTATCGTTTAAGAACAAAATGAAGAGTAAATGATCTACGCTTAAGTTTATTTAAAGACTTTGTAATGTATTTTGTTGGTTATAATTTGTAAAAATGTGTGTGGTTATAATGTGCAAGAATGTTGAGTATATAATGTCCATATTCGTAATGTTTTGTTTAGTTCATGTTTTATGCAAATATAAAAATGTAATGTTTTTCTTTTTTATGGGTTTATACCTTTATTTCTTCTTCTTATTGGGTCTTCGGTCTTGAAAATGGTTTTCCGTCATTCATAGAGGACAAAATTAAAAAAAAATGAATTTTCGGATCTAGCCTTTACTATTATTCGTTAGAGCGTTTTCAGATTATCCGATCCGATATCGGTGTCGGACGACGATAGCAAACGCCATGGGCGTTTTCGCAGATTTCCGACAAAATCGTTCTGATTTGGTAATTGCTCGATAGTTTCATGCGGGCAGGTCATCATGGCAGACTATAATAGAAAACTTTATTTATTGTATCTATTATACTAGCTGACTTACGCAACCTCGTTTGTTGTTGTCTCCCTATTACCCGGAGCCCGTTTTTCCCCGTTTTTTTAACATTCCTCATTGTGCTTTGCTCTTTACATCAAGAATTTTTCAAATCGAGCCAGTAGTTCTTGAGTATCGCATACATGGAAATAAACAAACTTACAAACTCTCTAGCTTTATATATTGTTATACAGATTTGAGACGCGGAAAGAGAAGATATGTCCAAGAAGAAGTATTTGATGCATCCCATTGCGAAGATATACGTATAGCAAACTTTCATACAATATCGTCCGACGGCTCACGGGCATCTGATGCCTCCATCGGTGTCGCATCCGATATCGGGCCGGATAATATGAAAGACCGATACATATTTTATTCATTTTACTTCCTCCGATATCAGATCGGCATCCGACACCAATATCGGATTGGACAATCTGAAAACGCTAAATGTATTTTTATACCTAATTTTAGACATAAGAGCGTTTTCACACTATCGATACGATTTTGGTGATGTACCTATGATACCGTATCGGCGCCCGACAGCGATCTTGGATCGTATAATGAGAAAACGCCCTAACTTCGGTTTTCACACCATTGCCGCAGTTATTGTTGTACCGCGAATAACGCCACGGGACAAAGTTAGTCTAAAAAAAGTAGCCTAAGTTACTCCTTAGTTAATCAGCTATCTGTCAGTGAAAGTCCCGTCAAAATTGACCCAGCCGTTCAAGAGATTACCCGGAACAAACAAAAAGACAGATAGACAGACAGACCGACAGACAGACCGACAGACAAAAGTTTTAAAAAAATTTTTTTAGTACATGTATCGTGTATACATACATATCCATTTATCAAAAAGCGGTTATTTAATATTACAAACAGACACTCCAATTTAATTTGTTTGTATAGATGAGTTTATAAGTTTATATGCAACTTTCACAGCTTTTTGTCATTTTCGAAGTTACTCTTGATAAGTGCGGTTTAAAAATGAACCTTCATACCGACTAAGGTATTTACCTACAATTTCTAAAAAATTGTCGCTTTGAAAACCCCTTCTTTTCTCATAAAAGAATTCAGTTTAGTATTTAAGTTTAATGTAATAAAACTCCTCCGAAACGGCTGGACCGATTTTTATGAAATTTTGGGTACATGTCGGGTAGGTCTGAAATTCAGCCAACATCTATTTTTCATACCCCTAAATGGTGACCCATCCTTAAATATTTTTTATGGCAAAGTAACGTTTAGCGGGCCAGCTAGTACTATCATACAATTTCGAATATATTCTTTTTAATTTATCGTAACGTATCTACTTATTTATAAGTAGGTACCTACGGACTACGCGCGCAGCACCGTCCTCCCGGGCCGGTACGCCGCAACCGCTATGTCCCTGCATTTTAATTCTGACAAATAACTTCGAAAATATTCATTTAAATTACACGCTGTATAGGGCCATATTGATCTATATCAAATGCACAATGTATTTAAGGTACTCAATTGGCTAAGGATTAGTACTGTATTGCTTAAAATCGCTTCGTAAATAAGCCATTATTTCATATACTAACTTTTAAACTTTCCCGTTCCATTATTTCTTGTAAAAAGTAAAGGATAAAAAAAATGGTTATTGCGGGCATAGAGGTAGGAATAATAGATTAGATAAGGATTCCGTATTCATAGATTGTGGGTTATACGAGATAGACATATACCATCGCGAACTTTTTTGTAGACCTTTATAAGGTGTACAACATGGTAGAAAATTATTTTGATGTATCTCATAGGCTTCAGCCAGCGTTTGCAATGTAAGCGCAAAAAAATGAGATTATTTACAATATCACATTAGAAACCTCTAAAATTATCAGTGTTTCTGTACTATATTATGCATGTGTACATCTGTACTATATAATGACCGCCTCGTTGGCGCAGTGGTAGCCTACGCTACTGCTGTGCATGAGGTCTCAGATTCCCGGGTCGGACCAAATGTTTGTACGTTCTGCAAATATTTGTTTCGAAGTTTGGGTGTTTTCTATGTATACTATGTATATATTTACATAAAAAAGTATATATTTTTTTATATCAGTTGTCTAGTACCCATAACATAAGCTCTGCAGCTTGGGACTTAGATGGCGTTGTGTGTTAGATTTCCGAAATATTTAAAATGTCCGAACAAAATAACTGTTGAAATTATGTATTAAACATATAAACCTTCCTCTTGAATCACTTTATCTAGTAAAGAAAACCGCATCAAAATCCCTTGCGTAGTTTTAAAGATCTAAGCGTTTATAGAGACAGACAGAAAGCGGAAGCGACTTTGTTTTTTATATTATGTAGTGATGATTAGTGACATACATGCATGCATTAATAATAGGTCTTTACCTATGAAATTGCCGTTTTGTATGCAATAAGTGAAAGTGCTTATTTGGAAAGTACGTACTTAGCTTGGAGACTGTCTGTTGCGCAGTATGGGGTCGCGCGCTGTCGCTTGTGCTCCGCGCGACCCCATAGTCTCCAAGCGACCCGACAGTCTCCAAGCTGCAAGAGCTGGGGTTGGAAGCTCTCCCTCATCCGCCACACTCACCAGACCTTGCACCTACCGACTATTACTTTTTCCAAAATTTAGACAACTTTTTAGTGGGTAAAAAATTCAATTCCCGAGAGGCAGTACAAAATGCCTTTGAAGAGTTTGTTGCCTCCCGTCCAGCTGATTTTTACAAGAAGGGCATCAATAAACTGCCAATGCGTTGGCAAAGATGCGTCGATTGCATGGGTGATTACACTGATTACTTCGAATAACAGAAATAAAAAAAGTTTGAAAAAATAAGTACTTTCATTTATTGCATACAAAACGGCAAATTCACAGGGTAAAGACCTATTATATATTTTTAATTTCAGATTCGTTTCATCAGGTTCCGATTCAAATTGATTTATAAATGTTAGAGCAAATATACTTAGAGGGGCAGCCGAACGGACGGAAAGTGTGATCGGAATAGAGAGAGAGAGAGAGAGAGGGACTGTCTCTCTTACGCAAACTTCTGATCGACTGGTGTATTTCCTGCATAGGTGGACGCACACTTCAATTTGCATGACTAATTTGGCGCGAAAAAACTAACCAATCAGAAGCTTGTGTGAGAGACAGACACTACCCAAACTAAGTCTCTGTCTCTCTCTACTCGATTACGCTTTCCGCCTGTTCAGCTACTCCTCTAGGTATATATACTCTAAGTTATAAGTCGATTTAGTTTGATAGAATTTAGAGTTGCATTTAGAGCAGCTGAAGATAACTTGCTATCGTTTATTTCAAAGTAGACTTGTGCTTGCTCGGACATTATACGGAGCGATCCGATCTCGTTCATTGAGCCAAAGGAACTAGTTCAGAACTCTAGTTCCTTTAGTACATTTAGTTCAGTGTTGATTCAGAGCAGCAGAGCAATGAATAGTTTGAGGCGATCGTTCCTTCGCCGTACTCTAGTTCTTTTAGTACTCTAGTTCCTTTAGTACTCTAGTTCTTTTAGTACAGTAGTTGATTCAGAGCAGCAGAGCTATGAATTGTGTGAGGCGATTGTTCTTTTGGTACTCTAGTACATTTAGCACCATATAGAGTAGATGATTGAGTACTTTGGATATTATTATTTGAATTGAATTATACCTACGGAGTTTTCTGTAAATTTGAACAGTGAACTATATTTTGATTTTACTTTATACTTTACAGTCTTAGGACTGTGATTCTATAATTAAATTATTGAAAAATATAAAAGATAGGATTTTCGGTCTTATCTTAACAAAACAAGCACCGAAAACTTCTAAATTTCCAAATAACATTCTTATAGAGAGAAATGAACTAGAGAACTAATAAACTTAAGTGCTTTTAATTATTTTTTTTCCAAATTAAATAACAACTGCAACGTTGCCAAACTTTTGAACTTTTCTAAATATTATAATAGCGAAACAAAAATAATAGTTAATTTAATGACAATAGAGACTAGAGTTCTGTGATTCTGTCATGTCATTAACGCGTCGAAAGATCCTAAATTTTAAAATTGTTGTCTACGCTGCTCGTTCCTATATCAAATTCCCATATATTCGTCTCGCTCCTTCGTTTGTGCCAAGGCGAGGTGCAAACGACGGAGCCAACAGCAGCCGGTGAGCCGTGAACTATATTATTCCTTCTAGTACCTAGTACACTTAGCACCGTATAATGTATAGCGTAGTTGATTTAGTACTTTGACTGTTATTGTTTGAATTTTACGAAAATTTCTGTCAATTTGAAAATTGAGCTAAGTATATTTTGATTTTCCTTCATACTTTACAGGCTTAGGACTGTCATTCTAATATTAAATAAGAACTTAAATATAAGTAGTCTACGTAACGATACGTGTCCACGTTAAAGATATTAGAATGGCGCATTTAAAAATCAAAATATTTACAACAATACAAAATTATTTACAAATATTTAATATATATATATATGGTTATATACAATATACATAATTTGTTACATATATTTAAGATTTAAGTATTTACAAGTTGGCATGTAAGAAGACCAACTGTGAGACTTTATCAGGTTTTAGAAGCGTTCTACGTTGATTGAGTATTTGACCCGCATTCGAGAACACTCTTTCACAAGACACTGAAGTAGCCTGTATACACAACCTTTTCAACATATATCGATACAGGTGTGGATAAATACATTTTCTACTGTTCCACCACTGGAGTGGGTCCTCCGTTCGGTGGATATACTCTTCGTTAATATATTTATCGAACTCGCGGATTCCCGCAGCAGTAGGGTTTTCAGGTCTTATTATAACAACAGTGTCTTTGTCATAGCCATCCCAAACACTTTTCTTTTGTTTAGAAAGGGACGACGTGGAAGCTGCTGTCTGGTCATCGACAGCAACTTGATTTATTGTAGTCACATTATCTTCCGGTAGTCTCATTTCACATATTCTACGTTTGAGGCTGTCGCAAGCTTTATTGAATGATTCTTGAGTCCGAAAAGCTCGTTTTTTGAAACGTGGATCCAAGATCGCGCAATCTGAGTATAAGGTATTTTTTTCGTAATCATGAAACCTATTACGAATCTGTGAATCCAATATCTCTAGAAATTGTTTTATTTCCTGTCCTTGTGGTATCGTTAAGTTGATAATAACGTGCTTTGTGAGAAGTTGTATGTATATAAGTACTTTAGATAAAGACACATACTTTTCACCACTTAGGTCGTTCGTGATTTCATAGAAAGGCTCCAATAAGGGAACAATACTTTCTATTATGGCCCATTCATGTGAATCGACTGACAAGTCGTTTCGGAGGATAGCTAAAGTACTTATTACAGCTTCTTTTATTTTTATAATTCGATCCAGCATGTCGTAACACGAATTCCATCTTGTTGGACACTCTTGTTTTAATTTTAGTTGCGGTAAATTCATTTGCTTTTGTATTTCCTGCAACTTATTTAAACCAGTCGTGCTTCTTTTAAAATACTCCACGATATTTTTTACTTTATCAACAATTGATCTAATACTACCAATCGCTTGTTGGACCACAAGATTCAAAGAGTGAGCGAAGCAGCTTACAGATCTCCACTGTCCCAATCTGATAGCTGCTACAATATTTGATGCATTATCACTAACAATACACACCACTTTGTTACTTATTTGCCAATCTACCATCATTTGCTTTAAGAAGGTCACTAAATTTGAACTGATGTGACGTTCATTATAATTAATGCAGCCCAGCAAGGCAGAACATAGTTCACTGTTTTTATTTATAAAGTGCGCTGTTACTGCCAGATAACTTTGATTAGTTATAGATGTCCATCCATCGGTAGTTAGGCATACAGCGTCCGTATCTGTTAATGTGTTTTTAATTCTTTCAAAAGTCTGATTGTAATTTCTGGAAATTAGACTAGTAGAAAGAGTTTTTCTTGTAGGAAGCTGGTATCCCGGACAATTTGAAACCATTTCTACTAATTTTTTAAATTCTGGTTCTTCAACGAGCCTAAGTGAATGGTGTCCTTTAGCAACCATCTTTACAACTTGGTCATCAATTTGGTCAATTTTACGCGATGAAGGTGGTCTGCGCAAGTAATTTGTAATGGGCACTGTTGTTGTATACTGTTCGAGTCTTCTGTTTGATACAGTATTGCCCGAAGTGGATTGAACTGCCTCAACTGTATAAGATGCCGAACTGGTCGACTCGATAACAGTTCCACCTAGCATAGGCAAGTTAGATGGTTGTCTTTGAACACTTAATGAAATAGTGGGATGTTTATTTTTCATGTGCCTGTTTAAATTTCCCAGAGAGCCACTTTTGATGCTTAGTACAATCGAGCAATAATTGCACTTTGCGCGACTGTCCGAGTCTTCAGTGAAATGAAACCAAATAGCACTTCTCTTTGGTGGCATCTTGGTACAAATGAGTAAACTGAACAAACACAATAAGAAAGTGTTACTTTGTTAGTACCTTAACCACAATTATTTACACACTTATATTACACTCTACTGATACACACTTAAATTATATATACACACCCACACTTATATTAAATATATACACGCACTTATATTTATAATAGATACTATAATTGCATAAGCAAACCAGTACCGAAAACTAAAGAAACTAACTAAAATAATATACCGCACAGAGATGATTAACTTCAAAAGTTCCGAATCCAAATAACATTATTAAAAGCGAAAGAAATGAACTAGAGAACTCATTTCTTAAGTACTTTTAACTTTTTTTACAATTTAAGTAATATCGTCGTCGTCGTCGTTGCAAAAACTTTTGAAATTTGTCATTATGTAAATAAAAATAATTGCTAATACAATGTGAATAGAGACTAGAGTTCTGTGTTTCTGTCATTAACGCGGCAAAGTATCTCATATTTTAAAAATGTTATCTACTTTGCTCCTCTTTCCTATATCGAATTCCCATATATACATCTCGCTCGTTCGGGGTGGCGGTGGGTGTACGAACACGGAGCGGGCGGAGAGGCGCGAGCCGCGAACGACCGAGCCGACAGCAGCCGGTGAGCCGGCCGTGTACTATAGTGTACTAAATGAACGAAGTACTAGGAGCTGTGAGGAATAGTTCGTTCTAGTTCTTTGAAAGGAACTAGTTCCGAGTAGTACTTAGTTCATGAACGACACAAGTCTATTTCAAAGACTAAAGATTTTTTATTGAAGTTAAACTATCTCCCGAAAATAAGTATTTTTCTAGATATAGATTTTTAGTCGATTTTAAGTAGTGTTGCACTATTATTTGAAATTTTATAATCTATACTCTATGCCAAATAAACATAGAGGTTTTGGAAATTTTCTCGAGAGCTCGCGCGAGTGTGCTTTCTAGAGTTTTAATATTCATTAGATTACTAGAACGTGAGAAGCGCTTAGCTTTTTGGAGATCTACAGCCAATCGTTTCAATAATAGTGCTTTATCCTTAATTTCGCCGTATTATTGAGTGTGGAAGACAAACATGTCTCTTTTCGGATCTTTGATGGGCGACGTGGAGGATGATCCGTTTTTCGGGTAAGTTTTATTGAAATCTTCCTCAAAGTTCTTCTTAAAACAGCGTGTCTTACAAGAAATTCTATGGTACAGTCTTAAAATCTTATAAATATATTTTATAGAATAAGACCCTACAGCTTTATGGTACGCAAAAACTGTAAGCAATCTAAAACCTAATATGTTTGTTTTTGTAGATCTCACATGAGGCACATGCGCCAAATGAATAACATGATGAATTCCCTGTTCTCTGATCCATTCGCCATGCTCGGCGGCGATAGTCCTCTTTCCATCATGGGCCCACAACGTAGTAACGCATTGATGCCGTTCATGCCCCAGATGCCTGCATTGAACAGGCTTTTCGCTGGCAGTAAGTAATATGACAATGATGCAAATATTATTGTAAAGCAGAATTTCATCATCAGCACAAGCCACTACTGGGCATAGACCTCTCATTTGAAAGGAGGTTTATGTATATTTATGTAAAGTTTACCAAAACCTTCATCTATTTATTATTTCTCTATAAGTTAAGCTTCATGCTATAAATGTTATACAATATTGAAGGATTGGCATTGTGGCTAAAATGATATGAATCTACACTAATATATAAAGCTCAAGAGTTTGTTTGTTTGAACATGCTAATCTGAGGAACTGTTGGTCCGGTTTGAAAAATTATTTCAGTGTTAGATAGCTCATTTATCGAGGAAGGCTATATATCATCACATTAAGACCTACAGGAGCGGAGCAACAATGAAGAATGTTACAAAAACGGGAACATTGTTATTGGACTTGTAATGATAATGTGTTAACCAAAATTGGGTTTTTATAACTATCATCAGCTCAGTGATCGGCTTCACAGCTGCAGAGGATATGTGGGAGTCTTAACCATGTCCTGAGTGTCATTGCAGATAGAAACAACAGTCCAATTAAATAATTTATGTAAATTGCATGTACTAACATTGTTATTAAGGTCCGTTGTATACTAACATATTAGGGATATATTTCTGAAATGAAGGTATAATTATTAAAGTACTCTATCTATATTATAATATAAAGAGGTAAAGTTTGTGCGTTGTGAGTCTCTGATGTTGTAGTAAGTAATCTCTGGATCTACAGAACCGATTTTGATAATTCTTTTACCAATAGAAGGCGTGAGAGTAACATAGGATATATAACGTGGTAGCCTGATTCGCAAAGTTAATCCGAGCAAAACATGGTTACCCCAACAAAGTGGGCATGGGTCAGCTTGTTATTTATAAATGAATTTCCTTTGAACTGACTTCTAATATCACTGAGGTCTCAAAACTATTTTTTAAAATCAAGTTCTTGTTCTTGAAGTTCAGGATTAAGTCTGGACATCAAGTCTGATGATGTATCATCAATAGCCTTTCACATTCCACTGCTGGACCTCTCCTTAGAAAGGAGGTCTTGGTCTCCTGAACCATGCTAACCAGGCAGGTTAGCACAGGGTTTGTCTCAAGATGTATAAATGTACATAAATTATGCGGAGGCCCAATCATGCAGAAGCATCAGAATTGGCCACCAAAGTGTGCATCACCATGCTGCATTGTTAGCATTTGCAATGAGTATGGAGGCAGCTCATGCAATAGCAAAGTAGAGTCTATTTGGCAGGCGCATATCTACTGATTTCTGCGGCACATTTTCAGTACTGGACTACAAAAGAATTTTTATCTATATGTATATATATAAACTAGCTGAACCCCGCGGTGTTGCCCGCGGCTATTGTTGTACCGCGAGTAACGCCGCGGGACATAGTTAGTCTAAAAAAAGTAGCGTAAGTTACTCCCCGTTACTCCCCGTATCATCAGCTGTGAAAGTCCCCTCAAAATCCGTCGGTTTTTTAACTACATTTTTGGTATATGTACCGTGTATACACACATATGCGTTTAGTAAAAAGTGGTTATTTTAATATTACAAACAGACACTCCAATTTTATTTATTTGTATAGATGAATGTTTGCCTGTATGCCCTTTATAGAATCGTAAACTATGCATTTGAACATGTCATGATCTTCATCAGAAGTGTTATGCATGAGCCCACAAAGGTTTCTGTTTGGTACAACCAATCTTTGACAGATGGCCGAAATACACGCGGTTGGGAGTTGTGGGCAACACCTACTAATAATAATAAATATTTCGGACATCTAACACACAACGCCATGTAATCCCAAACTAAGTAGAGCTTGTATTATGGGTACTAGATAACTGACATAAATACTTACGTACTTATTCATAATATTATAAGTATAGATAATGTTTAACCTTTATGTATTAATTAGCTAGTGTTCTTTAATGTTTCACAAAGAGTATGTTCTGTATGTTCAGAATGATAATAGTATGAAAAGTTTTTATTGATATGTTATAAAATCATTTGTATTTATTGGTTGATGTAAAAAAAATTGTCTGTCATATTAACCACAATGCCACATCCTATATATATTTAGCAACATATATTGAAGTAGATAATGTAGTTATTTTTATGAATAAAATATACACCTTTAAGATTATTTTTGCTATGCATCCTGGGGGTGTCGTAAGAGGCAAGTAACTTAAAGGTAGTAGAGCCACGCTGATTTCAGCACGAACAGGCCGGCTCGACCGGGGTGATACCACCCTCGCACAGAAGATCAGCGTAAAATGACAGCGACTATGCTGTCGTGTTTCGTTGGTGAGTGCGAGACCGGAGGCCCAATGATGCAGAAGCATCACTAGCCCGCCATGGTGTGGGTCACCATGCTGCATTGTCTGCATGCGCAGTCTGGTGACCACCACTCTTGGATTCTGCTTATGCTTTCCATCAGGCAGAGTAGAGTTATTTTGGAATGGCCAAAAAAAAAAAAACTAATTATGCAGGACATTATTACGGCAAAGACAAGGAAATCTTGATACGAACCCATCTGGTCAGCATAGTAACCCAAAACTGCTGTTCTAAGGAGAGGCCATGTCCGTCCAGCTGTTAATTAATAAAGGCTGGTGACTTAATTTTTTAGGGTAAAAAATTATCTAGTTAAATTAGTCCGAAAAGAATATAAATATATCTCCTTTGCTAGAGTTGAGATAAAATTTTAAAAACCACTACCAGGCTATCTATATACATATATACTCGACTGCCTCGGTGGCTCAGTGGTAGCGTACGCGACTGCTGTTCTTGAGGTCTCGGGTTCGATTCCCGGGTCGGATCAAATGTTTGTATGATCTGCAAATATTTGTTTCGGAGTTTGGGTGTTTTCTATGTATAATATGTATGTATTTACAAAAAAAAAGTATATAAGTATCTATATCAGTTGTCTAGTACCCATAATACAAGCTCTGCTTAGTTTGGGACTAGATAGCGTTGTGTGTTAGATGTCCGAAAATATTTATTATTATTTATTATATATAGCTTGAGGGTTTGTTCGTTTGCGCATGTTCGCGTTGTGAACGCGGTAATCTCAGGAACTACTGGTCTGATTTGAAAAATTATTTCAGTGTTAGATAGCCCATTTATCGAGGAAGGTTATTATCATCTCATCAGGCTTTATATCATCACGCTAAGACGCTAAGAGGAAATGTCACCTATTATAAAAAATCCTCATTCATTAAAATAGGTTTTTTTATTAGTATAGACTGTGGTGAAAAATGTTATAATTTTTTTATTTATTTGTAGGTCTACAAAACAACATGGCCGCTGGAAGTTCGTTCAGCAGCAGCACTGTGGTGATGTCAAGTGGTCCTGGAGGCAAACCCCAGGTAAGTTAAAACATAATTCTATATCTCAAGGCCTCCTATCACACTCACTCACACACTCAACACCGTGAGACATAATCTATTCAAATCAACCCTCGAACAATCAGTTTCCTCACATTGCAGTTCTCAGCAACACATATAGCTGAATTTTTATAAGTTGTAACTGAGCTTCCCTTCGCGGCACCGAGCGGTTAGCGTGTGACGTTGCGTTGTGATAATTTAAATATTGTTTTTTTTGTGTATTCTCGCGACTGTTTCCCGGTTTGTGGGCGGTTTAAGGTTGTATATAGTGTTTTTTAACAAATAATCTGTAAGTTTTTACCCTTTTAAATACAAATACTGTGTTAGTTTCCTTTATTACGGCTATCGGTAAGTAATTTTATTATATTATTAAAGTGGGTAGGAATAATATTTTGTTTGTATTATTTACTTTTCATCTTTTTTGATTTTGAAGCTATTTTATTGATTTTCTTCTAACTGGTGTGTCATTATTTGACCATGTCGGTTGTTGGCGAGTTACCGGATCCCGGTGGTACAAACGAATTTTCAACACCAACCGGTAAGGGATTGTTTGGTAGAATGTCGCCAACAAATTTATCGCCAAAGGACATTAGAACGGAAAGAATTAGGGCTTCGGACTCGGGCGGGAGTATTTCGTCTCTTAGTGGTCATGATAGTTGTGGGGCGTCTGACTATATTGAGTTGGTGTCTCAGGCAACCGAATATTTGGCAAAAATTAACGAATTAGTAAACGATCAAGGGTCGCGAATGAATGTGGGCAATAGGACGGCGATTATGGACATAACCCAGCGGATTACCGGTATCGTCTCATTGTTGGCAATTAAATCTTCTAGCAATGAAACGAAATTAGCGAATCTCGAGCGCCAGGTGCTTAAGCTTAAGCTTCGCTTACCGCCTGGTTCGGCTCCGTGTCCGGTGTCCGCTGAGGCGCGCGTATCTAGGCCGTGTGTTATTGCGTATCCTACAACGGAACGTTCAACGGATTATGCAACTTCGTCGGCCACAAAACAGGCTCTCATGAAGGCTATTAAGCCCAGTGACGAAGGTTTTCAAATTGTAGGCGTTAAAAAAACCGCAAGGGCAGGCGTCGTGTTGCGGGTTGCAAATGAAAGGCAGCTTAAAAAACTAGAATCAGTAAACGCCATTAAATCAGCAGGCTTACGCTTAGAAAAACCGAAAGGCCGAAGGCCCCGTATAATTGTAAAAGACGTACCCAGTTCTATGGAGGATCGTACTTTCCTAACAGCTTTATATCGTCAGAATATCAAGGACGAATTAAAATTAACTGAAAGCGACTTTTTAAAATCAACCAAAATTGTCAGGCATCGTAAACTAGAACACGGACGCCAATGGATAGGCTTAGAATTAGAGACAGAAGTTAGGAAACACTTAGCTAGCACAAAAGATAAATTATACATAGACTGGGCCACTTGTAGGTTTATAGACGACTTAGAAGTAGTTCGTTGCTTAAACTGTCAACAATTCGGTCATGTTCAAAAGTTTTGCACTATTAAAACTCCTACCTGTGCCAATTGCGCCGGCAGCCACGATACAAGAGCTTGTTCGATTAAGGACACACCAGATTTTAAACCGAAATGCGCACAATGCAGCCGGTACAAAAAACCATGTGACCATCGATGTGGATCACAGGACTGCTCCACATATAAACTTAAATTAGAGCAGCTAATCCTAAACACTAATTACTGAATAGTTTTACAGCAGTAGTTTAGTAATTGTAGTACTTAATTAATAATGGATAATATCTCAATAGGCCAGTTAAACCTTCATAATGACAAAATAGCTACGTCAGAATTAGACAATTTAGTTTTGGAACAAAAGTTAGATATTGTCCTTATACAAGAACAATATCAAAGCGCTCGCTTGCGGAACAATGTAGTACAACTAGATGGCCGGTCACGGGCTGGGATATATGTTGCAAGTTCTACTTTTACGGTAACATCTTTGCGTAACCTTATGACGTCACACTGCGCCGTTGCTGAGATTTCATCCTCCACCTGTAAGGTTTATGTAGTGAGCTGTTATTTTCAGTTTTCACATCCCATTGATCCTCATCTACATCATTTACGTTTCGTTTTGCGGTCCCTCGTGGGACACAAAATTATCATTGGCGCTGATGTCAATGCATCTTCTACTTTATGGTATGGCAAGCTGCGTTCAACTGACATGGCCCGGCGCTGTGCGGTTGAAGATTTTATTGCGGAAATGAATCTTACCATTCACAATACCCCTGATGCACCACCAACTTTTTGCAGCCCCATGGGTGAGTCTTCTATTGACGTGACGCTTACGCGCGGCGACGTCTCGATATCTGGATGGCGTGTCCTACCGGACGCATCCTGTAGTGATCACCGCTTAATCGTGTACGAATTCATACCAATTGTTGCACAACATCCACTAATAACTCCGTACAATTTTAGATATAAAACTAAAGGGGCAAATTGGGCTTTATTTGGTTCACTCTTTGCAGTACATGCCAAAGACTTCACTCGCAGTTGTCTATCAGCTGAGGAAAGCGCAGAAATATTGTCAGACACTTTCACATATTGTGCTGATGTTTGTATAGGCCGCGGATCTATCACTAGCACTCGTAGATGTGATTGGTGGAACTATAAATTGGTCGAATTACGTAGAATCCATCGGAAAGCTCGTAAAAAACTAAATGTCATTAAAAAGCGTAACGTAACAGGAGATATTTACAATAATGCTCTCATTGCTCTTAGAGTTGCTAGGTCTCACTACAGGGCAGCAGTGGAGAAATCAAAGGGAAATTTAATACGCAAACTTGTAGATAAACTCGATAGAGAGGGTCCGTGGTCACCTTTGTATCATGAATTTAAGGCAAATAGATCTATCGACCTTGCATACGTACAGAACATCAAAATTCATAACAGTTATACTACAGGAGTAGAAGAAACAGCAAAATATCTTTTAGAATCACTTGTGCCCGACGATCGGCCGGAGGATGACACTGATTATCACCGACAAATTAGGCAGTGGGCCATCGAACCACCATTGTCTCCAACGTCTGACTTACCATCTTCAGACGAATTTCTTGGTATTGTTAGGTCATTACCACTAAACAAGGCTTCGGGCGACGATAAAATATCAAATAAAATGATAAAAGAAGCTTGTAAACTCTCGGGTGATACGATTTTAACAGTTTTTAAACGTTGCATTGCGGAAGGAGTATTTCCTAGTGTTTGGCGGTGCGGTAATATTCGTATAATACCAAAACACGGCGATAAGCCGCCGGACGATCCTGGGTCCTATCGACCTATAACACTGTTACCATCGCTAGGAAAGCTTTTAGAACGTCTTGTAGTGCCTCGACTTCTACCGGGTGGAGTTAAATTTCATGATAGACAATTCGGATTTACGTTGGGAAAATCAACAACAGATGCGGTCATATCTGTAAGGAAAACTGTCACCGAGTCAAGGTTTCAATACGTCTTAGGTATCTTCTTAGATATATCTGGCGCCTTCGACAACGCGTGGTGGCCCATGTTATTGCTAAAATTAAAATCAAGAGGATGCTTTAAAAATATTTATTCCCTAATCTCCTCATACTTCACACAAGGCACAACAAAATTAAGACTTGGGCATCATTCTGTGTCGAAGGCGCTTACGATGGGGTGTCCTCAGGGCTCGGTGCTAGGTCCATACTTGTGGAATATAGGCTTCGACGATTTTCTTACAATACCTATACCACCCGGATGTACTCTAAACGCGTATGCGGACGACGGTTTATTACTGGTGGAATCTGATACTAGAGCGGGGCTTGAGAGTCTGGCTAATAGATGTTTGAACTTAGTATCTCTATGGGGTGTACGTAATCGCTTGACTTTTGCACCAAACAAAACCTTCCAGCTACTTCTGAAAGGTAACCTCAAATCACCGCCGTGTATTAAATTTCAAAATGTTACTGTTAAAAATAAAACCTCGGTTTGCTATTTGGGATTAGTTTTAGAAAGAAATTTTTCATTTATCGAACATATTAGAACAGTTAATGAAAAGTCTAAAAAAAGTTTCTTTGCTCTGACGAGAATATCAACTGCCACATGGGGTCTTTCATTTAATACATTAAAAATCATATATGGAGCTACTTATTTGGGTGCTGTTTGCTATGGTGCTCCCGTATGGGCCGATAGAGCGACTGTAGGTGCTGTCCGTCGCAAACTGCTACAAGGCCAACGACTTGCATTAATCTTCTTATGCAAAGCATATAGGACGGTTAGTACTGAGGCATTACCGGTATTGGCGGGTGTTCTTCCGGTCGATCTCGAGGTGCAAAGACGTGCAGCCATGTACTATTCTACAAAACAAAACATGGAATGCGATTTTTTGGGCGTACGAGACCGCGATAAAATCATAAGATTGTTTCAACAGCAATCCAATGTCTATGACGACCTAATGGATGAATGGCAACAACGATGGGACAAATCATCTAAGGGGCGCCACCTCTACCAGTTCTTTCCATCTGTTCGCGAACGGATGTCGAGGACATGGCTCGAGGTAGATCACTGTGTCGCTCAATTTCTTACGGGCCACGGTAACTTTAAGAGCAAACTACACTCATTTAAATTAGTCGATTCACCATTGTGTCAATGCTCAACACCCGATACTAGCTGTGAACAATCGGCTCATCATGTTCTCTGGGAGTGTAGTCTTTGGTACAATGAACGTAACACAATGCTAAATAGCTTACAAATGACATCTGGGGCGGTATACTATGGGGATCTTGTGTCAACTGCGGTGAATTTCCGTGCGTTTAGGCGATTCTGCCATACATACTATAGTAATCAAATATAGCTCACTTAGGACCCCTAATACTTTATCCGTGGTGCTTCCCGGTTTAAAAAAAGGTGTCTGCCTATTTTGACTTCATTTTGTCTCCCGCTTTGCTAAGGAGGGAAGTGGACTTATCATATTTCCAACTCCTCCTGTTTTTCTTCTGATTAATTTCGTTGCGGGTTCCAAGACAGTTAATATTTTTTCCTGGGACTTCCCGAGTGTCATAACTCGGTGTGTTCGTGGGTCACTGCTGTTGATCCTGGTGTACAGGAGTTACAGCGGTGGGCGTGTGGGTGGGATTAGTCCCATAAAAAAAAAAAAAGTTGTAACTGACTAGCTCGTAGGCATATTTCCTAGTAATATGTACTAGTGATCCGCTTCTCCACAATATAAACTTGCCAAACGGGTAGAAGGTTGTTTCTTTACATATAAATAATATAAATGTTTTCATAGTAAATTAATTATACTTTTAGGGTTCCCTCCCTCAAAAAGAATAAACATAACCCATAATCACTTTGGTGTCTGTCTGTCTGTCTGTCAAGATCCCTTTTCTCAGGAACACGTGGAGGTATCAAGTTCAAATTCATATCAAATACTCAGGTCTAATGCCCCTTGGAGCTGTGAAAAAATTAAACTTCTAAGCCAACGCAATAAAAAAATACTGCCGTTTATGGTGCAAATTTTCGACACTCGCATAGGAATCAAAACCTACAGGGTACTTCCCGTGAACTCAGAATCTTAAAATTTGGTACGAATTAACGTCTTATAGCAGAGATAAAGGAAAAAATTCCGAAAAGCGTCAATTTTTAGTTACATCATATTCCTACAAGGTTTGTACGGAACCATCGGTGCGCGAGTCAGACTCGCACTTGGCTGGTTTTTTATAGAAGATTATTTACTTCATGTATGAAAGAGACAGCGGCTAGCACTGTTATCTGCCACATACACATCTTTACCAGAACGTCCGAAGTTCTGTTGCATACCAATCATTTAATCTAGAATTGAAATTACCTCGGTGACGCAGTGGTAGCGTATGTAACTGCTGTGCTTGAGGTTTCGGATTCGATTCCCGGGTCGGACCAAATGTTCGTATGATCTATCTACATAATATATTTGTTTCGGAGTTTGGGTGTTTTCTATCTATGTATGTATGTATTTACAAAAAAAAAAGTATTTCTATCATTTTTCTAGTGCCCATAACACAAGCTCAGCTTAGCTTGGGATTAGATGGCGTAATTTGTAGTAGAAATAATGCAGTTTTAGAAAGATAAAATGATAATTTTTTTTCAGGTATACAGTTCCTCCAGCAGTACAAAAATAGGACCTCACGGTATAAAGGAGACGTGTAAGACAGTACAAGACTCCAGGACTGGCACAAAGAAAATGTCCATTGGTAAGTGCCTATTAGATAAGTTTAAATAAGATTGAACGACAGCAGATTTCTGATTGAAGCAGGTTTGAAGTATAAACATCAGAGTTTTGAATATAAGTTACTAACTGTCCCGGCGAACTTCGTACCGCCATATTTACATATATGTCTCAGAGGCAGTGTACAGTCGCACACAAAATATTGACTTTTCCCGCTGTCTTTTATTTTTTCTTATGCACAAACCTTGTCCTAACAATAATGAACACATAAATTAAGGGTTATTTAATTTGGTGCAGCCGATCGTAAGTTATGCGCGTATATACATTTTGGCGTTTTAATTTTATGTATATAGATTTTCGAACAAATAATAATTTAAAAAGTGGTTATCTGTAAAGACAATAATGTTAATTGATAACGTCATCGCGATATAACAAACACGGCACAAGCGGAACGCTTAGGTCTCCTAAGCGTTCGGCTAATAAAGTAGTAAAGTAATAATAAAGTTGGGACGATCGTTTTTTTTATTAAAAATGAGCAAACGAGCAGATAGTATCGCCTGATGGTAAGCGATTAACCCCGTCACCCGCAACACCAGAGGCGTCAGTGCGTTGCCGGCCTTTTAAGGAGGAATACGCTCTTTTCTTGAAGGTTTGAAGATAAATTATATCCTCTCTATCGCTTGGTCCGCGCTCTCGCTTAGGACGATTGTGCCTCTATAACGCTTGGTCCGTGCTCTTGCTCATACGCTCGGCTCAGGCGGAACGTGACAATGAGTCATGCTTTTTCGTGCGTGCATCCGGCGTTCATCTATCTATTAGACGTTATCATGTTAATAATAGTTTTTGAGAAAACAGGTGTTGTCTCTTCTCTTAGATAATACAATAAACATTGGCGGGCAAAAAATACAGACCGGCTTTTTTAAATAGGCTTTGACATTAGGTGGGATTTGTGATTGCTCTGTCACAAGGTTTTCAGCATATAGGACTAGACTTTATTCTTGGGGTATACGAAAGACAGCAGAACGCATATGAAAGCCAACATTTTAAAATAAAATAAAAAAAACTGTCTGTGTATTTGTTCCGGCTGATCTCTGGAATGATTAGACCAATTTGACGGGACAAACACAAGCAGACTACTGAATAAGAATAGAATAGAATACATTTATTAGTCACACATAACATACATGTAAAAGAGAAAGATAACCCATTTAACTTAGAGTAAATAACAACAAACAATATACAAAACAAACAAAATAAAAGCAGTGAAATGTCTAGCTGTGTGACCAAAAGGCCACAGCTCAGCTTATGCTGCGGTCCTGAAAGTGACCACTGCGCTGATTTTCAGCTGTAGCCCAACTTAACACCTCACGAATGCGTGCACAGTTTCAACAATTAACATATAGTAAATAATGATAAATAAATAAAAAATACATTAAACCCCCAAGATATATAAGATTGACATGCACAGGTTAAAACTATAGGAACAGGAACGTATTCAAGACTAAAAATATTACAAAGACCAAAAACATTACAAAGCACTGGATTTTTGTAATGTCAAAAAGAAAACTCTAATTTTTGACTTAAAAGAATTATGACTAACTAGGTTGCGAAGTGGCGGTGGCAAATTATTCCAGCACTTTGTTGCACTATATCGGAAACCCCCTTTAAAAGCTGTAGTTCTGTGTCTAGGAATGTGCAGTGGCACAGACCCGTCCCTGCTTTTGTGCATTTTGCGTTCCATCCAGTCCAGTTTCTTAAACAAATATTCCGGCGTTTTGTATCTAACAACGCCAAACAACAGTGTAGCCAAATGTAGCTCCCGCCGCTGACGCATTTTCAAAATACCAACTGCATTCAGAAAAGGTGATTTTGAGGTTTTTTTACTGATGTTATAAGAAGTAAATTAGACTAGTTTTGTAATAGGTACATAACGCGTTCTTTAATCTATTTCATGTTTTCATGTAGTAATAATCACAACAGTCACTATTCGATTAATTTTGATTTTAACAATGTTATTAATTTATCATATTTCCTCCACAATTTTTTCATACTTCGTCCATTGACTTTCGTTTTTATATGCTTAACTTTGTAAAGACTGTGCTTTTGTGATCTACCTGACAATGTTTCTTGGGAATGATAATTGATTTTAGAATAGAACAAAGGAAAATAACTTGGGACAAGAAAATCCCTTATTGCGGGTAGGTGAGTCAAGGAATAGAACGGGTAAAGCCCGGGTCGCCTCTGGTATTTAAAGTCACCTGCCCTAAGTTTGACAATGGTAACGGGAGAGTCGTCTTTGGTACAAATGGTGGACAGACATCAAACACCACTCAACACAGTAAATAAGTGTGGTGAGCACCACTTATACGACTACACAGTCCATGCAGTAAAATATCCTTTGTGAACTTATATCAAATGATTTTTGTCCAAATCCGATCACTGGTATGTAAATAACTTAAAAACATATTAAATTCTAAGTATTGAACTCCAAACACGAGCTTCTTGTGGATAATATACAAATACTAATAACAAATGCTAATAATTTATCCACATAAATAACTTCAAACCACTATTTTCCGAATGTTTCTTAGTCACAGATTTACATTGACGCAGTAATTATTATCATTAGTCAGTTTTAGCTTCTATTGTCTAGGCTAAGACTATAATACGTGTCTATGAAACAAACAATACCATAACGTTTTCGCTCTTTTCCATTTTTTTTCAGAATGTCTCTATATGTATCTTCTTTTCACTGACATATTTTCTTTTACACAACCCATTTATCTTTTTTTTTCGGCCCACACAATGCTGCTCCCGTGTGTATCGCAATCCTGCACTATAGGCAAAGACGACGCTGCCTCATATATCCGTCAACTTTTATAAATACACTAGCTGACCCACGCAACCTCGTTTGCGTCTCCTATTGCCCGTAGCGTGATAATTTTCTCCCGTTTTTAAAACATTATCCATTGGTGTTCCGCTCCAATTGGTCTAAGCGTGATGATATATAGCCTATAGCCTTCCTCGATAAATGTACTATCCAACACTGCAAGAATTTTTCAAATCGGACCAGGAATTCCTGCGTAATCTCATTGCTAATGCGCGTTCAAACAAACAAACTCTTCAGCTTTATAATATTAGCATAAATAAAACTTTCTTTTCTACATTTTGTTCATCACTACCACATGTCTATAACAGGGTAAGTCGTTGCTCTTCAACTTTTCTCTTAAGACAATTTTGGACGAGTGACCACTTTGTCTTACTGCCTTTTCCTAAACAACATCTCCCTCCTTCTTTTCCTTAGAAATACCTGTCTTTTAAAGCCACTGTATGTTGTTTATTGTAGACTAACTTTTGTTCGGGGCTCCGCCTGCGTTTATGTATTTTATCGCGGCAAATAGTAGCCTATGTTTTATTCTGATGTATAAGCTATGTTACTGTAAAGTTTCATCCAAATCCGTTTAGTTTTAGCGTGAAACAGTAACAAACACACACAGAGCAGAGTCGTTTTGGCAGGGCTTTACATAAAAAAAACATCCTTACAAACTTTCGCATTTAAAATATTAGTAGGATTACTGATATTGATATGAGGGCCTAGTGTTATTTCACATCAACTAAACGTCACGGTATCCGCGTTGGATTGGCCCGCCCTTAAATTTTCAAATACGCGCTCGTGGTCGAGAGCGAGATGTCAAATAAACTCACACTAGACCCTCAGATATCCGACAGTATTGATAAACGTCTACTTTGTCTTACTGTAGTAATTGGCGAAATATTTATGTCGTTTCTATAATTAAACTTCGAAATTTATATGTATACAAAAAGATCATACATTTATTTTGGCACCTGAAATATATTGTCTTTGCCAATATTTACCTTTGTGAGCTAATTGTTTACCGCAGATAAAAGTAAATATATAACTCAATACGTAGAGAGCAGTTATAAGCAGGCCGTTCTATACAACATCAGAAACAGACCAATCTAAAATGGAAATGTTCGTGCCATGCTAAATGAGATAGAGAAGGCTCAATGATGCAGAAGCATCTCAATAGGCCGCCATAGTGTGGATCGCCATTGCATTGTCTGCATTCGCAATGAGTGTGATCATGCTTTCCATCAGGCGGATTAGAGTCACTTTGGTAGGTTTATATATACTGACACAAAAAACCTTGAGGACATAATTTGGTTGGTAGCTCGAAGGACCATCAACGTCTTACAGATTGTCCTCTCGTCTCTGGATATATCTGATGGATCTGGCCAACTCGGGCTGCTTCTACTAAGGTGATATATGACCTAACTTTAGAAAAACTTTGAAACCTAACATTAAAAAAATGGGCGATGATGCTTCGAAGGGGACACGACACCACACCTCTGTTCCATCTATGATGGATATTCTACCAGTGTATGAAGTGCAAACACATATCCTATAGTTTTGATGTCAGGATAATCAAACACTGGATATACTGGTCCAATACGGATAAATCGGAGCTGTAATCAAACGTGGAAATACGAACCCTCTATAATTACTTTCATTCCGTTATAACAGGAGTATTTACAAAAGGAGCACTTTGACTAAGTGCTCCTTACGCAGTCCCATTGTAGTAGATTTCACATGAATTTCGACTCTATCTTAATATGATAAGGTCAATATTTTATTCTCATATTTATAAGGATTATAAGGACTCAATCTTACCCCTCAATATTTTAACCAAATTAAACTTTCCAAGCGACCGATTTTATCACAATAACCCAACTCGTAACAGAGTTTTCAACAATAGGGTATATTAAAACTTCGACGTTGGCCTTACTCTATAAGAATTTTACCTTTGTACGTGAAACCCTATAAAACTGTATATTTTTGTTTTTAAAAGAAACTTGCGTAAGGTAACCCATTTCTTGTAAAGTAACAGCAATTTGTTTTTCTAATTAATAACTGACCGAAAAGCAGAAACAAAAAAGTACCTAACAAACATTTTTTTTTTTACATTTAAAAGGAGAGTAAACGGGTTATTGAAATTCCACGCTTGGTTACAAGGGCTTACGTTTTCATAATGTAGCGAAAAAAAAACTATTTTAAACCATATTTATGAATATCAACCTGTAAACAAGAGCGACAGGCCCTGTCTTGGGTCTATATACTTGGGGTAGTTACCGACGAAAGAAGGGGTAAACATTTTTTCTCACTTTATGGTTGCGTTCCATACGGGGTCAACTCAGATTGTGTGGTGGTGATCGAACCGTGCAACCAATCTATACAAATAAATAAAATTGTAGTTTTTTTTTAGTTTTTTTTTTTTAGTTAAATTTTAGTTTTTTTCAGTACCTGTAAATAGTTATAACGCACTTCGCAAGTGTGTTCAAATACTATTTCATTTTAAGACTAGACAGGCAAATAACACCTACTTAGTTCATGCACAAAATTAGTGAACAAACAAAAAACATAGATGTTACATCATCAACTGAGTCTATTAATACAGAGATGAATGATTGAGAACATCTACGACAAAAATATTAGTGTACTAGTTAAAAATGCACATTTCATTGTATATGTCTGTGTTATCCCCTCCGACAATTTAGATGTTAAAATTGTTTATTGAGAACAAACTTAGATTCGTGAATGCAAAGGTCAGATTTGTTAGTTAAAACTATCCTAAATTCGTAAATCCATAATCGCCATACAAACGTTGTCTGTAAGATCGCCGCGAGCGATAAGACTGCCGATTATTGCGTCTATATATTTGTATCTATAAAGATGTTATAGTAAACTAGCTGAATCGCGGGTGTTACCCGCGGTTATTGTCGTACCGCGAGTAACGCCTCGGGATAAAGGAAGTCTAAAAAAAAGTAGCCTAAGTTACTCCCTGGATCATCAGCTACCTGCCAGTGAAAGTCCCAAAATAGGTCCATCCGTATCAGAGATTACCCGGAACAAACAGACAGATAGACAAAAAAAAATAACTACATTTTTGGTATATGTACCGTGTATACATACATATGCATTTAGTAAAATGCAGTTATTTTAATATTACAAACAGACACTCCAATTTTATTTATTTATATAGATAACGGGGGCAGATCTACAAGCGAAACGGTAGATGGCCAGAGGTACGGGGGAGTTTCGTATGGTTTACTAATGGATTTCCTTTACCCTAGGTGGGTAGGGTTCCCCGACTACTAGTACTTAAGACGGCGTGCTGTTTTTTGGTCGGTTCGGGTCCGATATAACCAACAGCAGGTTTTACCTAGGGGGGATTTCCGCACAGAAAAAAGGGATACAGAATCGAACATGGTTCTCGAAAAGGAAGAAAAAACACTTCTAAGAAACATTGTAAACTAGACTTCTATGTTCCATAGATGGGATGGGGATCGTCCACAGAATTCCGCCATCGCGTTCGGTCGTGAGCTTTGCATTTTAACTCACTCCACGTTTTTCCGATCTTCTTTGCCTCGTTTACAACTGTGCGTCGCCAGGTCTGTTTGGGATGGCCACGTTTTCGTTTTGCTTGCGGATTCCAATCGAGCACCTGTTTGGTGATATGGTCTGTTTGGGGTGGCCACGTTTTCGTTTTGCGGATTCCGGATTCCAATCGAACGCCTGTGGTATCAAAATTCTTACGGAATGTGTGATCAATCAGTTCCATTTGCGATGCTTGATCTATTAGTCGATCGGCGTTTCACTCCATAAGTAAGGTTGGTTGGAGATTCTCTCTCTCAGTAATAAAATAATTACTGTAAAACTGTTCATAAATGACTTGAGGTTGAATGGAATGATTTTCACAGTGATTGGATATTTAAAAGGTATCTAAAATAAGGACGATATCATTGAACTATCAAATATAAAATTCAATGAACGTGCTTACGTAATTGCGAATGATGCAATGTTTATTTAGTCTAACACCTCGTGGAGAGTTTATTCTCCTCGAGTCTCCTCATAGCCATTATAGTACCATTTCTGTAAATACTCATAATTTTATTACTTCAAATTTAACCTTCATGAGAAATGCGAATGATGAAGCGTCTCTTTGTAATTTCAAATTTACAGCTTTTCCCTAAATGCATATGAAAGTATATACAGTACTTACCTTACTTACATCAAAGACATCATAAAAGGAAACTGCATCCAAATCGGTTAAGCCATTTCTGAGATTTGCACTCACAAACACACAGACAAACAGTCAATAATTCTAAAAAGCATTGTTTTAAATTCTATTACTAAAGAAGTACCTGGATATCCGAACATTGCATGTTTTTTTTTAAAGTTTTCTAAAAATTAATCCTAGCCTAGAATGCTAGATCGATTCGCTTTGTCGTCCCCGAAACTTCATACATACAAAATCTCATGAAAATCGTTTGAGCCGTTTCCGAAATTGAGATTAAAGAAGAATTACTCGCGTAGAGGCATTCGTTTTTAACCGAATTCAAAAAAAGGAGGTTTCTCAATTCGACGGTATATTCTTTTTTGTTTTTTCGCGGATAACTTCGTCGTTTATGAACCGATTTTGATGATTCTTTTTTTAATGGAAAGGAGATGCCCCAACGGTGGTACCATGATAAGGACATTAATATCTGATGATGGCATCTAAGAGAAATCGAGGCGAACCTTGAAGTCGGTTTTATGTTTGTTAAAATTGTACTTTTTTTTTATATTTTGCCCTGGCAAAATGACTCTATTCTGCCTGATGGAAAGCATAAGCAGAATCAAAGAGTGGTGGTCACCATACTGCGAATGCAGACAATGCTACAGTGCAGCATGGTGATCATCACCATGGCGGGCTAGTGATGCTTCTGCATCGTTAGGCCTCCGGTCTCGCACTCACCAACGAACACGACAGCATGATCGCTGTCATTTAACCTTGATTTTCTGTGCGAGGGTAGTACCGCCCCGGTCGAGCCGGCCCATTCGTACTGAAATCAGCGTGGCTCTACTACCTTGAATACTTGTGTTAGTATATTGAGTACTTCTGTTATTCAATATCTTTAATGTACATACATCGACCTCCTAAACTATTATATTTATAGATTTAACGAAAGAACACCTAAAGTTACTTTACCCATTTAAAATCGATAAAAAAATTGCAAAACACGAAGAAATCTTATATAAATACTTAAAATTAATTTGCATGCATTGACGTCGGATTGAAAACAAAGTATATCCGATGTGGAATCAATTCCACAACATTCCACTTGTAGATAAATGGTTTGTTATAGTTTCTAGATGTAAATACTGTTTTACAGAAACATCTTTCTCTCTCAGTTTGTATATAAACGAGGCGTGTTAACGAAACCAGTCTTGGCATATAAATTTTATTACGATTCTCCTAAAATTGATAGCTTCCACATACTAAATTTAGATTTTTGCACTATTCTACTTATTTATTTAATTATTTTAGTGTAGTCGTCATGGCTTCTATGGGCTATCTATCTATACAAATAAATAAAATTGGAGTGTCGGTTTTAAAATTAAAATAACAGCTTTTTAATCAATTCATATGTATGTATACACGATACGTATACCAAAAATGTAGTTAAAAAAATTTTGTCTGTCTGTTTGTTCCGGGTAATCTCTGGAACGGCTGTACGGATTTTGACGGGACTTTCACTGGTAGGTAGCTGATGATCCAGGGAGTAACTTAGGCTACTTTTTTACCCGACTACGGCAAAGCCAAAGGAGGGTTATGATTTTGACAGGCTATGTATGTATGTATGTATGTATGTATGTATGTTCATTTGTTCCCTCCTAGCTCCTTAACTACTCATTAGATTTGGACAAATGAGGTGTCTCTAGAAGCGCCATGATCGTCTTCTGGTTATAGGCTATATGACGCGTCACTGAATCTAATGTGGCGCCCTCTAGCCGACATAAAGTACTGTACTAAAAAATAAATTTAAGATAAATATGCCGTGTTTGGTATCATTGGAAAGGGCATTACTTGTACATTTCAAAAATACATATATTATTAGCATTTGTTCGTGACTTTGTCCGTATTTATTTGATAAGTGTGATATTTCTATGGTATGCTTTTTTGTTCCCTCATTCTTTCTAAACTAGTCAGAATAAGACAAACGAGGTATCGTTAGAAGCGTCTTGATTGTCCGCTGCTTAGAGGTTATATGACGTGTCACTGAATCGAATGTGGCGCCCTCTAGCCGACATAAAGTACTGTATTAAAAACTAAATTTGAAGTAAATATGCCGTGTTTGGTATCATTGGAAAGGGCGTTACTTGTACATTTCAAAAATATATATATTATTAGTATTTGTTCGTGACTTTGTCCGTATTTATTCGATAAGTGTGATATTTCTATGGTACCTATTTGAAATAAACTTTGCATAACAATGAGTATTATAAAGGCACTAAAACATTTTAAATAAAAAAAAAGTAAAAACTAAAACCCAACTACGACAAAAAACGACGCTTAAAAAGTATGAAACAAGTTTCAAAAGCCGTAGTCACGCGTTGTTAAAGTTTTGTGGATTATGGTATATTACACAACATGGACTACGGCTTTTGAAACTTAGGAATGTTCCATAGTCCATAACACTTTAACAACGCGTGACTACGGCTTTTGAAACTTGTTTCATACTTTTTAAGCGTCGTTTTTTGTCGTAGTTGGGTTTTAGTTTTTTAGACTATGTTCCGCGGCGTTACTCGCGGTACGACGATAACCGCGAGTAACACCGCGGGGTTCAGCTAGTATAAGAATAAAATGTTGGATTATACAACCGCCCTTTTAACCAATCACCTTAACTAATCCTATTGTTTCGGATTTCGCCCATTGGTGAAGGTTACAAGAGAAACCGCTGAGGCGCTAGGATTAATCTGGATGTAGTAATAACAGATGTTTCCGGATCTCTCCTATCTTATGTAAAAAGTGGCAACCGTGTGGTTTTAGTTAGTCCGATTCTGTTTCACCACACTGCCGTGACTCTCTGGGGTGACGGCACGAAGGGGCAAAAGAAGGGTTGCCCTCCCTCCTTCTCAGAAAGTGACGATATTCAAAAGCAGGCAACTTGTGACTCTCCAGTAACATATATCCAAAGGCGTTTTTAAATACTTATCATCAGATTTCCAGTCTATTAATTGCCCCATAAACCATAAAATAATAACATCCCAATATGCATAGATGCGTGACGGTATCATTAAAAAGTTAATTAAAGAGGTATTTAGTGATAGTGTTAGTTTTCACAAGACTACCCCGAAGCCAATAGGAAGCGTAATGTTTTACGAAATCTACGTATGTTTGTACGTTCTACCGTAGCGTCTAAACTAATTTTAATGAATGAGATGTTAATAGATTCACAACAATGGCCTTGGTGGGATAAGCCATACAAATGGTAACAAAGTTTTTACAAATTCGAATCATAGTTTTTTAAACTATTTTAACTAATTTGTTCACGGTTGGAAAATAGTTGTACGATTATATACCTCATTGAAGTCATGAAAAATACTTCAATATTCAACACACGCGTGACTAGTGACTGTAATAAAGTGTGACGCACTCAATAATTCAGATTACTGGTGTTAGGTGGGTGTGAATCGAGCTTGAAGATACTTGACAGACATGTCATACACCAACCATTAAATTACAATGTTTAACTATAATATTGTATGTTTTGGTGCCGTAAAGAATAAAGGTACACATTATACCGGCATGACTGCCCCACACTGTAGATTCACAGTTCATATAATATAATAAGAACCAACTTAAAATCTAACAGGAATACAGTTTTGTTTATATATGAGACTGCCAAAGTGACTACCTTTTTTGATTGAAAGCAGAAGCAGAACAACAATTCAGCATGGTGACCCGCCACTGCATTCCGCATTCAGCATGGTGACTGTTGTCTGTTAGTCTAGTGAACCGGAGTTTGTGCTGTAGCTTTACCATTTGCCATAAACCTGTTTTTATACAAACGGTGTCTAGAGTTCTTCTCAGTGAAAAAAAGTCCTCTGTTTGACATAGGCCTCCACTAAGTTCTAAGGCACAATAAACATAAGTTTTAAGGCTTCTACTAAGTGCTAAGGTAGTAGAGCCACGCTGATTTCAGCACGTACGGGCCGGCTCGACTGGGGCGGTAGTGCGGTATTACCCTCGGACAGAAAATCAACGTAAAATGACAGTGATCGTGCTGTCGTGTTTCGCTGGTGAGTGCGAGACCGGAGGCCCAATGATGCAGACGCATCACTAGCCCACCATGGTGCGGGTCACTATGCTGCATTTTTGCATTGTAAGCATTCGCAGTATGGTGACCACCACTCTTGGATTCTGCTTATGCTTTCCATCAGGCAAAGTAGAGTAATTTTGGCAAAAAAAAACATTCCTGCCTGCGACTCTCGCCACGACTAAGGACCACCTTGTAAGGGGCATAAATGTACATCTTCTTAGGGACCTTGCAAGTGCACAAACACATAGCAACCACAAACTACGTGTCTATACTATATGGTTTTACGGTGAAGTAAACATCTATTAATTAAATTATTGGTATTTTGCAGGTCACCACATCGGCGAACGTGCACACATGATTGAACGTGAACAAAATTACTACACCGGTGATGCAGAGGAAAACCAGGAGTTCATCAACTTGGAGGAAGATGAAGCCGAAGATTTCGACAGGTATATAAAGTGTGAAAATTTGTATAAACCATTTGATACCTACTTTGAAGAAAATTAGCCCCTAAATTTGGAATTGTAGAATATAAAGTATTGCCTTGTCTCCTACATTTTTAAGTAAAACTTAAATCTAAACTAGTTTTTGTCTGTGACTTGGCTCTTTGTAATAGTCAATTAACTCACTTTGATTCGGGAACTAACTTCATTCTGAATCAAAATGATTCAGAAACTGTTCTGTCAAGAAGTATGTAAAATTCTCTGATGATTATTTGCGTATTCAAAACGTAAAATTGTAAGAAAAACACACAATTTTTCATTCTGTAACACTAGTTAGACTATATATCTTAAGGATAAGTCACCATATAATTTGATGTGTAAAACTAAAGTACTATTAAAATAAAATAAAAAAAAACTAAATAAAGTAAAAACTCTTCCAGGGAGTTCCAACATAAAGCCGGATCGATCCGAATGGGTAATTCCCGTCCCGCCATCCTCGCGGCTCCGTCACGTGACGTAGAACCACTTAGACTCGCCCTGCCTGCCCCACCAACTACGCTCAATATACCCAAGTGAGTACAAATTTGGACCTTAATATTAAGAAAATAATAGAGTTTATTGATTGGAGTAATTCTAAAGGGTAGTTCTAGTAGTTAGGAAGTAAAAATGTATTAGTAGTAAAGTTCACCCACTACGCTCAATATACCCAAGTTAGTACAACTTTGGATCTTATTGCTAAGAGTATATAGTCTTTATTGATTGAGTTATTCTAGGAGGTAGTTCTGGTAGTCTGTTAAGAAGTAAAAATGTATTAGAAGTAAAGTTGTGTGGAGTTTGTTGTATCCAAGTATAGTTTTACAATGAGTATCTTGCAATTAAACATCGAAAAAGGATATACCTGGTCAGGTTTACATGTGTGTCATTCAGGTAAGAATATTATACTTTTATATGTGTGTGAAATGTAAATATGTAATTCGTTTCTTCCATCATACATTTGCAAATATTATTTTAGTTTCTGCAGTAATTAGTAATAGTTCGTAAAAATCACAAGTTCTTCATAGTAGCCTTAGACAAGTTGAATTTCTACAAACATAAACGTTATTAGAAAACGAACCAAGTAATTGAGAATAACGTCATCTCAACGCCAAGCCACGTGGTCAAAACAAAATAATAAGCGGCGTTAGCGATTGTAGATTTAGATTCGATGTGAAACACTTTAAAAGCCTATGTATAATTCTTGTTTATTTATAAGCTTTATTTAATCTGTCAATATCAAATAATACAACCAATAATGAGACGGGTTTTTGGTAAATAACTGTAAATGTAAATAATATAAGACACATACAACTACATATACACTTGTGTATGTATATGTGTATTATACACCCACGTTTTGCCATTTATAACATTCTTGTCATACACAAATTATACCCAGAGACACACCAAAAGATAGGAAATGAACCTCAGGAGGTTCCAGGAACCAGGGTTCAGCAGTCAAGATAGCTAACCACGAGATAGCCCTTTTTTAAATAGTTTGGTGATTGGGTTCTATTACTGTTGTCTGCTTGGACAGTCCAAGGTCACAAGTGCAGTCTCACCGTGGTATTTCTATTGGTACTAGCTTTCCCATGTGTTGTTTATTGCGACAAAAAATAGTCTTTGTACTTCTCAAAAGTCCAATCTATCTCTATCCAAAATTCATCCAAATCGGCTCAGTGGTTTAGACGTGAAAGCGTAACAGATAAACAGAATTACGATATTATAGTATGGATTTTATGCACACATTTATCTTTTCTAATTTGGTTATAATATGTGTGTGAATTGAAACATCACACATACAAAGATAGTAACAGAACTGGCGTGCAAATATGAACCTTACGGTTAGACTACACTTTGAAGCTTGATTGTACATTGCTAGCTATTAAGGCATGCTCTTGATATTTACGATTTTAGTATCTTCTAGTTGTTACGTATATTATATTTATACTAAATGGTATTTCTAAAATATAGTGTAAGTTGTGGTATATAGATAAAAGGAAATTTAACATGTAAAACTCATTCTAAGTATTTATTGTAGTGTAATTTGATATTCCGCATGATATTTGTGCCTATTTTATGATTTATTTTAGCTTTTTTTGCTCAATATTTATGTTTCCCATTTTTATTTTGTTTATTGAGAGGCGGATACATTCATATAGAAGAAATTTCTAAATTAGGTCCCTAATATTGCTTAGCTTAATATACTTAGATCTGAAAGAAAGAAAGATCTAGATAAACATAAACAACAAAATAACATAAAATAATCTTGTTGTGTAACTTAAGTGTCACAGTTCGGCCCATGCTACAGCCCTATAAGTGACCACAGCGCTAATAGGGTAGTTGACTGTATCGAAAATAAATACTGATTTCTCTTTCATTAAAACGAATGCTACAAAACATCTCCGAAAATATAACTATTACAGCTTTTCATTTTTATTACAAATTAACGTAATAAACATTGAAATATATTGCTCAATTGAGTTGTTTAAAACAGTGACGTCACAAGTTTGTATTTAGTACATTTTTCATACAAAGTAATCCTTTTGACAGATGATAAAAAGTAATTGATCTGACTAGATGTCAACTAACTTTTTTTTTTTACTTTCGGAGACCCCCTCGGTTTTGCGGCGAGGCGGTGATGGTGTCAACTACCCTACTGCACTATTATATGCAGAGCATTATGCTTTTATCATTGTTTATAAATTCTTCGAGGAAATTTGTTCATAAAGTACATTTGAAAAAAAAATATAAGTACTTCATAAAGATAAACGAAATTCATTTAGCTTTTGAAGAACTTAAGCTAATATTTATAAGACATTGAGTATGTGAGTTAGTAAACGAATGTATCCACTTGTCACGTAGTTAGTTGGCATGGTATATACTTTGCAGTACAAGTAGTGAGTGGTCAGCGCGGCGCCGGCCGGGCGCGAGCGCGCGCCGCCCGCTGCGGACCTGCGCCAGCGCCAGCCCCCTCGCCACCTCCTCCAGGTAACTACCACAAACCATCATATCTAACTCACAACGCCATCTAGTCCCAAGTTTCAACTGCCTCGTTGGTCTTGCGGTTGGCGTATGCGACTGCTGATCGTGAGGTCTCGGGTCCGATTCCCGGGTCGGACCGAATGTTTCTATGATCTACAAATATTTGTTTCGGAGTTTGAGTGTTTTCTATGTATAATATGTATGTATCTACAAAAAAAAAGTATTTATGTATTTGCATCAGTTGTCGAATACCCATAACACAAGCTCTGCTTAGCTTGGGACTAGACGGCGTTGTGTGATTGATGTCCGAAATATTATTTATTTATAAGCTAAACGGATCGTGCTATGCTGATTATATACACATATACTTTTTTTTTGTAAATACATACCTATTATACATAGAAAACACTCAAACTTAGAAACAAATATTTGCAGATTATACAAACGTTTGAACCGACTCGGGAATTGAACCCGATACCTCAAGCACAGCAGTCGCATACCCTACTATTTGCCAAGGAAACAGTATAATCATAACTTCACACACCATACATTATACACGTCTGATCCCAAACTACGCCCCTGACTGCTAAACACCCAATGCCTCAGTAGCGCAATGGTTCGATTCCCGAGTTCGATTTTCACACGGTTGCATAATATATATGTATTTATTTAATATAACTATAGTCTCAATCAATCCAGCTGACACATAGTACTAGATCTGTTTAGTTTAGAACTAGATGGCGTTACGTCAGATGTCTGAAATATCATTATACATATTGTCCTCGGAATCAATACCAAGACTTCCAGTTTAGCTTCAGGACAACCTATCACTAGCATAAGAGGCCCGTCAAACTAAATCTTCTTAACTACTGGCTGACGCGTCTGGTATTGCGGGTGTCCATCGGCGGCGGTAATCGCTTACCGTCAGGCGATACGTCTGCTCGTTGGCCACCCTATTCCATAAAAAAGACTGCGGAGAAATGGCACGACCAACATATACGACTCTTATATTTTAAATCTATACAAATAAATATCATTGAAGTGTCTGTTTGTAATATTAAAATAACCGTTTTTACTTAATGTATGTAAACATGGTACATATACAAAAATGTACTTTTTAAATTTTTTGTCTGTATGTTTGTTCCGGGTAAAATCTGGAACGGCTGTACCGATTTTGACGGGACTTTCACTGATAGGTAGCTAATGATATGGGGAGTAACTTAGGCTAATTTTTTAGACTTGCTTCGCCCCGCGGCTTTACTCGCGGTACGACAAGTTCAGCTAGTTGGCTAATAAAAAAGCATCTCACTGTTTGGTCAACATTGGCCATGAGGATGTTGACCACCACTCTTGTATTCTACTCACGCTTTCCATCAGGCAGAGTAGAGTCATTTTGCCAGCTATTACATAAAAGAAAAAGTTATGAACTCGAATATTTATACCAAATTTTTCCGACATATTTCCAGATTGCGGAGAAGACGTCCCTACTATTAATCGTAATAGTATTATTATTATTTATGTTTAATATATTATTTGCTGTATACATTGGCTATGGTTCTTGTTTTATAGTTTTTTTTATTATTTGCTATCAGCATGGACACTAGATAGATGTAGTTTCGATTTGATTGCATGTATGCTGTAAGGTGTATATATATATGTTTATAGGTGTATGAAATCCTATGTACTGTTGCAGAGGTCAAGACCACAGTAAAATTAAACAATTGATTTGTTCATGTTCAATCAATCATATTAGTCCCACAAATGAATTTACGAGCAGTAGAAAATATAACTAACTGACCCGTGCTATTTCGTCTGCCTATCTTTTCAATCATGCTCAGCTCCAATTTGTTTATGTGTGATGTTAACTATCCTATCTCAGGCACGCTAGCAAAACATACCTTAAAAATACATGAAAATCGGTTAAATATTTTAGCTGTTCTGATATGTTGTAACTAACTGACGACTCGTGTTTGCGAATCGCTTCATGTGTATATAGTGTTTTATTTGAACAGATCGATATATGTCATCGTTATAGTACTGTACAGTTTGTTTCATCAAGACTTTATTTTGCGTTCTTAAATAAACCTTAAATTAATAAGAATAATAAGTATACTAATAATTGTAGAGATTAATGAATGTGGATGAAGCAAAAGAGGTGTGTTAGTAAATGGAGATAAATTGTCTCTGCCTACCCCATCTGGGAAATAGGCGTGACTGTAACAGAGCAATGTCATCCTTAGTATTTATCTCGTTCCTTCCAAATAATGTTAAGTTGCAAGAAATAGCTGTACTTCTATCTCTAATGATAACAACGTGATTCGTTGCTGGCATCAAATGACCTGTCCTTTTGTTTGCTCACTATTCTAGTTCTTGCATTGTCATCTTCAAAACCTTGAATTTTATATTAACAGTCCAGTGTTGGACACAATCTTCTCGTTACAACGGGGATTTAGTTTACTATACCACGCTGGCCACACACGGACAAATATAAATATCCTGATAGTTAATACGTCGTCAAGAATATGTCACCACCCTCACTCATCGAATGGGTGTCGTAAGAGACGTCTAAAGGAGTAAAGTACGCGGAACAACAGCAGAGAAGGAAATCTTGAAATAAAATAAAAAACTAGAGGTAGTAGAGTCACGCTGATTTCAGCACGGTTGGGCCGGCTCGACCGAGGCGGTACTACCTGAGCACAGAAAAAGTGCTGTCGTGTTTCGTTGGTGAATGCGAGACCGGAGATCCAATGATGCAGAAGCATCACTAGCCCGCCACATGATACATTGTTGGATTCGCAGTGAATATGGTGATCACTACTCTTGGATTCTGCTTATACTTTCCATCAGGCAGAGTCGTTTTGGCCTCCTCCTTATTCATTGATAAGAATACTGTCCAAACTGTAGTATTAAACAAGTGGTATACTTCCAGCCCGAGCGTACGTGAGGTGTACGGCAGCTCCCACCCGCAGCGACACCGGCACCGACACCACAAGCACCGCCACGCCGCTGCACACCCCTCCAACGACGAGTAAGCCTCCTCCTCCTCCTCCTCCTCCTCCTCCTCCTCCTCCTCCTCACCCGCCCCTCGCAGACCCGCCCTCACCGACACGTGAAGGCGGACCGACGACTCACGGTTACATATTTACAACGCAACCGAGCTAACTTTGCATCTCGCTCCAATTACGTCACACTTACGCTTAGGTACGGTATGCAAAACAAGGAATTCGCTATTAAAATTCCACTTTTATTAAAAATATATGTTACCAAATGTAAATTTTCTGTAAAAATTTGAATGATGTACTCTGTAATAGTAGATAATAGCGGGGCGCCGCATCCCAGCGAGGTGCAAACTTAGCTCGGATCCGTCGTAGTTTCTCTTTACAGCTAATTACAATTAAATTTAAGAAAACATTGGCGGATGTATAACTGCTTAGAAATTTATACTCTCGGTTGTCGGCACTTGTTAAAACATACATGCTTGAAAATTGACTATTTAATGATCTTGAGATTTTTTTACAGGTAAAAAGGTCAGGTAAAAAAATATCTTAAAAATGATTAAATAGTGGAATACAAGTACATGTGAGTTTAATTTCAAAGATGTTACTGCTAATAACTATGTTTGTCATCGCTTGTTCAGACCCAATCATTTATTTAAGTAAATTTTTTGAAGTTATTTAAGTTATCATCCGTTAGTGTTTTACAGGCGTGTTTCAAAATGTGCTGCGATTAACATACAACATGATTTGTCACCTTTTATAGACACTACCCAAGAGCAATGGGTATATAGATATGAAAGATGCCATTGACAGAGATTCTTGACCGCAGTACTATTTCTGTCGAAAATTTATGACTGGGCCTTATTAAGAGCCCTTGTAGGCCTTATTAGGCGGACTTTTTTTTCCAGTGTCTCACCGTCAGCATGACATTTGTGTGTAATTATTTTTTAATTATCGTTTTGAAACATGCCATAATTATAGTGATTAGTATAGGATATTTTGTGAAGTATGTATTTTAAAGACTATTTTTAAGTTTCCATGTTGCTGCAGCAATCTAAATTGCATTTTTTTATGTAAAGAGATTTTCAGTTCGGTTTCTCATACAAAAGCTTTTTTCTTTTGTTTAGTTATCTTACTATGTTCTATTTTTTTTTGTTTTTTACTCACCACACACTAAAAATACTGGATTTCAAAATAAACAAACGATAAAATATTCTAAATGAGTTTTTTCAGAATGTGTAACCTTTGTAACTGAGATAAAAATATATTCAAATCAGCACAAATTTTCGTGTATTTATTCTTGAAATAATTTTTAACCTTTTGCTAGTTTCAATAAAGTTGAAATTGATGATAATTTAGCCACAGATCATTACCGTATAGCAAGCAACTGGAAACATGGATATAATATACGGATGGTTTGTTAAGTGTGACCAAATAGCACGAACAGTCTCATGTTTGTCGTGTCGCCATCCTTAGTCGCTGTCTGTCCCAATTATTATTTTTAGTGAACTCAATTAAGAGTATAACACATGTATGTATTTAATCTTTATATTATTTAGCCTTTAATCAACATTACGATTGAAATAAGTGCTATAATATGTAAAAGCAGTCTGCCAAACACCGAGAATGATACAGATCTGTTGATGTGATGCTGAGATCCGGTATTCTGGATCCATCACCATACATACGTCACATATAACTTTTCCTAAAAAAAGTTTACACTATTTCTTGAGGGTTCAACTACGTTACAGATTACTATTAGCCCATTGAAATCGTATAAAACATTATTATATTTGACATTTTATATGTCCATAATCACTCACCGATAGATTATATATGATAAACGGGGCAATATTGGTGATATAAGTGAACTGGTGATTAGATAGTGACCTACTTATACAAGCTCAGTAGATGACACGCGCAGCATCGTCTGCGTCACTTAAAATAAAATATATTCTAAACGTTTTTGCCGCATCTTTATTGAAACTCTGTTCTGGAGTCTTAACTCGATAAATGGGGTATATAACACAAAAAAAATATTAATGCCGAACCACTTTTTCATGAAACTGGCGCGTTAAAACCAACGAACAAGCTCTTCAACTTTATAATATTGGTATAGATTCAAGAGACAGCGCTATTCAGTATAGCCTCGATTTTGAATATACATCCTGCATTACTTTTCGGTGAAATCACCAGCCTACTTATATCACCGTCATAGTTATAGTTATTATATGACAATTTAGGGTACCCCATCCATCTACTATTACTATGTAAAATTTTATTAATTAAGAACTGAAGTTTGATATCCTATTTCAAACATTAAAACTGTTGGTAATGTTTAATTTATTTATTGTATCTTTATTTCTAAGGACGGACTTAGACTTAAAGAGTAGAATAGTATGAATCAAGTATTTGTATCATAGTTTAGACTAGATTAAAGAAAACTTCTAGCACCTACATAATATCTATATATGCATATTAGTAATAATTTTCTTTCTAGAAGAATTAGGTTAAGAAAAAAGAAAAACCTTCCCATAAACACCAATCTTCTTATATATAAAAAACAATTGCGGTTCGTTTGTCACGCTAAAACTCGTGAACGACTGGGCCGATTTAGCTGACTTTGTTTTTAAAATGTTTTTCGTAGTCCAGGGAAGGTTTAAACGGTGAAAAATTAAAAATAACTTAAAAATCCAAACGTCACGTGTACACGTGAAATTTGGATTTTCAAGTAAGTACAGCTGGTAAAATAACAATAATATATGGTTATAATTATTATTGAAAGTACCTATTTATGAAAGGAAATAGTGATATACAAGAATTTTTTGACACACTATGAATTATTTCGGTAAAAAAATTCGAAATTGTCACTCATATTGATATATACATGATTTTACTTACGATTTGCTGCAACGTACATCGCGTCGCGTTTAAGACAATATCCTATATCGCGGAGGACTTAAAAAACATACGACTCAAAGAACGCCCAGATTTATAACAAAAATTTATGGATCATGCAGTGTTGTTCCGTGTGGGGACCGAAACTACAAAATCTTAACCATAACGCCATACGTGATACGTGCAATCAGGTCCTAAATCAATCGAAGATCCACGAACTACTTAAAGGCTAAAATCAGTTTAGTTAATGTTTTACTTGTTTAATGATCCATGTCTTGAAATAGGGACACCACAACTATTTTACACCAGGATCAACAGCAGCTACCATTGACTTGACACTTGAAAAGTCCCAGAAAAAGTTTAACTGTCTTGAAACCCTCCAGCATGACGGACGAAAATAAGGAGCCTTCATGAGGAAAATTTTTATTCATATATGTATGGCAAAGTCATTCGAGTACTACTAATAGGGCTAGATCCAGCTTAAACTCACTAGGGGAAAGGGGGGGGGTATGGATGACATTTTTAAGCTCCACATGAAATGGTACTAACTACCCTCAGCCCGAGACGAAGTTCATAACTTCTATAATATCGTTCAGATCTTCAATTATAGTCTAAGATCCCGCTGCAGGATTGGTGTGCTCATCGACTTTTTGTTTAAAACCAAATATTTATGTTTATTTATAGTTAAGAGAATATATATTTACTAGGGGGTGCCTATCAAAATTTGGCCGCCATTATTTTTAATTAAATTATTTGTAATTGATTTTTGGTAAAAAATTTCGTTTATTTATTTTTTAAATAAAATAACGTCTACATCACGGTAATTAATATGAAGATTCTAAAAAATCACGGTTGCCGTTGCGCACCTGGCCGCACCTCTTTGCAGCCAGGTGTAAACAGGTATGATTTCGATAAATTTATACGTTTATAACCTATTTTTATTAATTATATGTCAAATTGAAGCTAATTTTTTTCTATTAATTATCATATAAAGTTGCTTAATTAAATCTGGCCGCAAATAAGGGTTACTAGCTGTTAAAGATAATAAATATTTAAGGTAGAGTGAAAGAGAGTTAGCGCGTAACATCATTTGTCAGACGAGGACAGCGATTGCCGGCTGTGCGACGCTTTTAAGCCATTGCGCATGCGTCGAACGTTAGTGTTCTCAACCACCGGGGAGTAATAGAGACGACTTATAATAAATACTCCAAAAAATATGTAATTTTTTTCAAAATGACAAATTTAAAAATTGCAACAAAAAATTAATATTGATTTGATATATCGACGGTCTAGTTAGCAATTTGTCTAACTCCTTATTTTTTAGAGGGTGATTTTTTTAACATTTTGATGAAGCAATAATCCAATTACATATTATTTGAATGATTCAAACTTAAATATTATATCTCTATTATCTTTAACAGCCAGTAACCCTTATTTGCGGCCAGATTTAATTAAGCAACTTTATATGATAATTAATAGAAAAAAATTAGCTTCAATTTGACATATAATTAATAAAAATAGGTTATAAACGTATAAATTTATCGAAATCATACCTGTTTACACCTGGCTGCAAAGAGGTGCGGCCAGGTGCGCAACGGCAACCGTGATTTTTTAGAATCTTCATATTAATTACCATGATGTAGACGTTATTTTATTTAAAAAATAAATAAACGAAATTTTTTACCAAAAATCAATTAAAAATAATTTAATTAAAAATAATGGCGGCCAAATTTTGATAGGCACCCTATTAAATATATAATCTCTTAACTATAAATAAACATAAAAATTTGGTTTTAAACAAAAAGTCGATGAGTACACCAATCCTGCAGCGGGATCTCGTACTATTAGCTCGAAATTTTCAAAACATTGTTTATGTATATTTGAAGTTCACAAAATATGTGTTTAGTATTAAGTGCTATTATTATTAAGATGTGTATTCGGTAGTATTACATAGATCTAAAAGTTTAGTAATAGATTTATTATTTTTTATTGTAGTATCTTATAATTTTATTTTGCACAAAAGTACGATGAAACTGGATGCTAAAACCGATCATGTCGCTTTAAATCCTAAAAATAAAGTCTTGCGTTTAGAACTTTTAATTTTCGGTATTTGGAAATTACGGTGTAAATTATTTTAAATATCTAGGTGTTAGATGTAAAAATTCAACATTTAATTTGTGTGTGATAATAAATAAATTTAATTTAGAAAGATTTTTATTGTGTCTGTCATATCTTCTTTCCTTTTGCACCAAGTTTAAGTTTGTAGCTAGGCAGAAATAGTGATATCGTACTTCATAAAAATGCCAGAACCTTAAAGAGAAAATAAAACACAAGTTTAAATGTCAAGATTGTTAAAATTATTTATTGAAATAATGACAATAACCCAATTTCAAATAAAATATGTATTACAATGAACGTAATCTTAGCAACTACGACATAATAAAAAATACCTTTAACCCAAAAATTAGATAATTATCAAAAAAAATATAATATACAATAGTAATAAACAAATTAATCGAAAAAAGAACTAATTTGAAGATTTTAAACATTCAGCTTCATCAGAGCGCGCCATTTTGTCGTTGGTTTGGCCACCATTTTGTTTTTGTCAGAGGCACATACGACAAATATCTTCGTTGATTTCAAGCATCTGATCAATGAAGGGCTGGTTGTCCATTAGCTTGGCTAGTTTGCAGATGATAGAGAGTAGTTCGCCGCTCTTGTAATTCATTTGAGTGTTGCACAATTGGATTTCTTCGATTATTGATTGTGAAATCTGTGGGCAAGAAATAAAGTTAATTTTTGAATGTTATATTAAAAAGGCAATGAATAACAAAGACTTCTAAATTAATATCGTTATTTTGAAATTGTTTTTGTTCAAAAGTGTTCCTTTTAATGTTGCTAGAAATGCAAATTTTATTCGTCGTTTATCGATTTTATAGTTTTAATGGATTTCATTTATCCAACCGTTTATGTTAATGAAATAATTTTATGAACGAGGTGATTCTTCCTGTAAAACCAGGAATATCAATTATGCAATGAAATGTGAAGCATCTATTTTGCATCGACATTATCCCATGAATTGTAAGCCCTTTATGAACAAGCATATTGCATTTATAATATCAGTACGCTCTTGTCAACCTTTCATTATCTGTTTTAATATTCAAATGTGTATCAGACAAGCGATGTCATGGACACCATATAAACAGGTCAGTAAAATTGGTGGTTATTTTCTACTCGTTTGTATAGAATTACCAGCTACGTAGTTTTGCCGTAAAAAAAAATATTTAGGCGTGAGTCACCCTTATCCATTTAGGGGTATGAAAAATAGATGTTAACCGATTCTCAGACCTACCCGACAAGCACACAAAATTTCATAAAAATCGGTCCAGCCGTTTCGGAGTAGTTTATTAACAAACACAGCGACACGAAGAATTTTATTTAAAAAATTAGAATTCGATTTTATGTCTAAAATACTATTTGGCTCTACAACGTTATGGTCACCTTGCTTGGTTAAGTTATTCTAAAAATTAGGCGATTTATAACCGATTTCAAGAAAAGGGGAGGAATCTAGTTAATTCGGTTTTTAACCGACTTCAAAAAAGGAGAAGGTTCTATGTTCCACAGTATGATTAAAAAAAAAACTATTTGGAATATCCTTTTCTTAATGGAATGCATGGTAAGAGCCTATACTCCCTATTCAAATTAAAATATTAAAGTTCCTAAGTTTGAAAAAATTAAGATTACGCAGAGTTCATTATGATGCCGACGCATTTAAATTGGAGATACATTTCAACTGAATCATTTACATTAAGGTTCCTTTTGTTTGAAAAAGAAACCCACATAATTACGCTAGACTCAGGGGTTCCCAATCTTTTTCAGCCTACGGCGCACTTTCAAGATTACAATATTGTCACGGCACCCCTCCCCCCCCCGTACCTAGCCATTAGACAAAAAAATTATATACCTACAATAGTAGTTATTGCACAAAAATTGAAACATCCACGGTAAAAAACATTGCAACAAAATATCTACGAAAGAAACTTAAGAAACACAAAAATAAAAAACAACAATTTCTCAATAATAGTAGACGTGAGCCTGGTATTCTGCGCCCAGTTTTTCGAAGCGTGGGATAAGGTTTGAGACTGCCACTCTCATTTCTTGCCCCACCTTAATTCTTGAGCAATATTTGTTCTTGATTACGGCTACTGCTGAAAATCCAGCTTCACACAAATATGACGTTGCAAAGGAAATGAAAATGTTGAAGCTTTTGAAGTTAACTTTAGCGCTGCGTCGCATCGTATCGCTTTGGATTCGCATGTCACCGCCTAAGAGTACATTCTTATTATACTGAAAATCACCGCGTCGGATCGCATTACAAATTGTAATTCTACGTAAGTAAGTAAGTCTACGTAGGATAAGGTCTTAAGAACCTATGATACGAGCGGCTGGAAAAATTGTTGCTGTATGGATACCCGCAAATAATTAACCCTTTCGGATAATGATAGAAGACCGATTCGCGGCGCACCTCGCTACTTCCTGCGGCGCCCCAGGGCGCCGCGGCGCACACTTTGGGAACCCCGGCGCTAGACAACAGCATTACAAAAAGAAAAACTTGAAATAAACGCTATACCTACCAACCCATCTAGCCTGCGTAGTAGCGTAGGCCAAAATCTCCTTTTTTGATATTCCTAGGTGGACTACTAAATGCAATTTTTTTTATATATTTGAGCTGCCAAAATGACTGCCCCGCCTGATGGAAAACACAAGCAGAATCCAAGAGTGGTGGTCACCATCCTCAATGCGATTAAGGACAGTGCAGCATGGTGACCAGCACTATGGCGGCCTAGTGAGATGCTTTTTCACGCCCCGCTTAAAGGATGTTATGGATGAACACAATGTTCATCTTAGAAAGTTGCTCTCAGCAACATCATGAAGTTATTAGAACAATAGACATATGCTTATATACCAAGATAATAAAAACAAATGACAAAAGATTAATCACGTGATTTAAATCACGTCATTGCTCGTTACAATTCAATTATCGACATGATGCTTCCGTTTTCTCATGTAGTGATGACGCGATGATGCTAATGATATTTATATACCTACCTACTTAGATGAGAATAAAGATCGTTTTTTGTTTTTTTCGAAAGACTGCCCCATTTCATCTCGTCCACATTTTTTATCATTAATTTTTCATCACGATGAAGACTTAAAGACTTTAGACACTTGACATAACTGATCAAAAAGAACCGGCTGGTCGCCATTTCATCAAAAGAAGAAGAAGATTAGAATAAACTTTATATTACACCCCTATTCTGTTCTTTTAAGAGTATTAGGAAAAACAATAACCAAATCCAAGTGGCGATCATATTCTATAAAGCAATTTTAACTGGTTTCTACTTACATTATCAGGATCAGCGAAAGTGCTGAACTTATATTTCGTCTTGATCTTCTCAGTTCCATTGTCGTGGAAAACAGTGAACTGCGCGTCTTTGCCGCTGGCCCCTACTGGGAAATATAGTCCGGCGATCAGGTGCCCCTTCTGGTCGCGTGAGAGAAGACTTCTGTAAACAAAAGAGTAGATTGCTTAGAACTAGTTAGAACAGGTTTTATCTATCAATCAAATTACTTAAATGAGATATGTACATAATGACGCAGGTTAAAACTCTTTACGCAATTTTATCGCTTATAACAATGCCTTTCGACTCGGCAGCCACGCCACCAAGAGTAGAGAATTCAGTCAGCTGTTCATCAAGATGCGGAATAGAATCTATTCCTATCTATGCAAATAAATAAAATTGGAGTGTCTGTTTGTAATATTAAAATAACTGCTTTTTACTAAATGCATGTGTATGTATACACGGTACATATACCAAAAGTGTAGTTGAAAAAAATTTTGTCTGTCTGTCTGTCTGTCGGTCTGTCTGTCTGTCTGTTTGTTCGGGTAATCTCTGGAACGGCTAGACGGATTTTGACGGGACTTTCACTGGCAGGTAGCTGATGATACAGGGAGTAACTTAGGCTACTTTTTTTAGACTAACTTTGTCCCGCGGCGTTACTCGCGGTACAACAATAACCGCGGGTAACACCGCGGGGTTCAGCTAGTTTTAACATAATTGCCCAAAATAGGCATTGTATATAGATCCAATCGCGTTCAATGACTACCCGAAACAATACCTATGTTTAATTAGTCACTTCTTATCTATCATTTGTGTTCTTAATGATAAAAAAGGTTAGTTATTAACCTAAATAAGCGGATGTATTATGACGTTGATCTCAATAATAAATAACGTAGACGAAATTCACATGTGATATACCTACGAATGTGTAGGTAGGTAGGTATGTACATCTAGATGTCGATCTTATAAAGATGACAGTTATTTTGACTCACAGTTAATTGAACCATAACGCTAGACAATTACATACGCATCTACTATATACTAGCTGACCCGACAAACGTTGTTTTGCCATAGAAATGAAATATTTAGGAGCGGGTCACCCTCATCATTTAGGGATATGAAAAATGAATGGAGTTTGAAACACCGCGCCACGATTATTTTATACTAGCTAACCCACGCAACCTCGTTTGCGCCTTATATTGCCCGTAGCGTGAACATTTCCCCCGTTTTTGAAACATTCTTCATTGTTGCTCCGCTCCTATTAGTAGTAACGTGATGATATATACCCTATAGCCTTCCTCGATAAATGGACTATCTAATACCGAAAGAATTTTTCAAATCAGACCAGTGGTTCCTGAGACACACAAACAAACAAACTCTTCAGCTTTATATATTAGTATAGATATTAGATCAAAATTAAAATGGATGGTTCTAATCATGACAAGTTTTATGTCGCTTTTACTGTGAAGGCAACTATACTGAATATTTGTTTGTCAGATTCAAATTAATTTGCCAGTAAATTTTAAGAAATGATGGGTTGGATAAGACTGGTTTTAGTAATAAGAATGATATAATAACAGAAATCGATATTTGTTGTTAAATTAAACAATAGCTCATTAAAATCATTTAAAAGTTATGCCTGCAAGGACAAAACTTATGAGATTTTTAAAAAATCTATCTTATCTTACTTGAAGTTGTATACGAGGTTCCTCCTCTCAGTGACGTTGATGCCATCCAGGTACGGCCTAGAAACATACACCAAAGAAGTCTGACACTTGAGTGTGGTGCCGCGAGTTTCACGCTCCTGCCATTCCACGTAGCCGCTGTTCAATACGTTGAAAGTGTAGTTGTACTCCTTGCGGCAGTTTGAATCTTCGGACTGGGTGAACCAACCTGTCGGAAATCAAAAGACCCCTTAGATTATCTAATGGAATCATCCAGTTATGACTAGGATTGTATCTATCGGAGTATTTGCCAATTTTTTTTGCTAAATAAGCATTAAAAATTGAGGGTACAAATGAAAAACAACTAACCCGTGTGGGGGTACGCGCGGTCTGCCATCACAGTAACGATCCTTGGCACGTGGTATCCGGGATCCGCGAGCATGATGCCGGGCCTTCCGTCGACACTGATCTGAATGCCGATCATGACGTGCTCCTTCTCAGCAACGGTCACACTCTCGGGCCCCTCACCACACGAGACATACTCGGGCACGTCGACCACGGCCTCCTCGCACGACAGCAGCGCCGTCGCCGCGGTCACCCCTTCGAACTCCCGCTCCAGACAACGCCATCGCCGAATCAACTCGAATCCTAAGCCTACACAGGTGTGTTTCTTCGCCCGGATGGGCGGAGCGTACCGGTCGTACACGTCGTACAGAGGCTCATCGCCCCGCTGGAAGGTGTCGTAGAGCGAGATGAAGTTGCTGACGGAGTCGTAGTTGTCGGTGACTAGCAGTCGGCGCAGGATGCCCTCGGCGCGGGTGACCAGGGCCTCGTGTCGCGCCAGCGACAGGCTAAGCGCGCGGCGGGGCGGGCCCCAGCGCGCGCTCGGCAGGGGAGCGGTCACGTCGCGGCGCCGAGCCCGGAGCTGCGCGTCCGAAGCGAGTCAACTCGGCCACTCGGCGCCCCAGCGGCCCACGCCGGGGGCGGCCGACTCCGCCTCGGCCTCGGCCTCGGCCCCGGCTCGCTCGTGCACGCCATCGCCGTCATCTCGGCTTCGCTCTGTAGCAACCGTGACGCTCTTCACTAAGAGCGCCTCACGCTGCTTCTCTAACAACAATGATGATGGTTTTTCACGCTCTGCAAAATAACAATAGCGATCAATTAGTTTTTTCTTTCTTATCTTAATACATACCAATAGACAATGAGGGCGTTTAATGTTGTGTTATTGTGCATTGTTTTTCAATGTTTACAAAATCCGTGTACATGTACTTAGGTAGGTATACTTAGATGCGAAATATTTGCTAACTATCCTTTCTTTCAGTCTACTGTATCGCTTTGGGATTTAGGCAATCAACATACTTTCGGACTTCAAAATTTTTTCCCCCAAGTAATGACTACAAGTTTACTTAGTAAAAGAACCCCTACGACATCAAGACAAACAGTTTTGTAAGGGAAATGTAGTCATGGATTGTAGTTTCTATGGATATTTGTTGGATATTCTGCTATTACTCACAGATATTGAATTTGTGTTCACTATGTCAAAGACCTAATATAAATTCCAGCAGACGATTGATTTACTCGCTATTTTTATCTGCAGCTTCCCATCAATGCAGCTATTCTTAGTCGAACCTTGACTATAATGCCTACCTTCACAATACATTTAGTTCTATTACATTCGTTTATAATTTAGATATCTACAAAAATCTTTAATTTCATTACGATGACGTCGATCCAAATAATTGCAATCTTTATTATTTCGGTAACTACGTCTTGTCTTCTACAAGATATAGGTAAGTTATTAATAAAGTAAGCCAGCAATGTACTCTTAAGGTAATATAAATATGTAAATGTTTTCAAGCCATACACACTTACTTCCTGTATGGCTTGCCCTCCAAACAACATCTCCCGCATTAAGAATAAATAATGTATTACGAAGGACTTTACAAACATACATGAAGGGGACACAAAGAACACTCAGACTGAGAACAACTATTTGTAGATCAGTGTTGTCCGATGTGGCTTTGAACCCACGACACTCAACGCCAGTAGAAAAGGGCGTGACGACCGCGTAAACCACTACGATCAGTGTTCTGTGCCACTACGTCATATGTACAGTCAACTGTATGTTAATACGATTTTCTTAATAATATCATGTAATAACTTCATTGTTTTTACAAACAAAGGAACTAACGACAATATTTATTTAATAAATATAGTATAAATATTATGTTTGTCACAAAAGCAGCAGTATCCTTCTGTCTTTGTTTGCGTTGAATCATTAGGTAATGATAAAAATTATTCAGTAAGTTCATCAACAAAGATGTATGTTGTGTTTATGACGTGTTGGACATCGGTTTTCCCTGACACCAAGTGATATTAACCTTCACACACATAACATGTAGGTAAACTAATGTAACAGAAAGCAATAAAATTGAGCTTGGTTTTATAAATTGTGTAATAACGGCCTCTTACAAATTTTCTCTGTCCGTTGGCCTTAGATCGCTACTGAAATGAGTAAATATGCACTAACTGTTCTGTTTCGAGTTGTTTGGTTTGAGTTTAGAAAAATACACGCATAAATTGTCTCTCAACAAACATCCCAGGAGTTTAAAAGTTATTTTCATATAAAGCCGCCTAACAATACCTGATGATTCTCATATTAACATCTCTATTTTATAATTATATCCTTTCTTCCGGTTCGTGATAGATTAAGGACTCGAATCCTACTCATACCCACGCATAGGAACTTGCGATGCGAATTGCTACGATACGAATTGATGCGACAAAACGTTGGTTCATGTGACCATACTTTCGACCACAAAGAGATGTCCTAATGAGATTTTTGTATGAAATGGATGATGAAAAATAGAATTAAAATAATATACATAAATGATTTATGGGACAAATAAACAAGAAAATAATTTTGTAAATGTTTTAAAAGAAAAAAATTAACAAATATTTTGTTTATCTTCTTCAGTATTTGAACCAAAATAAAATATATCAACTTACAAATTACGCGTAGCACTACATATATATAAAATAATAATACATATTTATGACATCTAACACACAGCGTTATCTAGTAAAAGTAAAGAAAAAGAAAGTAGTGCCATGTAGTAAAGTCTCAGAGTGGACCAAACATGTTGTCAATAAGTGTGACGTAACATCGCACGAATGCACGATGCGAATTAGATCGGAAGTTCTTATTTAGTTCGTTTTTAGCAGTGGACATTTAGAAATGAAATCAACAAAAAAAATGATATCATTTTGGCGAGTGATGATTATACCAATCTTTTTAAGTGTTGGTTATCAGTGATAACGATGTCATGCGTTGTTCAATTTATAAATAACAAACAAAATGGAGTTGTTAGATTTCTGAATAATATTGTAAACACTACATATTTGCCAGTTTTTTTTCCATAAACTACAAAGAACTGCTTGTATTAACAGTTCCAGGCAAACAGGTAACAAAATAGATAGGTAATACTTTATTTGAACGCCAGAGTTTATCTTACAGCAAAAATAATGTTCCTACAAAAACACTTTAGCTTAGCGCAATTTCTTCAGGCAACCTTTGGATGAACTGGATTCGTTTTAAACTAACGGTAGGTATAAACAAGTAAGGCAACGGGTACAAGTTAGACGTGTGGTTACCAATTGAGAATACGAGTGTCAATACCCCTATATTCATGTGTCGTAAGAGCCGTAGGTAAACTTTAGTGAAGAAATGTATTAATAGGTATGACATTTTACCTATGAATGAAATGAAATCCAAAAAGATTCCCTAGGGCATCTTTGTGGATAAAAACTCCATATAAATCACCATCCCTAGGGGATCCAAGCTGAGGATTCTGATGGACAGAGCCCGATTCACTAACTAAGGGAACAAAATACGTAGGACAACAGTTCGCTACAGAGAAAAAAAAACTTGATACAAAGCAGCGGCGTGATACAGTACCTAGGCCAAAACTACCTTTCTAAGGATAGAGCTATGCCCAGCAGTGGACTATTCAAGGCTGTTGATGATATAAAAGTATAATAAACAAGCCTGTTACTTGCCTGCTTGCCTCATAGAAAACGGTTGCCCACAAATTACCTACTGAATACAAAACATGTCACTCGCGTAATATTAGCACTAGTTATTCTATTTGTTTGGTTGTAATGTGCTACTGTTACCTAAAACTGTTGTTTTCATTGTAACACTAACACCTGTACTTATATTTAGAAGAGTTTATAAACATTTTCCTACATGCGAATTGTTATTGATCATTCGTTAATTTAGCAGTTTCTCAGAGTAAAGAGTTAAAATGTATGTTGTGTGTAAGTAAAAATTGTATTGTACATTCCTTTGTTTTAAACAGATGAAAGAAACAAAGGTACATTAAATAATGATTCACTACCGACTCATAAAAATACCCTAAGCGTCTATGGTTTAAAGCCAGCATGTAGTAATACTATATATATATATATATATAACTATATAGCAAGATAATTTTGAGCAGTTTGACGTTTTGAGTGTACAAATCGTTGTATTTAGTATTATAATTATATTTAGTTGGTCAAGGTTGTTCAAACCAATTCTGAAGAACCTGAAAATGTTTGCCAAGTTACTTTTCTTTCCAGCTTATCATATAGCTATTTATTATTGCTAAGACTGGAAACACAAATTAAATAGTTTTTCAAAAAGCTTATTTATTTTACAAGCATTTGTACATTCCGAACATTATTTTTCTTCCTGTTTGTTATCTGTATTGTATTGCTACCAGTCATGCATGAATCGACAGCATCAAGAACAAAGTACTCGTTTCACAACACAATTGCAAACAAATACGACATTTTTTCTCAGAACAGTTATACAGAAGGTTAAATATAATATATTTTTAGCATACATGAGACTTTGGCCTCATTTCATAGTGTATTCTTCATGATTAATTCGTGAACATTATTTCAAAATTCGCGCGCTTTCAAAAATTTAAACAACGAATAAAAAAGATCCAAAGACAAATTTTATAGACGTTTAGTGTTTACAACTTTATATACTCGTATTATTATTTGCTATACTCATAACATATGCCTCGTTGGTCTCGCGGTTGGCGTGAGCGACTGCTGATCATGAGGTCTCGGGTTCGATTCCCGGGTCCGGACCAAATGTTTGTATGATCTACAAATCTTTGTTTCGGAGTTTGGGTGTGTTCTATCTATAATATGTATGTATTTACAAAAAAAAAGTATATATGTATTTGTATCAGTTGTCTAGTACCCCATAACACAAGCTCTGCTTATCTTGGGACTAGATGGCGTTGTGTGTTTAGATGTCCGAAATATTTATTATTATTATTATTTATATGTTTTATCACTATTTTTAAAGATTTTCCTTAACTTTGATGTTCATAAAATCTTTTTATTATCATGCTTTTTTCTGAGAATATATCTATACTCTATACAAATAAATAAAATTGGAGTGTCTGTTTGTAATATTAAAATAACAGCTTTTTAATACAAATAAATAAAATTGGAGTGTCTGTTTGTAATATTAAAATAACAGCTTTTTAATCAGTGCATATGTATGTATACACGATACATATACCAAAAATGTAGTTAAAAAAATTTTTGTCTGTCTGTCTGTCTGTCTGTCTGTCTGTTTGTTCCGGGTAATCTCTGGAACGGCTGGACGGATTTTGACGGGACTTTCACTAGCAGGTAGCTGATGATCCGGGGAGTAACTTAGGCTACTTTTTTTAGACTAACTTTGTCGCGCGGCGTTACTCGAGGTACAAAAGTAACCGCGGGTAACACCGCGGGGTTCAGCTAGTTTATTATATAATGCTCAGACTCTGCAATTAAAGTATTACGAAATCTGGAATTCACATTATCAAACGATAATAATTATCCAATATAACCTACCTACGTACCTTACTAGTAGCAAGAGCAACCTAACATGGGGATAAACATTTTTTGGTAATGTTTTTTTTTTACAATTCAAAAGAAAACTACTTAAAATAAAAAAAATATAAAAATAAAACTGACTTCAAGATTCGAACCGATTTCTCTTGGATGCCATCATTAGATTTTATTTATTTATTTACTTATACTACTTATTACATAAATACATAAAAGAACTAAACTGCTTATAACAAGTGTGACTTATCATTAGTGTCCTTGTCATGGTACCATCGTTGGGATATCTCCTTTCCGTTAAAAAAAGAATCAACAAATACCAGTTCATAAACGACGAAGTTTAAAAATAATAAATATTTCGGACATCTAACACACAACGCCATCAAGTCCCAAACTAAGCAGAGCTTGTATTATGGGTACTAGACAACTGATAAGAATACTTATATACTTTTTTTTTGTAAACACATACATATTATACACAGAAAACACCCAAACTCCGAAACAAATATTTGTAGATCATACAAACATTTGTTCCGACCCGGGAATCGAACCCGAGACCTCAAGAACAGCAGTCGTTATTTGCGAACACACAAAAAATATGTATATGTATGTAGAATTGAGAACCTCCTTTTTTTTGAAGGCGGTTAAAAAATGTTTTTTAACCGACACCTTGCCTCCTCCTTAATAATATGTTGGACTATTTGATATCCAAATCCAAACAGTAAGAATGTATTTATAAACTGATTATTACTTTCTTAATTTACTACAAAGAACCGTCTTCTTATCTTCTAGTTTAGGCGTAGCAGTCCATTGTCATCGTGCGTAGTTTTTCAGATTTCTTTATAACATTCTTAGGGTTGACATTGAAATATGAATAAAAAACACGCGAAGTCATAACAAATCTGTCATTGTTAGTTGAAAATTCATTTTTTATGTCTTGAATTTACGTCTGAAGGTTCGACGATCGCCTTCGAGATTGTTTTATATTAAGGACAAAGGAGCAAAAGCCTTACAACTCTATTGAAGCCTTATACACTTGAGAATAAAGCCTACCGTCTTGATTAGTCTTTGTTTATTGAGTTTACAGACCTATAGGGTTGTCGATTGATTACATGCTAATCATGTACGAGGATGAGGAGGTGTGTATATTATTATCGAAAGTATTTATTAAAAATGTATGGTTGTAAAACAGACATATAACAAATAATTTCTTTACAAAATAAAAAAACCGACTTCACGAACGACCAAATCGATCGATTTCTCTTGGATGCCATCATCAGATCTTAATGTCCTTATCATGGTACCACCGTTGGGATATTTCATTTCCATTAAAAAAAGAATCATCAAAATCAGTTCTTAAACGACGAAGTTTTCTGCGAACACATGAATATAGGTATGTATAAATAAATAAACATATCGGACATCATACACACAACGCCATACATATACGGTCGAATTGAGCACCTCCTCCCTGTAATATAAGTTTTTACACAGAGCGACTGGCATCGGACCTCCTCAACCCTGTGGGCGAACAGAATTCGATGATTGAACTAGTTGTCAGTATATTTGAGGGCACTGACTTCGCAATAACGATTGCTATAGATGTTCATGACAACCGGGACAGACGGCTTAACGTGCTCTCCGAGGCACGTTAAGCAGTCTTATAGCATAGCATAATAATTTTAAACTAATGTAAACGTATTTCCCTTTTGCAACCATCGTTATACCGACAGTCATCATTTCGAACAGTAAATTAATTCTACAAGCCCGACGTGCATCACTTATTCATCTATTATCTATTGGCACACTGCGCCCGCATGAAATGGTCTATTGTGATATACCTAGTTACACGCTTATCGTATAAACATTGGCAACATTGCCCGATATATCCAACATAGCTCAATTTACTCTATTTAAAGTTAACAAGATCTCTTTGTTTAGGATCAAAAAATGATCGAGCTAGTCTGTCTTCACAAAATTAAGCAAAGCATAGACAATGTAAATGTTTCTTAAATTAGATCTTGAGTGAAACGATTCTTTTAGCGCTAAATATAACTAATTATATTTCTTGCATTATATTTACATTAAGTTTGGTTTGAATAGTTTCTGTTTTAAAAAACAAACGTTCTTGAATTTTAAAACTTAATGTTTTGACGTCCCTTGAAGTTTCCTTGGTTGCTGTGAGAACATTGAATTGGAATTAAATATGTGGGTCATGGTTCACAACTCATGGACTAAAATAAACGGTAGTGTAATCACAATTGGCAATGAGGGCAACAAACATTTTGAAGCCTTACATTACTAGCAAGGCCAGTTTAAAACGTTTTGAAATAACTGAGAAATAATAAGTGTTTCATTATAACTGTCAAGTACTTTTTTTTTAAATTTCATTAAATCGTTTTAATGTTATATTATGGATACTAGGTGATACCAAATCTAGAGATTATTAGTCGTAGCACCTAGCATTTACAATATCACAATAATAAAAGGATTTAAAGAAATTTTGGTGGTTGGCCTCCGAAAGTCAACAAATCAATAAGGTTGAATAAAGGTTATTCTTAGGTTGATAGATATATTATCTGTGTAAAATGTAGTAGGATGAACTACATATACATCATCTGCCAGCTTAAAATACTGCACTCCACAATAAGTAGGTACTTAAATCCATAATAAAATCTACATCATAAACATCTGGTCTTCATCCATATATTATTACAGTTTCAAATAAAATACGTCAAAACGTTTAGTGTCCCGAATAATTTATATTGGCATGTAACTGTTTTATATGCCCAATAAAATAAAATTGGTAAATGGTTGAAACCTCGATAACTGTAGATTAAAAACAAAACATAACGTCACAGATTCATGAATAAAAACAAAATACAGATATTTTGTTTTTATTCACGAATGATGGTCCGAGGTCAGATGTCCGAAAAATATTTATTTATTTATTCATTAACTAGCAGACCCACGCAACCTCGTTTGCGTTTCCTATTGCCCGTCGCGTCATAATTTTTCCCCGTTTTTGAAACATTTTTCATTGGTGCTCCTCTCCTATTGGTCGTATCGTGATGCGTGATGATATATAGCCTATAGCCTTCCTCGATGAATGGGCTATCTAACACTGAAAGAATATTTCAAATCGGACGAGTAGTTCCTGAGATTAGAGTGTTCAAACAAATAAACACTAACTGCATTCAAGAGACTTGTGAGGGAGCATTACCTAGGAGACATCAATGCCCCTTAACCTGCTATATTATTTTTTTTGTTTTGTCAATTTGGTCACACAGTCACACTATCATATTTAAATATGTAATTAACTGTATATTTATATTATTTCTTGTTTGTATTTATTTCATAACCCACACTATGTATTACAATAATGGTAAATAACAATCCTTATTACTTTATTTATTTTTTTGTCTTACCTACTTCCACACCAGATACTACCCTACACTATCTCATAATCATGTTTTTTCTCCATCCAACGGTTGCCTGTAAGAGATTGCCTCCGGGCGATAAGGCCGCCAATTGTACTTCTCTAATTTTAAGCTTGCTTTGTAATGCATCTGGTGTACAATAAAGCGATATATTATTAAACTCTTCAGCTTTATATATTAGTAAAGATACTTATGAATTGCAAACCCCACCAATCTACAACTAGCTGAATTGTACTCTTTACTAAATAAATAAAAAAAAGAAGTAGTAGTCTCAAATATTGCAAAATAAAATTTAAAAAATAAACTTTCTAATAGTATGTCGTAAAAGGAACTTCGCAGGCCAGCTGTGCTGCTTTGTGTGCTACATTTCCTCACACGTGATTCGTCTGTTGGCCTTACACTATACACTACACGTGATGTCATTAATTGCACGGTTCGTAAACGTTATTGGGGCGAGGCAAACGTTCCAAATACATATATAATACCCGGAAAACATCGTGAAATAGGTTTTACATTTAATATTCAAACACATTTCTATACCAACTTTGTTCAAAAAATGATGATGCTGGTGCCTCATTCTTAAAAAAGAAAAAAAGAGGTTTATGGTATGGCGGCATTTATTTTCTTTTGCCGGAAGTGTTGTTTTTTCGGGGTTTTATTTCAACACCTCGTATATGAGTTTAACAAACAAGACTAAACAATTTGCAGACTTTACTATCTTATTGTGATGATTCAGTCGTATCTCGGAAAATGCGTGACTCATACATTTTGAACTTTGTTAGTCACTGGGTACATCACTCATCGTCACTAACAGAACAGTACACACGTAAATTTAGGTATTAGTTTACTATTTTCGATTGGTGATCGGACCGATTCTAAATCGTTGTAGTAAACAAATAATATCATAATCGATCTAAGCTTGTTTTTCACGAGTACGTTTCATATATTGCTAGCGTTTAGAAACAATTACAGACTTCAATGCGCTTATATGTTGACTTATATGACTGTTATTATTTCCCATCTCGAGAGAGATATTTTTCGGCCTCGGTCTGCTGTCAGGTTTTCCTTGCAAGAAATTCTTAATAGCAGCCCGGAATATGGTAGACGGTGGTGTTTCCCGCCCGTGCCTCGGAGAGCACGTTAAGCCGTGTCGGTTCCGGTTGTCATGAACACCTATGACAATCGTTATTGGGAAGCCCTTAAGATGGAATCTGAACCTTGGGATGGATAAAATGACAGTTGTGCTGATGTAGAAGATATCAAACATACTAGCTGACCCACACAACTTCGTTTACGTTTCCTATTGCCCGTAGTGTAATAATTTGCCCCTGTTTTCGCAACATTATTCATTGGTGCTCCGCTCCTATTAGTCTAAGCGTGATGATATATAGCATATAACCTTCCTGGATAAATGGGCTATCTAACACTGAAAGAATTTTTCAAATCGGACCGATTATAAATATAAATTATATTCTTAGAAAAAAATAAAAAGTTTTACTTATTTTTTTAACCGACTTCAAAAAAAGGAGGATGTTTCTCAATTCGACCGTATATATATATATATATATATATATATATATATATATATATATATATTTACGTGTTTTCGCGGAAAACTTCGTCGTTTATAAACCGATTTTGATGATTATTTTTTTAATGGAAAGGAGATATCCGGTTTTATTTTTGTTAAAATTTTACTTGTCTACTATCGTTACAATCCACAGAACAGTCGTGTTACAATCTCATTACTTCTGAGTCTTCTGACCTTTAATAAATTTGTTACCGCGCAATTTTAGTAGGTATCTAATGTAATTATTTTTATTGACCTTGTTATCTTTGTTAACGAGTAGTATTACAATAATTAACAACGTTGTATATAAGGTTATCTTATCTATGTAGTACACACGCAAAATTATATTCTTCCTGTGATATATAACCCTAATTCTGCAGTAACGAATGTTTAAAAATCTAATCAGCTATAGACAAAAAAAGCTAGAAAAAATAAATGCTTATTAATAATTTGCGCCAAATGTAGACTCATAATTTGCTCTACATGAAAATCAGCGTTAAATATAGCGTGGGGACGTAAACCGTGGCGACGCAAGCCATGGCGACGCATCCACGTAACAGCCGGCCTGATATTCCACATTTATGAAAAGTTCAAAATGAGATTTCAATCTTTCACACGAGGAGCGGGCCCAAAAATAATCTATGTTGATGAAACAATTTTAACAAAAATAAAACCGACTTCAAGGTTCGACTCGATTTCTCATGGATGCCATCATCAGATATTAATGTCCTTATTATGGTATCACCGTTGTTGGGACATCTCCTTTCCATTAAAAAAAGAATCATCAAAATCGGTTCATAAACGACGAAGTTATCCGCGAATACACAAAAAAAAAAAAAAAAAATACCGTCGAATTGAGAAACTTCCTCCTTTTTTTGAAGTCAGTTAATGATGTTACAGCTTTAGTTTAATACCAAAAAGGTCAAACATCAATGTAGTACGTAGGCGTTTCCTAACCTTCTGTAGTTGTAGTAAATTGGCAATGGCTGCGTCACGTTGTGTAGGCGTTTATCATTATTATAAAGGGCATTGCGTAGGATTACAGAACACTGCAATCAATGGACGATAACTACGTATATTTATTTCTACAATAAAGTCGACATAGATAAATCAAATGTTAGGTAAAAACTTATCGTTCTTTTGCTTTATTATGTAAGAGGATACGGCCTAGAAGAAGAAAGTAGAAGGAAGTAAGCAGTGAACTTAAGAGTGATACAGGATAATGGAATAAGAAAATTCATTGCACCGACCCCTAATAAAAATGGCAAAAGGGTAGGTAGATGATGAGTTAACCTGGTAGCGTGGCGACGCATGCCGTGGCTTTGCGTCACCATGCCAAGTGCCGGTCCGACGCTGCATTAGGCGTTCCACATCAAAATATTGTTAATGGTATTGATAGGGAAATAAGAATGTTGATGATCAATCTGTGTTAATTAAATATGGAAACTGTGAAATCATTACGAATACTAAATATGTAGTCATAAAATACGGACAGGATCAAATGAAGTACATAATGTTTGTTCCTAAATCACAACTTTACAGTTACTTTCAAAATGTTTAAGGTTTTCGGACCAAGGACATTTAGACAACTAAAACGTAGCTTCGGTATAACATTATTATCTCAAACTATCTAATTGTTTAAAGTTTAATTATAGAATACCTAACGAGAAACGTAATATTTTTTTTTAATTACAACATTTGAAGGTGGTATGTAGATTATTAATGTTTCATTAAAAATACCTGCTTTTTGCTTGCATTAAACTCGATTTTTAAAAGTTTGAAATAAAAAGTAGTTTAAATTCCATTTCCACCAGATTCGATTAGCTGTTATAGCTTTCGTCAAATATACATCCAAACTATAACATTTATAATTAGGTATCTATAGATAGTAAGTATCAAATATATAGTATAGTATCAAATATTGTTGAAAATGAACTACATTATACGAACTATACTACAATAAACAGTAACAACGTAAAACTAAACCTGCAACCTCCATGTAAACGAGCCAGTAAGTAGTATGTCAGTTTCATAATACAAACATCTAGCTGCTAACTTTCTATTGTAGTTGATTAAAGGCGAAACGAGAAGAATTTATCAGTAACCCACAGGCTTATTAATTAAAAAAGAATGGTTTTGAACCGTTTTGTTCAAACTACGTACGTATATCTTACGTACTACTACTTACGACTAATTCTTGAGCAAACATATGTTTATTTTCCTCCAAGCAGGCTACTGTTTTAAACCATATAATTAAGAAATATTAGACAAATAAGAAAATGAAACCTCGAAATACTGTTTCCTGTGCCCGTTTTTCCCATCAATTCGATATAACACTATGTATAAGCGGTATTGTTTACGTTTAGAAACAGCGCTTCTGACATTTCACACAATACAACACCATACATGTACACGGTCTTTGTCTAAATTACTTACTCGCTAAAACGCTTAATATCTGACACACAAAGCTGGACTTATTAATAAAGAAGTATATTCATAACAAAAACTCACCCATACAACGGCTAGAAGCCAAATAAAAAAGAAAAATAGATCGCTGCCTACAGGCGCCTTCTATTTAGCGTGCACCCACCGCAACCACAACAGACAGACTGAGACTGATCGTTCAGTAACTCCGTGCCCTCGTTAATACATGTATTTGCTTTAACGACACTAGTGATGGCACTTCGTCGTTCAATAACTACGTTATTGTTCCATACGTTACCGTCACAAACAGTTACGCTAAAAACTTGTCTAACTACCTACATATTTAGCTTTTATGATACACAGTTTAGTGAAGAACCCTTAAATAATTTGTTAGGCATCGCTATGGTGAGATTGACATAAGGTTGTTTCATTTATGTATTTATTAGGTTCGTAAATTACCACCTAGTACAGTTTTGTTAAGTACTTACCTAGTTTTGATACGGTATTAGTAAGGGAATTTTCGCAACTATAATTAAGTTCCTTAAGATCATAACATGATTTTACATAACTTAAATCCATATCCAATAAATGCGCTGTCTCATACAAAAGTAAATATTTTGCTTGAGATTTTTTTTCCTCTACCTAAAATTCATTTGGAGCTATAAATAACAGGTTACACTGTTACTTGTCTCATAGTGTGATCTTTTAGTAACGGTTATAACAGTTACTATTATTTCACGTCAGCTCAATTCGTGGCGTCATGACAACTGCGCATGCTCGAAGCAACGCCATCTTGCCTGACAGCTGACCACGCGGCACGCGTCTGGGTCTGCCTTCTACGGTTTACAACTCGTGAACTCGTTCACCGGCGCATGTTACGACTTTACAATCAATGTACCACGCTAATACGTCACACACACTGTTGAATATAAACTCTAATACATGTCCTTTAGCTGTCAGACAAACTTTGTACGGCCTCAAAACGGCTATCACATTTGCAGCATCGTGACTGTGATATATTGTTCGAATTAAATACCTAAATAAAGGCAAATTCTTTTGAGCAGTTTTGGCATTTATGTCATAAACTACGTTATCATTATAATTTTAAAATCCTTATATCATAATAACTTTTTATTGTTATTATTGCACAACTCTAAAAATGGTTTTATAGCAAAACGATAATGGAATAAACATTATTCTGTAGTTCCATCAATCCAATGGAACCACGGGAAACAATGATTTTTTCGCACCTTAGACTTGAATTTCTTTTTTTCAATTTAGTGACTTTAATTACAAATCTCACACCATATTTGTGACCAAGAGAAACCCTAAGAGCTATAGATATTTCAAATAAATAATCCCACATTGTAATAGCACCCACAACATTCTAAAGTTGCAACAGTAACAACTGCAACGGGTTTGTTGGTAATGTCCCGTTACAACATTTCACAATTCGTGCAGAAATATAAAAAAATATATCTAAATATTCTAATACAATAAATCATCAGCCTATCGCTGACCATTACTGAAAGAAGGCCTCCCCAAAGAACACCAACTATTCCGGTGTTGGGCAGTCCACATTCACTTTCTTCAAGTCGGAGGTAGTAAGTACCGTAGGACAATCTACTCTAAGGCTGAAATTTATAAAGCGTACTTTGTCTTTGCTTAGACTTACCTCACGAGGTAAGTGTGCGTTGAAATTTATAGTCATTATGCTTAGCTCAAGCTGAGCAAATGCTTAGCATTGTCTAAGTCACCGAAATCCTTGACTTAGCGATTACTTACGCGCTTGTAAAGATGGTTTGATGGTTCAAGTAGAAAAGCCGTAATCTAGTTTGAAAGCATTGTAACAGGTCTTCTGTTACAACGCTTAGGGCATGCCAGGGACAAAGTTAAAAGTTCTTTCTAAAAATTAGTAGTTATATGCGATTGATATCGAAACAATCTAAAATATTCAAATATATCGACTGGAGTGATACCACGGCCTCACAGAAAACCGATAAGAAGCAGAGCTTGTGCTGTGTTTCACCGAGTGAGTGAGGATACCTGAGGCGAAATGTCGGTTCGTTTTCCCATATATTCCATAAAAAATGTTATGACATTTGACTGACAAGTCAAATATACTCTTTTATTTGTACATGTGTTATTTTTGCCCTTTTTCACTTAAAATTAATAAAAATCAACGGTTTAAATTGATTGAAATACAATTATATAATAAAGTTTATAAGATTACAAATATTTTAGTTTATAACAGCTATTTTCAAATATGTGAAATGTTTTTAAAATATCTATATAATTCAAATAAATATGCTATGCAAATTGTAATGTTATACATTTTTTCCTGAGTTCTTGCTTAGCATACACTCAGTACATTCTTAGCCCAAAGGACTATAAATTCGAATGCTAAGATTACACTGAGCAGGAACTTACGTAAGTTTAGCGTAAGCAAAGTCTGAGCAAAGTCTAAGCACGCTTTATAAATTTCAGCCTAAGTTCTCCTAATCATGGTCTCCACCCCAAAACATATCGGCTCCAGTGATCATAAGTCTTCCTAAAAACGTGACAGACCTACTTACGTTTTATCTTAGGTACTAATTCTCCGAGCGATATCGGTTACTCAAGTTCAGCGGTTGGCAACCAGCGGCCATCATCAAACGGGCACGTTCTAACTTAAAATTGATATTCAGAGGTCAAGTCGGTGATTGTTACTGGTATTTAACCTATTGATCACTGAGACGTCTCTGACTATATGTTTCTTGCCTGTCATGATGAAGTCGATAGTCGATCTCAGTTTCAGACACATGACACACCCAATACAAAACGTACTATCAACAAATTTGAATCATGACCAACCATAACCTTACTTTGTTACAGACATTTAAATACAATTAGGTCAACATTTACGTATGCTTTTCCATGGTAACGACCTTGTTATCTGACATTTAATTACATAGAAAATTATCTGATGCAGTATCCAAAAAAGCATTTGTTCTGAGTTATAGTTAATTTCAAAGATGATGGATTCAAAATAATATGATTATTATGTTTTATCTCAGATCAAATAAATAAAGGTGTGAGTGTTTTAGCTATGTATTAACTACTGCAGTGATGATAAAGGTACAAATTGACGTAGATTACTTAACGATTCAGCGTGATTGAAATTTCTCGACTTATAAGCAACTTGAAATGTGCCTTACTTAAAAATAGAAAACATATACTTTAACCATTTTACAAAAGACAATCAACTTACAATTGGTTCCGTTCCAGAATATTTTTTAATAAAACAAATTCGCAGAATATTGGTCACTTGTAATCAATTTCGTTAATCGTTAATCAATTAAAGGACAACACTGTGCAAACAGCGCTGTGCTCTGCTCTCTGCTCGTGAGGTCGTTTGCATCTCCTGTTGCCCGTAGTGTGACAATTTGCCCCCTTTTTAAAACATTCTTCATTTGTGCTCTGCTCCTATTGGTCTTAGCGTGATGATATACAGCCTATAGCCTTCTTCGATAAATGTACTATCCAACACTGAAAGTTTTTCAAATCGGACCAGCGGTTCCTAAGATTAGCGCATTCAAACAAACAAAATATATAGTACATACACATACTTAGTGCCTACCATTCCTTTTGTTCTACATGGACAGATCAGACGTTATCAGTTTGAACGAAACATAATAATCATAATTTCCGCGTACAGGGAAGTACCTACTTATCAATTTTTTAAATTTTATCGTTGCTATTTTATTATCCGGCAGAGAACCAGAGTCATCGACATAGCCCAGAGGATTAGCAAGCTGAAGTGGCAGTGGGCTGGCCATATTTGCCGTAGAACCGATAACCGTTGGGGTAAACGTGTTCTTGAGTGGAGACCGCGATTCGGCAAACGTAGTGTAGGACGTCCACAGGCCAGGTGGAGTGATAATTTGCGCAAGACGGCTGGCAGGAGCTGGATGCGAGAAGCCGAGGATCGAACTAAGTAGCGTGCAATTGGAGAGGCCTATGTCCAGCAGTGGACTGCGATAGGCTGATGATGTTGCTATTTTACGCATTTATCTAATAAGTAACTTTATTTATGTTGGGGGCGCTGCCTTTGACGTTAAAAAGAAGGAGAAGCGTTTAGCAGAGACTTTGCTCATGTTAGAATCACCTTTTAATCTTCAATATAGATATGCCTTAGATTATTAATATGACGTATACATTATCTTAGAGATATACCTTAAATACATTTATTGAATAGTTACATTTTGAAGCTTAAAACATGACGTGACAAACAAGCAAATTACTTTATTGTTATTTAATAATACAATTAAACTGACATTTCAACATTAGCCATAATTGGAATACTATTTGTACTGATGCAGTCGTTTATTTATTTTGTTGGTAACTTTGGTTAAAAAGTACAGCGCCATCTATGAACGAGAGTTTCATTTATGAGACGTTTAATTTCTTTCTTATGGTTAATAGATGGCATTACTGAGGCAACTTTGTTCCAGTTAATGGATATGACGTAGTAACTTCGCAGCTCTCTACTTTGCGAGTGTCAAGGGTTCAAGCCTCATACTCACATGGGGTCAAGACAATACTTTGTATTATCCACAAATTGTAGTTCTGAGTCTCGGTGTTATTTGTGTCCGTTTCATGAATGTTTGTATTTTTTAACGGGAGTTGCCTTTCTGTATTAACAATGTACTCTGTGGAGTTGCCTTTGAAATTTTCGCAGCTCTCTACTTTGCGAGTATCAAGGGTTCAAGCCTCATACTCACACGGGGTCAAGACAATACTTTATACTAACCACAAATTGTAGTTCTGAGTCTCGGTGTTCTTTGTGTCCGTTTTATGAATGTTTGTATTTTTTCAGTGGGAGTTGTCTTTAAAACCTTGCAGGAAATTGTTTTAGAATTTTATTTGCATACACATGGAAAAATGAGTTTGAACGTTAAACTTTTACAATAATTATATTTGCCTACAGGGCAAGTATTGGAGAGCTCAAAATAAAACAACTTAATTACATTTTTGTATATTTTTATTTCCAATGTTGAACCGTGTCTCGTCATAGTCTCAGTTTTATTACCTACTTCACAACTAACTAACACTTACTTAGATTTTATAATCTGTGCAAAACTAGCGACAAACAGATGTGCATGAAAACTAATGAATGCCAAACTATAGCACTGTTAGTGTTATTAAAAAAAAACTACAAAAACGGTCAGTTCTTCCTTTTCCTTGACATGTAATAACCAATCTCGATATCTCTTTCTTGTTTTCACATTCAAAACTTAATTTTATGTAATCCAATCCTAAATCAGGATAATTTTAGCTGTAGATGGAGTTAGTGCTATGATTTAAAGCCTGTGTCTAACACAATACAGATCAACATTATTGATGACATACACATATTAAAATGACACTATTTTTAAAAACTCTAAAGAATTCCATTCAACAACGTCATATTAAAAATTTCGTTTAAAGAAATCCAAAGACATTTTTTTAAATTTGATTTTCGAATTGCTAAACAAAAATGGCGTCCGTTGCAGACTCTTAACTTGAAATTGTTGTTTAATTTCCAGCAGAGAGTTGGACGATCTGATTGTTGATATCCAGAAGCTCTGTCATGTATTCTTCGTCGGCCATGATGTGAGCCAACCTGTTCAGGATAGAAAGAAGCTCACCGTCACGAAGACGGAGTTGGTCGTTGCACTGTTCCACTTCATCGACTACCTCATCAGGAATCTGTAATTTAAAAAAGAATTATTTATCTATACTAATATATAAAGCTGAAGAGTTTGTTTGTTTGTTTGTTTGAACACGCTAATCTCAGGAATCGCTGGTCCGATTTGAAAAATTCTTTCAGTGTTAGATAGCCCATTTATCGAGGAAGGCTATAGGATATATATCATCACGCTACTACTAATAGGAGCGGAGCAACAATGAAGAATGTTTAAAAAACGGGGGAAATTTTCACGCTACGGGCAATATAAGGCGCAAACGAGGTTGCGTAGGTCAGCTAGTATATGTATAAACCTAATTTAATCGGATTAAAAATACAGAGTTTAACATCCCTTCGGGAGTCGTAAGAGCCGACTGAAGGAGTAAATTACGAAGGACAACATGACTCCAAAGCGAAGCGAAGCGAAGGAACACTTGAATTAATGGTTATGCCAATAGCAAGAGGGTATATGGCAATTTTTTTTTCTAAATAGAGCCCTACGTGCAGTATTGGACTATTCAGAGCTGTAGATGATGAAAAGACAAATTAGTATATTACACGGCTTCTTAAAACACACAGGGAGGCAGGTATGTTGTTAACACTCTTTTTTTTTTTAAATACTTTATTTTCGCTAGATGGCGTTACAAGTCAATGTCATGTCAAGGAAAAAGAAATGGTTAGCATAACGCGAACCAATCTAATTTGTGTAGCTGTGCAATTAAAAATAACTTTATAAATAACTAGCTGACCCGGCGAACTTCGTTCCGCCATATTTAGTACCCATAACACAAGCTCTGCTTAGCTTGGGACTAGATGGCGTTGTGTGTTAGATGTCCGAAATATTTATATTATGTTATATTTATTTAAATATCTGTCTCAGCTTCCCACAGACAATGTACAGTCGTGGACAAAAAAGTATTTTCCAGTTATATTTTAATTTGTCTTGTACACAAACCTTGTTCTTCAATTAACGTTCACTTAAAAAAATGAATTATTTAATTTGGTGCAGCCGATCGGAAGTTAGCCCGTACATACATTTCGGCGATTCATTTAATAAAATATTCGTTACGTCACCGAAGTCATTATCCATACTACTGCATATTATAAATTCGAAAGTAACTATCTGTTAACTGCATCGATTTGAATAAAATTTGTCTTGCAGATACTTTGATTCTTGAAGAAGTAGGTACATAGGCTATTTTTTACCGCGATAACCGACACGTGACCAGTTAGCCCGTACATACATTTCGGCGATTCATTTAATAAAATATTCGTTACGTCACCGAAGTCATTATCCATACTACTGCATATTATAAATTCGAAAGTAACTATCTGTTAACTGCATCGATTTGAATAAAATTTGTCTTGCAGATACTTTGATTCTTGAAGAAGTAGGTACATAGGCTATTTTTTACCGCGATAACCGACACGTGACCAGAGTCGTGGGAAAAAAATTAGTTGAATTATATTTTTTTTATTTAAGAACATGTCTTATTATAAAGAAACATAACGCTCCCGGTTGTCGAAAAAGAAAAGTAGTTTTATTCTAAATAGCTGTAAGTAGAAGGTTTAATCTCAATTACCTTTTGCAACTCCAAGAAGGTTTCGAACTTGAACTTCTTCCTAATCTTGCCGGTGTGAGAGTCGAAGAACATGGTGAACTGTTGGTCTTTAGGTTTCACGGGGAAGTAGACACCGGCAGTCAGGCGGCCCTTAGGATCTCGGGCGAGTAAACTCCTGAAAGACGAAAATATATCATATAAATGGATAAGATAGGAAGTTTAAAGAAAATTCACATTGAAATGCCTAGGTTCTGGATATCTCCTCCGTAAGCTGTTTTAAGTTCTCGGGTTGGATGCTTTAGGTCGAACCAAATGTGTTTCGGAGTTTGACTGTTTTGTGTATCAGCACATTTAGCTTTCATAGTACAAGCTCTGTTTAGTTTAAAAATAAATGGTGATGTTTGTCACATGTCCGAATAATAAATCTAATAATATCTTCTCACGTCAATGTTAACGGATATATTTCAGGTCTGGAGTCGCCATCTTAGTACCTAAGGTTGATGACTACCATTTCTATTTAAATAAATTGAATGCTAGCCAATTTTTTAAGTTCACTGGCGAAAAAATTACCATAGTTATGTTTTAATTAAATGTGTCTGTTTTAGAGTTGAACGATTAGTTACACTATTTAAAGTTTTATAAGATTAGTTCACACAGTTATTACAGTACACATTAGCGTCTACAGTGTGGACAATAAAAATCAGTAATACCAACCTTAAGTCCCATACCAGGTTCCTCTTCTCAGTAACCTCAATAGCAGACAGGTACGCCCTAGCAACGTATACTAAAGACAAACGCTCCTTAACGTTGGCACCCCTGGTTTCACGCTCATGCCATTCAATGTAGTTGGGATTCTGGAGGTTGAACTGATAATTGTACTCCTTGCGGCAATGGGGCTCGTCTGATTGAATGAACCAACCTGCGGAAAGAAAAAATATTGTAAGTAAATACTACACTTAATGTCCTAAAAAAGTAGTTTCGCAAAAAGAATGTACGCTTACCCGTATGAGGATAACAGCGGTCTACCATCACTGTTGCCACCCGGGATATATGGTAACCCAAATCAGATAAAAACATGCCAGGTCTGCCATCAATCTTTATTGGAATAGCCATCAGTACGTGGTCCTTCTCAGTTTCAATTAAGAATCCTTGGGGACCCGGGAAAGAGGTCGTGTAGTCCTGCAAATCCTCGATGTTCTCATCACATGACACCAGCATCATGGACTTGGTAATTCCAGGGAAATCCTTCTCCAAAACTTTCAGACGCTTCATGACTTCCATCCCCAGACCGACGCACGTGTGCTTATGCGCACGGATTGGGGGGTTATACTTCTTGAAGTAGACGTCAAGGGTCTGGTCTGGCGACGCCATGTACCCATCGTAGAGAGACAGAAAGTTGTTGATGGAATCGTAGTTTTCTGAGACGACGAGACGGCTCAACAACGCCTCCGCCTTAGCGACTAGCTCCTCATACTTTTGGAGACTTAGCTGCAGGGCGGGGCGGGGAGCCCCCCACCTAGGGGCAGGCAGGGGGTGGTTCGCCGGCCAGAAGCCGGGAGACTTAGTGCTCGAGCCGAGTCAGCTCAACCACTCGGCGCCCCAGCGGCCTACGACGCGGCGCAGGGCATTCTCTTCGTTGGATGTGCATACGAGAGGCGCGGCAGACCCCCCTGCTGCGCCTACGGTGGCCTCCACGCCCGAGGGCGCATCCTGAGACCACTCTAAATCCTTACTTAACGGTTTTATATTTAACGTATCTGAAACAAAGCAAATATTTTGTTGATTACATGAGTCTTCTGCTAACGGGAAGCCAGCTTGGGATGATTAATCGTTTAAGTATTAACTGCTCTTATTTTCTAAAAAAGAGAGGGTACCATCAGGGGTGTCCATTTATTCCATAGTAGGATGCTAGAAATTTTATAAATTCCATTCCTGTATACAAAAGTAAAATATCAAATATCTCTATGACTTACCTACCTATTCTGAACGGCTATCTAAATATTATTTCAGACTTCGTACGCAATTATACAATCTGGAAGCTTGGTCTTAATACTTTTTTTATACTTATTTCAAATCAAATATTTAGAACTTTATCGCGAAACCTTATTTATGCAGACGAAATAAAGTTCAAATTTGTTCAGTTAAGTTAATCAAAAACTACATTAATTACTACCTGATCGAAAAAATAAAGGATTTAAAGTACAAAAATAAATCTTTGTAAAAAACTGCTACCTACTTCAAATATCAGTAAGCAGTTAGGTATGTGTAGATTATGCTACGAAACGACTATCGTAAACTGTATTGGTCTGTACTAAATTAATAAACAAATAAAAGTGACACAACAGTTACGCAATGCATAGTTGGATTTTTGTGACGTCAAAGTCTGAGAACAGGTAATAAAGAATGCTAATAGCCGGTTACTGATGACGAATACTTCCATATAAGAGGAAACGTGATGATTCAACTACCAGTTTGTGTAAACAGCTGGTTTCTGCACATTTATAACTTTATCTACATATAGGTACGTCAGTTTACGTATTTATGGAATTTCGTTTATGGCAGTTAGCCAAACCAATCGTCTGTTTCCTGTCAGACAGTTTGGCCATCAACGTTCTAAAAAAGTAAGATCAAATGATTCGAATTTATTTAAGTAAAAATATTAATCTTTAAGCTTATGGGAACCAAAAATTTATAAAATTGAGTTTTATGCTCTATGGAGTTAGTTTTGCTTTATGGAAATTTCGAATAAACAGTTCAGTTTATAATTTGTATAGTTTTAATATTAGTTGTACTTAGTTTAGTTAATAGCCTTCGATTGTATTCCAGAAAATACTGGCTGGTTCTAGGAACGTAGGCTGTTCGCAAATGGTTAATTCAATTATGGGAAATGCGATTCATGTCACGGCCACGTGGGGCGCTAACAGTGATGACGCACGTGCCATAACAAATTGTAGAAACAAAAAAAAGTCTGAGATTAATGATTCACTTCCGATTAAATGTCAGCAAAAGATATTTGATAAAATATAATAAAAAAAACAATAACAATAGGTGCTTTATGTGGTTACAAATTGATAAAATAATCTAGTAACAATCCAGAAACTGAAAACTGCATGTCAACCTAGGAAAGATGGACAAGGTCCACAACCAAAGTACATTTTTACAGCTTCTTGCACCATGTTTATTTAGAAGTCATTTGTTTGATTTAACAAATGTCTAAATAAGCAATATATTTTTGAAGACGACATATAAAAGACAATATAAATAGAAAGATAAAGATATACCTATATATAATTATGTATTGATAGCACACCATGTCAACTGATAGCGTTCGGCATGGTAACACAATTTATCAATAACTAACCTCAAAAACGAACAATGAATGACAACATTTTTGTAAAATTAGAATCGAAAACAATAAAATGTCAATGAACGGACGATGCTAAAATTAGGTGAAGGTCACTGACTGAATGATAAATAAAACAATAATGTACATACCCATTGGCCAAAGCCGCTCAATTACGAATTGAAAGTTAGGAGAGGTGTTTGTTTGTTTACTTCTTGATTCAAACTGGTTTAAGACTGCGTCCACGCGTCCTATATAAACCATCGTTTGCGTTTTGCCTCGTCCCGCGCGACCCTCCCGCTCCCCTCAACGTGCGTCATATCTTCGTATGAAAGTATTCTGTGCTTACACTGTATTTACTAATCCATTAGTAAATATGTGTGCGTGAATGTCTATGTGTTCGAATTAAAACAAAATACACACAAACATGATGGTTCAGTAATTTTCAGTATATACATGTATATGTATTTGTGTAATGTGTTTGCGTGGTGTTTTCCCCAGCAGACAGGAATTAGTTTTGGTCCAGTTTACATATTATTATGTTATTAAATAAATACTTAGGAGATTATGTTCTTTAGAGCATTTACCTGGTAACTGCAAGTTTGCTTTTCATATCTGGTGTGTTGTCGATGTTATATTACGTTGTTATACCATGGCGGCCTAGTAATGCTTCTGCAGGCGTGGTATTTTTTCTTCAAACTTAAATGGAACCAAAATAGAAACTGTGCGAAATCCAAAAAAAAAAAGGAATTCTCAATCACTTCGTATAAGCAGACGTTATTTATTTATACCTTAGATCAAATAAAAAACGGTAGAGAATGCACGGCTTTACTCTTGTTGAAGTAAAAAAAAGTAGCGTAGTTCCAAGTAAACACACGCGTTAACGCACACTCATGCTAAGAAACTTCGCTACTTTTAGTAGAAATGTAGCGAAGTTTCTTAGAGTAGCGAAGTAGATCATAATATGTATAAGTGGTTACTGATCTAGACTTGACAAATACAGATGAAGTTGGTTCTGTTCCCACCCACGACAAACGATTGTGTTATGTACGATGACTAATAATAAGTGTACCAATACAGGTACATTTCAAGTTAAATCGGAGTTGACCTCGAAACACCGTTCCATACTGAGTAATTACGGACTACAGACGTCAGAGCTCCACGTTGACAGTCTGTAGGCGACACGTGACTCCCAGGAGTCCCAGGTCACGTTATAACTGAAATGTTTACCAACTTTTGTGTTTTGTTATCAGGATATACTTGGCACAATGTCGTAAGTAGCTTTTATACAAGCTTGTTGGGCCTCGTGGCGCAGAGGATAATGAAACACGTCTTTATCTGTGCACTTCAGCAGTTCAGTTTATTGTGAACGCGACTAATTGAAGTATTTTTTAAAGAACTCTATATCAGCTTCATTTCACTCAACCCTCTAAGTCTAGTCAATGACACAATATGTCCAGTGTATTAGTTACTAGCAGACCCACGCAACCTGTTTGCGTCTCCTATTGCCCGTCGCGTGATAATTTTCCCCCGTTTTTGAAACATTTTTCATCGGTGCTCCTCTCCTATTGGTCTTAGCGTTATGATATATAGCCTATAGCCTTCCTCGATAAATGGGCTATCTAACACTGAAAGAATTTTTCAAATCGGACCAGCGGTTCCTGAGATTAGCGTGTTCAAACAAACAAACTCTTCAACTTTATATATTAGTACTAGCCGACTCACGCAACCTCGTTTGCGCCTTATATTGCCCGTAGCGTGAAAATTTCCCCCGTTTTTGAAACATTCTTCATTGTTGCTCCGCTCCTATTAGTAGTAGCGTGATGATATATACCCTATAGCCTTCCTCGATAAATGGACTATCCAACACCGAAAGAATTTTTCAAATCGGACCAGTGGTTCCTGAGATTAGCGTGTTCAAACAAACAAACAAACAAACTCTTCAGCTTTATATATTAGTATAGATAGATGACGAAAACTCATTACTTAGCAAAGTGACTTTTAAAGTGCCTTAACTTTCTAACTAATAACTAAAACTAATGATATATCGGTAATTTTACAATAATGATATTGAATAACATTATCAATTCAAAATTATCTAATCGAAAGCCATCAGGTATTAATTGATGATCGTGATTACAAAAGAACTACGAAATTTGTTATTATAAAAATAAATCGATAGATAATATATATTTTTTATTTATCTACTAGTTGTTGCCCACGGCTCCGCCCGCGTGTATGTCGGTTATCCCGGCAAATAGTAGCCTATGTGTTATTATGATGTATAAACTATGTTACTGTAAAGTTTCATCCAAATCCGTTCAGTAGTTTTTGCGTGAAAGAGTAACAAACATCCATCCATACTTACAAACTTTAGCATTTATAATATTAGTAGGATACTCACACGAAGATAAAAACTGGGGACATCACTATCATACGATTTTTTAAATCTAATAACATCATCAGTTTTCTTGCCAGCTTTATCAAAATTATATATTTAAAGACAACACCCGCATGAAATAGATAGGTATAAAGAACACCCATATCAAATCAATACAGAGAATATTCGTATGAAACGGGTACAAAGAACGGACAAAAACAACAATTTGTAGGTCAAACAAACCTAATACATTGTATGGTTGAAAGTACCGATTAGTACGAGGAATTTGAATTTGGACGTGTAACACAGCTGGATGAATTGACGTCCTTCAGAGCTGCCCCTCTAGCCAAGTTGCAAGTGTTCTTTCTACAATCGTTAACGCCTAAATTCTTGTGTGTCATTGGCTTATCTTAGACAAAGTATTCGGCAATGACACACGAGAGTTTAGGCGTTAACGATTGTAGAAAGAAGAACGATTGCAACTTGGCTAGGGGGGCTGGTATAGTTGAAGGTTGAACGTTGAACGGCGGAGGACAAAATGCGGTGCACGTTGAATATCCAGTCTGGAAACGTAACAACTGACTGATTGATTAAACGACATTTATTATAGAGCCACGCTGATTTCAGCACGAATGGGTCGGCTCGACCAGGGCGGTACTACCCTCGCACAGAAGATCAAAGAAAAATGTCAGTGTTGGAAAGAAATGAATTGGATTTTGAACTATTTTAAATACTGATGCAGCACGAACGAGACGGCTCGTCGGGGCCGGTCCTGCCCTCTCACAGAAGACCTTTCGTACTGTCGTGTTTCGTTGGTGAATGCGAGACCGGAGGCCCAACGATGAAGCATCACAAGGCCGCCATGGTGTGGGTCACCATGCTGCATTGTTACATTGTCTGCATTCGCAATAGGTATGGTGACCAACACTCTTGAATTCTGGTTTTGCTTTGCATCAGGTGGAGTAGAGTCATTTTGGCAGGATCATCAAAAACTTTATGAAATAATCCAATGTTTTATTAATAGGTACAGTCTTTTGGGAACCAGTAGGCGAAGATATGGAGTTTTTTGACGCTTGTATGTAAATATTGTTATTAGTTTTTAAATTATGGTTATGTACATAGGTTTCTATATTATATAATTTAAATGTTTTTTATTTTAAGATAGTTATGAAAGTGTAGAAGAGAAACTATCCATTACAACTCTAGATACATTTTTTTTATCAAACTGCTATAAATAATTCATGACATGTTTTAATATTTCAATGACAAGCGGAAAGAATTATGTTTCCTAAGGCAAAAATACGACAAATACTGTTATAAATAAAAATAACTTATTTTGTGAAAGAAGAATTCAATTCGTATCGCGTCGCCTCGAGAAGATTCCAAAGGCCGATACACAGACAAGGACTTCTATCCAATAAGTCGTCAGTGTCGTACTGTCGTCACGCTGTTATCGCATGTAACACACGTGCGCCTTGTAAATAGGCTAGTGTTTATATACACTTATTTACCAAAAGCACGTGTGTGATTAAAACGTACACAATAACGGTATTCTAGTTTAGATTTGGTGAAGATATTGTGTACTAGAAATTTTTAAACTGTTCCAATACAATCATCATTTACTTGCTGGTCAAGGGTACAGTGGTGTTTATATTTAATTTAATATTGTTGTCTTAGATCTACCTAACCGGTATGCACAAATTTACAGCAGTTTCAGTGACAAAATTCAATCAATCCCACAATCTCATAGGCAGGTTTATAATGCGTATCCCAACTCAGAATAGCAGAGAGAAGATTGGCCCTTTAGTTTCTTCTAAATTCGGAGAAAATCATAAAAAGAGTGTCTTAACTTCAGATTTCTGGAAGGACCTGGTGGTGGGTCGAACCGAAACGAATATTTCTAAATACAGAACTAATACGGCTTATCATTTTCAGGGTCACTATCCACTTAAACAGGCGAAAGGCAAAGGCGAGGCCGAATTGAAATGAAGCGAAACACAGGTATATGGCACCCATTAACTACACAGACCCTGATGAACTCCTCGACATATAGTCGGTCGATAGTTTTCCCGTTAAGGGTGCTAATTCTGTTGTTAAACTAATCTTCTTACAGAATTATGAAAATAAATTGCTGTTCGTTTGTCTGGCTAAAATTCGAGAGCGGCTGGGTCGATTTAGCTGATTTTGGTTTTGAAATGTTAGTCCAGGGAAGGTTTAAATGGTGATTAATTAAAAATAGTAATCACAAAAAAATATTATTGAATGAAAACTTTTACAGACGCGTTGAACACTTCTTTGATGAACAAAAACCGTGGAACTCGCATCATCGTCACTGATCGCTTTCTATGAGCAATTTTTTTTTACTTTTTTACGGAGCATTTTTATAAAGAGTATAGAGGTTCTTTTCAGATGAGCTTAAACAACTGTTCGCTTCTTAGCGAACAGTTGTTTTTTATTTACGAACCAAATTAAAGTTTAATGCTCTTGCATTAAACTTTAATTTGGTTTAATGTTCGTTTATAATTGCGAGTTTTCACTTCTGTCGGCAGTCCTCATGACTGCTTTGTGATTTTTAGCCTGTCAAAAAACGTTTTAAAAGTAAAAAAAATTGCAAAATTAAATAGATCACACTGAAAACAGACGTTATCTAAAGACCGTCAAAACCATCCAAAACCGCCACACTTAAATAAGAGAACAGAAGATAATAATAGGGCATTTTTAATTTAAAGATAGAACAACAGAATTAATGCCAATGATTCGACGCTCGACGTTACTGCGTCTATACCATTTTTTGTCTTACGTCATTTGCGACAATGCGACTTTGTGACGTGGTTGGGGTTCCCGTTGCCTAGTGTGGGTTTGTTAATACATTAACATCGCCTGATAGAATGCCATTAGTAGTGTTATAGGTACAAATATTTATGGATTTATTTACTGGGTTGGTCATTCTTTGGTGCGGCATTAAAGCTCTATGCCATATTACGTACGGGTCGATATCTATATCCATGTTTCATGTTTAAAGAACCATGGGTTTATAATGCACTTAATAGAAGACACTTTAACATAGGTCAATCTACAGATTACATAAACGCATGTACAGATAACAGCTTTATTATATCTATACTCTATACAAATAAATAAAATTTAAGTGTCTGTTTGTAATATTAAAATAACTGCTTTTTACTAAATGCATATGTATGTATACACGCTACATATATCAAAAATGTTGTTAAAACATTTTTTGTCTGTCTGTCTGTCTGTTTGTTCCGGGTAATCTCTGGAACGGCTGGACGGATTTTGACGGGACTTTCACTGGCAGGTAGCTGATGATACAGGGAGTAACTTAGGCTACTTTTTTTAGACTAACTTTGTCCCGCGGCGTTACTCGCGATACAACAATACCGCGAGTAACGCCGTTCAGCTAGTTTGAACTAACTATTGCCCGCAGTTCGTTCGCAGAAGCTGTACGCTGTTTTCTTGAAGGTTTGAAGGTCGTATTGGTCCGGGAATGCCGCAGGCGACAGTTCATTCCACAGTTTTGTTGTGCGAGGGAGAGAGTTTCTGGAGAAGCGCTTGGTTGTGGACTGCCAAACATCTAGATGATGGGGATGAAAATGTTGTCGCGTGGACGATGTAACTGCTCTAATATTAAAGCAATTAGTGTAGTAAACATAGAGTGTAAGCCTAATTTTTGAATTCTCATTAATATCATGGATTATTACCACACAATGGTTTAATGATTTTCAATAGTTTGGTTAACTGAATTAACACTTGTACTTATTCCACTATTTTAATTAAATTTATATCAAGGTAGTAGAGCCACGCGGATTTCAGCACAAACTGGCCGGCTCGACCGGGGCGGTACTATCCTCGCATAGAAAATCAACATAAAATGACAGCGCTGGTGCTGTCGTGTTTCGTTGGTGAGTGCGAGTCCGGAGGCCCAACGATGCGAAAGCATCACAAGGCCGCCATGGGTGTGGGTCCCCATGCTGCATTGTTGCATTGTCTGCATTCGCAATGAGTATGGTGACCACCATTCTTGGATTCTGCTTTTGCTTTCCACCAGGCGGAGTAGAGTCATTTTGGCAGAATGGCCCTAATATAAAAAAAAAAAAAACACCTGACCAGTTTCACCTTACGGCATTCTCAAAGGTTATATCACGGTCACGTGTTATTAGTGTTATGGTACGTTTCTATGTAACGTGTGACTACGGCTTTTCAAACCTAAGTATGTGTATCTCTGTATACTGATGATAGTGTACTATAAGTATCGCATCGTATGTTTTTTCAGTAATATTGTTTAATCCAGTGTCCTGAAAATCTTGTTTCATACTTTTCCGTCGTCGTTTTTTGTCGTAGTTGGTTTTTAGTTTATCCTTTTTTTTTATTTAAAACGTTTTGGTGCCTCTATAATATTGATTTCTTTGCAAAATATATTTTAAATATTTATACTAATATATAAAGCTGAAGAGTTTGTTTGTTTGTTTGAACACGCTAATCTCAGGAACCGCTGGTCCGATTTGAAAAAATCTTTCAGTGTTGGATAGTACATTTATCGAGGAAGGCTATAGGCTATATATCATCACGCTTGGACCAATAGGAGCGGAGCAGCAATGAAAAACGTTTCGAAAACGGGGGAAAACTATCACGCTACGGGCCATAGGAGACGCAAACGAGGTTGCGTGGGTCGGCTAGTATACCATATAAATATCACAATTATCGAATAAATAGGGACAAAGTAAGGAGCAAATGCTAATAAGTAATATATGTATTTTTGAAATGTACAAGTAAGTATTTAAAACATAATTTTAGATAAATATGTCGTGTTAGGTATTATTGGAAAGGAAGTTAGTTGTACATTTAAATTTACTTATGTCGGCTAGAGGGCGCCACATTGAATTCAGTGACACGTCGTATCTATATCTATACTAATATATAAAGCTGAAGAGTTTGTTTGTTTGTTTGTTTGAACACGCTAATCTCAAGAACCGCTGGTCCGATTTGAAAAATTATTTCAGTGTTAGATAGCCCATTTATCGAGGAAGGCTATAGGCTATAAATCATCACGCTAGGACCAATAAGAGCGGAGCACCAATGAAAAATGTTTCGAAAACGGGGGAAAATTATCACGCTACGGGCAATAGAAGACGCAAACGAGGTTGCGTGGGTCGGCTAGTAGCCTATAACCAGCGGACGATCAAGACGTTTCTAACGACTCCTCATTTGTCCTGTTCTAATAAGTAGTTAAGGAGCTATGAGAGTACAGATGAACAAACATACATACATAGCCTGTCAAAATCATGACTCTCCCTTGGCTTTGCCGTAGTCCGGTAAAAAGGAAAATAGCAAGCAATGACAGCAGATTGATAAACATTTAGATTCTGTTATGTTTTGTGGGTAATAAAAATCTCTATATATATCCTACTAATATTATAAATGCGAAAGTTAGTAAGGATGGATGGATGTTTGTTACTCTTTCACGCAAAAACAACTTAACAGATTTGGATGAAACTTTACAGTAATATAGCTTATACATCAGAATAACACATAGGCTACTATTTGCCGCGATTACCGACATATACGCGGGCGGAGCCGCGGGCAACAACTAGTGTAACATAATATATATGTTTACCGATAAGCCAGTAATATTGTCCTCGTGTATCACAGAACCAGATAAATAGCACATAAGCAGGTGGCTCTTATCAACCGCCATGTAGGTGCTACGTTAAATCATTTGTGTTGTTTTTTTTATCTCTGTTTATATTACACGTGCATTATCTTGCTTGCTAATGGAATCTATGTCTGCCTGGAATATAATAAAATAATAAATAATTACCTAAATATTTTTTTCGGACATCCAACACACAACGCCATTTAGTCCCAAGCTAAGCAGAGCTTGTGTTATGGGTATTAGACAACTGATACAAATAGATATATACTTTTTTTTGTAAATACGTAAATATTATACATAGAAAACACCCAAACTCCGAAACAAACATTTGTAGATCATACAAACATTTATTTGGTCCGACCCGGGAATCGAACACGAGACCTCATGATCAGCAGTCGCACACGCCAACGGTGAGACCAACGAGGCAGTCAAATATACCTAGACACTGGCTAATAAACTGATCTTATATTTCTGTTTGTTGACTCAGAACCAAATTTACTTTTTGCTTATAAATACCCTGATTTGGGTTTTAACAGTCTTGTATTTAATATATCAATATAATGTCAGACTAGCTGAACACTGCGATGTTACCCGCGATTATTGTCGCGGGACGAAGCTAGTCCAAAAAAAGTAGCCTAAGTTACTCCTCAGATAATCAGCTATCTGCCCTGTCCCGTCAAAATCGGTCAAGTCTTTCCAGAGATTACCCGAACATACAGACAGACAGACAATAATGATATTTTGGTATATGTATCGTCACTGACGAAAATTGTGTCATTGGTATCGTGTATACATATGCATTTATTAAAAAGCGGTTATTTTAATATTACAAACAGACACTTCAATTTTATTTATTTGTTAGTTTGTATTAGATAGGTACATAAATCAACGCCATTTTCTGTTTTTTTATTTAGCGACTTTGGGCTATTTTGAGGGGGCTTGATAAATGTATCAAGCCCCCTCAAAATATTCAGTTTTATTTTATTAGGACTAATCCCGCCTACATGCCCACCACTGTAACGCCTGTACACCATAGATCAACAGCAGTGACCCACGAACACACCGAGTTATGACTACTTATGACACTCGGGAAGTCCCAGGAAAAAAATAACTGTCTTGGAACTCGCAACGAAATTAATCAGAAGAAAAAACAGGAGGAGTTGGAAAATGCTAAGTCTACTACCCTCCTAAGCAAAGCGGGAGACAAAATGAAGTCAAAATAGGCAGACACCTTTTTTTAAACCGGGAAGCACCACGGATAAAATATTATGGGTCCTAAGTGAGCTATATTTGATTACTATAGTATGTATGGCAGAATTGCCCAGACGCACGGAAATTCACCGCAGTTGACACAACATCCCCATAGTAAACCGCCCCAGATGTCATTTGTAAGCTATTTAGCTTTGTGTTACGTTCATTGTACCAAAGACTACACTCCCAGAGGATATGATGAGTATGATTACAAATATTCAGTTTATAGTAGGCTGATTTAATGGAACGCAAAATCCTTAAAGTAAAACCAGAAAATTTATTTTATCCAGTACCTACGTATGCTATTTAAACCCTGTAAATGAGATCATAACAATTATTGATTCTAAAATATTACTGTTAAAAATAACACGCAAGCGACTTTTTCACATTTTCAGTCGTCATTTGTCAATGACATTTCATACTTCCACACACACAACTATACTTATATATCCAAATAAACAAAACAGTTCAATGAAATCAACACAAACATTATCTATGTGTGTATTGTGTAAACTTCATACGTTTATCTAAATGTGGGTGTAAATATAGAGCCCAATCTATTGATGTGTGAGTGATGTGAATTATCAGGAACTATTTATACAAATAGTACTGTATTTTCTAAAGAATACGGATGTTTTTCCAATAAGAGTGGGAATGATGAACTGCGATCCAGGTTATTCGAGTAATTTTCCAAAGAGTTTGTTTACATAACAGAACTGCGCAGTTGTAATGCTGTTATTAGATTGCGGATTTATACGGAAACGCGAAACCAATAGACAATGTCAAGGTCCCAATGGACGTCTTGCTAGACTTTATTTACTTACTTACTGTGAAGGTAAGTAAGTAAATAAACTTTTGCTAGAGGTACTAGTACAAGTAGTACAAGAGATATTAGATACAAACTGAAAATAAATATATATGGTAACTAGCTGACCCACTGTCTGCCTCCTGTTGCCCTTAGCGTGATAATTTTCCCTCATTTTTATAACAATGCCGCGGGACAAAGCTAGTCTAAAAAAAGTAGCCTAAGTTACTCCTTAGATCATCAGCAATCTGCTAGTGAAAGTCCCGTCAAAATCGGTACAGCCGATTTTTTACAGAGATTACTTAGAACAAACAGACAGACAGACAAAAAATTTAAAAAATACGACGTTTTGATATATATATGTATCGTGCATCTTCTACCGCATCTACTATGGGGAGTGCTCCGAGGAATTGTTCGGATTGATCCCTGCCGCCTCTTTCCGCCATCGTCCTACGCGACAAAACTTTCATCCCCATCATGTAGATGGTTGGCAGTCCACAACGGTGCGCTTTTCAAGAAACTTTCTGCCTCGCACAGCAAAACTGTGGAATGAACTGTCGCCTGCGGTATTCCCGGACCAATACGACCTTCAAACCTTCAAGAAACGAGCGTACTCCTTCTTAAAAGGCCGGCAACGCACCTGTGACGCCTCTGGTGTTGCGGGTGTCCATGGGCGGCGGTAATCACTAACCATCAGGTGATACGTCTGCTCGTTTGCCCCCTATTTAAATAAAATAAATAAATAAATAAATAAATATGTAGGTATATATGAATTTGGTAAAAATCGATTATTTTAATATTACAAACAGACACTGCAATTTTATTTATTTGTATAGATGAAATAGGAATAATTTTCCCCCGTTTTTGCGGTTTTTGTAATTTCTTTTTTTTTCTTTAATTAATATTCAGCTCGTTTTGGTTTAGTATAGGTGTATAGCCTTCTTCAATAACGGGGCTATTCAACACTGAGAGTATTTTTTAAATCGGACTAGCAGTTCTTGAGATAAGCGCCTTCAACCAAACAAACTCCTCAGTTTTATATTATTAGCAGAGATACTTACTTCTGCATTTACTACTAGGTATGTAAGTAAATAATAATGGGGGTAATGTTAGCTTATTACTATAAGCTACTATCCTACTAATATTATAAATGCGAAAGTTTGTAAGGATGGATGGATGTTTGGATGGATGTTTGTTACTCTTTCACGCAAAAACTACTGAACGGATTTGGATGAAACTTTACAGTAATATAGCTTATACATCAGAATATCACATAGGCTACTATTTGCCGCGATAACCGACATATACGCGGGCGGAGCCGCGGGCAACAACTAGTTTTATATATATTCTTAGCGACCCGCCCCGGCTTCGCATGGGCGCAATGCTGATACCAATTATATTACATAACTAGCTGAACCCCCGGGTGTTACCCGCGGTTATCGTCGTACCGCGAGTAACACCGCGGGGTTCAGCTAGTTAGTGACAATATTGGTAACTTTTAACCATGTTGTGTGGACAAAGTCCAACTTAATCTTAGATCGGTTTAAGCAGGAGATCCAAATGGAAGAAAAAATGAAACGATCATCAATCAAGGATGGATCAAGGAGGAGGAATCAAGGAGGATCAAAATGGAAATGACACCCAAAAAGATCCCCTAGGGGACTAGTGTGGGCTAAAATGCCAAATGCATCCTCCAGGGGATCTAAGCAGGGGATCGAAATTGAAAATAGTATAGTTTTTTAAGTATCTTATTACACTTTCAATAAAAAAAGAGTTAACAAAAAACGGCATAACTAAATTGAAAATTATACATAGAATTATGAAAAAAACCTAAAATAATTCTTTAAAACTTACAAAACTATTGTTTCAAATACAAATTTGTCAGGTGTGGGGTTCGAACCCACGCTCCCTCTCGGGAACCAGAGCTTAAATCTGGCGCCTTAGACCACTCGGCCAACCTGACTTGGGAAATATGGTTAAAATAATAGATAAGTATCCAAAAAACTTGGCATGTTGCCTTCAATTTCCTAATCCATTCATTAAATTATTCAAACATTGAACAATCATGCAACAATGATGAATCAATTCAACTGAAAATGAATGATAGTTTTGAGATATTTGTAACTTTTATATACCTATTCAAAAAAAAATTATACTAATGTTTTAAATTTTTAAATTTTGTGATGTTTTTATACTCATACAACTTCACAGGTTCTGATTGAATATTTTCAGTATATCAGATTTTTTGTAGAAACTGTAAATAATTTAAACTAACTGAAGTGCAACGCCATCTATACAATACATCGTAAAACAAGTATTAACTGCTGACGGTAACTTTTTCAGTACTTTGGTACGGTAACCTATTTTACAACATAGATGGCGCTAATAAGCTTCATTTATTTTGTAGTATATATTTCGTTAGTGCAAGAAGTTAAGCAGTTATTGTACTTACAGATATTAATTTAATAACTTTGCCCATCAGACAATTTTAAACATGCCTGATACTAAATATTCATTTACTGTTAGATTTATGTTGTAAAACTATTTTATACTAGCTAAACCCCGAGGTGTTACCCGCGGTTAATGTCGACCCGCGGGAAAAAGCTAGTCCTTAAAAGTAGCCTAAGTTACTCTTTAGATCATCAACTATCTGCTAGTGAAAGGCCCGTCAAAATCAGTACAGCTGTTCCAGAGATTACCCGGAACAGACAGACAGACAAAAATTGTAAATAAATAATAATAAATGAATGTATAAACGGTACAAATACCATTACATTTTTTGTATTTGTATACTCACTAAACATACACTCCAATTTTATTTATTTGTATACTTTTATTTATTAAATTTAGTTTCGCCAGAAGCTAGACCGGGTAAAATGCAATCTTTACAATTAAATAAAATTGTAATGTCTGTTTGTAATATTAAAATAACCGCTTTTTAATAAATGCATATGTATGTATACCCGATACATGTAACAAAATAACACTTTTTTCAATTTTTGTCTGACTGTCTGTTCGGGTAATCTCTGGAACGGCTGGACCGATTTCGACGGGACTTTCATTGATAGGTAGCTATAATATAGGGAGTAACTTAGGCTACTACTTATTACATTAGCTTTGCCCCGCCGCTTCACCCGCAGTACGATAATAAGCGCGGATAACACCGCGCTGTTCAGCTAGTTTAAATTTAAAACTAGCATAAAGGTCCTACTAGTCAGTTTCAAGTTTAGGAAGAAAGTGTGTCGTCTGTGTGATAATGAATGATGATGATGATAATGATGTAACTCGGAGGCACTATCGTAATTTCTCTATGACCTCCATTGGAACCGATGTCCACTGTTCTGCCCTACTAAGCGCAAAAGCTGTATCTCAAAAAAATCAAAAAAATATTTTTGTGCCGTCGGATAGCGTTTAAAAATACGCATCTGATGAAATAAGCGTTTTAGCGATATCGTGCTTAAAACATGTAAATAAACCTTAAGAAAGTTTTCCCTATCTCAGTTTTTAACCGACTTCAAAAAAAGGAGAAGGTTTCTCAATTCCATCGTATATTTTTTTATGTGTTTTCGCGTATAACTACCTCGTTTATGAACCGATTTTGATAATTATTATTTTATTGGAAAGAAGATGTCCCGAAGGTGCTACCATGATAAGGACATTAACATCTGCTCATGGAATGAATCCAAGAGAAATCGAGTGGAACCTCGAACTCGATTTTATTTTTGTTAAAATTGTACTTATATCTTCAATCGCTAAGGGTTTTAGAGGTAATCGTACATCAATATTATATAGGCAACCAGCCGTATATTTGAATACCGTTAAATCTCTGAAATACGACAACAAATTATGCTAAGCCGATTAGCGGTAACTATAACTTACTGTCATAACTCGTAGTATTTTTGTGCTTACTTTATCCGGAAATCGTTTTGGTTTGCGGTTACGGTTGCAGTAATTAATAAAGGAAAAAATAATAATGAAGGATAAAACCATACTGACGATCATTAAGTAGGGAGTGATCCTCCGGGTAGTGGACCAATTGATTTTTAATCTATACTAATATATAAAGCTGAAGAGTTTATTTGTTTGTTTGTTTGAACAAGCTAATCTCAGGAACCGCCGGTCCGATTTGAAAAATTCTTTCAGTGTTAGATAGCCCATTTATCGAGGAAGGTTATAAGCTATATATCATCACGCTAAGACCTACAGGAGCGGAGCAACAATGAAGAATGTAACAAAAACGGGGGAAAATTATCACGCTACGGGCAATAGGAAACGCAAACGAGGTTGCGTGGGTCGGCTAGTCTAATATTATAAAGAGGAAAGATTTGTACCTATGTTTGTATGTTTGTAATGAATAGGCTCAAAAAGTACTGGGCCGATTTAAAAAATTTTTTCACCAATAGAATGCTACATTCTTCCAATTTGACATAGGCTACATTTCATTTTGAAAAAATTAGGGATCCTTGGTAAAATTTGAACAATGTAACCGAAGGTGTAGAAAAATGAGTCCTAAAATGTCTTTCGTCGAATGCGCTGCCGAAACTATTAGCGATAGAACAAAATAATGTACAACAATATTGAAGAACATCATAATGTCTACAAAAAACTCCGCGGTAGCATATGTCCAACTATTGTAGTTATGTCACTACAACAACTTTTTTCATTTTAAACATTAATGAAAATGCTAACCAAATCCAAACCATGCTATTTATGTGTTTATATTAATCCTCATCCAAATAAATTATTTTATGGTCAAGACCATTTAACTACATATAAAATAGTTTTTAAATTATTTAAATTGGACTTTCCATTCAAAAGATATTACGAATTAAAAAATTCAAACAGTAAACAAAACCGCCACAGCGCTCGATCCGCAAAAACGGTCCGCTGGGGCAGCTCTTACAAGACACTTCGCTGGTCATCTGGGACGAGTGCACCATGAGTCACAGGGCGCACGTGGAAGCCGTGGAGCGCACGCTGAGAGACATCCGAAGCTCAGACCGTATAATGGGGGGCGTGACGTTTGTTTTAGCTGGAGACTTTCGTCAAACATTACCAGTTATAACAAAAGGTACTCGAGCTGACGTTATTCGAGCTTGCCTTAAATCATCAACTTTATGGCAATCGATTGAAACTCTTAATCTGCGCACAAATATGAGAGCACATTTAAGTGACAATGACGATAATAATTTCTCACAAAAACTTCTAAAACTTGGAGACGGAAAATTACCGTCTCCGGTTGCAAACAGTCCCCAGGTATTGTTGGATAACGAATTGGGTCAAATCGTTCAGAGTCTAGAAATTCTTGTGGACACAATATATCCGGACATACAAAATCTTACGGAGAGAAATTTCAATTGGCTCTGTTCGAGAGCGATAGTATCCCCGCGAAATGAATCGGTTAATGAGATTAACAAAATTATTATGGAAAAAGTACCCGGTGAATTTAAATCTTACAAATCTATTGACACAGTATGCAACATCGAAGATACAGTGCACTATCCACAAGAATTTTTAAATTCCCTGAATCCTTCCGGCTTGCTGCCCCACGAACTACAATTAAAGGTAGGCACTCCCGTAATGCTGCTGAGAAACCTATGCCCTCCCAGCATGTGCAATGGCACGAGACTTCTGCTGAAGGAATTGCGGGAGAACGTCATAGTAGCCACTATAATCACCGGGGCCGCGGCCGGACAGCTCGCCCACATACCGCGGATCCGCGGATCGAAAAACATCATTTGCCCTCACAATAAATAAGTCCCAGGGTCAAACATTTTCGATGGTTGGCATCGACCTAAGAAAAGAATGCTTTTCTCATGGACAACTATATGTTGCCCTTTCTCGAGTGGGATCTCCTGAAAATCAATATATTTTGTTGCCATCTACAAATACAACTGCCAACGTAGTTTACAGTGAAGTTTTAAGATAAAAACTGACAAATATAAAAGTAAAAAACGTAAATCTACCTTAATATTATATCTGTAAATAATGTAAAAGTAAACCTGTAAAATAAAAAATACTAAAATTGTAAATTATTAAGTAATAATAAGAATGAAAATGATTAATGACAAACCCTTTTTTAATAAAACAAAAAAAACACAAAAAAATATATAAAACCAAAATAAAAAGCACAAAACAACAAAACCAAACAAAAAAAAAAAATTGTAAGGAAAATACTAAATAATGATAGGCAAGTTTCTATCGACACGAACAAAAATTTCTTTGAAATACCTAGATGTATAGGTAGATACATTTTTAGTTGAAAGTTGTCAACGTTTAATTTAGACTGTATATATTTTATTCGACTCTGCTTTTATTCTAATTACTTAAAAAAACATAGTAAAAATGTATATAATATCCTATGTAAATATTACTTATTTAAGTGCCCGCCAATTAAACCATCAAAGAAATTGAACATAAATAGACTCACATACAAATATAACTGTGGGGTTTTTTTAAATATATAATTAATAAATAATATTTTTTTAATAAATAAAAATATTTGTGAAAAACTGTTTTTATATCCAAATTTCCAAAAATAAATAATTGTCTACCCCGTGCGAAGCCGGGACGGGCTGCTAGTACATTATAAAGGGATTTATTCCTGCTATTTATAAGACATTCATGTCATTACCTGTATGTTTTCGTTATGAATATAGTAGTGATTCAGATGTCGATCTTCGAGTTTCAAGATACGACAATGCAAAAAATCTCTGGCTTGAATTAGTCAATCTTCACATTATTTGGACGCTAAAACTTTAGACTTTTGCCGAATCCATCTACATCGAAAGTAAATTTCAATTCAGGAAGCAGAAACCATGAATAATTCTTTCATTACATTAACATGTGTGCCAATTACTATTTAACAAAAACACCACTTTAGAATTCTTTTCTCAGGCAGTTAGTAGGTACCTACTGCAGGAATAATTGTTAAAACTAAAGAGATGACTGTACATTTTGGAGTGAACTCCCTACATTTGACTAGTCACATTTCATAGAAATTTTTGCTTCTTCAAATATTTTTTAAATACATTAGAAAAATGCAACTAAAATACTTCATAAATATAGTTCATTTGTTTATTTCTTTTGTAATAGTATATGTATTTAGTTAGTTAGTAGATTTTTTTTTGTATGCAGGCATGGTAACTCAAATTTTAATTTCATAATTACTAAACGGTAAAGTATCTCATAAATTAGGTAAATCCACGCACATTTTTGATAATTTATCTATTAAAATAAAAAATATATACAATTTAATACATAACTTTGATTTAATAAGCAAGAAAATCAATATATAAAGTAAAAAAAAAAACTACTTGTACAAAACGTCAAGTATCTCGAAAATAGCTCTCACTGAGATACCGCTTTTGGGCTTTGTGGGGCAGAGGTTTATACAGTGTGACATGCCTAGCAGTTAGGTCCATGTCATGATAAGCCGCTCTTACAATAAAAACTGTGTGTGTGTGTGTGTGAACTGGATTGTATGTAGCGATTTCGCGGTAAAATAATGGCGTTCAATCAGCATCCGCATTTTTGTCTATGTTAAATATAATGTTTCGGTTCTACTAATTGTTAAGTTAAACAATGCTCTTATTACCCTGTTAAAAATGATTTAGCAGTAGATTTCTATGTTGAAGTCATTTTTTTCCGAAAAAGAACAAACAGACTAAACAAAAAAGAAAAACAAGCTAAATTATCGTCGGCAATATGGCCGAAATGATTCACGCGTGATCTTCTAACGGACATCACACACCTTTTGGATGAGGCGGTGACCTTTTATTGACAGGCATGGGCAGTCTTTTGCCATCAACCTCGACATGGCTAGGCCTTCAATAGTGTTGGCACCAGTCTCTAGTATATACATTATAATCTATGGTTGGCACCATTTGCTTCCAGTTCAAACCAAACTCTGCAATTGGGTCGCCGCCTTGCTGCACTAGCGCCAAAAATGTAAGTACAAGTTTTTTTCAAAAGATATTAATGTTCTTAACCAACAAAAAAATGATTTCCCTCGATTTTGCAAAATTCGCGTGCCCCTAAAGACGACGTTACAAAAAAAGCCCTGAGTTATTGCTATTCATTTAAATCAACAACTTTGCTATAAACCGTAAAGACATTTAAACACCGTCTTCTAAATGCTTTGTTGTTAGTATTTACAGTGTGTGGGCGTAGGGGAGCCGTTATTTAGTGCAACTAAACACGGACCAGGTGCGCTATGGGCACTCCGTCTGATGGCGAAAAGAATTGGCATGTTATCATGCTCACAGAATAAATGCACTGAAGTCGCTTATTGCGCTTAGTTTAATATTTTTTTTTATATTTATATTATTTATTCGAAGGTAACTCTGTTTGTCTGTAGGCTTTCATGTCTAAATCGTTGCACCAATTTCAATGTTTGGAGATACTTTTTTATCGCAATAATCAACAAGACGAGAAGCGGGCATGGCCGCAGGCAGAAGCTACTAAATGCATAAATTGTTATTAGTAAATAAAAAACAAGTAAGATAATACTGTATTTAATCAAAAATATGCCTTTAAAGTGACCAACGTTACCAGAGTCATAGCGCCGGTTATTTTAGTTCCAGCATTACAATGATCTGCGAAACATTGGCAGACTGTCTCGAGGTGGTCCTCATTATCCGCCTTGTAACAGTCCCGGTGATGACGTACCCAGCCACACGTGCGCGTCACTCGGACTTCCGGCTCATAATGTTTGTGGAGAACTGGAAAAGGACATTTTTATTTAACTACCCATCGACATTTTTGACCCGACTTTCAAAAAAGGAAAAGGTTTTATTTTTTTAGAGGTTTTATTTTATTACAAACCAGGATGAGATAAAATGGATTATTATTAAAAAGATAAATCCATACGTTGGACGACATCTCACCAACAGGGAAAGGGGTTAAAAACGCTAGAAACTTCTCCCAATGATGCAGGAGCATCTCAATAGGCCGCCATAGTGTGGGTCACCATGCTGCATTTTTGCATTGTCTGCATTCGCAATGAGTATGTTGAGCGTTTGAGAGTTAATAGAGAGGACAAACAAATCGCAGAAAAAGGGAGTTGAGTGGCAGTTGCTCCACCGACAAGGGCCTGTCCCTTAAATTGAGAGAGGGAGATGGCGAGCACTACTTTTGGATTCTACTTATGCTTTCCATCAAGCAGAGTAAAGTCACTTTGGCAGGTTCATAAAAAATGCCACTCTTCGTATACTTACTGGTTTGAATGATCTTTCTGCAGAAGAACTCTTGATTATTGTTGGAAACGACACCATGACCGCAAGTGGTGTACGGGAGAAAGTTACGCAGCGTCTCCTTATCGTAGATCGAAGGGTCTAAGCACATCGAATTATTCTTACTCGAGCATTCGTAACATTGGATAGAATCGGCTAGAAGTGAAATGAATATGGTGTAATATTAATATATGGTTTATTGCGGCATTATCTAATAGACGCACAGCGGAGACTAGATATGGTCAACAAGAACACATACTCTCATAAATAGCTTTACGCTTCACTCAGTTCCGAAATGTTGGCGATTTGTCGCGGCAATATCAAAATATGGTGGAGTTTTGCATAATATTGTGTGTGTGTAGTTATTGTTTTTTTTTTCTTTTGTTATTGTATGTATTATGGCACGCATATGTAAAATAGCTTTATGTAGTATCATTTAGTACCAATTGAAAATCTACGTCTGACCTTATGTCTAACACAATATTCAACTTTGTCCATTTTTAGACCTGCAAAATTGTTGTATGTTATCTTTTATCACTTTCATTGACAAAATAAATTTATTTTTTTCTTCTTTCTTTCTGTAATAATATGTTTTTTATTTAAAGTCTGCAATACGTCAGCTACGTACCGCATAATTGACCCTTCGGCCACATTGAAAACCAATGACTTGCGATATGACTGCTCGGATAGCGCAGTGGTTTAAGCGCTAGCTTTTCCGTTTTCTACTGAGTTGATTCTGTGGATTCCTCGCGATTGGATAACACTTTGTGTAATTTGTTGTTCTGATATTGCGTGCTCTTTGTGTTCATTTTATGTATATGTTTGTAAAGTCCCCCGCGACACTGGACATCTAATATCTTTAAACGAGCGATTCTTGTACCTATATCATTACATATCTATATCTATCTTCTATTCTTCTAAAAATTTCGTGTCAGGATGTATGTTCACGATAAACTCCGAGACTACTGAACCAATTTTTATCAAATTTTGTAAGCATCTGTAATTTGGTTCAACTTGGGAGATAGGGAAGTTTTTATATCAATTATTGATCTCAATATTTGTTATTGCAAATCAAATGTTTATTATACGACTTAAGTGTGTATGTATGGGTGTCCTAATAGATGGTGGTTTGGCATATAAGTTGCACAGATATACGATAGATGGCGCGACAAGTTTTGTATTAAAAAAAACATGATCGGACTTTTTTTGTTCGCGAATGTAAACGACTTGTGGGAAGCCTATGTGCATAATTATTAAAACAAGTTTTTCAGAAATGTATAAAATATTTACAAAAAAAATGTGGCGGTACGAAGTTCGCCGGGTCAGCTAGTCACTACATATCTTCCGCCGCGTCTGTCTGTCCGTCTGTTCGCGATAAAAGATTAAAAGGTGCAGCACGGATTTTGATGTAGTTTTTACCAAAAGATAGAGAGATTTTTGAAGAAGGTTTTCGTATATAATTTGTAAAAAATTTGAGTATATTATCCAAAATATAACGATTTGTTAAAGACATCAGAAAATGTTGTATGCAGGGGGTTTCTAGGGCGACAAATCGATCGATATAGCTAGAAATAAATTTTAGAAAATTTACCAAAAAATAAATACCAAAAATAATAAAAGAAACATATATAGTAGACACTTAAGGTTTGGAAAAAATTGTCCCTCGGAGTTGCAAATTCGTAACACTTCGCATTAATAGCATTAGGTTTTCAATATAAAAGTGCTCTATCCCCAAATATTTTAGGATGGTTGGAATTCGTAGTATTGAAAAGAGTTTAAGCTGGTTCCACTTTAAACCAGGCGCATGTCTTACACCTGATCTTATATAGAACCCCTTTTAAATAAACCACCTTATCTTATTTCTTCATTTAATTATCTTATTCTTTAACTTAGTGGTGCAGTGGTAGCGAATACAACTACTGTGATTGAGGTCTCGGATTCAATTCCACACACACATAAGAATGAGTGCATATAAATATGGTATGTGGTATATGGTATACTATAAAGTTTTTAATTTAATGGTGGAATTTCAACAGTAATGGCTCGAAAGACCACTCAAAGTAGGTCAAGGATTATAAAATTGAAAAAAAAAGACTCTCTTATTAAAATAGTTTACTTAACATTAAGCAAAATAAAATATCGATAATCGATGAAAACGTCTGACTTGAATAATAGACATTTTAATGCACAAGCAACTGGTTTCCCAAAACATAATGTGTATGATAAACAGTATTTGTGTGTAATTCTACAAGAAATTATTTTGTACTATGACAGACTAATATTTTATTCTATAGTTTTAGTAGCATACTTTATATATAGCGCACATTGTTTTTAAAAATGTTAGCATGCTCGTTTTCTCAAAATTTATAAAAAACTAGCTGACCCGACGAACTTCGTACCACCATACTTTTATATCACAAAAAAAACTACCGTTAATCTTTGATTTTCTTCTATACAAACCTTGTTTTATTAATAACGAACATAGAGAAACATAATTATCCAGTTTGTGAAGTTATGCGCGTATATACATCTCGGGGATTGATTTTTATATATATAGATATTATTATTATCAATAACCGATATCAATTCAGTTTATTAAGGCTGTCCTACGATTTTACATGGGTCTCCTACTCAGTACCAAAGTTATTATGTTATATTTGTTATTATCTACAGTAACGACATAATTTAAGTAAGATCCACAGACTTGACAGCCTTTTAAGCATACTATTATAGATCTGTGGTGAAAGTAGACCATTTTTTCCTTTACCGTAAAAACTAGAATCTACATTATAACCAAAACCAGAGACCACGACTCTAGCCGCCCGCGAGAAACCAATTTGCTACCATTGCCTAACAGCTTAAATAAAAAACAAACCACATACCGTTTTTAAAACAAATAACAAACACAAACAGGAATAACACTTCAACGTAATCCCTAAACATTTTAAAAAATAAAACAAAAAAATAAAAATAAAGTCAAGCGCGTTCTTTCACTGACAGTGGATATCGAAGTGTTTGCAATAAAATTGTGACATTTAGTTGTGATGTGCGGACGTATTCTAGCTAAGAGAACACGATCGACACAAACAATTAAAAGGTCAATAGAATAAGTACAGAACAAAATATTTAATTACAGAAAACCTTGTGCTCTTACGATTAATCGGAGTTTCAATGAATTTGTGCCTGCTAGAACTATGTTTCGCAAAGTTTAGAGTTGAATGGTAGCCTGGACCCCATTTTTTTTTCTTCCGAACCTTATCCCAAGATTATATGGGGTCGGCTACAACTAGTTCCACCCAGTTTTACCTGAAGAACAGTTTTTACACGGAGCGACTGGCATCGGACCTCCGCAACCCTGAGGGTAGAAACTGAATTCGTAGGTTGAAACTAGTGTCAGTTTATGGGCACTGACTTTTCAATAACGATTACCATAGTTGTTCATGGCAACCGGGACCGACGACTTAACGTGCTCTTCGAGGCACGGGCGTGTTTATGTCACCGCCAAACTTCCATGCTCCGGGCTGGCGGTAATAAGAATTTCATATTCGAAAAAACCAATACATTACTTTGGCCCGACTCGGGAATCGAACCCAAGACCTCTTGAATGGCAGTCGCATACGCGAACCGCCAGACCAACGAGGCAGTCAATTCAGTTATTCAAAGAAAAGTAATTTTTAGTGGTCCAGATGTTTGGGTCATTTTTATCTTCAGTTTGGTCCAGGATCTGCATCCACATATAAAAATCTACAGTTTAATACGTAAAGCAAAAGCCCGTACCCCTTTCTACGAAAATTATCCGAACAGAGGAGTATGAAATTTGGAGTCCAGAAAGATAAAAAAACCGACCGTTGAAAATGTTACTAAGTACAAGAATTGGGTAACTTAGTCAAAATAAAAACATGTCCGTTTATATTTCAGCATTTTTTTAAACTGTGGTAATATTTACTCGGCATTGAATAGCCGCCCATCAGAATGGTTTTGAACAATGCTGGTTGGTGAAGAAAGAAATAGTTACAGTTGGAGGAGGTTAGTAAGAGGGAGGAATTTCGCAGAAGGAGGCGGCGGAGAAGGCCCGGGAGGACGACCTCCACTCGGACCCGATCCGCCGCCGCGCCGGCGAACCGGGCGGCGGAGGCGCGCCTATCAGCGCCTCATGCCGCCCTGAGTGTGGCCGCGGATGGTGGGGACGGGTTTTCCCCTCCATCCGCTTTAGTGGTCACCCGCGAGGGGGCAACGTTACGCGTGTGCCGTACGTTGCCTAAATTGAGAATTTAACTAGCAGACGGTGCCCGCTTCAGTGCGGGCTGGCGCTGGGAGGGGTCCGGATGTGTTAATAACAGCAGTTCCCGGATCCCTCCCGTCTCAGGCGCAGAGTGGCACACCGTGTGGTTTTAGTCGGTTCGATTCCGACACACCGCCCCGCCGCAAACCCCGGCGGGGTGACGGCCCGAGGGGGTTTCCACACGTAAAAAAAAAAAAAAAAAAAAGTTTAGTAAGAGGGTTGTTGAAAGAAGTCATTCTTATTATAATTTTATTTTCGTAAAATGATTAATATTTTTTAAGTGCAGATTTTTACAGCAGGAGTGTGTAAAATTAGAGAGCTGCTTCACCTTGTTATTTTTTTCTTATACTAAAAACATGTACCTAGTAGGAAATTAAAAAAATACACATTTATAGCTCAGGAGTGTTTAACATGTTTGTAAGTTCGAATCAAACTGTCTTGAGAAAGCTAGCTTAAAACAATACTAATAAATAAGGTAGTAGAGGTAAAAAAGAAACTAAAAGAAATATTCTTGTTTTATATATTTTATATAAGTGTATAAATAAATATTTACATATTTAATGTAAGTATCTGAAGTGACATCGGCGATGATAACCTTTGCATTAACTCGATTGGATTATCTTATAAAAATGACATTCGATTAATTTAACAACTTAACTACCAAAAACAAAACACTCAGAGACACTTCATTACAAATCAGTCATTTTTCGAATTTAGAATTCGAAATTCGATTTTCAAACATTCCCTCTCCATGTTTTAAATGCTGCGATGACAGCGGCAAAAGTGGCCAGAGCTGTCATCTTGACGTTATCCATCGATGTTGCCGCATTGCATAAATCGCCGAAGCATTGACATACAGTCTCTAAATGATCACTGTTATCTGCCTTGTAGCATCCCTTTTTGTGTTTAACCCAACCACACGTCCTTGTGATACGAACTTCAGGAGTTTTGTCAAAGTGTAAAACTGCAAGAATAAAAAAAAACAGTATTGAGGTTATAAAAAAAGGTTTCGTATTTTTTTCGCGGTATAATTTATCTATTTTCCGGAATTGATTACCTTCTGAATGAATTGCGGTGTTTTTAATTCGCACACAGCACAGCGCACTAGGAAGAAGTCGAAACTCCAAGTTATTCAGTTACAAATACTAGTCTGAGTGTTTTTCTTTACTCTTGTCACTGGGCAACGTGTGTGAACAATCCACCACGGGGATGGTGGTGATGGCGTTCATTCTGGGTATGTGCATTTCTAAGCAGTAACAACTAATACTCTTTTTAGTTTACGTAGTATATCTTGGGGTATTATTTCTTTCCGATCTATCTCAACTTTCTTAAACGTACTATCGTGTTAATAAGAAAGTAAACTGGGATAATATGAACAATTATTATGAGTTATTACCCAGAATAAGGACGTAGCCACGCACTAATAAACACAGCTACATTATTTAATCATATAATGGGAGCCGTATTGTGCCGCAGGAATTAGCCAATTATGCAGGTGTACCATTACAATGGGCCTGTGAACATATGAATAGGAACAACGGAATATCTTCCTATGTGGTGACAAAATAATACCATGATAATATAAAAAAAGTTATAACATAAATATATAGGTATATCAATTACTAGCTGACCCATGTGACTTCGTTTGCGTCTCTTTTCAGTCATGCTCGGCTCCTATACGTCTAAGCATGATCTTATCTTGCCACGCCGGCAGAACACACATTTGAAAATAAAAAGAATTTCGGTTAGAGTTAGATAGTTTCGGCTTTCATCGGGAGCAACCAGGCGACATGAGAATTATTATATATTAGGTATATTAATGTGGCGAATTCCAGTGTAGATAGATTAGGAATATAGAGTGTCACCCTTATTCATCCCACGAGTGCCGTAAGAGTCGACTAAGGGAGCGTTCGTAAAAGGAGAAGCTTTCCCGAAGGAAACCAAATTCAACTTTTTTTCTGGTTTTAAAGACTCCCACATAGAAACATATCCTGTCTCAGGTAGGATTTTACAAACTAACATGAAACGGAGACAAAGAAAACCTAGAATCAGAACAATAATTCGTGAATCACTCTGAGTGATTGTTGCGCCCTTAGAGGATGAAACTCATGCAACGCACTAGAAAGCGGTCAAAACTCCAAGTTATTCAGTTACAGATACTTACTAGTCTGAGTGATTTTCCTACAGAAAGCGTCTTTGCTCTTATCACTGGGCAATGTGTGTGAACAATCCACCACGGGGATGATGGCGTTCATCCTGGGTATGTGCATCTCTAAGCAGGCGGAGTTGTTGGCACTGTTGCATTCGAAACATTTTATGGCGTCACCTGAAAGAAGAGAATCAGGGTTCTATGTTAATGTTTTTTTTTTATATTAAACGATTACTGTCGCCTATGGGTGTCTATGCAACCATTCTATCGACAACGAGGTCAAAAGAAGGGTAATATTTTTGCAGTCTTTGTATATTTATACGTTCCACCGCACCGTAGCGCTTTTAATGAATGAGGTGTCAATAGATTATTAACAATAATATACATTTTATTAAAGTTTTTTACGTAGTTTGTTGTTCGTAATGAATTTTTCAAATAAACTCATGCTCGCATATAAGTGTAATATTAATTTAGAGTTAAAGAGAACACAAACAATGATATTGTTTTTATGTTGTACTTAATTGTTTTAAATGATCATAACTGTTTCGACCTTCTGTACGATACTCGTAGGTAGGTACTAATTCAAGATCAAATGAATTGTGACGTAATTAAACATAAGCTGTCTTAGTTAATTCTTGTTAACGTAATGCAAATACCTAAGGTATCCTTAGAAAATAAATACATAATTTGATATGAGACGTAACTTTTTAAGGTATTCAATTTAAAACCAGCGATATGCTTTAGATTTCAAGCTAATGTTCAACAAACTGCTAAACGGGATGACCCTTTATTGACAACCAATGTACCTATGCCCACAAAATTAACGCATATACCATCTTTTTTGCTAGATAGGTACTAATAATATTGTTTTCCTATCTTTAAAAACAATTAACAAGGGACAAACATTTCAATTGGTTCAAATGATTGTATTAGCCCGCCTTTGCTTAATTTGACATCTATATTCACATGTAAACATAATTTTAAATTACTTTCACCCATAAAATAAACAATGCATAAATATACGAAATGATAAAACATGCAGACATCATGGTAAGTAAGTACCTATAGCGACAATGAATGGAACGAATGAATTTATCAACCGCCCACTCAAGTGAGAGAAGTCATTGATCTCACGCTGTGAAGAAATGAACGATAGTACTCACATATATTAAACAACATTAAGGGCAGCATAACACTTATTACAATATTATTTAAACTTCCACACGCCATTATTGTAACAAACGCCTGCCAAATTGTTTATAGCAACAAATTATTGATTACTACTTTGTGATTAAAAAATTTCACGGCGCTTAATAGGAACTTTTGTTTTTTGTAGGTTAAAAAAAAATGTAACAAATTGTATGTTTTGTTTAAAATTCGTTCAGCTTGTCCAGGGATCTCTTGCAAACTGTTTTATTGTGTCGTTTAACTTGAGTTTATAAGTCGGTCAGCGATTGTTAAGCTTCGTCTAACACACAAAGGGTACAACCGGTTTTATTCAGTTCTAATGTTCAGAGTAGAAAGGTGTTCAGTGTATAAAGGATACTACAATAAAGATCGCATCGTGATTTGGTGGTGCATTCTTGTAATAACTGATTTGGCATTCATGGTTTACTAGTTTCGTATTGATACAAAAATTAGTTGAATAGTGTCTAATAGGCATTACTTACCTACTGGATGGTTAATATTTTTATCCGCAGGTTGTATAATAGGTAGTAAGACTTATAGGAATTGATACAGAAACAAATCCTAAGCTTTTTCTTAGTTATTACCTATACGCGTGATTATGAAATTATAGTTGACTTTTAAGTAATGAAAAAATTGTCTTAAGATGGTTTAATAATATTTTTGTTAAAACCAATTAATTGATTAAATTTTGATGCTGCTATAAATATAGTTAAATTAGTAGGTCTAGGTAGGTACCAAAACTATTCAAAGGAACTGACATATTTCAGTAATAATAATATTTCGGTCGTCTTACACACAACGCCATCTAGTCCCAAACTAAGCAGAGCTTGTACTATGGGTAACAACATGATTAATTTATATATATATATATATATAAATAGATTAAAACACTCCTTTGGATCATATTACGGGCACACAGGGATGTTGAAAAAAGCTAGCGTGTTAGAAACTGTTATAAATGACTAGGTGTGCCTGCTACTTCGGGACATTTGGATTTTCAAGTTATTGTTAATTTGTCACCGTTTAAACCTTCCTTGGACAACGACAAACATTTCAAAACCAAAATCAGCTAAATCGGACCAGTCGTTCTCGGGTTTTAGCGAGAAAAACGAACAGCAATTGATTTTTATATATAAGAAGAAGAAGATGATACAAAGGATTGGTCCGATTTGAAAATCGAACCCGAGACCTCAGCAGAGTAGTCGCATGCACTACTGTACAATACCAATGAGGCAGTCAAAATCCTATCCTAACAAAATCATAAATATTCGTAATACATAGGTTGCCGTGATATCCGACATATACGCGGGCAGAGCTGCAGTGCAAAAAACTAGTCTATACAAATAAATAAAATTGGAGTATCTGTTTGTAATACTAAAATAACCGCTTTTAAACCAATGCATATGTATGTATACACGATACATATACCAAAAATGTAGTTAAAAAATTTTTGTCTGTCTGTTTGTCTGTCTGTTTGTTCCGGGTAATCTCTGGAACGGCTGGACGGATTTTGACGGGACTTTCACTGGCTGATGCTGAGCTGATGCTCCAGGGAGTAACTTAGGCTACTTTTTTTAGACTAACTTTGTCCCGCGGCGTTACTCGCGGTACAACAATAACCGCGGGTAACACCGCGGGGTTCAGCTAGTGTGACATAAGAACGGAAGATACCTAAAATGAATGGTCTTGTTGGCGAGGAAACCGTCAGCGAAAATTATGACCTCCCTGCTTCGTGGGAGGCATGTTATTAAGAAAGTCAGCCACTTCCATGTAAATAAGGACAAGTGGAAATAGTTTTGAACGAATTAGACACAAATACAGGTAAAACTGTTATTTAAAGGCGGCAAGGACAATGTGAATCCATACCAATATTATAAATTCACTAGCTGAACCCCGCGGTGTTACCGTAAGACAAAGTTAGTCTTAAAAAAGTAGCCTAAGTTACTCCCCGGATCATCTGCTACCTGCTAATGAAAGTCACGTCAAAATCCGTCCAACCGTTCCAGAGATTACCCGGCACAAACAGACAGACAGACAGACAGACAAAATTTTTTTTAACTACATCTTTGGTATATGTACCCTGTATACATACATATGCATTTAGTTAAAAGCGGTTATTTTAATATTACAAACAGACACTCCAATTTTATTTAGTTGTATAGATGTATAGATAAGTAACTCTCTCTATCTGTCTGTCTGTTACCCTTTCACTGCTAAACCGGATTGAATGATTTTGGATATAGAAATAGAACCGATAGAGCAAACCGCGGGCAAAAGCTAGTATATAATACAAAACACTGAATAATTTTGATATTACGTATTATTTTTGTTCTTTTAGAAGATACTAGTTGTTGCCCTCGGCTTCACCCGCGTTTATGTCGGTTGTCGCGGCATATAAATGCCTATGTGTTATTCTGATGTATAAGCTATATTATTGAAAAGTTTCATGCAAATCCTTTCAGTAGTTATTGCGTAAAAGAGTAACAAACATCCATCCATACATAATAACTTTCGCGTTTATAATATTAGTCGGATGACTGGAGGAATTACCTTTGAGCAAAAGCTTGGTGATAAAGCAAAAACATAAAATAAGTATACAACATCTACCTACGTTTCTGTTTGTAAAACGGATATACATATTTATCTGTGGTGACGCATAATGTCAGTTATACGAAACAGATTTTTGTTGCATCTAAATCAAATGTTTCCACTCTCTGAGGAGGTTTGAATAGTCGAAGTATTAGTTAGACATTCGACCGCTGTGCATTTCGACCGAGTTATTTGAGTAACATTTTTTTTTTTTTTTTTTTTATGTTTGGCCCTGCCAAAATGAGTTTACTCTGCCTGATGGAAAGCATGAGCAGAATCCAAGAGTGGTGGTCACCATACTGCGAATGCAGACAATGCAACAATGCAGCATGGTGACCCACACCATGGCGGGCTAGTGATGCTTCTGCATCATTGGGCCTCCGGTCTCGCACTCACCAACGAAACACGACAGCATGATCGCTGTCATTTTACGCTGATCTTCTGTGCGAGGGTAGTACCGCCCCGGTCGAGCCGGCCCGTTCGTGCTGAAATCAGCGTGGCTCTACTACCTGTAAACATTTCATTGAATGTAGTAAGATTTGAAATGTCTTCTCCCTCTACCCCAAAATAGGGGACATTTTTGAGTGGAACGAACTAACACTGGTATAACAACACCGGTGTTTCAATGACTGCCTTCGAATCTGACGACTCGAGCGGCAAAGATACAAGATGGCAAAGTTTCCAAGTAAAATCGGCATTCTGTTACTAGTTGAAGATTAATTGGCTAAAATCAAGACTTCAAAAATTTATTTATGGAATGGCAACAACATAATCTAAGGCGCTTTTCAGTGCGGCGCGGATGCTTTACGTAAATTTGTTTAAAATTTAATGTACGATTTTCTCTGAATTGCTTCTTTTATAAATTAAAATTTAAACCTTTTGAATGGGGTCAGAATAATCTTAACATTGCTTAAAACAATTTTTACCACCTCCAAGGCGTAGATCAATATTACGGAATGTAAGTAATGAAGTGAAACCTTACTGAGATACTACTGTATTGAAGAGAAAGAGATGAGTAATCAGCAAACTGTGTAGAACTAGTACATGATAATAACTAGCTTTTACTTGCGGCTTCGTTCGAGTTAAAAGTTTATTTCTCATTCTTGATAACAGATGGCGCAATAACTCGGAAGCATTTGTATCGGAGCTCGAGTGGTTTCTATGTATTATTTGTATATATTTACGTAAAAAGTATTATAGTATTCTATCAGTCAATCTAGTTTTCACAGCACAAGCTCTGCTTCGTTTGAAACTAATCGGTGTCGTGTGTTAGATGTCCAAAATATTTATTTATTTAGGCTCCTAATACCATACCCAACTCCCCAACTAGATTTGAATTCTAGTAACCTCTCGCCTCTCGGCTAAAAGCAACGAAACAATTGTTAAAAACACTAATAGAAAAGTATATAAAGTTGTAGTATCCTCATCAATAACCCGTAATGTCCCACTGCTGGGCTCGGGTCTCCTCTCGGGAGAGGGTTAAGGCCATACGGTCCCAAGCTGGCCTAGTGCAGGTTGGGGACTGGCAAGACAACGTACAAGTTATAGTATAAATCCTTGGTATTCTCATGAACTAAATTTCACAGTTCAAATATCATTATGAGTAAAGTCATAACATTACGTCGAAGCTCCAACGCTAGGTCATTTCGCCGAGAACTCGCTTGTATTTTTAGAATTTATGATTTAAAGCGTTCACGAGTTCACGCAGAATGTTTATACAAACTAAAATATGTCCGAACACTTGTTACTATTGCGATTTTGCTCTTGTGAATAGTAATTTTATCTATACAGTATCTGACTCAAGTAACATCGTCTGTGTCTCCTATTTACCGTAGCATGATGTTAAACAGCGTGCATTTTGTTTGCCATAAAAAGAATTACAGTAAGCCTACCTTAAAAATAGGCACATGGTACTGTCGCAGACTTTTTTTAGAACTTTTAAATTAGAACAATTCCATCATACATATTTTTTGCGAAACTATGTATTTATACAGCGCACGCATTAGAAGCTCTTAAGATGAATTATTTTCTCACGTATTTGCGACATTTTTCGATGTGTGATGTGATGATATATAACCTATAGCCATCCTCAATAAAAACTTTAAGACTAAAATATTTTTTTTAATCGGACCTGTACTATATAATATTAATTATAGTATATGTAGATAGAAAATTACTTGCCCAGACTAGCACTTGAGCTAAAAACTTGAAATTTCTAAAGCTGATGTTTTTCTTATTATAAACGGTCACTAGGAAAGGATTTGTAGAAATATCTCCCCTAAGTTGGTGTAACGACATGAAAGTTCGTTATTTTCAAACTGAGAAAAATTAAAAAAAAAAATATACGTGCGAACAAAATCGTGTGTTAATATCTAGTCAATGTTGATGCTAAAATGATGGTGCTGAAGATGTTGTAAATGGGCCAGGAAAGTAGATGATAGTTTGGCATGACATGCATTTTCTTTTAAGGGAAAGTTGTATCAGGCCTTTCTCTTATGAAAAAAACCGAGGGTTTCGCCGTATAAGATTAAAAAACCTTACTAAATGTAAAGGACACGTGCAGGCTATGCGCTTGTTGACGCTTGAGTCGCAAGCATCATCATAAGTAGCGGTGGTCACTTTCTGTCAGATGTCTAGTCAACATCGACCCATTTTCTTCCTAAATATTAAATAATAGTCATGTAACTGCACTTGTAAAACAGTTAACTGTAATAACAGTTCATTGTTTTACGAATGGGGTCATAAAGTTCTCGATTACAATTCGTGGGCTGCGCCTATCCAAGAAGAGAAGAGGAAGCAATTAATTGTTATCTGGGAAGACATCGAACAAATTACATACCACTTGCGTGATTCAGAAGTAGGAAATGGGCAGCGGTAATAAGATAATACCAACACTTTACCTTATCTCATCAAGTCTCGTAGAGACAGTTGTGTCTGTGGAATACCGGTTTTTACCAACTCCTTTTACTTCAATACGACATAGTTTTGATGGTATTTTTCAAAGGCTAGTTCTATCGACTTTATCCACGTCTACCATTAAAGGCCCGTATTCACTTTGATTAGTGCGAGTGCAGGTGTGAAGTGCAGATGATCGATGATTGGAAGGAAATATTTTCTACACTTCTGCACTACGCGCTCTAATTCTGGTTGATCTTTATTCTTATCATCATTATCAACAGCCCCTTATAAGTCCACCGTTGGACTCAGGTCTCTCCTTAGAAAGAAGATTTTAGGCTACAAAACGAGGCATGTTGGACCGTGGGAGAGCCACGCTTCAGGCAGCTTTCAAATAAAAAAAGAATCATAAAAATGGTTCAACCAGTCGAAAGTTATGAGGTAACAAACATAAAAAGAAACAGTTGAATTGATCAACTCCTTCCTTTTTGAAGTCGTTAAAAAAGTCTTTAATAAAAATATTATTAAAGTAAATGTCATCCCACAAAATTAATGACACGAACACGAACGAATATAAATTTCCTCTGCCTAACTCTGATATAGGTAGGTACTCATTTATTAATCAAATCCTTTACAATATCAATCTTCGTAATCCTTATTGACATTGACACAAAATTCTCCAGTAACTGCTTACCTCGTACTATAAATAGTGGGATCATAGCATTGTGTAAGAAGTGTTCGCGTCAGTCCGGAGCCTACAGACTCGGTTGGGGCAGATGAGAGCGGATGCTGTATGTACCGCAATTGGATGTATCACGTCGACGTTTCGGTGAGGTAACTATCTACTTCTCTAACACGTGTACACCTGCAGGATGTTTTGGATCGTTGCTAGTTTATTTATCAAACATCCTTAACAGGTTTTAACAGATCACTGCTATGTATAGGTGTCTTCTTAGAGAGAAGGTTTTGGTTTACTCTACCGAGCCCCCCAAACATAGTGTACCTTCTCTTTGCAATGTATTGTCCTGCCAGCTCGCAGATATTTACGAAACAAAATATTTGTTGAATTTTTTTTTTCTTTTAAAACATTTACAAAACTATTTTCTTATTTATTTGTATCCATAAATCATTTGTATTATTTTTATTCTATTTTTCATCATCCATTTCATACAAAAATCTCATTAGTACATCTCTTTGTGGTCGAAAGTATGGTTACATGAACCAATACTTTCCCGCACGAATTCGCATAGTAGCAATTCGCATCGCAAGTTCCTACGATGCGGCGTCGCATCGCATCGCATCATAGTTATGTGTGGGAGCCCAAGTCGCCTTCTAGGACACCCATGGTATGTTTAGGGATGGTGACTTCTTCTAATACATATGTTTCTTGACTGAATTGACTGGTGACTTAGGGTATTCTTAATCCGGTCAATAGACAGACTGACTTTATATGAAGGAGGCAAACAACCCCCGCATATGAACACCTATAGTCAAGAGGGCGTTGCCGCCTTTTAAGTCCACTTCCAAGAATCAAGAGGAAAAGAATTTGAGCTTCCATTACCTTACTTATGCGGTGAAGGGCCAATAAGAGTTTAACACCGGTTTCCAGTGAAGTTCTGTTATTAAGCTGGTCGAGTCAGATTTTGTAGCTAATGATTTAGAACTACAAGTTGATGTACCCGTCTTAGTAGCTTCTGGTTATCCTTTCGTACGAGAACTAGACCTTTGCCCTTGTGAACCATTGCATTCTTGTGTACTGTGTACTTCTATACTTATATATAAATGTAAAATGACCGGCAATATTTAATTGCATATATGTGTTTATTTAATAGTAATAAATAAGCTTCCATTACTTCTATTTCTTTATCAATAAGAATACCGGACAATAAGGCGCAAATAAAACAATCCCAAGCTAGGTAGAGCTTATCACTTGTGGTATGGTAACCACAATATTGAAAAACATACTTACATTTATTATTTCTAAATAATCATACCACGACACAGGACTAATGAACCCTCAAACGACGAGGAAACTTACCAGTTAGGGTCATCTATACATACAAATAAATAAAATTGGAGTGTCTGTTTGTAGTATTAAAATAATCACTTTTAAATAAATGCATATCTATGTAAACGATACATGTACCAAAATAACATTTTTAAAATTTATGTTGTCTGTTTGTTTCTTCTGGTAATCACTGGAACGGCTGGATCGATTTTGACGGGACTTTCACTAGTAGCTGATGATACAGGGAGTAAAATCGGTCCAGGCGTTCCAGAGATTACCCGCAACAAGCAGATAGACAGACAGACAGACAAATAAAAAAAAATTTGGTACCTGTACCGTGTACATATGCATTTATTAAAAAACAGTTAATAAATTTAATATTACGAACAGACACTCCAATTTTATTTATTTGTACAGATATTATTATTCTACACAATACTCGGATACACAATAATCTTTCGTGTATAAAGAATCTGTTACAATAACTTTATGGGTAGTTTTTATAGGTAGCGTGCTGTCTTACTTGAGCGGTTTTGTTAGAAATTCCATGAAGGTTTATGGCTTACAGTTGTTGTACAAACTTTTGTAAAACAACCGATAGTGAAGGTCACACGAAAAACACAAATAGAAAATTGATTTGATTCTTCGTAGGAGGTTTATTATCAAACTAGCTGAACCCCGCGGTGTTACCCGCGATCATTGTTGTACCGCGAGTAACGCCGCGGGACAAGGTTAGTCTAAAAAAATAGCCTAAGTTACTCCCTGGATCATCAGCTACCTGCCAGTGAAAGTCCCGTCAAAATCCGTCCAGGCGTTCCAGAGATTACCCGGAACTAACAGACAGACAGAGAAAAATTTTTTTAACTACAGTTTTGGTATATGTACATACCTATGCATTTAGTAAAAAGCGGTTATTTTAATATTACAAACAGACACAATTTTATTTGTATAGATTATGGTAGCCTTAGTTCTTTGGGATTACGAGTTTTTAAGACAAAAGTTTGAAAACTGACAAAAATACACTTACTACAATAATTTAGACACGAGAAGAGGATGAGAAATGAATTGGATATTGAACTATTTTAATACTGATGCAGCACGAACGAGACGGCTCGTCCGGGCCGGTACTGCCCTCTCACAGAAGACCTTTCGTGTTGTAGTGTTTTGTTGGTGAATGCGAGACCGGAGGCCCAATGATGCAGACAAGCATCTTAATAGGCCGCCGTAGTGTGTGTCACCATGCCGACTGGCATTCTGCTCATGCTTTCCATCAGGCAGAGTAGATTCACTTTGGCAGGCATACATAAAAAAAAACTTGTTTGTGCACACAAGAAAAAAGTTATCAAATATACATCAGATAGCACAGGACCGATTGTTGTGGGGAGCCTTGGGGGAGGCCTATGTCCAGCAGTGGACGTCTTCCGGCTGAAAGAGAGAGAGAGAGAGAGAGAGTAAAGCCTTTTTTATTCCTTAATAAAAATGACATAGTTAAATATTAAATACATTCTTTTTCAATTAAAATACATTTGATTTTAAAATACTAAAAAAAATCAATGCGCATTAAAATAAACTAGCAAAAAATAAATTTCATTATTACATGCGAAATTCAAATTACTTTTATTGAGGACCTCTCTACAGAGTAAAGGCCTCCTCCATTTTTCTCCATTTATCTCTATCTATTACTATTTCCATCCAGTCATTTCCCGCTGTTTGCAGTATTTCGTTTACGTTTTGTTTCAGGTAGTAGTAGCAGGCTCTACTACCTTTCAAGGTAGTAGAGCCACGCTGATTTCAGCACGAACGGGCCGGCTCGACCGGGGCGGTACTACCCTCGCACAGAAAATCAACGATCATGCTGTCGTGTTTCGTGGGTGAGTGCGAGACCGGAGGCCCAATGATGCGAAAGCATCACTAGCCTGCCATGGTGTGGGTCATCATGCTGCATTGTTGCATTGTCTGCGTTCGCAGTATGGTGACCATCACTCTTGGATTCTGCTTATGCTTTCCATCAGGCAGAGTCACATTGGTAGGGTCAAACATAAAAAAAAAAGTGTATGATAATAATTAAAATTTATATGTATCGACTCACAAACCACGTTTGCCTGTGCGTGTGCGCAGGATATTATCAATGGTAAGGACGGCGCGGGATCGTCCGCGGAGGTGGATACTAATGATGTCTCGCAACGTTCCTCTATTCTGTAAGTCTATGTAATACGTATATAATACGTAAGTCTATATATAATAGTTTCTTTAGAACAAACAATACAACAATACTAAGGGCTAGGTTCAACTCTCTTTGATGAAGCAGCTGATAGAATAATTTGGACTTATCTGCCGGACTACGAATTTCGGTTTCACAAGTGTCACATCAGAAACTTGTATCTGTCACATAATTTTATATGTTTATCTGATTCTTTAGCGCCAGGAATTAAGAAGAAGAAACTAGCTCATTCGCCTTATATGTCCAACCTACTTTTTTCTTTGCCCCTTATTGCCCCAAAATTAAAAAAAAAAATTAGAACGTTTTCAAGCCCTCCTGACTCTACTGCTCTTACAAGTACAATTTTAACAAAAATAAAACTGACTTCAAGGTTCGACTCGATTTCTCTTGGATGTCATCAGATATTAATGTCTTTATCATGGTACCACCGTGGGGACATTTTTTTTCTATTAAAAAAAGAATCATCAAAATCGGTTCATAAACGACGAAGTTATCCCCGAACACACATAAAATATATATATATATGTATATATATATATATAAATACGGTCGAATTTAGAAACCCTCTCCTTTTTTTGAAGTCGGTTAAAAAATTGATTGCACGGTTGGCCTAGTGGTTTTAATGGTCGGTCCGGATGTGTTAATAACAGCAGTTCCCGGATCCCTCCCGTCTCAGGCGCAGAGTGGCACACCGTGTGGTTTTAGTCGGTTCGATTCCGACACACCGCCCCATAGCAAACCCCGGCGGGGTGACGGCCCGAGGGGGTTTCCACACGTAAAAAAAAAAAGTGGTTTTAATGGTCGTCACGCCGTTTTCTTCTGCGCCAAGTGAACTGGGTTCACAAAGGTGTTTAAAATATTTTAGTCGTCAATTTATTTTTCACAGCACAAGCTCTGCTTAGTTTGAAACTAGTTGGTGTTGAGTATTAGGTGTCCCAAATATTTATTATTAAAGCTCCCAATACCATACCCAACTCCCCAACTGGGTTTGGCTTTTGGTAACCTCTCGGCTAAAAGCAATGAAAGTAACTGCACGATCGCCACGCCGCTTGCTACTGCGCCAAGTGTCGTGGGTTAAAATCCCACGCGGTACAACACTTTATGAGATTTACAAACTGTTGTTATGAGTCTGGGTGTTCTGTGTGTCCGTTTCATGTATGTTTTTAAAGTCCCTCGCGACACAGGATGTATATTCCTAATGCCGGAGTTATCTTTTAAAAAAAACAATCTTTGCAATGTTAGACGTTGCACAAACCACAAAGTACTATTCCACAAATTGTTTTGAATCTAGTTTCTTTGTTTAATTGTGCCAGTAAAGTCCGCTGTTACACAGGATATATTCTTAGTAGTACCTTTTTGTCTAACAGTGAATCTTTCAGTTAAAACATTTTCTTGCCCTATTTAGTACTGACAGGGTCGATCAATTTGTATGTCCGTACGAGTTTACGGTGGTAGAAATGAAACTGCTTCGAACCACGCTATCCTCTGTTACGTGACTAACCCATCTATATGAAAAATCAGTGATATAAACGAGAACGGTTCAAAGGTTTTATGTAATCTTCTTCTAAAGTCGAATGACGCAGTTCTTCAAAATTCTCATGAGTTTTTAAACAGTATATGTATATCCGATTACAGTTCTTCTCTTTCATGAATGAATTTTCATTTGAGGAAGCCTTTTTACCCGACTACGGCAAAGCCAAAGGAGGGTTATGATTTTGACAGGCTATGTATATATGTATGTATGTATGTATGTATGTATGTATGTTCATTTGTTCCCTCCTAGCTCCTTAACTACTCATTAGATTTGGACAATTGAGGTGTCTCTAGAAGCGTCGTAATCGTCTTCTGGTTATAGGCTATATGACGTGTCACTGAATCTAATGTGGCGCCCTCTAGCCGACATAAAGTACTGTATTAAAAAATAAATTTGAGATAAATATGCCGTGTTTGGTATCATTGGAAAGGGCGTTACTTGTACATTTCAAAAATACATATATTATTAGCATTTGTTCGTGACTTTGTCCGTATTTATTCGATAAGTGTGATATTTCTATGGTATGCTTATTTGTTCCCTCATTCTTTCTAAACTAGTCAGAATAAGACAAATGAGGTATCGTTAGAAGTGTCTGGATTGTCCGCTGCTTAGAGGTTATATGACGTGTCATTGAATTGAATGTGGCGCCCTCCAGCCGACATAAAGTACTGTATTAAAAACTAAATTTGAAATAAATATGCCGTGTTTGGATGAGGACTCTAGAGCCACATTAACACGCCACTACACCGAAGACCTGCCAGAAGTCAGCACTGACGAAATCGAGATGGACACTTACGGCACGGCTGGTCCACTAGTTCAAAGTCGCTCAGCGTGCTATGGAGAGGGCTATGCTCGGCGTTTCTCTGAGGGATCGCATCAGGAATGAGGTGATCCGGCAGAGAACCAAGGTCATTGACATAGCCCAAAGGATTAGCAAGCTGAAGTGGCAGTGGGCAGGCCATATTAGCCGAAGAACTGATTACCGTTGGGGTAGACGGGTTCTTGAGTGGAGACCGCGTCTCGGCAAACGTAGTGTAGGACGTCCACAGGCCAGGTGGAGTGATGATCTGCGCAGGATGGCTGGCAGGAGCTGGATGCGAGAAGCCGAGGATCGAAACAAGTGGCGCGCAATTGGAGAGGCCTATGTCCAGCAGTGGACTGCGATAGGCTGATGATGATGATGATGATGATGTTTGGTATCATTGGAAAGGGCATTACTTGTACATTTCAAAAATATATGTATTATTAGTATTTGTTCGTGACTTTGTCCGTATTTATTCGATAAGTGTGATATTTCTATGGTACCTATTTAAAATAAACTTTGCACAACAATAATTATTATAGAGGCACCAAAACATTTTAAATAAAAAAAAGTAAAAACTAAAACCCAACTACGACAAAAAACGACGCTGAAAAAGTATGAAACAAGTTTCAAAAGCCGTAGTCACGCGTTGTTAAAGTGATATGTACCATATGGTACATTACACTACATGGACTACGGCTTTTGAACCTTATTAATGTACCATAGTCCATATCACTTTAACAACGCGTGACTACGGCTTTTGAAACTTGTTTCATACTTTTTCAGCGTCGTTTTTTGTCGTAGTTGGGTTTTAGTTTTTACTTTTTTTTATTTGGGTAACGTAATGTAAATATGTCCTTCCAATTTTTTTTTTTCTAAATGATTCATAAATGGAAGAATTTCACATAGATCATATAATTACTCATCGACAGCATATTCTATTTTATATTTTTTTAAACTGTGCCTTGTTCCGCTACCTCAGTAACGGGTTTCCAAAACAAAATATCTCTGAGTAGTGCCAAATACAATTACGTGATCTTCCTAATGCCACCCTTCGTGCGAAAAGACTATGTTGAATTTATATTTAGAGAACAGAAAAAAAATATTAAAGTATTTTTGTATTGACAATATATAAACTGATACAAGTACAATTATTTATGCACTAAGTGGAATTCAAACCCAATATTCTCGGCGCAGGTGCGACACTCCAATGTACCGCTGCGACCTGCGACTGCGGGAGATCTTCAGAGGAGCAAACAAGAGTGTTTGCTCCTCTGAAGATCTACTGTCTAAAAAACCCGTCATCACATTATGTTTCAAGGGTTTTATTATCGCAAATTAAACCCAAGATTACTAAGCAATATGTTTGCTACATTATAAAAATCTGAACATGTAGAGTTTCTGTTAATCTGGCGTGACTGTGACGTTCAGACGGCAGCATCAAGAATACTGAATACAATACCCACAATCATATACCTAGTTATGTACTTATATGAGTGCCTGGATTTGGGTTTTTATCTATACAAATAAATAAAATTGGAGTGTCTGTTTGTAATATTAAAATAACCGCTTTTTACTAAATGCATATGTATGTATACACGGTACATATACCAAAAATGTAGCTAAAATTTTTTTTTTGTCTGTCTGTCTGTTTGTTCCGGGTAATCTCTGGAACGGGTGGACGGATTTTGACGGGACTTTCACTGGAAGGTAGCTGATGATCCAGGGAGTAACTTAGGCTACTTGTTTTAGACTTACTTTGTCCCGCGGCGTTACTCACGGTACAACAATAACCGCGGGTAACACCGCGGGGTTCAGCTAGTGTTTTATAATTGTTCTAGCTGCATTATTAGCCTAACGGTCTTCCTTTCAAGGAAAACCATCCAATAAATCCCAAGCAATAACAAAGTAATCTGTGCTAGACGTGGTATCACCAATACAAGGCAATATAGTCGTCAATTTGTAATGGTATTATAGCAATTGAATAAGCGGTTGTACTTTTAGAAGTAGATATAGCATCTATCGTACAGTAGCTAGTCAGTGGATAGTCGGGCACAACGGGGAGTGGTACAGTGCGACGAAAACTGGCGCGTACCTGTTCAACTTAACAAAATGGCGATGGTTTTAATTTGCTTTTTGGCGGTAATATGCAGTTTGCTTCAACAAGGTTTGTGTTATGTTGAGTTATGTGAAATTGGCTAGTTTTGTTGTAGTTCTGGATGTTTTACGGTCGGTTTTTCTTTGAGTTCATTATTTGTCTATGACTTTGTTTTTTTTTTATTTTTGAACTAAGTTATCTATTTTTAAATAAATTTAAAATAGTATGCACATATATTACATTTAAAAAATGATTGTTATAACAATTGCAAAATCTTTACAATTTCGATTACCTATATACGAAACGATTCATATAGAGATGTGAAAACTTGTAATTGGCTCTCAGATATTAATCTCTCTTAATTTTCTAATATTTCTGTAAGTTTTCCATATATAACTAAACGATATTCATAACATAGTTATCTATGTTTGTAACTTTAGAAGTTAGTAAAATCACTTTGTATTTTCAAGTTTTAAATCGTTTCGGTTTTTTTTAATTTTAACAAATTTTATCTGCAATCTTTTCCTATTTTTTGTACGATTTTTAAAGCAATCACGCAAATATACTGTTTAACTTTCTTAAATTTATTAAGGTTTTCAGACTGATATTTAACTAAAAACAGCTACATCCAAACAGGTTTAGTTTGACAAGAAGGTAACGGTGCCTCAAAGTTTATTTAACAATGGCAAGTTCTTTCAAGTTATACGTATAATACTAGGACTAAATTTAAAAACACGATCAGCGATAAAAGCTTTTTATCCGATTACGTTCAATAAGGAGAGTTATGTTTTTTAGGGGGTTTGATGGATGGATGGATGGAGTCGTCTGATACTTCTTAATTGTGAAAGTGATACATTTTAACGCAGCTCTGCTGGGATTTATAATAATGCACATAGAGTTGGCAAATATAGGAGTAGCTATCGCGTTCTGAGCAAATACAAATTTCTCCTGTTGGCCCGACTTTAATTTCCTTCCCCATTGAATAAAAGCTAGGAAGCAAATTTTAATAGGTCTTTTATGGTACCGGTAACATTGATAAATTTTAAACATCTTGCTGCATTGCATATAAAGAAAAAACTGAACATCAAGACAGTTATACTTATTTACCTACTTAGCTGTTGGGAAAGTAAAATACCTAGTAAGATTATATCTCATCCTGTACCCACGTTGTAATATGAATGAGTGGGATAATAGACAATTTCCTTCTCTTGATGGGTACCTAGCGTGGCTGTGACAATCAGCTGATCGGGTAGCAGCGGCCATTTTGACTTCTCAAGGAGAAAAATTACCTACCACAGAGACTCCAATTACATTTAAAATAATAGTGATAGGGTCTGTAATTCCAGCGGCTAGTAAACTTTATTCCGATTGCCAACCAGGATAAATTATTGTCGCGTTAAATGTATGTTTTATTTGTTTTTAGTAATAAACAGTAAGTATGTTTATCATTAGATGTGTGTCAGATGTGTCAATGTAGTTTTATAATAATATTCTGTATATAACAATTTATAAGTGAAAGAAATCTTTATACTAACCTCAAAAAATAACTTCCAATTATACATAATCCTGGGCTTTACATTCTTATACCTGGACTATTCTAGTCCTTCGTTTCTTGAACTTTATTAACGATATCAGGTACCTATTGTAAGCTGAACACGTTTGACCCCAGTACAAGGGTCACCCCAAAAAACTATAACATTCTTAATACCAAACTCCCTGTCACGCAACGTGTTACCATGTCTACCGTTTAATAGTAGGTACGTTTGCCGTGAGAAAGCTTGCTTTGGCACAAACAATTTGCCTCACAGGAAACCATTATTATATTTTTTTCTAATAATAGCTGCCTAAATGACTACTCTGCCTGATAGAAAGCATGAGTAGAATCCATGAACGGTGGTTACATACCTCGCTGCAAAAAACGAGCAATGCAGCATGTTGACCCACACTATGACGGCCTACTAAGATTCTTTTTCACGCCCCGTTTCAAGGACACGGGATCATACATAGTAAACTCCCTCTCCGTGATACTGGTGGAGAGATTTAAAGGTGGTAATGAAGAGTCTTAAGTGAATTTACACCTTTCTAATATTGGTCAACTGATGGGACCGGACTATAGTCCTTTCGCATCAGGTGACCATCTGCTCGGTTGTCCTCCTATACCATGAAAACCCAGTTAAACTTCGCACAGTTTAACACTTTCTGCCTCGCACATCAAAACTGTGGCATAAACTGTCCAGCTGTATTTCTGAACCAATACGAACTTCAAACGAAAAGGACATACTTCTTCTTAAAAGTCCGCAACGCACTTGTGACGCCTCCGGTGCTGCGGGTGTCCATGGCGTATTCATTTAGACTTAAACCATTGTTGTAATACGGTCAAGCTTATTACCGTCAATGACACTCTTTGGGAAATATAATAAGCAGCAATAGAAGAAAGAACAGGTTGGGTATGAAATCAATAGAAGCACTATCTTCATCATACGTCTTGCAGTGGATTATTAAAAAGTGTTAATGATGATGTTGATGATTCGATCGTATATATAATAATGTGTATATATATATATATATATATATATATATATATATATATATATATATATATATATATATATATATATATATATAAACTTCTTTGTGTAGGTACGTTTCAAACGAATACGTCGTACGGAAGCATATGTATATTCAATAAAAAACACCGAATGTAAAGAAATAAACAAGACATTCTAAACAGTTTATCCACCCATCTCGTAGACTATAAATATATAACTATAAACACAAATTAGTATATAAAACCATATTCATGCTTATAAATAGGAACGAATACGTATAATATATTCTTGCCAATTAGCGGGCAATCGAGCCGGCCCAACCGTGCTGAAATCAGCGTGACTCTCCTACCTGCAAATCGAAAAGTTCTTCGTGTGGTGACTTATTAAGATTAAGAAAAAGACATGTGCATGACAACATCATTGCAAAGAGAAAGAACATTTGAAACAAACTCTGTACCAACCCGTCTGACTGCCTTGCCTGGTACAGTATACCAAAACCTCCTTGCTAGCTTCTAGCGATTTTATACCCTAGTAGTCTAGCCGAATGATCTATTTAAACCGTTTAATCAAAGTCCTTACAAAGTCGACAATAGGGTTACATTTGCAAACTCGTTTAATTTTAAACCATGGCCTTGTCCTTCATTTCAATGCCTATATAGGTAACAAACGCTTTACAACCATTAATATGTCTGAAATAGAATTGAACACACAGAAAAGTAAATTACAAATGGACAATTAGCAGATGAGAAACATGTTCACACAGGACACAGGATTTATTTCATTTTAAAAAATGAACGGAGGTGAATCACGTGTAATACCGATAGACTTTTTGAAGATACCTGATAATAAATGGGTATTATAGTGTAGTTTATTATTATGATTATTATCAACAGCCTTTAATAGTCCACAGTCGGACATATGTGGACCATTATGAGACCTCTTAGAATAATGATTTTCACTCACGCAGACTTTCATCCCCTGATTTACCCCCTTAGGGGTGGAATTTCAAAAATTCCTTTCTTAATGCTCAAGAACCTACATGCAAAATTTCAGTATTCTAGGTTCAGCGTTTTGGACTGTGCGTTGATCTCTGGATATGTCAGTCACCTACCTTTTCTTGTATACAGTTAGATGGAATCCTCGTTGGCTCTGGCCAGCTGCAAGGAGTCTGCCCGTTGGTTTGGTTTCAATTTTGTCTTCTCTTTGCGGTGCCTGTTGTCCTGCACAGTGTACTCAGTTCGTCGCTTCTTATGACACTGACGGGTCGAATAGGAATGAATATTTTGCAAAAGTGGGAGAAATTTATAAAAAGCTTCCATTACGTGCGCAGCGCAAAACGGTTGAAGTTTCACAAATATAATGTACGGCAGAATTGTTCTCCTTTAAAAGTACCAAAAGCATCCCACTAGGCCCCCATAGTGTGGGATCACCATGCTGCATGGTCTACATTCGCATTGAGGGTGGTGACCACCATTCTTTAATTCTGTCCATAATATGGTGTCATCCGTGACAGCATATTATGGTCAAACAAAATGTTATCACTGCCTAACATCACGCTACGGGCAATAGGAGACGCAGACAAGATTTGCGCGAGTCAGCTAGTCATTTCATATTATACTGCCCATAATTGCGAAGAATAAAGCAGTGACGTATTACATACCTATTTTGTCTACAGGTATTTTAAATCTTATTCGTGAAATAAAAATCCATTGTCATCAATCGGGCATTAAATGAAGGAAATAGGAAAATTGAGTAAAGTTGATACCTAACATAGAAAGTCGATGGGACAATTTGATAATCTAAACATTAAAAAGGCAATGCTAGAAAAGGGGTAATATTTTTACGGAGAGATTGATGAGTATGAGCAACAACTCCAGGAATTCAGAGCTACATACCTCCAACTACCCTCAAAACTGAGCATTCTAATTTGGCTGTTTTATTGTTAATACTAATATAATTTACAGGTCTAGCAATCACATGTTATCAATGCAACAGTCACAACGACTCCCGTTGTCTGCTGGAGAAGCTGCCCGACTCTTTGCGCGCGCCCTGTGGATCCAAAGACACAATGTGCAGGAAGATCTCGCAGGTTGTGGAGTTCGAGATGAACGGCATGCCTCCAGACAGTCGAGTTATCAGAGGATGTGGGTGGGATGATAGCAGCTATAAGGTCTGCATACTTCTTCATTCTACTTCTATTCTTCTTTCTATGTAGTTGCTCCATCATGTTTAGCGTCTGTATAGATGAATCCTACTAATATTATAAACGCGAAACTTTGGAAGTATGGATAGATGCATGGATGGATCTTTGTAACTCTTTCACACAAAAACTACTGAACGGATTTGAATGAAAGTTTACAGTAATATAACTCATACATCAGAATAACACATAGGCTACTATTTACCGCGATAACCGACATACGCGCGGGCAGAGCCGCGGGAAACAACTAGTTTATTATAAATCATTCTCGTGTCATGTTGTTACTCACGATGAACTCCGAAACTATCTTAGGTAACTATTTTCACGTTTTTTTAAGTGGGCTTTGCAAGTGTGCTTTGCAAGTGTGCCTAAGAAAGGATAGTTAACATCATACTGACATTAAATAGGAGCCAAACATTATTAAAAAGGACATGATCAGGATCAGCCAGTATTACTACAGAGCTGCTGACGTCCCACCGATAGAATGGTGCAAAATAGACCTTGTTACAAGCCCATAATACTCATTTAAAATTTCTTATGTCTGAAACATTATTTTTGTTTTTAGAATCGCTGCTATCAGCGCTCAGGGTTCGGAGGCAGGCAAGAAGTGTGTTCTTGTCTAGAAGACGGCTGCAACTCCGCAACGATACCAGTCGGAGCCACCGCAATAATGCTCCTGACATTCGCATTGCTAAGGTTTTAACTTCAGCTTCCACAAACATTATAGTAGCAGGATCGTTCAAGAGAGCAGAAATAAATAATGAATTAAATGCAAAAGAAACTCAGTTAGCATACTCTGTAAAGCTTGAATCCACTGCCATAATTAGAGTATGAGAAACAATACTAGAAGGTAGTCAAATAAATAGAAATGTACCAAAGAAATTGCTAATAGTAATAATTTATAATTCAAAAATGTTAATGCAGTCAGCAAAAGCAATGAATTTAAAGAATTAGATGTTAAAATAGGTATAGGAGATACATGTATAGATGGTTTTAATTTATTTGTATGAAAATCTGTAGCCATAGATGAATGCGTGTTAACGCGTGTTAATGGGTTAGCAAATCCATGTAAATAGGTGATAATCGAAGGATTCGCACTTACAAGCTAACGGATGCAACTTTGAAACTTATTTTCAATGACATATAGTTCATAATATGAGTAGAAATGACGAGGTTACCAAAGCCACAATGACTGTACATTTTGTTTAGCGAACGCTTCGTTGTTATGTTTGTTATTTGCGAATGTATAAATAAAAGTTTTTCATGATACTGTCTTTTATTTATTCCTGTATAACTCACGCAGAATTAACAATATAAATCTCTGTAAAGCTTGAGCAAACACAATCAGTATTGAAGTCATGAATATGTTATCACAATCTAGTATGGCCTAATAAAATCACCTAACCGTTTCAATTGTTGAATTCCGCTACTGAGTTCAATGAAGCACATCCTGATTCGGATTTGAAGCCGGGTTGTTCTGGATTAAACCTTGTGATGTAGCCACTGATTTTCATACTCAGATGTAGTGGGTACATTGTTGAAAGCTGTGGTTGTCATCCAAGGAGTGTCATGGCGTGGTTTTTATATACTTTTTTTATACTCTGTGGACTATGTCAATACGGTTAGTTTTCCTGTTTATTACATCCTGCGGTTAGTTTATATTAATATTTCCTGCATACATTGAGAAAGTATTATATGAATATGTATTTGAAGACTATTTTACGATGATACTTATATTTAACTACAAAGTCATGGGTCCAATATTATGTTCTATGTTATAGTCACAGAAATAAATCAATATATAGTGAATGACAAATAACTATGTTACTGAGTTCAAAACGACTTGAACCTGAGATAAAAAAAAAAGTGGAAACTTATTGCTTTATTCGGCCTTATTCTCTGGTTCAAGTTTTTTTGATAAAAATCTGTTTTTATTTAATTTTGTGACAATGGGAATTCAGTGTTGAAAAGTTTCTCACCGGGTTCTGAATTTCGGAAAAGTTTGAAAAATATTTTTTTGTAATAAAAGCGAATCGTCAGGGCCACCCACATTAATGAATGTATAACGATTGCGTTGCAGATAATTTATGCTCTTTATTAACGTGTATTTTATTCAAATGGTTATTTACTTCATATCGATGCCAGAAAACGACATTTACTTTTCTTGAAATATCCAATTTTACATCTCAGATAGAAACCTTTTTCCATAATTCATAACTCATAAACTTCTTCGATTTAGAAAAACTAGAAGGAGGGAAGCGAAGTTACGTTAATGTTTTTCTTCATTTCACAGGGCACAGACCATTCTTAAGGATTTTGTAAAGATTTTGATTAAAGACATATTAGTATATTTAATTTTTCGGCCAATTGCTCCAAGTACTTTCTTAACTTTTTCCACTTTTTACTATCGATATACAGTCGTTTACAAGAGGAACTTAATCTTTTTACCCAACTACGGCAAAGCCAAAGGAGGGTTATGATTTGATAGTTATGGGGTTTGGGTTATGGTTCGACATATGTATCTGTTCCCTCATAGCTCCTTATATCGAATGAAGCCACAGACTAAAATAGTTCTTACATTTTCTCCTTAATTTCATAGTTAGCCACAATTCTATATTTTGTATTGTTTTCATACCGTGAACTAGTTTACAAAATAATTTTCTTGAAACAGACTTGTTGAAAACCGCAAATTACTTTTTATCTGGCACATTATAGTTGGAGCAATAATTTTATTACGTGCCAGCACCGGAGTCGATGGTTGGTATTTTATTTTTAAATTGCCAATACATTACACAATCTCCATGTAATATCTAGGGCACCTAGTTTCAATATAAAACTACATCCTGCTTGGATGGGAATAAAGTTTAATTTGCCGTGGGATCAATCTATGTTTTTGTACGCACCTATATGTGGTACACTTACTTTTTCATATTCTTAATTGTTATGGATTCGACAGATTTTAGATGAAAGATTTTCACAGAGACGATATTTTTTTAAATTTCTAACCCAAGAAAGAGAGACTAATTAATCTTTAAACTTTTAGAAAGGACATGTCAGGATGTTTTACATGTATTCTAAATCAGTTGAAGCCGCTGCGCCAGTACAGGTATTTGTGAACGAAAGTCAAAGAATATTACATTCCCGCTCACAAACAGCGCCCTCTAAAAGCAAACATCGAAAATATTTTTGAATTCTCAGATACATGTAAAAGTTAAAGAGATATAAGTATATTGAAACAGATGGTGTCTCTAATTTGGTTATTGAAGAAGAAAAAACGTACTAAGCGGATGGCGAAACCGGCAAAAGTTTCTATTTCATTTAAAGACTTAATAGCAAAGATAAATTATTCAAAGCTTTTATTCCTCTGTTTTTCTTGTAATGACAAAGGTTTCTGTAAACTCTGTTCAAAAGAGCTTTATTGAAATCAATAATTTAAGTAAAGACGATCCAATTTATATTTCTAGGTGATTACCAGGTGGTTCCCATAACTAGAAACTAACATTTTGCTAAGAAATGGCATTAGTCACGACTTACATTCATATAAGTTCTATATGACAAAGAAAAAGTACACGACGACATTAGTATGCCATGTCGGATTTGAATAAATTCTGCCTACAGATTAGTAACTGCACAATGGTACTGCATTTAAATAAGCATGAATCACATATAATTATTACGCATATATGCTTTGTTTCGTAAAAAATGTATTGCTTTTGTTAAAAGATCCGCCTTATGGCCTTACCCTGTGTTACATATTCGTGGTTATCAGAGCCTTTTTCTAAACATTTTATGAGTTAAGTTCAAAATATAATGTGTTGAAACCCTCCATGTCCTTTTATGAACTACTCAACAGACAAAAGAGCAAACAGATTTTTTTTAATAAAGAGTCTGCTTAGCTCACAATTTACAAAAGTTGCAAGTTCTTCTAAATCTTTTTAAAGGATACTTCTGGTGATACGAAATGATAGTAATGTGTCTTGACTTGTCTTGAGTAGTCTTAACAGCAAGGCTTGGTGGTCAATTTCATGATTAGATTTTAGTGGTTCGTTGGTTTTTTCCATGAAAAGTATTGCTTAAAAAATGTTTTCAGTCTACAATTTTAAGAGCTACATAGGTCAAACTTAGACTAGATTGGACTATTATTTCCTCCACCCCAAGAAACAGAATCTTTGTTTATCATAATCTGTGGACGAACGGGTGTCATGTCCCTGCAACACAAAGGATCTTCCGGTCAGGCGAGGATACCAGGGCCCAGCGTCCATGTTGGGATGTTTTTAAATGCTAATCGGAGAATTTCGATATCGCTATTCAGGATTAGTAGTTATTCGGTAGTTCGTTGACTTCGTTGCTCTGTAGGTCGAATGTATCTTCGGTAGATGGCGCTGTAATATGTTTCTGCTGTGTCGATATTTGGCAATCACCACAGATCCAACTTATCTAGTTTCTATATATTACAGTCAATTAATATGGTTTTAGGGTCAACAATAATGTGCTATGAATGCAACAGCGCTACAAATTCTTTGTGTCTTGAAAGTCACATACCCGATAGCTTGAAGAGGAACTGCTCTGACCACGACCGAGGCGTGACTCATACTCTCTGCAGGAAAATTATCCAGCATGTGGACTATGGCGTCAACGGAAGACTGCCAGAGAGTAGGGTTATCAGAGGCTGCGGCTGGGATGAGAGCAGATATAAGGTAAAAATTACATAGGTATGTCATCATCATCTCAGCCGAAAGACACCCACGGCTGGACATAGACCTACCCGTTGCCGGTTAAGAATAGCTTCACCCCATTTCATCCCATGAGTGGCGTAAAAATCGACACATCCTCTGGGGATGGGCAGCAGCATCCACCTGAGTACAGTACCACCTCACTGCGATCGCCAATCCGTATGCCAAGCGATTATGGCAATTACATTTAAGCTAGTTGTTGCCCGTGGCTCCGCCCGCGTGTTTGTCAATTATCGCGGTAAATAGTAGCCTATGTGTTATTCTGATGTATAAGCTAAATTACCGTAAAGTTTCATCCAACACTCTCACTCTCACAAACTTTCGCCTTTATACATTAGTGTGAAGTGTGATGTGACTAGCTGTTGCCCGTGGCTCCGCCTGCGTGTATGTCGGTTATCATCATTAAATACCTCTGCCATAATTACTTTAACTTCAATAACATTGGACTTTCATACAAAGTTCCAACCCTCATTTTACCCCCTTGGGGTGGAGTTTCGTAAAACCCGTTCTTAGCGGATGTCTACACCCTAAAAGGTCCTACTTGTCAAATTTTAAGTTTGTGGGTGTTATAGTTTCTGAGATTTCGTAATTAGTCAGTGAGTGTTATTTCGATTTTGTAAGTATAGAAGATACTGTAATTATATATTTCATTTTCAGGGTGAATGCTACCATCGTGCTGGTTTCGGTGGTAGACAGGAAGTTTGTTCTTGTACCAAAGACTTGTGCAACGGGGCAGAGACAACTACGATTGCCGCCAAACTTCTCGCCGTCACCGCTGTTATCCACGCTATTAAAACTGTTTGCGAATGATTGGTTGACAAATTGACAAAAATGAAATTGCGATTGCAGTAATAAATGAAATGTAAAATAAAATCATAGTTTAATTATTATGTGAGGAATTGATACTATCACGTTTTCGAGAGAGTTCTGCTAAAACACATTTTGCCGTTTACTTATTTGCCTATGAGTACCTACATTGAAAATTTTTGTATTAATATATATATATCATAGCGTAAAAATATCTCCGGACGATAGCCGGATAATGGACCGAAAAAAAACTGAAATGACGACAGATAACAGTATGGCTTAACTATGAATATGATTAAGACACTAAGCGGTTGAGAAAATTTCAGATTAGATATTGCATGTCTTATACGATGCAACAGAACAATTAACATTTGAAGTGAAGACAGCATGAATAGAAAATAATTACTTAAATAGCTTGCTGATGGAATCTAAACACATTAAAGTTCCTATGTAAGAACAGTCTGCAAAATAAGAAAGTCGGTTAAAAACAGAAATCTTGTGGTTCTTAGGACACAAAAGATTTTCTTTGAATAGGGGTTTTTTTAGTTATAGTGATGGGCGTCGATCCTGGGACCTGAAAAAACATGGTGCGGGTCCTCCTTGTAGACCGGCCGCCGCTTCTCAAGTCCCCGAGGAGCCGGAGCTTTGTAGGGATTTACAACATGTCAATAAAAAAAGGGTATCATAAACAATCATTACCTCTGTCCTTGTCCGAAATGTGTGAGATAATTATTGTTATAAATCTCCCTAAACCATATCCGCCACGGCTGATGTGAGAAAGGTTTTGTTAACAGTGGTACTCTCCTATTATCAGACGTTCCAAGTGCGTGATGCTAATGTAAAAATTTTCACTATCCGATTCAGATATTTAAATGAAATTTTGTTAACTGATCCGTAGTCCATATCCGCTATTTTCTTAAAGGAAACCTAGGTATTATTAACTAGGTATTATAGCATTTCGATAAATCTTAATTAAACTGGAAATAATAATCTTGATTGGTACAACAGCTACATTTGAAAACAGTAAATGGACAAATCGACACATCCTACTCGTATACCAAATCCAGGGGCATCTTTACCTATGTGCATGGTGTGCGGTGCACTTTTAATTTTTCTGCAGACTTATTGAAGGGTGAACGCTTACTAAAGGGCGCTAGAGGAATGACGGCACGCGGGCGTTTTACGGACTAGAAACCCCTCTGACCAAATCAATATAAAGTTACATAAGTATTGTTAAATTTTTAAAAGATCTAACATGTTGACAGTACTATGCAAGTGTTATACAATAATACAATAATTATAATAACGAAAGAACTAAACCATCAGATAGAACTAACCCGTTACGGTAGGTCGTTGAGTAATCGAAACTGCACAGAGTTTGCACGCTACGAATTTGGCCATAATTCTGAAAAGCAAAAATAGAAAACGTCATGAAACAAATGAACCAAATCATATGGTTGGTTTCATTTCAAATATTTGGCAAGTCATACATTATCCAACTTACATTGAAGGTAGTGCATAAAATATCATGATTATAAACGTTCTTTATAAAATCTAGACAATAAGCAACAGTTGTGAAACCTGGAATCATCCAAATCGTGTTAAATCATATTGGTTAATGCGTAAGAATAAAAAATTGTTTTTTAAAAGTTGGACACGGATGCTTTGACAATCGTTATATAGGTAATATTTATTATAATATGTATTGAGAGTATTATTACCCTTCTGAGGAAGGACTGTGGTGCCATTAAATCGGTGAGTCGACAAATATTACATTTCCAGTAGATTTTATTACTAGAGGTTAAATTCTATTAAATTGTCTAACTACAACTTAGATTAATGCAATATTAAGCGCAGAGTACTATTCTCAAGAATTTCTGGATAATAGAAAATGAATAAAAAGTATTTAAGAGAGTTTATAATTTAAAGAGTCTGACATTGGACACCAACTAGATCCAGCCGAAGTTATGAGCATTGTGTCATATTTAAAAGAGATTTTTCATGTAGCGTCCATTATGAAAAGAAAATAATGAAAAATTCTGAAATCTAAGAAACTTCCAATGAGTTTTAGGTATTGATATAGCTACTATTGTCGAAGATTGGGAATCAAGGTGAAATGAAAACGACGAAATCTTGGACTTCGATAAATTTCCTAAATTAATTGATTACTCGTTCAAGATAGTTTTACAATGAAATTCCGCCACTAAACCTGCAGTTAGGGCAAACTTTGTCTCATAAATGTATAACCTGAAAACCAATATCTATATTTCTATCGCATATATTTCTTGAAATATTATTTTAGATATCGACAAGCCCAATGCAAGAGTATGGTGGAGTCTCGAGCAAGTCGGGGGAGTATCGCGATGGAGGTCCTGAAGGAGTACGAGAGCGGGGCATGTCGCACCAGTCTGATGGCTACCAAACTCAGCATCAGTATGCCATGATGCAGCAAAAAAATTATGGTGAGTTCTCTGTTGTCTTCGAGAAATCTTATTTTTTTTTGGGGTTAAGTTCTTAAGGCACAAATTTGCATCGTCTTCACGTGATCAATCAAATAAAAATTTGACGGACGTTCAAATTTTTTTTTATATTTTTTTTCTTTTAAATGTATTATTTCGAATATTTAGATCGACTACAGCGCCGCGCAATGATTGTCGACATCATAGTTTGACATGATGAGAATCTCATGAAAGTATCGGAAAAGAAAAAAATGAAATATTTGGATTTATCTATCGAGATTGTCGATATGCGGAATGTGGATTCGGTGATCACTGTTCCGATAGTCATGTCTGCTCACGGATTGATAGCTAAGAGCCTCGACCAACACCTTAAAAGGCTCACGTTAGAAGGCTGGATCAAGAGTCTGATATAGACGGCAGTTTCCTTGACACGGCGCGTACAGTGAAGAGGTTCCTGTTTTTGGAGTCCTAACCACTTCGTGGTTTCGTGGTCTCTGTACCCGAAGTCGGTGGTGGTCAACTATTTATATATTATTATTATTTTTACATGTTTCAAATGTAATAAATATGTTTGTTACACACGTAATAAAGAGAATAATAATAAAAAAATGTAAAATGTCTCCCTCCTCTAGGTCTAGAGTACACTATAAATCACCTGCGCCAAGTCTTCAAAGTAAAAAAAAACATTAAACAGATACAGTAGAATGACAAATTGACACAAGACGGGGACTAATAATATTGTGAATACAATACAATATAAATTTTATAACACCGATAGTAAATACATCTAATTTGTATTAATTTTTAAATTTATATTCCTGTCTTCATCAGGATGTTCCAGCAAAGATTTATCAGACCAAAACATGGCAACTTATTGCCGTATTGCAACAGGCATCTACGAAGCGACCACGTCAAACCAGTCGTACCAAAACCCAAGGTATTAATTTCCAGTCCAAGATTAGTTATTCTCTAATAATAAATATTGAGTGTTGCTATCATTTTCAGATATAACAATCAATCGGCCCCCACTTTTAGTTCACCGCCAAATTCACCTCTTGTTGGCCTAGTTTTTGATCCATCTTCACCCAACTACAGTGGCACTGGAATGATAGGAGAGCGGAACGTCAACGCAGACCGGCGATCACAAAGTTCCTGGTCTATCTCCAATCAAGAACCGATCGGTACTGGAGCAAAGAAGAAAATAGTGAAAAGTCAAGACAAACGCAATGCTTACAGTGCCGACCCTCGATATCATGAAAGGTATAAGGAAATTACTGACTCTGACCGACAGAGAAAAGACAGAAATTTGACTTCTGAATCTACTTCCAGCCTAGATTTTTTTGTTGAAGGAGAAAGAATGGTATCAGAACTTTGCAACATACCTGATTCACGTTCTGATTCTAACAATCAAAAACAAAATCAGAAATCATCTATTCAGGAAGAAGACAAAAATAAGCCTTCCGTATCATCAGAAGTATTATTGTCTGTACTAGATAAGATTATTATACATGATCAGATACCAATGCAAATTGTTCAATTGGCTGTGGAAGCGTGCACTGATGCAGAGAACATAGCAATTGCTCACCATAATAGACCATGCTTTAAAAATATACACTCGATCTGCGCTAAAACTAGATCCAATGTTCAAAAGCCAGATAGTGCTGTTGCTAATTTACATTCGCAGGGTATTCCATGGGTGATTAAAAACTTTATTTTTTCTTTCGTGAGAATTTTAGATGGTTGGAAAGGAGTTAAAGAATTACTTAGTGAAAAACATGACACGTTTTCTAGAATCGAAAATAAATACTACAGTCCCAATATAAGGGAATGTTTCGTGCAATGGCAGGCAGTTACCAAAGAGATGTTAACACATATTTATAAAACATTTAAATGCCTTGACCACGGATTTACTATGGAACAGAAAAGTTTTACTCATAATTATTATGCGACAAACTCGGCAGTGTCACGAAATCAAAACCAGAATAAATTTCAACCAGTAAAGCCGCACGCTAGTACTCCACGACCTGTCAATGCCTCTCCACAGCCATTCAACGCAGTTCAACCTCCTTGGATACAGAATCAATCTCAAACGGCAACACAAAGCTTTAACGAAGGTCCATGGCCTGCACGATCTGGGGTTGCTTATAAAAAACATCCCGTAGTTCCTCCTCCAAACTCCCACAATTTCTATCCATTGAATGATCAAAATGAAATGGATAGCTACCAAAAAGCGCCTTACAAATGTGATCCTTGCAGTGTTCGTGAAGCAAAACCGCGACAATCCTGGACCATTACTAATATTCCTGACTTTCGAGCCTTGGAAGGTATGTGTCACGCAGACCAACGAGAATTATATACTCAATTGAAACACAAAATTGATGCAGAACTTGGGAAAGCACCCGGGCAACCGTTGATGGGAAACTTGCCTTGTGATTTATTGCAACGAAGAGATATGGAACTAAAAGCTAAAATGATACCTTTGAGCCATGTGGAGAAGACTTTAATCCCCAGCATGGCAACTGGTAACGATGTACGAGGATGTTATGTGCAAAAAAATAACAGTTGTGGCGATACTAAAGAAGAAGCTGATTTTTTTGCAGCGTGGGGTCAGATGGTCCAAAAAGAACCTAACGATTTTATAACTCATCACACTCACAACATTCAAATCCCTTCAAATGTTGTGACGATCTCAAATAATATTTCTGGCCCCGTGCAATTCATTGATCCTGAAAACGATGAGTTTCATGAAATGTCCAAAGTTTATATGAAGCCTGGAAGCTACAAAGTACCTATAAAACCTGCGGATCCTATATCTCCGTTTATTCAGAGTACTTCACAGGATGTTGTTTACGAGAGTCCTGTAGGAGACGATATTCCACTTAAAATGAAAGTTGCGTTTCCACCTGTGACACTAGCACCGCAACCTAAATATAATATTGAATCATGGCCTTGCTTGATGTCTAGACGTACTGACGATATCTTCGGCGAGGAACAAAAAATTATGCCAAGACATGGTATACCTTGTTTAGATATCAGGGCGGCGGAATCTTTGGATCTTCTCAGTTCTATGACATCAGACCGCGCATGGGAAGCTGCTAAGCAATCAGCTCCAAAGCTAATGGATTTTATCCACGAAGGATCAAAATCAGACACGGCACGATTGTACGATGCTTTAGGTTTGAGCATAACTGACGAACTTCCGAATGATTTAAAGCAAGTAAAGCTTTGTATGGATCAAAATGATGCTTGGTCCACTGGACTCGCTAATCATTTCATAACTAAGGACCTTACAAGTGTATGGAATGAACAATCTACAGGCAAAAATGACTATTTAATTACTAAAAGCCAAGATCAGACAGCGTATATTAATGATACTGTAAAATTGCTTGAATCTGAAACAAAATCACTTGAACCAGATGAACCTCTAGAAATTCCAGAAAATAGAAACAATGAGGAGAAAAAAGAGAACATGCGCTGTCCTAATTTCGATCAATCTGGCAATTACGTGCGCGATGACAATCAAAAAAGGTCTGGTGGAAAAGGTAAAGTAGCGGTGTCAGGTATGTGGTATCATCCTAAAAAGAAAAAGCCTTTACCGGCTAATACTGTTAAAAAATTTGAGATAATAATTTCTAATCTCTCGCAATTCAAAGAAGCTGGTTTTATTCAACATGACATGGATATAAAAGTGGTAAGTGCTTTTATGTCTATAACCAACTGTCAAACAACCATATATTATTAAAAAAAGCAAATTAACGTTATAATTTTCAGGCACCAAGGTTTTATGAGGTAGTAAAATATCCCATGTGCCTTCATGACATATCTACAAAGCTGAAGAATTCTTCTTATACTGAATATGATCAAGTCGTTCAAGATTTTAGGCGAATTTTCAACAATGTCAGACTTTATCTTAAGGTAATATTATATTCTATTCTAATATTATATTATATATAATACAACAAGGTGTTTAAATCCTCTCTAAAACAAGATCTATTTTATTTTAGAGCTATCCAGATTCATCGATGAAAAAAAATGTTAATAAAATTTCAAATGACTTCGAAAAGATGTTAAATGAAGAATTTCAGAACAAGTGGGAGAATAAGACGAAGTCCCAGGATGTTGCTGATTGTCAAGATAAAATAAAAAAAGACGAAAAGGACGCTGAAATAAAAAAATCTGAAATCAAAACTGAGGACAACAAAAATGATCCCAAAACCAGTGGAGATGAGAAAAAATGAAACAATACGTTGGATACTTATGCATTTCGGTGAGGCTCTAATGAAAACTTCCTGTTGAGGAGACATTTCGCCATTAAAATTTTTCGAGTATTTTTTTTTGTTTAAACGTTTTTTATTTATATATTTATTTGTTTCATTAATACAGTCGTCCGAAGGTAGTATACTCGCGCAAAATCTGCGAGGATCTGTCTAGAGCGATTCTGAAACTGGTAGATTCTATAAATAGGTTTTAAAATAAGCAACCTCTAGTCAAATAGAAAAATTATTTTTTAAATAAATGTCAGTGACGTTATCAGAACTTATAATGAATAAGATTATCAATTTAATGTGTAAGTGCTTGCCAGTTTTTCGAATGGACTTTATTAGCCTCCGAGCGACACGGAGCCAAACATTTCGTTCTCTTATTTCTCTAATCTTTCCTTGCACGATTAGTTTGTAATTTTATCTTGTATACTTGATTTTATTTCTTGCAATTGTTCGTTATATAGTAATAATCCGTATTAATTTTATGTGCAGTAAAACAAATTTATGTTTTGATGCAACCGTCAGGTGTAGTTTAGTTTCTTAGCCCACTTCTCGCAAACATAATACAACATTTAGCTGCACACTCATCGAGTAGATATTAGTTCTTTTTTATATCTCTATCTGTGATGTATGTTTAGGTAAAAGATGATAATTTCGAAGAATCGTTTTTCACGCTCAATTACTAGTTGTACGATTCTCTTGAAACACGGTGTAAATATAAACGAGTTGATGTGTAAAAATTGAACTGAAAAGTTTTATGTTAGCTTGGAAACCGGGACAATCTTAATAATAGTACTCTTGTCATTACTTAATAATTGTACATTATTTTTTTACAAGGATGGCTATAAAATTGTTGGATAGGACTCCAAGCGTGCCGTAAGAAATGTGGGACTCGATGAGTATATAGATTCTTTAGTGTAATTTGGTTCGTATTTCTTACGCCACGCGTACTGGCAAAACGTCTTTGTTTGTATATTATATGTACGTGCAAAGTTATTTTTTATCTAATTTGTTCGTTTGGTGTTCCACATTGGTATTTAAATATTTTTTTAAATAATTTTTGAGTCCATTTTACCTGCCATAGAAATAAGTGAATTGCTTACGACGTCAACTTTCGATGTAGTTTCGACAATTGCACACCCGGTGGTTGATTAATTAAATTCAAAATTTCAAATTTGACGATGTTAGAGTTAATTTTAAGTATTCGTTAAGTTGTGATTTTATTATTTAACTTATTTATCTAAAATTATGGCACGGAACTCCTATGATAATAAAAGAGTTGTTTTTCATACTTGCTCGTTTGATATTTTGTTCACCGTTTACATTGAAACAGACTTGAAATCTTTTACTATTGAAATTCAAAACCATTCTGCGTTATTAGTTTTTCTAGTAAGAGTTTTCAATCTGAGAATCACCCTTCTGGACCCTTTACACTGCTTGACACCAAGTGGTTTAATAAGTTAGTAACTTGTTAACTAGTGGTCGCCCAATGATCGGGATTCGACCATATCTCATTTTTATTTTATCCTTCTGCACTCTTTGCTCCATATAAACTTAAACTGTGCTAAATTTTATACTTCTCCGTTTGCATCCTTGCAGTATAAGTGGATACAAAGTTTTGGCTTTACATATAGATTTGCAAATACGGAAGTAGTATCAAAGTTAATGAAGATGTATGAACTTTATTTAATTAGCCATCACACTCCTTGTCAATAGTGCAGAAGGGAACTGGCTCCCCTGCTCTATCTTTAATACCTCTATGGTAAAATAAAAATAGACCTCAAGACAGTGGCTCTACCTTAAGGGTCTGTAATCTGGTATTGAGGATGTTCAAAAAGGTTCCTGCTTAGCTTTGCTCCCTTAATTGACTGTCGTTAGACATTAGTATTTCAAATTCTACAAGTTGCTACAATTGTAATCTATACTTATATTTAAAGCTAAAAAGCTTGTTTGTTTGTTTTAACTAATCTCGGGAACCGATTTGAAAATTTATTTCAGTGTTGGATAGTACATTTATCGAGGAAGACTATAGGCTATATATCATCACGCTAAGACCAATAGGAGCGGCGCACCAAGGAAAAATGTTTCAAAAACAGGGGAAAATTATCACGCTACGGGAAATAGGAGACGCAAGCGAGGTTGCGTGGATCTGCTAGTATTAGATAATAATAGATATTAGATACATAGTCTTTAACTATTCAGTGCGAGTCACAGGCCTCTCCTTGAATACGGTTTGTTTTAAGTTTTCCTCTTTCTTTACAGTGATGATATCTTCATAGTAAGCGCCCTTAGTCGTCTCACTCGATATTGTTAACTAGCCGACCCACGCCAACGACACCTCGTTTGCATCTCCTATTGCCCGTAGCGTTATAATTTTCCCCTCGTTTTTGTAACATTCGTCATTGTTGCTCCGCTCCTGTAGGTCTTAGCGTGATAATATATAGCCTATAGCTTTCCTCGATAAATGGGCTATCTAACACTGAAATAATTTTTCAAATCGGACCAGCGGTTCCTGAGATTAGCGCGTTCAAACAAACAAACAAACTCTTCAGCTTTATATATTAGTATAGATTCGTCATGGATCACCGGTACATGTCGGGTACCTAGTCAAGTTCAATTACGGAGGGTACGTAATACGATAGGTTGTGAAGGTTGCGCCACTCAAAATTGAATAAGAATGCGGTGGGATTCGTAAGGATGCGTCAGATAATTTCCCTCTAAAAATGTTCGCTAACCACGCTTTGTCACACATATCTACCATCAACTAAGTGTGATAGTGCTTGCTTGGTGTTCGTTATAAAAAAAAAAACAAATCAACAATGGTTGTTAGGTTTTCGTTTTCTCCAAATTTAAGAAGTGAAGTCACGAACTGTGTATTTATAAAACGTGTCTCTGGATTTTCGTTTAAAGGAGTAACAGAGGTGAGTTTCAAATTATTGTATGAGGACGATCATATTTTGTATACATCCTATTAATATAATAACGTGAAAGTTTGTAAGTATGGATGGATGGCTGAATGTTTGTTACTCTTTCACGTAAAAACTACTGAACGGATTTGAATGAAACTCTACAGTAATATAGCTTATAACTCAGAATAACACATAGGCTGCTATTTGCCGCGATAACCGACATATCCGCGGACGGAGCCGCAGGCAAAAACTAGTCTAAATGTATGTATATATATTAGAGTTATTAATAACAGGAGAGCTGAAATTTTTCAGTAAAATTGATGGACTTAGTAGTCTCGTAAGACACCCATGGGATGACTAGGAGAGACACTCTATATTGTTAACTAGCCGACCCACGCAACCTCGTTTGCGCCTTATATTGCCCGTAGCGTGAAAATTTCCCCCGTTTTTGAAACATTCTTCATTGTTGCTCCGCTCCTATTAGTAGTAGCGTGATGATATATACCCTATAGCCTTCCTCGATAAATGGACTATCCAAAACCGAAAGAATTTTTCAAATCGGACCAGTGGTTCCTGAGATTAGCGTGTTCAAACAAACAAACAAACTCTTCAGCTTTATATATTAGTATAGATTAGACATGATGTCTCGGTCACGGTAATGGGAAGTTCATCACTAGTTAGTATTCACACACTTAGCTATTAACACAAAACATCGCAAACGTCACGTTTTCGCGTACTGTTATAGATCACTTTCAATCTATCAGCTATTTAAATGAGGTAGCTGATACGATTACCAGCCAACGTTACTACTATACTTACCTGATATTTTAATGATTTTGTAAGTTAACAATTATAAATGATTTCAAATGATATTTTACCGACATGGCATTGGTCTCGAAAAACGATATTTTTTTCTTTCTGTTATTGACAAATTTATTAAATGCTAGTGACATCAAGACATTTTTTATTGATTTTAATAAAATGTAATTTTCATATTTTTCGTGTTAATATTAGTGCATAAAACTTTTTTCAATATTCTAAATATTGTTTACACCCACAGAATAAAGAATGTAGGGTTACACTTTAACGTTTTTTTTTTCACTAAATTCTTTTGAAGTGTTGTTTCGTGTTATTTTTTTTTTATACCATTGATGGTTAATTTAAAAAAATATAATCGGTACCAAATTATTGAACGATTAATCAAATGGAATGTAAACTGAAATAGAGTTTTCATGTAAATTCCTTAAAAAGTCGACATCTTGTTAAAACATAAGATGACTGATGAATGGTTATCCTACCATACTATGATGGAAATTGCAACATCAAACTGTTTTCTAGTCGCGCCTACGCGGAATAATAATTCACGTATTGTTTGCTATTATCATGTATTAGGTATTGGTATTTTAGAAAAGTCCTATCCTATCTTCTTACAGTTATGTAGTGTTTAACTTTGCCTTGTGGTACCATCAACAAAGTACAAAAATAATTTTATCTTCTATGATTTTTATCTTCTATTTATGAAAACTTAAGCCTACTTTTTTAATGGCTAATGGGCAATGGCAATAATGAGTAAATAAACAAAAATTTCTAAAGAATTCAAACAATTGCTATTAACAATGGTTTTCTGTGAGGATTGAAATATTGCTAAAATGCGTGACATGTTTTGCTTTATAATCGGATGTTAAGGATCGTAAGAGGAAGCACTGTAAACGTTGTAAACTCTGACAACTTGTTGCCATAAAAAAAAAAAAATTTTCCCTGGTTATGCTCTCGAGTTTAACAGTGCAGATTTCTGTGGGTTAAAATAACAAAATTCATACACCAATAAATCTTAGGTAGATTAGAACGAGTATTAGTACTAACTGCCTAACAACAAAAATAAAAGGAAAAACTTAAAAGTGGTAAGTACTGCAAGCATTTATTTAAGCGTTTCCCATCACGCGTCAATAAATCACATAAAAAAGTTACTGCTTACGTAAATGAGTAGGTATTGCTGGTAAGAAAACATATGGTATAATATAAATAGGTACTCACATAAAACAGTGATTCACCCACGGAATAACCACATAGTACTACAGGACAATGACTTTTTATCGCTTTTATACCACAACAATCATGCCCACATTAAATTTCAATATCTTTATTATACACAATACTCGTTACTCAGCCATTGTCCACAGATTACATTAATTTCGCGCCAACTCGTCTTACGACTATGCCTGCACAGTGATTAGATGAAGTGGAATTGAGACCGAAAGTAAAATTAAACCAATTTTTTTTAAGTAGATAAAAATACTTCATTAAAAACTTTTATTTAATAACATATCTGTAGGACGTAATTTTATTTATAATCCTTAAGCATCAAAAATTAATTTGTAATTGTAACTTTTAAATTAATAGAAACATGAATACTTAATTCACATTAAGATTGATGTGAAATAACAAATATAAGAATACTGGAATTACAGATACGTTTTATGAATTGTAGTAGGTAATTTCTACCTCATTACGTAACTGAAAATGTTAGTAAATAGTTAGACAATTAATTAATCAATGAATAAGTCAATCATTTGTACGATATATGTAGTTGTATGAATAAGACGAACAAGTTACACATTCGCAAAACTTATATTTACTACTATAATTTAAATATTTCTAATTTTACACATTAATTTTACAAATAACATTCTAAGTTATAAGTTATCACTTCTATCGGCAGTCCTTATGACTGCTATTTTTTTATCACCTTCACCAAAGACCTAGACTCGTTCTCAAAACTTACTCGAATAAGTTTATTTTAAAAACAATAACATAAAATGTTACCCTCCTTCTGACGTTGTTGCGGAATGATATAATAACACCTCATATAAGATTTACTCGTAAAAAATGTTGCTAGACGAGTTGCAGGCTGTTAAAATTACGTGTTGACTTTCGGTTCCAGTCTTTACTCGAAACATAACCAGTGTGCACCATTTTAGGAGAAAGTAAAAGCAAATCTATTTGATTCGAAAGAGCGTTAAAAATTGTCGGTATTTTCCTCCGGTTTAACGCGGTCGGCTTCAAACCGCTCTAATGAAATTTAAAATAAGAAGTAATTGTAGAATAATAAACAAAAATATTTTCTTTTAATTTGATGTCAAAGTCCGTCAGTTGAATACATTTTTAATAATTTTTTTAAAACAAGTTTCTAGAAAGTTAAAATGAGGTGTATGTTTAATTGTTATTAACTTGTTTTTATTTGTGGGATAATTGTGATTTGTGTTGTGATTATGTAATTTTTATATGCAACGTAAGTTTAATTTACTTTTTTTATTTGGTAAAGTTATTGCATATTTTATGTCTAATGTTTTCTTAAATGGTTCATTTAGCGGAATAAATATAAATATGATATTTAAAGCTAATTATGTTTACAAGAACACACAATAGTAATTCTAACGGTATTTATTATTATTAATAGTCGCGATAAATAAGTAGGTATCTAAATATTGCAAGTAAATGGAAAATCCTTAATTCTTTTAATATTATCCTGAGAAAAATTAAAATTAACTGAAATACGTGTATCACCAGGAAATCATTTTTATGTACTGTTGTGTGTTCACCCCAAATCGAATTTTAAGACCTTTGTTATCTATGTTTACCATTAACACCGTCTCTATTGTTAACAAAAATATTATGTGGTTGTTCTTTAGAGAATGTAACTATAAAGTGTTTCTATGATATAATCTATAAACAATGTATCATCACCACTCTTGGAATCTGCTTATGCTTTCCATCTGGCAGAGCAGTCATTTTAGCAGCTAATAAAAAAAAAAATTATCATCAACCTATCGTACTCAACTGCTCGATATGGACCTTTTTCAATTATATAAATGTGAATTATTTATTTTTTATTCAAATAAATATCTATACAAATAAATAAAATTAAGTGTCTGTTTGTAATATTAAAATAATCGCCTTTTACTAAATGCATATACATGTGCACGGTACATATACCAAAATAACATTTTTTCAATTTTTGTCTGTCGATCTGTTTATTCCGGTTAATAGCTGGAACAGCTGGACAGATTTTGACAGGACTTTCAATGATAGGTAGCTGATGATATAAGGAGTAACTTAGGCTACTTTTTTAGACTAGCTTTGCCCCGCGGCGCCACCCGCGGTACGACAATAAGCGCGGGTTACTAACAAGTTGTTACAATCAGAAGAGAGAAGAAGAATGTAAACTACATTAAAAGTGACTAAACTACTAAACTAAAATGCATTAGTAAACTACTGAATTTTCTGAAAAAAAATTGAGGATACCACCGACGAATTTTGGTGATGCAGTTGTAGCGAATGCGACTGTTCTCCTAGGTCAGCAACAATGGTCTGTTAATGGCTGTATGTAGGTAACGGACAACAAAATTATTAGTCTTTTTTTTCAATAGTCCAATCGCGAGGTTACAATAATTATCTATACAAATAAATAAAATTGGAGTGTCTGTTTGTAATATTAAAATTACCGCTTTTTACTAAATGCGTATGTTATTCACGGTACATATACCAAAAATGTAGTTAAAAAAATGATTGTCTGTCTGTCTGTCTGTTTATTCCGGCCAATCTCTGGAACGGCTGGACCTAATTTTGACGGGAATTTCCCTGGCAGGTAGCTGATGATCCAGTGAGTAACTTAGGCTACTTTTTTTTTACTAAATTTGGTCCGCGGCGTTACTCGCGGTACAACAATAACTACGGGTAACACCGCGGTGTTCAGGTAGTTTATTATAGAATTGCAAGTCAGATATTTTTTTCTACACTATTAATTTGTGTTTCATCAATATAACAAGAGGTACAAATACAAAGCAAATTACTATTACAGTTATACACTTCACATTTCCCTTTCTTTCTTTCACCTTTCTTTCACATTAACTAACAGTATTTATGAACCTTTCTTAAGATCATTTCAATTCTATACAAATAAATAAAATAACAGTGTGTCTTATGTTAATGAAAATACGGTACTTACATCAAAAAAGCAATTCAAAAAATTTCAACCGAGTGTGAAGCTAAACTAATTACCTAGGGACCTAAATAGTTGTCGTCATCATCAAACATCAAAATCAAAAATCATCAAACGTGCACGTTTAACATTTTTTTTAATTGTAGATAAAAAATATAACCAAAAATAATACCCGTTGTTGAAATCAGTGCCTTACGAGACTTTCAAAAAATAATAATAATGTCTCCAGGATTTATAAGGGCTGTACATTTATTATTTTTTTAAACTTTTTTTTATTTATTTATCTTTTTTGCACAGATGCATAAAACAGAAAACATAAAATGAGTTACAAAATATTTAAATGTAAAAATATTACCAAATTTTTTATCAAAATAATCAATATTCTAGTCAAATCGAGGCCTTGCATCGCACCTGGTACAAAGTTACCCATGACACTGACAGACAGCTTGAATTGACTCATTGTATTGCAGCGTATGGACATCCTTTGCACCAGAAACGAGCCCGAGTGGGAGTCACCAATCTTAGACTTAAACCTTTAATTAAAATGTCCAATATGGCAGCTGAATAATATACCATAGAAATTTTTAACAATAGCATTACCTAATACCTATTTCATTAAGTAATAGTGCAAATTGAATTTTAAATTAGATAGAAAGTTTCTCGTGTAATATCAATAGGCATAGTGTGAGGCTGTATATTTCAACATGCTAATCTCAGGAACTACCGGTCTTATAAAGTAACTAGAGATAGTGTTTCTTCATGTTATATAACATCACGCTATTTTAAATGTATAGAGGGAGGACAATGACCTTATAAATGTGACATATGTAACAAATTTAGATTTTTCTAAACTTATGTCATTAAAAGGTTTTTTCATTAACGATTTGTTCAATTATTAAATTATTTTTAATTATAATCTTAATGTAATACTATAAATATAAAATTAAGCTTCGCTTATGATGCTACACCTCTTAACCATTGAACCAATTGTCGTAAAATTTAATATTCACTGCCAGAGTATAGAAAAAAATATAGGATACATCTCAAATTCTCAACTCAATTGCAAATCTATACAAATAAATAAAATTGGAGTGTCTGTTTGTAATATTAAAATAACCGCTTTTTACTAAATGCATATGTATGTATACACGAAACATATACGAAAAATGTAGTTAAAAATTTTTTGTCTATCTGTCTGTCTGTTTACCCGGAACGGTAATCTTTGGAACGGCTGGACGGATTTTGACGGGACTTTCACTGGCAGGTAGCTGATGATCCGGGGAGTAACTTAGGCTACTTTTATTCGACTAACTTTGTCGCGCGGGGTTCATGTAATATTTAATATTTACGCAATAGCCGCAGGTGAAAACCATAATGCTTTGTAGGTACTATATAAATTCAGAAATAACCTGTTATTTACGAACTTTTTGACAGTTCTATCAGTTTCCCGTAGTTTCATTAGTCAGCTCAATATTATCCTACTAATATTATAAATGCGAAAGTTAGTAAGGATGGATGGATGTTTGGATGGATGTTTGTTACTCTTTCACGCAAAAACTACTGAACGGATTTGGATGAAACTTTACAGTAATATAGCTTATACATCAGAATAACACATAGGCTAGTATTTGCCGCGATAACCGACATATACGCGGGCGGAGCCACGGGCATCAACTAGTATAATATATATAATAGTAATACCACAATATGTCCAGACAACGAAGCGAGGCAGGCTACAGCTAGCTAATTCTCAATAATCGGAATAATCCTGATTAATACTTTATCGCGATAATTTCTCGTAAATATGTGAGTATTAAATTATTCTTTGTTCATATGACAATAACATTGTCAAATAAATTACAACAAACCATATTATTAATTATAAAAACTTCCTTTTGCATTCAAGTCATGCGACCCTCTCGGAGTCAAGGACTCAACCCCAGGAGACACACGATTTTTTTTTGTTTGGCCCTTCCAAAATGACTCTACTCTGCCTTATGGAAAGCATGAGCAGAATCCAAGATTGGTGGTCACCATACTGCGAATGCAGACAATGCAACAATGCAGCATGATGACCCACAACATGGCGGGCTAGTGATGCTTCTGCATCATTGGGCCTCCGGTCTCCAACGAAACACGACAGCATGATCGCTGTCATTTTACGTTGATTTTCTGTGCGAGGGTAGTACCGCCCCGGTCGAGCCGGCCTGTTCGTGCTGAAATCAGCGTGGCTCTACTACCTTGAGATTTTTTTTTATTGAATATTGTTTGTACACCCCCTACTCTCGAGTTCTTTCCATCTCGAGACATTCTTCTCTCCTACGCAGAACTTGAAGCGAACGTCTCCAGACAGGAACTGGCACAGGAACTCGCCGTATCTTTGCATTCTTGAAATTAGATTCACTTGTGCCTTCTTTTATTTACTACTAGCTGAACCCCGCGGTGTTACCCGCGGTTATCGTCGTACCGAGAGTAACGCCGCTGAACAAAATTAGTCTAAAAAAAGTAGCCTAAGTTACTGCCTGGAGCATCAGCTACCTGCCAGTGAAAGTCCCGTCAAAATTGGTCCAGCCGTTCCAGAGATTCCCCGGAACAAACGGACAGACAGACAGACAAACAAAAAAAAAATTTACTACATTTTTGGTATATGTACCTTGTATACATACATATGCATTTAGTAAAAAGCGGTTATTTTAATATATAACGGACGCAAAGAACACCCAGATTCGGAACAACAATTTGTAGGTCACACAAAGTTTTCCTTCTTGTGGTTTGAACCCATTACACAGCACAGTTGAAAGCGGCTTGGCCATTAAACCATTAGACCAACCGTGCAGTGCAATCAGCCAATCCTCTGATACTCTACCCGCTACCATTAGAATAATCGTTCTTCTTCAAGACTAGTGAGAATTTTGTCAATGAAGGTTTAGACAATATCTCAATCAGAAATATCTTCGGAAATATCTCAATAGGCCGCCCTAGTGTAAGGCATCATTCAGCATTGTTTCATTTTCTGCATTCGCAATGAGTATGGTGACCACTAATCTTAAATTCTGCTCATGTGTTCTATCAGGCAAAGTCACTTTGGCTGACTCATATACACAACAAGTACAATTTTACCAAAAATAAAACCGACTTCAAGGTTCGACTCGATTTATCTTGGATGCCATCATCAGATTTTAATGTCCTTATCATGGTACTACCGTTGGGGCATCTCCTTTCCATTAAAAAAAGAATCATCAAAATCGGTTCATAAACGACTAGGTTATCCGCGAACACACATAAAAAAAGGAAAAAAAAAAATATACTGTCGAATTGAGAAACCTCTTCCTTTTTTTGCAGTCGGTTAAAAAACGAAATACCTCCCTAAAATCCGTGTTCCAAATCCATATTTTTGGTATAGGATCTGACTGTAGTGGAGAGGTTGCGTAAACGTTTATACGAAATACAATTAACCGTAATACATAAATAAATAAAGCAGTCTGATATTTATTGCTATTAGGCAATTATACAACAAACAAATTGTTTATTTACAGTGTAAATCAGTCTTTTAATGACACTAGTCATAAAATACTTTATGTTGTAAAGTATTTCACATTTTTTACAACAGTAATTAAACTTCGTATTTCAGTCTGTATAATGTAAAAATATTGTTTGTTTATTTTTGTATGTAAATATGACGAAAATTTAATACAAGAAATACAAGTGAGAAATAGAATTAATGAATCGCGAGCTTCTCGCAACTTTAAACGTGTTTGTTGTTTGTCAATTTTTAGAGTTCCGTGCCAAAGGTAAAAAGTGGAACCCTTATAGTTGCGTCATGTCTGTCTGTCTGCCTTTATTTCGAAACTATAAGAACTATAATGTTGAAACTTGGTAAGTAGATGTATTCTGTGAACCGCATTAAGATTTTCACACAAAAATAGAAAAAATAGCACTAATTTGGGGGTAATAAAAATACTTAGAACTGAAATTCAAAATTTTTTTTTCATCATACCCATACGTTTGGGGTATCTATGGATAGGTCTTCAAAAATAATATTGAGGTTTCTAATATCATTTTTTTCTAAACTGAATAGTTTGCGCGAGAGACACTTCCAAAGTGGTAAAATGTGTGCGTGTCCCCCTGTAACTTCTAGAATAAGAGAATGATAAAACTAAAAAAAAATATGATGTACATTACCATGCAAACTTCCATCGAAAATTGGTTTGAATGAGGTCTAGTAAGTAGTTTTTTAGTAGGCCTCATAAATCGTAAACCGCAAAAAAATACTATTATTAAAACATCGATCAAAATAACAGCAAACTACAAGAACTTTTATATCGTATTACTTGCTGCTACGGAACCCTTCATGTGCGAGTCCGACTCGCACTTGGCCGCTTTTTTATTTAAGTTTATCTCCCTCTTTTGTATATTATATATGTATCCACGGTACATAAAAAAATGTAGTTAAAAAAATGTTTGTCTGTCTGTCTGTCTGTTTGTTCCGGGTAACCTATGAAACGGCTGGAACTTTCACTGGCAGGTAGCTGATGATCCAGGGAATAACTAAGACTACTTTTTTTTAGACACATTGTCCCGCGGCATTACTCGCGGTACAACAATAACCACGGGTAGCACCGCGGGGTTTAGCTAGTTTACTAATAAATGGTGATGACGGTAATCATAACTCGTATGTCCTGTCATCCTGTGGTTGGAGGTTAGTAGCCTCTCCAATCAGAGGCAGATAAAGGGACATTACCTGACCAATAGTTTCTTTTTTAATATTTTAGCTGCCAAAATGACTGTGCTCTGCCTGTTGGAAAACATAAGCAGAATCCAAGAGTGGTGGTCACCATCCTCTATGCGAATAAGGACAACGCAGCATGGTGACCCATACTATAGCGGCCTAGTGAGTTGTTTTCTCACATTCCGCTTAAAGGACCCGGGATCATAGTGGGACGGAAACATGTCCACTGGTAGTGAGTTCCAGGTTATAACGGCTTGGCATAGGAAGGAAGAACCGAAGCGATGAGTGCAATATCGATATCTACCACTCTGAAGCGGTGACTTCCAAGGCCGGCACGTGTTATCCTGTAAAGGAAGGGAGGGAGATAAAACTAGTTAATCCACGCAACTTCATTTGCGTCTCTCTTCAATCATGCTCGTCTACTATTTGTCTTATGGTGGTCTTAGGGTGATGTTAGGTATCCTTATTTAAAAATCACACATTAAAAAAAAACTTGAAAATCTGTTATGTCCTTAGTTGCAGAGTTAATCGTGATCAACAACGAGACAGGAGGATTATCCTTCATCACCATCATCATTATTTTTATTTTTTTTAAACACACAACGCCATCTAGCCCCAAGTTAAGCAGAGCTTGTGTTATGGGTACTAGACAACTGATATAAATACATATTATACTTTTTTTTTCCTAAATACATACATATTATATATAGAAAACACCCAAACTTCGAAACAAATATTTGTAGATCATACAAACATTTGGTCCGACCCGGGAATCGAACCCGAGACCTCATGATCAGCAGTCACACACGTCAACCGCGAGACCAACGAGGCAGTCGAAACGAGTCGAAGTCGAGGCATTATCAAGAGCCTTTAACAGTCCACTACTGGACATAGCTTCCCCTTAGTTAGAATGAAGGCTCCGGTCTACTATGCCACTGCCAGACGGTTCCGTATAATATTTGTTTCAAGTTTTCCTTTTCTTTGCAGTGAAGTTGTCCTGCGTAGTTTTCCTTACTAATATTATAAATGCGATAGTAATACTATCTGTCTGTCTGTTGCGTTTTCACGCCAAAACCACTGAACCGATTTAAGTTAAATTTGGTACACAAATAATCTAGACTAGAGTCTGAGAAAGGATATAAGCTAATATATACACGCAGGCGTAGCGCGAGCAAAAACCAGTAATTTATTTATAACTAGCTGAACCCCGCGGTGTTACCCGCGGTTATTGTTGTACCGCGGGTAACGCCACGGGACAAAGGTATTCTAAAAAAAAGTAGCCTAAGTTACTCCCTACATCATCAGCCACCTGCCAGCGAAAGTCCCGTCAATATCGGTCCAGCCGTTCCAGAGATTACCCGGAACTAACAGACAGACCGACAGACAGACAGACAGACAGACAGACAAAAAAAAAATTAACCGCATTTTTGGTATATGTCCGTGTATTCATACATATGCATTTATTAAAAAGCGGTTATTTTAATATTACAAACAGACACTCCAATTTTATTTATTTGTATAGATTAATTTAAATTTGTATGCTTCTGTGTCCATCGAACCCACAGCACCTGTCAATGAAGTAACCTACTTTAGAGCCGTGCCTCATAATCAAAATTTTAAAATAATAAACAAATTATCAATCTAACTCCATTGTTTACAGTGTAAATAAGGCTTTATATATATATGTTGAAATGTTGTATCAGTGTTTGATAAGTGATCTGATAAGGAATGACCGAGCCCACGGTATATAATAGAACAGTTCTTTAGAAGATGCATTAGTTGCTCAAATTTTTACATTGACTTTAATTATAATAGATACAGTTAAAAATCTCAAGGTAACATTATAAATAGTGCTTTGAACCGTCTAATTGAAACTAATTTGTTCTATTTTTTTTTCGCAATAACTTTGAAATTTTCATTCTTTTTATCTTATTCTTATTCTATTAGCTTGTTTACTGAAAAAATATTCAATTATTTAAAAAAAAAATCGAATTATATTCAAAACAAAAAGGATTTTATTTCATTTATTGATTTACTAGTTGTTGCCCGCGGCTCCGCCCGCGTGTATGTCGGTTATCGTGGCAATTAGTAGCCTATGTGTTATTCTGATGTATAAGCTATATTACTGTAAAGTTTCATCCAAATCCATTCAGTAGTTCTAGCGTGAAAGAGTAACAAACATCCATCCATCCATACTTACAAACTTTCGCGTTTAAAATATTAGTATAGTACCTATAGATGTGCATAATATTTTCATTTTTTTTAAATTCAAATCGAGGCTAAAGTATATTAAGCTTATATAAATTAATAAGGAAATCAAAACTATTTAAATTTACTTTCTCAATTACGTATAAATTTAACTTTCAGATTATCCAATGACAGATCTTGCATAAAATCAATAAGACGACGTTTAACGTTCTAACTATACCTAAAGGAAATCTCATACTCTTAAATCCTTTACGTCTGTCGTAACTTAATGGATCTGATACTTTCTAGAAATGAGAAATCAAAATAGAGTTTTTTCTTAACGCTGACGACAAGAACCACATTCCCAGGCGACTTCTCCTCAACCGTTTCTCGAAACATTTAGGTTGTAGAGGAACGGTTGTCATGTTCCTCTAACACAAAGGGATGATCCTCTGACCAGGCGAGGTGATCATGCCTGGCGGGACACTGCCCAACGGTCGCTGTTGGGGTGTTGCATACATGGTAATCGGCGCGAGAACTTCTATTGCGCGATTCAGGATTAATAGTATTGTGTAGTACGTTACGTTACGTTGTTTGTGGAATTTGCCACATAACTCCCTGAGGTCGATATATCATGAGTCAGCTGTCTGTGCTCTATTGCGGAGCTTACCAGTGGCAGAAGTGAGTAGTAGTGAGTAAGAAATGGCTAATCACTTTGTATTTCTTCCGCAGATGGCTTGGAGCAGGCTATTAATATTCACCTGCGTATTAGTATATGTACATGCTCACGGGCGCTTGGTGGATCCCCCTAATAGAGCTTCGTTATGGCGCTTCGGGTACAACTCACCCCCTAACTATGACGATGATGGAATGAACTGTGGAGGGTTCTATCGCCAGTACTCGGTCAATCGTGGCAAGTAAGTATCCGAGAGTATTATAGAATTTAGTTTAAAAAAGGTGTTATTCTCATTCCTTTAGAAATGTCTTAAAAATAAATCTGTGAAACCCTTTAACAGGTGCCTATTACGTAATTTTCTTCTCCTCTTCATCAAACTCTATCTTAGGTGATTAAACTCAATGTGATATGTTAATAAACCCTGCGTGCTAGAAGTTTCTACTTCAAATTGGGATTTTTTGGGTCATTTTGCTACAAATGGAGAAAATGAAATTCCAATTGCACCTGAAATGCCATTTTCTCCTGGGAACAAAACAGTTTCTTTCTTATGCACCAGCACCTCATCGACTGCGTTCCTACTGCCAATCTTTTAAATCTAAATTAATTTTACATAACTAAAGCACTGTGTTGAATTTATTTCATAATTAATTTCTTTTGACGTAAAGTACCAGGAAAGTACCTCAAATCAGTAGTGTCGGAAGAATTGAGAATTCTATGGTAATGAAAGACTTGTTTGATATTTTGTTTGTTTGTAGTCACATATTGTATCTTCTTACAACAATTCTTAGATGCGGTATCTGCGGTGACGCGTACGACCAAAAACAGCCACGCGCACACGAACTTGGCGGTACCTACGGCATTGGCTACATCGTCGCCAACTACGAAGCTGGCCAAACCATAAACACAAAAGTCTACCTAAGCACTTCGCACTTAGGCTTCTGGGAACTTCGAATCTGTCCCGATCCTTACCACCAAACACAAGAGTGTTTCGACAACGGCTATCTCTTGGAACTAGAAGATGGTGGTACGAAATATTATCCAAAAAGAGGTGACGGGTCTTATGACGTCACATTCCGCCTTCCTGAAAGACTGACATGCGAGCATTGTGTTCTTCAATGGCAGTATACTGCTGGGAACAATTGGGGATTCTGCGCGAACGGAACCCAGGGTCTTGGATGCGGCAACCAGGAACAGTTCTACTCGTGTGCAGATATATCTATTGGGGATAGTTTGAGCTCCAACGATATTGATAGCAATAACGATGATGACATAGATAAAGATGTGGACACTGTTCCTTCAAAGTTTTCGGCGCTAAGTCCCATTGGTGAGGATCTCTTTCAAAATATTTAAGTATTAAAATAAGATAAAATCAACAAATGATAACTCAGATATGCTTGATATCTCGACCATCTATGAGTCCCCTATCCTACCTCCCTACAAAAACATCATTTTAGGTAACTGCATTTTGTTTTAAATTACGTTAATGAGTCGGTCTTGAATGAGCTTCAGATAAATGGTCGGTCTCTTAAGTATGAAGTGTTTATGTGCTGAAGATCATTAGGATTAAGAATTAATGAAGCAGACGAACGAAAAATTATCTCGTTCTTCAAATGAAATCGCTCGACTTTGAACATAATGTCTAATATGTTAAATTCAAAGCCAAAGAGTAGGTATTGTGTAAAAACAATTTTTTTATATCTAAAAGTATTTAAGAGCATGGGACACCCTTAATTTGATATTTGTACATCAAGGATTAATATAGATACGAAGTAATATTAGTTCAATGTATTTGTATAATATTGTTTTGCCGCCAAAGTTGTAAAAGTATTTTATTTTATTCATTATAAACTTATTTCTTATGCAATTAATATAAAATTAAAGCATGAAAGAATATTAAACGTGTAACCAATATAACTAATATTAAATAGGATAGTATATTTAAGAACCAAATCCAAAAATAATTTTAAATAAACAATTTTAATGTAATTAATAATGCACCTGTTGTCTATGGTCCTGTATTAGTATGTATGTATGTTACATAATTATTATTATTTCAATTCTACAATCATATCAGCCTCTCTGAAAACATTTTACAATAAACAATAATTATGAACCAAGAGTTACTAAACCCTTCGAGTAACGGTGATTATAATGTTGTTTATGACTAATAATGAGAAGTTCGTCGTATAAGGACCAACCAAGTGTGCTCAGGCACATTTATACTCGCACTCCAGTGCTATCTTTCTCCTCACCTTTCAAGGAATTATGCTAGCCAGCACCGCCTGTCATTGTACCTACTTTCTTTAAATCACTCCTTTAAAAAATAAAGTTTATTTTCATCGATGATGTAATTGTAATTACACACCTTTCGGTTCACCTGGAAGGTACTTGTGCTCATTGGAGTCGTCTGTCATTTTGTTTTTGAACTTCTCAATAAATGAACTAAACCCTATCAAAATTTCAGGCTTACAGAAACAAGTTTTTATTTCTCATTTATTTTTACACTTTCAAAAACATATTACTTGACGCTGCGCAAGGCTGAGGCCTGCCAGGCGATGGTTACCGTACTTAGCATGCTGTGTGTCATCACTACCAGAATTTCTAGCCTTACAGACACACCGTTACACGAAAGGTTCAGTAGCTCCCTTATTATTAGAGCAGTTTTACAGTTACATGCAAAGATTGCATCAAAATAAAATCGTTAAGAAGTAGGTACCTACGTAGTCAGCTAGACAATACTAGAAAAGTTTTTCAGATACTTATCTCATAAGTCAGTAGGTAATTAAAGAAAAGACCACAATGATAGCATAGGATATAGTGCATATGTGGTAGGAAAGAGCCCTCAATTATAATCGTGCTGGTTCTGATAAGATAATCTAAGAAACATGTACCGTGGGAGAGCCATGCTTCGGCATGAATGGGCCGGCTCGACCGGAGTGGTACCATGGCCTCATAGAAAACCGGTGTTAAATAGCGCTTGTGTTTCGCCGAGTGAGTGAGGACCCTGGAGGCGCATACTCCAACCCCTCCCCACATCCCTTTCCTTTCCTTTATGTGTGTTCGCGGATAACTACGTCGTTTATGAACCGATTTTGATGATTCTTTTTTTAATGGAACGGAGATATCCCAACGGTGGTACCATGATAAGGACACTAAGATCTGAGGATGGCGTCCAAGAGAAATCGAATCGAACCTTAAAGTCGGTTTTTTTTATATAAAAAGTTTTTTAACAGTATCGTCTTCTAAAATAAACTGAAATATTGGATTTAAAGAACTGAAGTTAGCAGCTATGTCCAGTATTTATTCTATTCCCTACTTTATTTATTAATAGTTTATTTATTATGAAAAGAGAACTAAATTCAATCACATCGAAGGACTTTTCTATCTACAACACTTTTAATTGCAAAGTGTGTGAAATAAGTTTGATCGCTATGTCTGCATGTGGCACCATGGCCCCTAAGCGAATAGATCAATTTGGACGCGGTTTCTTTTTATTTGAAAGAAAAAAGGTTTTCTAGTCATGGTTATTAGATATACAACCTCTTCTAATCAAGGTCAATACAAATTATTAGCAAATAATACAAGATAATAGAGGCGTTAGCGATTGTAGAAAGAGAATCAACGCGAAACATTTGCACATTGGCCAAGAACTGATCTGCCCAGCCAAATCGAGGATGTTATAAATAAATATTTAAGTTATATTTATAACTTGTTACGTCAAGGTTCTTCAAATGTTCAATTTAATTTTGTAGTCTATACAAATAAATAAAATTGGAGTGTCTGTTTGTAATATTAAAATAACAGCTTTTTAATCAATGCATATATATACATACACGCGACATATACCCAAAATGTAGTTAAAAAAAATTTTGTCTGTCTGTCTGTCTGTCTGTTTGTTCCGGGTAATCTCTGGAACGGCTGGACGGATTTTGACGGAACTTTCACTGGCAGGTAGCTGATGATCCGGGGAGTAAGTTAGGCTACTTTTTTTAGACTAACTTTGTCCCGCGGCGTTACTCGCGGTACAACAATGACCGCGGGTAACACCGCGGGGTTCAACTAGTTATATATAAATTAATAAAGCAATTATTAACTGTCTTCAAAAAAAGGAGGAGGTTTCTCAATTAGATATATTTATATATATACCTAGGTATACCTTAGGTCACTCGCTGTAAAGGTCTTAAAATCCTTATTAAATATTTTAATATATTTTATAGGACAAATAATGTTCTGAATTATTTTTGCAGAACTTGAACTGCTAATTCGAAGAATCCAGCTGGCAGGATACCGGGTATTTACCGGCAATGAACCAGTCATCAGTCCAAAATCGGGAAAGAAACGAAAAAAGAATCACAGACGAAAGAAAACTAATAAGAAGTCAAAAAAGCACAAAAAGGTAGGTTAGGGTTCGATTTTGACGTGTTAAAGAGTCTTTATTTAAATTACAATATCGCTCCGAAGAGTTCTTCTTCTTCTTCTTTGATGAAATGACAACCAGCCGGATCTCTCGGATCAGCTATTTCTGCCAATGTCAAGTGTTTATAGTCTTTAAATCATAAGTCTTCAAGTCATTTAGTCTTCGTCGTGATGAAATTAATGATATAAATATAAAAAATGTGGATGAGATGAAATGGGGACCGTCTTCCGAAAAAACAAAAACTATCTTCCTCCGAAGAGTTGTTAACCCTTAGTCGCTAGGTTAATCACTGATACCACTTCGATATTTCTCTCACTGTAGCTCAAAGTGAAATGACTTGGTCCGCGAGAGTGTGTTTATATACCCGTTATTATTATTCTAGAAATAACGATAACACACGAGGTCATTTACTATACCAATGACGCCCCCGCCGTCGAAATCGGTGGAAGCAATCGCGCAACAATCAATCGATATTTGGCGCTATACACTTAGAAATAAGGTTCACTATTTCGTGCCACAGGAGTTCGACGAGAAGTTTCCATGTGTTTGTTTGTGTGCGTAGAAAAGTCTCGAAGATAATTCGCGAAAAATCGTTCTATGTAAATACACTGAAGAAAAGCTAATTCAAGGATTTTTTTTTATTTAAGTAACGGAACTAAAGCGGTCGAGTCGAAACCAAAAGCTATTTCTTGTGTCAATTAGATATTTGAACTATGAATAGTGTGGCTTAATGGTTATGTTCATCTCGCCGCATTCTGTTGTAATGTGTGTTGCGAGTTTACGTTCACTGCGGCACTTTATGTAGAATAGAGATATTACTATGTAGATAACATTAGTATTTTTAACTAGGTAATTTTTTTATCTGTCTCTCGGTAGGAAAAAGTATGTATATGTATGAGTGAACTGAGAATTGCCTTTCTATTTATATTAGTATTAACAAACCAGGGAATCCTAGCAAGCTGATGTTGAATGGTTTTATACCAGATGCCCTTTTCCTTACTTTTTTCATCAAAATACTCTTTGAAATGTTTTTTATCGTTAAAACAACATTTAAACTGCTCTACTCAAAAGTAGTCTTAATGCAGACCCGACATTATTAATAGGGACCATCGATTTGAAAATAAATACATATTAGTACTAAAACTATAGCCCTCAAAGTGCGGTCCCTTACTGATCACAGAGCATTAACCAGATCTTGGAAAGTGTCTGAAAAATGAAGGTATGACTGCACGGATAGCGTAGAGGTTCACGCGGTCAGTCGTATACTGATGTGTGTTGAAGGTTCGATCGCCACATAGAACAACACTTGTGTAATCAATTAATTATTTGTTCGGAGTCTGGGTATACATTGTGCCTGTTCGATGGATGTTTGTAATTATAATTCATCTAATGATATATATTTTTCATACAAAATTACAAAAAAAACTACATAAATTCGAAGATAGTCACAATTTAATAGCTACGATACATTTCATACCCATTCAATGTTCTACTAAATATTGCTCATTTTTTGAAAATAATAATTTGTATTTTCAGATATCCTACTGGCGGTGATTAAAGAAGAAAACTGCGACTGTACGATACCAAATAAACACATTCATGTTTTGTAACATAGAAGATACTAGAAATAATTTATTCTTAATTAGGTACATATAAATTATGCATAAGAATCATTTATAAATATTTAAACCATCAATTGACCCGCCTGTTTAGCTCCGTGTGATAAAAATAGAAGAAATTAAAATAGAAGAACCTAGTGTTATTTTCATTATTATCAGGCCAAGTAATAAATAAAAAACACCCTTAACTTTAAGATTTAAAAGAATAGATGAACCAAATAAGTAAATATTTAGTACAATAAATACTCAAATGTTAGCAAGTAAATATACTATAGGTTTAAAAACGATAGAAATAAAACAATACTTGATGTTTTATTTATTGCTTTTATTTACACAATAAATATATTTAAACTATTCCTCTTTTGCAATCAAGAATAACAAGCTGTTTAGCATAAAAATATAAAAAAAGATACAAAATCAAAATGCACTGTCAAAACGTCAGCCATTTTGTTAAGTGCCTCATAAAATGGCGGCAGCTGTCAAATACGCGCCTCAGGACATAAATACAAGTTACGCCGTCAAATTGGTTTTAACTTAGATGTTAATTGACAATGTTATTGTCAGACACTCTTAACGTCATTTATTAGTTCCTAGACACATATTTATTTTTAAACCGATGTTTGTTTCACAGTTCAAAAATAAATAATGAAATAACAACACAAGGTAACAACATTTAGAAACCTTTAAATATAAGTACATAACAGAATGGACCTGAAGATATAACATATTTGTCAACTTTTTTCAATTAAATCCAGAATTACAATATTTTTACAGCTTAATTTTTTGTGCAGAATCTTACAGAATAATAGAACTGACTGTGTGAAAGTCGGAGACTGAGGCAATACTGCTGGAACACAGAAGCAGCATTATTGAAAATAAATATCTTTGAAAACCACTGGTGAATGGTACTTTATTTAATTGTGTTTGTGAACGTACAGTCCAGGCTTTGACCCCAACCTGCTCTAAACATCAGGCATTTCAAAGGAGTGTAATACGTGAACACAATTATGGGTATAACTTAGACCATTTTATACGTCTAGAAGTAGCGTAGAGAACATTAAAACAAAGTACTAAGTTGGGGTGTATTCATATCAAGCGTTTATGGTCACAAAAATAACACAGCAACAATACTTAGTGACTAACAGTTGAACACCATTATTTCCGGCGCTTTAACCGCTTTGGTAGTCATCTTGGCATATCAATGATCTAATTTATATTTCATGAAAACCACGAAAGTAGTTAATTGTAGCTCGACGTTTGGTACTTTAAGGTCAGCACTGATAAACGGAGTGTCAGCGAAGAGACTAATTTAACGAAATAAAACCAACAGTCGCTCGCATCGGTCGCCATTATTTTATTTCTTTGTTCGAATTTAAATTGTTACTGATTAGTCTCTTTGCCGTCACTCCGTCCGTCGGCGCTGACGCTATGTCATATTAATTCTAAGATTCTAAAAATTATTGAAATAAGAAATTATTGCCAAATACTTCATAATAATATGCACATCAAAGACATTTAAGCCTTTCTAATTAACTTTACAGGAAATCACATCTTTTTAACAATCAAATATACAAATCTAACAACTATATAAAACGCCACAATAATATAAACTACCAATTAACAATACAGTGACACAGCCTAAGCCCCCTGCTATACGCAATACAAAACTACTAACTAATATAAAAAGCCTAACAAAATGCAGACATTACGTTTATATAGAGTAGTGATTAAATTATGATATTCGATTGGATGTCGATAGATATAAAGATTTGGTCTTTAGACCCCAACTATGAGTAAAGCTAATAGCTAAAGTTTGACATACACTGGTCGTGGTCATTGAATAAACTATTACCACGAATATTGCAACCTTCTCGAAACGGCAGACATTTCAAAGGCATATACTTAATACCTATTGTTAGCGCATTAATTACAGCGAACACATAAACATGATTCAGTTAAGGGGGTCTCATTTTATTTATTCTTGAAGGTTTATAAAAACGACCCAACCTTGTTTGGAAAAAGACTCGAAGGATGATGTATTTATAGTTTTGTGAAGTCACTATTTAAAAATATATATTAAGCTATATCTATCGACATCGTTAATTCTAAAAGCGCATCTACTTTTCAGCTGTCTCTAGATAATATACTGTTTTATCTAACGATACTCGGTTGAACCGTTAAAAATTTTAATATCTTAAAGATGTATTATATAACGTACTTTGTCCTCATTTTCACCAGCAAAAAAATATCTTATATTCCAATTAACATGATGGAGACTTCTGGTTGGAGCTAAAACTTCAGTGTACAACAATTTCATTTATCTTGCCAGAGATATTTTAATATGGTAATCGTGTATTTTTCTGGATGTTTATACTTACCAAACAATGACAAACATGGTCCTTTTTTAAGGTATTTCTTATTGGTCCCTAGCAATAGAGACACTTCTGGTATAACTTGTGGTTTAAGTTATAAATAAGGACCTATGGAAATAATTACCTACTTCAATAAAGAAATTCCTACCGAAATTAAGAATCGCCTTCCTGTTGCGATGCTATATTAAGTCATCAAATGGTGACCGTTTTAAATCAGATAATACCTTTTGCATGTTTAGTTGTAAGCAAAAAGTGCTTTCGTCAATTCGTAAGTACGTATAGTTTTCAGTTCCTATAGCATGTTTCCATCATATTGATCAAATATTTCATCTCATCGTGTCTAATATCCAATGAAAATTACCTTTAAAAGATATCGTAGGCCTGTATTTCCCAAACCGAAATTCTGATTACCTCAGAGATGTACATACTACATACAAGTTCCAAATTTCCAAATGCCTTTGAAATAATGATAAAAGACAAGTTGTAAAAAGTGACCTCCCATTCGCTCTCTTATAAAAAGTTTGAGAAATACTTTTCTACAATTCATTTTATATAATTTTTATCTATCAACCATTTTCTTTGCGTTATAAAATTCACCCGATCATCTATGAAAAGTAAATTTTCCAATTTCAATATAAATATTTTTATTTTGTAAATATTTAGTTACTAATTACATTCTCAGGACGAAACTTTCGATATTTCATAGAATTTTATATCATCATAATGTTGTAACAATACATCATTTTTGTATAGTCCTTGATAATCTACAAGGCTTGACAATCTACAAACCTTTTAGTTTTCAAATCTGGCCTCTCTTTTGCAGTCACAGCTTTAAATGTCCCACAGAGATGATCAACACTAATATTTACTCATTCACGCTTAGTCACATGTATTGTACTAGAACATTACTTCTCAGGAATTATTAAACAAATTAAGACAAGCACAACGAAAATTAGTTTTTACTAAAACGTAAAACAAGGTCTTAAGATCCGTCAAGACCTGCTTGACATTATAACCTCTAACAATGAGAAATAAAGTTCTAAATTGTTTACACTCATATCCCATGTAAAATATATGTTTATACTAAATTTCCAACACACCCAAAAGTTAACTACACTATTGTACAGAGGAAACCGAATAAACTATAGTAGTGTAACATACTAACATGTGACATCTCATCCACCATCTGGCGACTCTAAAATCGCACGTTATTATTGGTCAAATTAATAAGCGCATATTTCAACGCTTCCTGTTACGCCCTTCCGTCCCACAGACTCGAAGAAAGGCGAAAGATGTTACACATCAAAAAGTTATATGTTTTCAAATACATTGCTTGCCTATAAACAAGAAATTACACATCTATTCACTGGTTGCAATATATTTGAACATATTACATATATATATACATACATATTGGAACAAAATGATACACTAAAATCAACTTTAACAGGAACAAATACAGTTGATTATTGAATGTACACGGTGACATTTGAATAAATACATCATACCATTTACTCAATGTGTGGTAACAATTTATACACAATAAATAAGTGTGTTTGAGGAGTGAACATATGCCTTGGAGCGCCCTTAACTTAATAACTTAACCCTTATTTTTCCTCCTATATTATTATTCTCAGGTTTATTTGAGATTGACAACTAGTTCAACCGGTGTTACCACCTGAGTATCAGTTTTTCCACTGGCAACCCTGATGGCGAACTGAATTCTAAGGTTGAACCGTTTGTCAGTATATTTGAGGGTACATGTATCTATTACTATGGTCCATAATCTTAGCTTTTTTTTAATGATAGAACAACAAATGGCCTTTGTTAGTAATTAGCTACGGGTTACTGGGATATGTTGTCATAAGTTGCCATTTAAAAAACATTGGAATTTCCGGAGTTTTTTTTAGAGACAGGTATTTTGGACGAGACATTTAAAATAATTTCCAAAGAATACAGATATACACAGAACATAAGACAGGCTCAGTGCTGATCACAAGAAATGAAGGAAGTGTCAAGCTTTAAAGAACATATCAGTTTCAAATGTACCAGAACTCTGAAATATGTATGTAAAGAAATTATTCATTTTTACTTTAATTAATGAAATATCTGTTATTATCATTAAGAACACGTGTCTCACCACCCCTGTTCATCACGTGTGTGGCGTAAGAGTCCAATCTTTTACCAACCCGACTAGCCAGCACGGTATAGCCCATTCGTTTAGATAGTGTCGGTACGCACGCAATTGTGGTTATTGTTGTGAAAAACGAATGTGTATATTAATTCACACAACGGCGTAAACTGACAATTCATACTTACTTGTGGATGTACGCGGCAAGCGGGTTATTTGATGTCGTGGCGGCGTACCTTTCACAAAAAGACGCACGTGTGACGGCGGCGCGATCAAAGTGACCGTATCTAAGCGAATGGACTATAAAGTAGGCCAAAACCTCCTTTCTAAGGCTATTGAAGATCATTATTAATATCACATTAATTTTTAGACGTGTTCATGCATTATAACAGATTCTCCTTTGTGCATCTGTCCACTCCTAAACACCTCAAAATCATCTCTCTTAACTAGACTAGAATCAACCTAAGCACGGGCATAGACTTAGGCAGATCTTATCAATACAATATAACGTCTACATAACGGTCTCTTGGATAATGGTGTTCTTAAATATCGAGCATAAATATCTAAGTTGGATCAGGTACTTAATGTTCCCGAGAACGTTTTAAGGTTTATCTTCGGTCCTAAGTCTGGGTCTCAAACTATGATTCAGTATTAATACATTTTCTTAAAATAATTGTGTATGTAACGACCTAGGTACTAAGGTTTTGTCAAGCAAAATTAATATTAAATTCAATCGTAATAAGGTTCAAGATCACTATAAGAGACTATTTTATTTGTATTAATTTTATGGAGTTTAGAATTACGACTCGATACGATTGACTCAAACCATCTCTAAATTAGAATTCAATATAATTAATGTTCAAAACAAAGTGATGTAAATATGAGTTTTATTATATGTATTTATAATTTATTTCAATTTTATTGAATGTTTTGTTTAACAACATTAGTAATTTAAAATTTATATATAAGCAGCGCTATAATATGCAAAAATTACTTGCGAACACATTTTTCTCGATACTTATTTAATCAAAATTAATATTTATTACAGATAGGACACTGGATTTTAACTGCACTTTCTATCACTATTCTCTGAATTCAATCAAAGATACACTTTTGATATAACCGAGTTGATTCTAACTCGTGACAGTGTCGAAGACATTATTTATAAAACTAATTTTCTTTAAAACATTATTTGACAAAAGACACAAGAATTGAAAATTAAGGAACTGCATTTTAGTATCTATAAATCGCTATAGATACCTATTTATAAGTGAGACACTCTGTGATAGCGTTGCCAGAAGTTCCGATGTTGGCGGAACGTCCCGCTTTTTGAATCACAATTATAATGTCCCGCGCGGGACAGGTTTTGTCCCGCTTTTTGGGGATAGCTGGCCGGCACTAGTTTTTCACGAATTAACATTATTGACATTGCGAACGACTTTTTTTTTTAATCTTCCTCATGTGTCGTAATTTCTGATTACTATGGTGTTTTACTTTGTCCCGATTTCGACAAAAGAATCACGCTTTTTTCACTAAAAAATCTCAAAATCCCGATTTGACTAGAAAAATCTGGCAACGGTGCTCTCTGAGTCTGTGGAGTGAAAACCTAGAGAAGATAGTTGAAATAGACCAGACACGGAAATAAGAAACTAATTATTTTGAAGCAGTTTAAAGGAGTAGACCACCATAGACCTAGACTTTCAGCACTGGAGAGTAATACGTTTATTGATTTGAAATAAATATCTAAATATTAATACGTAAAGCAAAAACTTGTAATGAAAATTAAATTTTCACGAAAATATTGCACTACCAATTATGAAGAACTTCCCTAAACCCTTCCAGTGTCTATCAACATTAATTTCTGTAAACAAGTACTATTATTTAATATCATTTTTATTTCTGAACCGATAGTTAGGACCAACCTTTTCGAACCCAATATCCTCGAGGCCGTTACTCATGAGCTAGTCGAGTTCTATTCTCAAGGTGGGTGCGAGGGTCCCGCACTGAATCTTCGACTCCTTGAGTTTCGCCAGCGACAGGCGAAGGTCGTCCATGGTGATGGGTCTCACAGCGTCTACGTACTCGTCATCCGAGTCCGAGTTCGATGACTTTGTTTTTGTTGTATCTTCAGTCTGAAATTTGAGATGAAAAGATTAATTTTCTTATCAAATTGAAATGAAATGCAATACAAGTACAATTTTAACAAAAATATAGCCGACTTCAAGGTTCGACTCGATTTCTCTTGGATGCCATCATCAGATATTAATGTCCTTATCATGGTATCACCGTTGGGACATCTCCTTTCCATTAAAAAAAGAATATCATCAAAATATATAAATAGTTCATAAACGACGAAGTTATCCGCGAACACACATAAAAAAAAAGTAAAAAAAAATAAAAAAGTATACGGTCTAATTGAGAAACCTCCTCCTTTTTTGAAGTCGGTTAAAAAATCAGACTTAAGAATTGTCACCAGTAATCTGTTTTTTCCATGCAAATGAGCAATATGTTTTCCTTATAGCTTTTGAATAAATGTAACTAGATATTTTGTACTTGTATTTTCATATCAATAACTTTAATATTTATAACAATAACTGTAGACACTTGATAATCTCTTACTTTTTTTAAGTTGGTTAAAAAGGTTAAAAATCATAGGGTCTCCGGTCTCGCACTCAACAATGAATCATTTTAGGTAGATCTTATGTGCTCAAGTAGTACCGCCCCGGCAGAGCCGTCACAACCTACTCTCTACTACCTATAATATAAATAAAATGTAAAGAGGCCTCACCTCGTTGAGTTCCCTGGCGATCTCGTCCCTGGCGAGGTCCCGCACGCGGTACACGGCGGCCTGGCGGCACAGCTCGTGCAGGTCGGAGCCGGAGAAGCCCTCCGTCGCACTCGCCAGGCGCTTGTAGTCGATCTGACGCACACCACACACACATTACTTATTATATATATGCTAGAGACAAACTCATTTGTACTTTCCATCTTTTTTTAATAATTTTTACACCTGACCGGTTTCGCCTTATGGCATGGCATTATTAATCTCTGATAATGCCATAAGTGAAATGATAACAGTGTGGTGGGAACTCACGTCGGGAGTGACGGGCTCAGACTTGAGGATGAGCTGGAGGATCCTCTCGCGCTGCAGCTCGCTGGGCATGGGCACGTGGAAGGTGGCGGGCATGCGGCGCTGGATGGCCTTGTCCAGGTCCTGTGGCCGGTTTGTTGCTCCTGGTAATGGAACAATACAAATGAATATTTCAGACATTTGACACACAACACCATCTAGGTTTGAACTAAACAGACTTTGTACTATAATTGTCTGTTTTGTTATTATTTGCTCCGGCTATTAGCTCTAGAATGGCTGGACCGCTTTTGACAGGACTTTCACTTGTCCACTACTTTTTTTTTAGACTAACTTCAGCTCGCGGCTTGATTTTTGATGTAAAAGTACACTAACAAACCCGAGTAACAATACGGGAATCGGTTAATAGTGATTGAAATCATTAACAATCAAGTTAAAAAATATGTTTATAGCGACATGTGGCTTACCCATAATAATGACAGTACAAGTAGGGTCTGTGATGAGCCCGTCCCACAGCGACATGAACTGTGTCTTCATCATGGCGGTGGCCTCGTGGTCGTGTTGTGTGCGCGTGCGCAGGAACGACTCAATCTCGTCTGCAAAACAAAAGTCATTCCCATTAAGTCTGTATGAAAAACTATCTCGTCTTAACTAAGTCTAAGTAATATAAAATAAGTACATACATCTTTATATATATAATTCTTCTGTGAGTGTGTATGTCACTGAACTACTCTCAAACGACTGGACCGATTTTGATGAAATTTTTTGTGTGTGTTCAAGGGGATCTGGGAATGGTTTAGATTCTCAATTTTGTCCGCTGGACAATGTTTTTTTAATATTTTTTTAATTTATTAGTAGTTATGGCAAAACGACGTTTGCCGGGACAGCTAGTATATATTTAAAACCTTTAAACGTTCACATTAAGGATAGTGACCATCACTTTTGGATACTGCTTATGCTTTCCGTCAGACAGAGTAGAGTCAATTTGAGTAGCTGGATCATAAAAAAAACTTGGTATATTTACACTAATATTATAAAGAGGAAAGATTTGTAATTTTGTAAGTAACTAATTAACTCAAAAACTGTTGGACCGATTTAAAATCTGAATCTCAAAAATAGCTACAACGATTTTCATGAAATTTAGAATGCAGGGAGTTTCAGAGAACTAGCTAGGATTAATTTATAGAAAACAAGCCGACCCACGCCACCCCGTTTGCGTCTCCTATTACCCGTAGCGTGATAATTTTCCCCCGTTTTTGAAACATTTTTTATTGATACTCCACTCCTACTGGTCTCCTTCCTCCTTCCTCGATAAATGGGCTATCTAACACTGAAATAGTTTTTCAAATCGGACCAGTAGTTCCTGAGATTAGCGCGTTCAAACAAACAAACAAATTCTTCAGCTTTATATCTTTTACTTGTTACCATACTCCTCCGAACCGGCTTTAATGCATATTTAGGCATATAAAATTTCATAAAAATCAGTCAGTTCTGAGACTTACTCAATAATAGGTCTGAGAATCGGCTACTATCTATTTTTCATACCCCTAAATGATAAGGGTTGTCCACACCTAACTTTTTATTTTATTTTTATGTCATGGGTCAGTTAGTATTAGTAGAGATTTAACAAAAAAAATACCAAGCAAATTTCGGTCATCCAGATATGAATAGATAAACTATTATGTAGTCATAGCACTCCACAGCTGTTAAATAAATCAACATCTTCAGATTACACATTTAAATAATATAGTTAGGATAGGTTTTAGATGTTAATATGTATTGTTTTTTATTTAACTTCAAAAAAGGAGGTGGTTATCAATTCGGCTGTATTTTTTTAGGTTGTTTTCTCATAACTTTCGACTGGCTGAACCGATTTTGATGATTTTTTTTTTCTTTGAAAGCTGGTGCTTACACTGTGGTCCCATTTCAATTTGTGATTAACATTTAAAAAGCCTGCTAAAGTGAATGCAAGAGTAGCGGTCACCACACTCATTGTGCAGCAGACAATGCAACAATGCAGCATGGCGACTCAGACTATGGCGAACTATTGAGATTCTTTTGCATCACTAGACCTCCGGTCTCGCGTTACCAAGTGAAGGTACGGTTCATAGAGAAACAAATCTCGTAGCATAAATCTATGCAGAGTGAATTAACATACCGATAAACACGATGCAAGGTTGCAGTTTTACAGCGAGACTGAACACTGCTGCAGCCAACTTTTGAGTCTCACCATACCATTTGTCAGTAAGCAACGACACATCCAGGTTTATGAAACTCATGTTGGCTTCTTTAGCTGTCGCCTTGGCTATCAGGGTTTTGCCGCATCCTGGAAAAGATTAGAAAATTATGAAAAATACTACGAAACAAGATCGGGTAACGTCATTGAGGTATATATCCAACTTCCAAAAAAGAAGGTTCTCAATTTAGCAATTTGTTTATAGCGTTTCTTACCAAAGAGCTAAGTAATTTATGAAACGATCTAGAAAAGGATTTACTAGTGTGTGTGAACATAAGGGATGGTCCCATTTTAATTTGAAGAACACTGAAAGCATTGACTAAGTCAAAAAGTAATGATAAGAAAACGAAATTGGTTATATGAATAACTGGTATAGTAAAAAAAAGTATAATGGTATAGGAAAACTTTTGCGAATTTTGCACTTGCTGCATAACAGGACTTATATGCAATAAATTTATTTAAAAAGCGGTACAATTATCTTCTATTTCCCGACGTTTCGAACCGGTTACACCGTTCTGCTATCTTACACCGTCTGACCAATTAACGGCTTATCACAATTACAATTCATCTTGTATGTCCCCGGCTTTATCAGGCAATAGGACACTCAGATGCGGTTGCGTAAATCAGTAAACAGTATCAGTTAATGGAAAACATGAAAGGGCTTACCAGGAGGTCCATGCAGCAGCACACCCTTAGGCGGCTGCGTTAATCGGCTGTCAGCGAATAACTCTCGTTTTTGTATCGGCAGAATAACTGTCTCGCGTAGTTCTTGGATTAGATGGTCCAAACCCGCTATGTCTTTCCAGTTTACCTGCAAACATGACGGCAAAATTAGGTGTTACTCTAAAAGACATACAGATTTTATTATATAACTAGGTGTTGCCCGCGACTCCGCCTGCGTGTATGTAGGTTATCTAGGCAAATAGTAGCCTATGTGCTATTCTGATATTTCTGAGCCATATTTCTGTAAAATGCGCCCAGTAGTTTTTGAGTGAAGAAGAAGTAACAAACATGCACACTCACAAAATTTCGCAATTATATATTAGTGTGAAGTGTGATGTGACTAGCAAACCGGTCTGGCTACTATGAAAGTCCTTGAATTTCTAGGATTCGTTGTACTATAATACACAAATATTAAACCCTTCTCTTGAATCACTATCTATTGCTGAAAACTGCATTCAAATCTGTAGAGTATTTTAAAATATCTAAGCTAGCTAGCTAACAGACAGTAGATGCAATTTCATCTCAAGATTATGTTGACAGGAATTAATACAGTCACAGAAGGTATAAAATATTTTTGTATTGCCTGATAGTCATCATAGAAATGATCACGTGAGATGTTAAAACTCGAGCCAAATTTCAATTTAAGATCAAACATTTAATTTGAATATACAAAAATAACAACTACTTGTTTACCGTTTTAAGTTTGTCACTACTGTTGGCAGTCCTCATGGCTTTGTGTTTTGTTTTTTTTAGTACTAGCCTGCCAAAATATCACAACATTGAATGATGGAAAGCATCAGTATAATCCAAGAGTGTTGGTCACCATCCCGTTTGTTTTGACCAAGTTGCACTGTCTGTGGCGAATGACTGCCTAGTTCAGTTGTAATCTATACTGATATTATAAAGTAGTTCGTTGGTTTGAACGTGCTAATTTCAGGAACTACTGGTCTGATTTGAAAAATTATTTCCATTTATCAAGGAAGGCTATAGGCTATTTATCATCACGCTAAGACCTATAGGAGCGGAGCACCAATGAAGAATGTTACAAAAACCGGGGAAAATTATCAAGCTACGGGCAATAGGAGGTGCAAACGAGGTTGAGTGGGCCAGCTAGTGCTATATATATCATGCGTGTACTGCACTGTGCTGCAGTCCCTCGGGTTACAGTAATTTGTTCGGTAGGCACCTTTTCGAGCATTGCAGTATAATAACTCGTGGCCCACTCTTGTACACTGTATTTAATTAAACATAGTCCTGTAAATGTCAGAATAAATGACTTTTCAATCTTTTTCTGCTTAATACCTGTCATGAGCATTTTAATTCCATTAAACATTTATCTTTACACAGTTTAAACCGAAGTTTCTTCTGCTGTTCACCTAAATCTTTTAAACTACTCAACTGATTTTAATGAAGTTTTCAGCAATAAATAGTGATTCAAGAGAAACGCTTATAAGACATGAGTAAGACATGCATATTATAGTACAGGAAATCCAATAAATTTTGAAAGGCAACAATACATTATTTGGTAACGAGAACATTATTATTTTAGACTAGCAACTTTTACACATAGTTATTGTTGTACAACCCGTCCACGAGTGGAGAAGGTATTGTTACCTTTTGAATGATTATATCGAGAAGTTTAGTCTTGCCATTCATATCTTATTTTAAATACTTAACTAACTTCATCTGTTGAGTAAAATCAGAGGTAAAAGGAAGTTAAATAATAGAAGAGACTTACATTTATCTCATCAGGCACAACAAGCTGTGATGCTATGATCATCTCATGGTCCGTCAGCTTGTCCAGCGCAAGGGTGTGCTTACTGCTGAGGCCGGCTCTGCAAGACATCCTTAACACATGCAAGGTCTATACAGTGACTGCTTCAATATATTTAGCTTTATTACAACTAATAAGCTTTTACAGTTTAACTGTTTTATTTGAATATTTATGTACAAATTCTTATTAAACTTTAAATATTTATTCATAATAGTTTTAAGAAGAGACAAAAATGGATGTAGTCAATGCACCAACGATTAATAGAAAATAGCTGAGCTAAGTAAGCAAAAGGAGGATCAAAAGCCATCATAGATGGTTGGCGAAAGACATTACTGTGTTGCTCAGAAACATTGGTGGAAGAGCACCAATATTTAAGCATATGGGGTGATCTAAAGAAGATTAATTATTTACATTTAATGTATTTCTACAAAGATTATTACTTGTTAATTTCACTAAAACACCATTCAAAATATGAAGTGAACTGATGTGGTGAAAAAAACTCCAGTGTATAATGGCAACACAATAAAAATTATAAATTAACACAAAATTTATTAAAAGCTTTTTTACAGTTAAACTGTAGGATTTAAAATGGTATTCTAGTCTTATTAAAAAAAAAGACCTTTTACTCTATGGAATACCATTCTAAATTTGAAACATGAACAGCCACATGTATAGAGCACATTTAACACACAAATAGCATCAAATTATGAATATTGTGAAACAATCTCTTTAAACTGAATACAGGAACTTAAATTACAATATGATTAAAACTAATATAATATTGTTTACTTAATACATGATCTGAACTTCATATATCTTGTTATTTGAATATTAATTATTATCTATGAAATGTATGTATTTAAAAATATTTAAGTATGTTTATAAGCAGTCAGGATTCCATAGTAAAGGCTTTTTAAGCATTCCTCAACAACCCATAATGTCCCACTGCTGGGCTCGGGTCTCCTCTCAGGACAGGGTTAAGGCCATACATCCCCAAGATGGCTGAGTGCAGGTTGGAGACTGGCAAGGCAATGTTGTCTTGCCATTGGATGTTTTAAAGCTGCCCAAAGTCCTCCAACTAAGCTTCACGACTGTTATCCTATGATAACTTTAAGCAAAGCATTACCTAGTTTGAAATCAGATGTCCCTTTATGAAATGTGTGAAGATATTATTAAAATTTCCTGTTTTCAATAAAATTTGCAACTTATATCAATATTTTCCACACACAAATTACATCATGAGTGTGTATCCAAGACTGTATGATGTCTAAAGGTCATTTATTATGATATACTGTTAGTTTTTCTAATAATTATATACAAATTATGTACATAGTTTTATGAAATAATATATTTTCTTATATAGATAAAGTTCTTTAAAATCATGCCTGAAAAAATTTTGTATTTTAAAACCTGATGTATGCACGCATGTAACCTAGGTGACATTAGTAGCATGATATAAACACAGAAGTCGGTTAAAAAACTAGTGATGCATACATTAAAACCGCTAGATGTTCTGGATGAAGTTACGCTCTAAATCTCACACAATAGTTAAATGAATCATTTATTAGACATAACAGCTTTAAACATAGTTTATAGCGGAACCTTAAATGAATAGTAGACAAAAAGATGTTTTTTTTAAATATGACGTAAATTTTACGATCAATACTTACTTGCGTAACTGTTCGCGAGCCCGTTCCTCTGCCTTCTTCCGACTTTTGGAAGTAGGATCTATTTGGTTCACGAGCCATTTTATAGAGAAATAAGTCACAGCAGATACAAACGCAACGCGTATAGCCATTTGGAACACATCATTCCTTGTAAACGCAGACCCTTCCACCATCATGCCGAAAGTAATATGAACACGTCTTCACAATAAAACTACGAAGCAGGTGTTATTATTAGCGTGCTCTTCAACAACAGCATGAATATGAAATTCTTCACAAATAATAATCACCCGTCACTGCCGTCATGCTTTTGTGATTATCCAACCTGATCCAACCATAGACAATTTTTTGACTGCAGCAGGACGTTTCGTGGTCAGAAACGGTGCTTTTTCTTGCTATGGAACGATTAATCAAGTCTTTTAATACTATGTTAAAAATGAGCGACTTGGATATATTACACACGTCAAATCAATTATACAATACAAAAATAACCTGAAAAACAAATAAATCTAATTAAACACTTGTTGTTAATTATCACACTCCCAAATACTTTTAACTCGAATTGCGTAAAATGAAGCGAAGTAAACATTAGGAATTACAAATGAAATAAAATATGAGGAGGGTAACTCCATAATAAAATAGACTGTATGCGCGCAGATTAGATTATTAAGCGAATGCATACACGTCGTCGTCGTCGTCGGAATGATTTACTTACCTGTCGTGCAGGGTTCACTATAAACACAGACCACAATTACCACAAACGATCAACTTTATCGGTCTCGGTATTCTCCCGACCATATATTTAAGTTTTACCATATAAGAAAAAGAAATTAAAATGTTTCTGGATTAGATTCAAACCTTAATTATTTTCATGTTATTAATATTTAAAATAATGAATTTTATAAAATTAAGTATGGAATTAATATGATTTTTTCCTACGAGGTGGCCTCAATAGTGGTCTCAATAATTTTTTGTTCATAGTTTTAGTTCAATGGTGTACAGATTTTGTATTGATACAAAAACTATGAATAATTAATGAATTTCAACCTATAAAAATGTCTACTTCTATGTTTATAACTTGTGCAGCTTTAATTCAGATTAGACTCCGTCTCACAAAAGAATTCCCACGGCAATAAATGGAACTACGTGACAGGTTGGCCATGTTTGATGAGCAAATATTATTTTTTACTCACTTGCCGTACTCAAATTGTTGTTTAGGATACGTAATTTCACATACACACACACTTACATATGCATCAATAGTTGCATATAAAAGATATTTATTTTAAACTGACCTGGACATTCGGACAAAAGCCATATTGTTTGAAATAATAAAGCAAAATGAAGACCTAAACCAATCTCGGGTTCGATGCTCGGGTCGGACCAAATGTTTGTATGATCTACAAATTTTTGTTTCGGTGTTTGGGTGTTTTCTATGTATAATATGTATGTATTTACAAAAAAAAGTATTTATGTATTTGTATCAGTTGTCTAGTACCTACAGAGTATATTGTTAATACAGAAACTAGTACCCATAACACAAGCTCTACTTAGCATGGGACTAGATGGCGTTGTGTGTTAGATGTCCGAAATATTTATTTATTTATTTAATTTTAAAGATGACATAAAAAACGTTTTCAAACGTGTTAAAATACATTGAATTAAAATCTGGAAGAATAGTCTGGTCTGAGGGACTTCTTTCGTGAGACGCGGTTTAGTAGAAAAAAAAGCTCTGGCTCTCAGAAGTCTATGGATGGATGTATCGCATAAATGTGTGTATTTGTTCGGTAATCGGTATCGTGCCTAAAGTTGTCAAACCAAATATAACCTAAAAAGTTGAAGTTGAGCCAACCTGTTTATTTTTATTTTGTAAATACAGAATTATTTATTAAAATGAAGAAACCTAAGAATAATGTGCGTCCTAAATTTGAGAACACGCGGAAGGCTTTGCGTAAACAGAAAAGGCAGCAAAAGAAGGTCCATCGACAAGAACACTATTTAAAAAAAAATAAAAAACAAGTTTCTCTAGTTAAATACACTCCAGGTCAGTTTGTTAAGCGGCCTGCAGAATCACCAGAACCTAGTGTTGAGATAAAGGTAAGTCAAAATTATTATTAGTATTATATATTAGTATTTAACTTCCTACTACTTTTAAATAGTTATCAGACAGAAACTTTCGGTCGGAGAATAAACTTCTTAGTCCGTGGTCATTACACCGAAACTGTCCCACCGTGCCTGGAGACGATATTCTTCAACCAGTGGCATTGGCCACTGGTTGAAGAATATACCATCGTTCCCTTCATGACATACGGTGCTAAAACTTGGAAATTTACGGTACCACTGGCTCACAATTTCAAAGTGTAGTCTCATAGTTTCAGCGTGCTATGGAAAGGGCTATACTCAATGTTTCTCTAATACATCGTATCGATTGAGGTGATTAGGCAGAAAACCAAGGCTATCGACGTATTTTACAAGATTAGCAATCTGAACTGGCAATGGGCTGGTCATGTTAGTAGTGAAACCATAAATGTTGGGGCAAACATCACTTTGACTGGAGACCGCACTTCGGCAAATAAAGTGTATGAAGTCTACAGGCCAAGTGGAATGATGATCTATACAAGATGACTCTTAGGCTCTTAAGCAAATAAAGATACCTATGTCCAACAATGGACTGAAATAAATTTAAATAAAAACTAAGATAATGAAAAGGTAGAATAGTTACTTTAAAGCCAATTATTTTGCACTAGTTACCATGATAAAGAGTATGCCTATGTCATTCCTGAAATCTAGCACCTCCATGCTAAATAAATTGAAAATGGTGCAGCAGATTTAATATTTGTATATGGATGTAGAGAAATAGCTTCCCTAAGCAACCTTGTATCCAGTGTGCTTAGAATACAAGGTTGCGTTCAAATCTTGTTTAAAGCGCGTATAGGCTTGTCATCTATGCATTTAAAATACCCTGTGTGCTATTGGCTCACACACATAACTGCAAATTCGCAACATATCACAAATATTTGCAAGCTGGCACATAAGAATGCAAGAACTTCTCGCCGCATCGCGTTGCATCACAATTATTTGTGGGAGCCCTAAATATCTTTGTAATATGTATATTCATTCATAAAAAGAACTGAATAAGTAATTGGAATCATGGATCTGGCAGTGTTGGGCATAGTGCTGCATTTAGATATCCTTAGATATCTGTGATACCTGTTGTTTATTTTTCCGGGCTATTTCCGCACTTAACCTCTCTTGTTTGGGCCATTTTACTTTGTAAGTATTTTGGGCTTATGCATATCTTGGTAATATATTAAGGCATTAGGTTTAGTACAAGTAGTTGTTCTTTATAAATCTTGATTTCTCTCTTTTAGAAGAAGCCTAAGATGGAAACCCCTCTAGACATCCTCAGTAAAGAACGGATAAAAGAAACAAAAGCAACAGAAAAACTAAAGAATGCGATGGAAGAACAAAGAAGGAAGATGCTGCTCGAAGCAAATGAAGAAGAAGATAAGGTCATCAAGAAACTTGAGAAGCAACTTGGTTTGAACAAGTCGAAGAATAAAACCAAGAACTTTGCCAGCGATGGTCTTGACTGTATCCTTTCTAAAACTAAAAGTGTAAAAGATTAACGCGTTAATTCCAGGAACTACTGGTCTTATTTTGGTATGTGTACCATGTATACATGCATATGCAATTAGTTAAAAAGCTGCACAGTGCGAGTTGGACCCACCCATGAAGGGTTCCGCAGCAGCAAGTAACATAATATAATCTTTATTTTATTTTTATATTTGTGTTGATTGAATGAAAGGTAAATTGTAGTTTACGATTTATAACTTATTAAAAAAAACTAGTACTAGATTTCGTTCAAACCAATTTTCGGTGGAACTGTAATGTACATCCTATATTTTATTTATAGTTTTATCATTCTCTTATTTTAGAAGTTACAAGGGGAGGGAACACACATTTTACCACTTAGGAAGTGTTTCTCGCGCAAACTATTCAGTTTAGAAAAAATAATATTAGAAACCTCATTATCTGTACTACTGTTGTATGGTGTACAAATAAAGAGTTTTCTATCTATCTATCTATGATTTTTGAAGACATATCCATATACGTCACAGGTATGGGAATGATGAAAGAAAAGTTTTTGAGTTTCAGTTCTAAGTATGGGGACCCATTTTTATTTTTTTATTTGATATATTGTGAATATCTTCATGCGGTTCACAGTGGTACTTACCAAATTTCAATATTATCGTTTCGGAAAAAAGTGGCTGTGACATACGGATGGACAGACGGACAGACACACAGATACACGTGAAGAATCTATAAGGTTTCCGTTTTTGCCTTTGGCACCAAACCCTAAAATGCGGTTATTCCAATATTACACACAGACACTCCAATTTTATTTATTTGTATAGATAACAATTTTATTTTATTTTTATCGCTGACTATGATAAAGTGAACAAAGTAAGGGTAATACTTTTAACCATCTATGTATGTTTGAATGTTCCATTGTAGTGCCTAAACTACTGAACTAATTTTAATGAATGACAATTCAGTCAATCGTTTCGTAATAATAGCTCAGGTGACGACATTACCTAAATACCTACATAAATTTTATCTATTTTAACTAGTTATAATTTTTAAAACTTTTTCTTGTTTTCTAACCTATAAATAAATATTCTTAACTCAACACTATAGATTTATTAGAAATATGTGATAGTTCAAAAACAGAACAAATTGTAGCAGCAGAAAAACATTTGGCCCAAGTTGAAGGCGATTCTGACTTTGAAGAAGACTTAGCCGTTGTCACTGGTAAGGATGTTAAAAAGGAGAAAAACAATAAAAAGGACAACAAAAAAAATAACACAAATAACGATCTAGAATCTGATATTTCAATGGGAGAAGATGAAGAAAATGATCTCTCTGATGATGAAATGTTAGAAGATGAAGCAGACGATGATGTAAATGATGACGACGAAGATATAAGTGATGAATATGATAGCAATGATGGTGATTCTGATGATGGAAATGAGTCTTCTGATGAGGCACCTGAAGGTATGTAGTTAAATACGTATTTTAATTTTATAAAGTGAAAACTTTTTTGTTAAATGAAATTTTAGATATATATATAGCAGAAGTCCTCTGCTGGATATGAATCGAAAATTTAATTTTAGATTGGGATGTGTTGCGATGCGATGCATTTTAAATTAGCGTTAGATTGATAAGGATTATATATTTTGCTAAGATACTAACTTTGAGCTGACAAGTGAATCATCAAGAGTGGTTGTAATTGAAATGAAGAGTCATGAGAGGCAGTCTACTTATCTTATGTAGCTAGCTGCAGATAGTTGTCATTCAGGGTACAGGGATTTCCTTAACAAGTGATACCCAATTTTTTTAAAACAAGAACCTGCCTATGTGACTCTATGAGCAAAATCCAAGAGTGATTGTCAACATACTCATTGTGAGTGCACGCAGTGTAAATCGTTTCTTCAATACCTTAAAATGTTACCATTAAAGTGTTTTAGTAATTCATATACACATTTAATATTTATATTGATAATTTATTTTCTAGAAAGACCAACAAAAACACAAAAAGGTAATTCAATAAAAGCAAATGAAGAAAAGAAAGCTAAACCAAATGATACAAAATCGAAAAAAGATAAAATAGTTGCTGAAGAAGATTTGGGCAAAGTGTTCAGTGATGATGAAGTGTCACATCTGTCAGGAGGTGATGATGATGATGAGATGTTGAGTGATAATGGTGAAGAAAACAGTGTTGAGGAAAAACAAGAGAAACCAGATGTGTGGGAAGATATTTATGGAAGAAAGAGAGATAAAGAGGGAAATATTATTAAGGTATGTTTAAGATATATGTATGTAAAAACACAGATTGAGGGCTTGGGACAGTAATGCAAATAAAATAGGGATGTTGACATAAATAGCAAATACATTTATATGAAAAGCTATGTTGTTGCCATAGCATCCTTGCTATTATTAGAATGCTGAAAATTATATTTAGTAGATGGAAATATGCTTAATAAAATAACTAAAAATGTTGAAAATAATTCTGAATATCACGTGACTATAAACGCCAATCGGAGCGCGTTAGGTCACAGTGTATGAAGAACTGCAAACAAGTTGTCCAACCTATCTAAATATATCTTACAAAACAAACAGCACATAAATACTACAGCTTTTGATCTAACATCTTTGATAGACAGTTTGACAGCAGTTTTTTATTATATATTTATAATACACTGATTCGTCATTAAAACCACATGACAGCTTGGAGCGAAAATTAAACACAACATATATTTTTTTTTTTTTTTAAATAAAAATGCATTTATTGAACACAGAACAAAAACACATTAACAGTTGTAGACATTTTTACAATTTTAAAATTACATAGTGCGTGAAATGTGTTACACAAAAGGTAGTGAAACTGCCTTCCAAACTAGGCGAAATCCTGTATGTTGGAAGAACAGTGTTCCGTCACCAATATCATATATAAACATGTAAAATGACAAAAGTTCCAGAAATTAGTCAACATCCCTGTTCCTAAAAAAGTGTTCAAAAGTACTGTAGGCATTAACGATGAACACATAATTTATTGTATTCTATCAAAACTTTTTAATTATGCTTAACATAGCATTATAAATTCTTAGTAAAATGTTTAGTTTATGCTACTTTACAACAGATGGCGTTAGTTGTAGCTTCTAAAGTTCTAACTTGTCCATCACCTATAGACAGTGTTACCATTTGTAATTATAATTCTACTAGCTGTTGCCCGTGGTAATAGTAGCCTATGTGATAATCCAAGGCGTCAGCTTACTGCATACCAAATTTTATTAAAATTGGTCCAGTCGTTTGCGCCTGGAGAAGTAACAAACATACACACTCACTAACTTTCATATTTTTAATATTAGTGTGAAGTGTGATGTTGTAATACTCATAAGCTTGACTGCTGTTTCAGGAAGAAAAAGGAGCCTACATTCCACCACATCTTAGAAATAAACAGGATTCAAATGCAGACAAACAGTTATTACAGCTGAAACGACAAATAAAAAGTAAGTATTAATCAATGAAAAGTTATAAATCTATACTAATATATAAAGCTGAAGAGTTTGTTTGTTTGTTTGTTTGAACGCGCTTATCTCTGGAAATATTGGTCCGATTTGAAAAATTATTTCAGTGTTAGATAGCCCATTTATCGAGGAAGGCTATAAGGAATATATCATCACGCTAAGACCTACAGGAGCTGAGCACCAATGAAGAATGTTACAAAAACTGGGGAAAATTATCAAGCCACGGACAATAGGAGTCCCAAACGAGATTGCGTGGGTCTTAAAATAAGCTAAAATTTACTTGCGTTTCCATAGACGACCCTGAAAAAAGGGACTATGTGTAACTATGTGTTAAATTTTGAAAATTTTTGTGTTGAGTTTTTATTCGTGAGTTTTTTTTTAATATTTGGTAACAGATTTACTATATACGAGCTCTTATCTGCAATACCACTCAGTTAGAGCTTAGAGATAATATGAACCTTAGTAGGGTGTAAAAATAATAATGGTGAAATTAAAAGTTTAATTACAATATTAGGATACAACTTTCACTAAAACTATACAATACTCAGTACGAAAAAAATGTAAAAACCCGTTTATAAAGTATTCTCCTTTTCTTTTTCCCAGGTGTCCTGAACAAACTGGCGGGTACCAACCTCCACTGGGCCTGCACATCTATAGAGACGCTATACTCCAACAACAGTCGGCACTCTGTCAACAGCACCCTGACGCAGTTGTGGTCGGAGGCTTGCGTGACGAGCAGCAACACGCCGGACCGGATGGTCGCGGAACATGCTGCACTCGTCTCTGTACTACACGCTAATGTTGGCTCCGAGATAGGTAAGGAACTCATCCCCATCATCAATAATGTTTTTTGGAAAAGCGTATATATTTAGTTTTTATTGTATAACGAGAGTGACCGACGCTTCAATCGAGTAATACCGCTTGTGGTCACGGGTTATACCGCTTGTGGTCACGGGTTATACCACTTGTGGTCACGGGTTATACCGCTCGTGGTCACGGGTTATACCGCTCATGGTAACGGGTTATACCGCTCGTGGTAAAGGGTAGACTGCTGTAAGTTTAGCGCTGACTTAGTAATGCGCAATGTGTGGTCTTGGTTGCGTTTAATATTTGTAGAGTCGGTAACAGAAACAGAGTATTTTTTTTTTGTTGTCGCGTTTGCCCCATATTCCATAAATAAAACTATACCACACGGGCCACACCGGTTGGTATAAGGTTTGTGTCAAGTTTACCTTCCCCTTGCAGTACCGTTATCCAGCATAGCTTGATCCCTTAGACATCTAGTCCGACGATCATAGGATCATACTAGCAGACCCACGCAACCTCGTTTGCGCCTTATATTGCCCGTAGCGTGAAAATTTCCCCCGTTTTTTAAACATTCTTCATTGTTGCTCCGCTCCTATTAGTAGTAGCGTGATGATATATACCCTATAGCCTTCCTCGATAAATGGACTATCCAACACTGAAAGAATTTTTCAAATCGGACCAGCGGTTCCTGAGATTAGCGTGTTCAAACAAACAAACAAACAAACAAACTCTTCAGCTTTATATATTATTATATAGGATCATATTTCCAACTCCTCCTGTTTTTCTTCTGATTAATTTCGTTGCGGGTTCCAAGACAGTTAATATTTTTTCCTGGGACTTCCCGAGTGACATAACTCGGTGTGTTCGTGGGTCACTGCTGTTGATCCTGGTGTACAGGAGTTACAACGGTGGGCGTGTGGGTGGGATTAGTCCCGATTATAGGATGAGTGAGGGCAGTGATACTCCAGATAAAGACATCTGTCACCATACATTTGCTCGTTTTAAAAAACTAAATTCTACAGCAGCTAGCTTTGAGCAGATATACTAAAAGTAAAAAACTAAAAATCTGTTTCCAGGTGCTCATTTCCTGCAGGAGTTATCAAAGAGGTTCGACATGATGATGCAGAAACCACAGCCGGTTGAGGACAAGTTGCTGGACAATTTGGTCTCCTGTCTCGCACACCTGTATAGTTTTAAGGTATGTGTGACTGCGATAGCATAAATAATTTCTATTTTCTATTTCATATTATACATTGCCAATCCAACTTAAAACATTGAATGTTCATGCACAGAAGTGTTTGAAATAAACAGGAATCGAACACCAGAATCCACTACACTATCCGGCCTTCTATAACAGGGATCATAAAGGGATTAGGTAGTTTTTTTAGTAGTTGTGTTAAACTCATTATACTAGTAGTAGTACTAATAGTATGTAAGTATATATTAAAAATCATTAACACAAACACCTTCTTGACACTAAGAAAGAGTATTAGCAACAAAGGCTGAGTGTTGCCAGGTGTAGTGTATGCGTATATTCAGTCACCTCACTCACTTATTCATTCATGCACTTATTCACTCACTCACTCACTCACTCATTTATGCGGTCACTCACTCGCTCACTCATTCATACAGACGAACAGTCTTGTACGCACTATATTGGTAATGCGAAAGCAGAAGTGTTGGTAAGTCGTTTTAATGTATATCCTAAATTATTATCGGCGGATGTGACACCAAGTAAATATTAGAAAGCATGTCCATAGAGAAGAGAAAAGATTGGCCAGAGTACTATTACTCTTCCACTAAAAGTTAATAATGAATACTATCTATTCCAGATCTACCACGCATCTCTTCTCTACGATATCCTAACGAGGTTACTGGACGTTCTATCAGAGAAGAACATCGAATGTGTGCTGGTGGCTCTGAGGAGTGTGGGAGGAGTGCTGAGGAAGGAGGAACCTCTCGCGCTGAAGAACTTCATACACGACACGCAGGCCAGGGTCGCCAAGCTGAACGAGGCTTCTGCGGATGGGTATGTACGAACAGCTATAATTATTACATAAACAGGAAGTATTTGAGCTCAAATCAGCTTACAACATTTTGTAACACACATATATGCTAACACTAGCCGACCCACGCAACACCGTTTGCGTCTCCTATTGCCCGTAGCATGATAATTTTCCCCCGTTTTTGAAATACTAATATAATAAAGCTGAAGAGTTTGTTTGTTTATTTGTTTGTTTGAACGCGCTAATTTCAGGAACCGTTGGTCCGATTTTAAAAATTGTTCCAGTGTTAGATAGCCCATTTATATAGGAAGGCTATAGGCTATATATCATCACGCTAAGACCAATATGAGGGGAGCACCTATGAAGAATGTTTTGAAAACGGGGGAATATTATAACGCTACGGGCAACAGGAAATATATAATAATTGTATAATTTATGAAGTCTAGGTCCATCAGTGAACTGCAAGAGGCGGATGACAATACTTAATGAATATATTATTTTCAAATAATAGGTTTTTCTTTGCAGATCGCGTATAAAATTCTTACTAGATGTATTAATGGCTGTGAAAAACAACAATTTAATGAAGATACCAAACTACGACCCTTCGTACACGGAACATCTCAAGAAGATGACCAAAAGTATCATTAGGAAAGGGAATTATATCACACCGCTTAATATAAGGCTAGAGGATTTGTTAAAAGGTAAGAATGAAAAAGAAAAATAATTCTTTATATTTCAGACATTCTAACACACAACGCCATTGGTAAATACATACAAATTACACATAGAAAATGCCCAAACTTCGAAACAAATATTTGCAAATCAAACAAACATTGATCCGACCTGGGAATCGAACCCGAGACCTCAGGCACAGCAGTCGCTTACGCTACCACTGAGGAAACGAGGCAGTTGCATACATGAAACACACATACTGTGTTAAACTGTACATTTGTTTGGACTTATTGTCTGACTTATATTTTTGACTTCAGCGGACGAGCGCGGCAAATGGTGGGTAGTGGGTTCGGCTTGGGAGGGGAACATCTCGCGGCAAGAAGAGAAGCCCAACATCGCCCAGGTCAACACGACGGACCAGAAGCTGCTAGAACTGGCCAGAAAGCAGAGGATGAACACAGACGTTAGAAAAAGCATATTTTGTGTTATAATGTCCGCTGAGGTAACTATCACATATCTATAACATTATATCTATAAACTGTAACATTATAAAGAGGTAAAGTTTCTAACTTTGTTTGTATGGTTGTAAGGGGCTATCTTTGGAAGGACTGATCCAATCCTGAAAATTCTTTCACTAACAGAAAGCGACACTATTCAGCAGTGATATCATCAGGTGTATAAGCTATAGCTTATACACCAGAACAACACATAGGCTACTACTACATAGGCATAGTAATATATTACTGTAAAGTTTCATCCAAATCCGTTTAGTAGATTTTGCGTGAAAAAGTAACAAACATCCATCCATCCATACTTACAAACTTTCGCGTTTATAATATTAGTGGGAAGTAAGATGTACTCACAAAAAATGTGGCTTTCTTAAGGTAAAATATTTGCAAAATCGGTTCAGTAGATCCAGAGCTTACCCCTACAAACTAACTTCTTTACAATTTTAGTATAGAAGGTAGAGATGTTAACATTATAATAAGTTCTTTGTACTCCACTGAACCTGGTGTATATATTTCAAGTCTAGACAATTGTAACTAAATATTAGTTGACAAAATTGGAATAATCGCGAACGATACGCAGTCAAGGTAGTAGAGCCAGGCTGGTATCAGCGCGGTTGTGCCGGCTCTCGCGGGGCGGTGCTACCCCCGCACAGAACATCTACGTAACATGACAGCAGCAGTGCGGTCGTGTTTCGTTGTGAGTGCGAGACCGGAGGCCCAATGAGGCAGAAGTGTCACTAGGCTGCCATGGTGTGGGTCACCATGCTACATTGTTGCAGCATTCGCAGTATGGTGACCACCACTCTTGGATTCTGCTTATGTTTTCCATCAGGCAGAGTAGAGTCATTTTGGCAGAGCCATACAAAAAAAAAAGATATAGGTTTTACCTATATTTTAAAACATTACTGACTTTATTATTCATGACTTGTAGGACTACATGGATGCCTTCGAGAAGCTCCAACACCTGGGGCTGAAGGGCCAGCAAGAACGTGAGATAATCCACGTTCTACTCGCTTGCTGTCTTCAGGAGAAGACCTACAACCCTTACTACGCAGTATTGGGACAGAAACTGTGCGAATTTGATCGCAAATACCAGGTAAGGATACACATTTAGCGTTACGTTAAAAAAACCTACACGGGCAGCACCAGCTTTCAAATAAGCATCAAAATCAGTTCACTCAGTCGAAAGTTCTAAGGTAACAAACAAACAAAAATACAGTCAAATTGAGAACCTCCTAACAAGTCGGTGTTTTTTTTTATTAAGCCATTATATTTTCGTGGGTACAGTCGAACTGATACGAGCCCTAAATTTTTTAATCTTTCAAAGTTGTACCGGGTGAAAATATAAATGTAAATCTTATGTGAAAATGCTAAGTATAATTCTAAAATGCAGTGACAATGTTAACAAGTGTCTGTAACATAAACTTATGTAAACAAAAGTGAACAATATTGTGCATCAATAAACTCCGGTGAAAACCAATAATTCTAATACTACTAATAGCCTGTCTCTCAGCCATCTAAGTTATACGAGTATTTGTCTTTCAAAATACACAACAAATTTACCCACTTTTGATTTCAATGAGTTTGACGCTTTACCGTGGGAGGGTCACGCTTCGGCACGAATGGACCGGCTCGACCCGAGTGATACCACGGCCTCACAGAAAACCGGTGTGAAATAGCGCCTGCGCTGTTTCACCGAGTGCGTGAGGATACCGGAGGCCCATACCCCAACCCTTCCCCACATCCCTTTCCCCATCCCCCAAAGGTCGGCAACGCACTTGTGACACCTCTGGTAATCGCTTACCATTAGGTGATACGACTGCTGGTTTTTTTTTTTTTTATGAATTGGCCTGCCAAAATGACTCTACTCCGCCTGGTGGACAACAAAAGCAGAATCCAAGAGTGGTGGTCACCATACTCATTGCGAATGCAGACAATACAACAATGCAGCAGGTGACCCACACCATGGCGGCTTTGTGATGCTTTCGCATCGTTGGGCTTACGGTCTTGCACTCACCAACGAAACACGACAGCACGAACATTGTCATTTTAGGTTCATTTATGCTCAGGTAGTACCGCCCCAGTCGAGCCGGCCCAACCGTGCTGCAATCAGTGTGGCTCTACCATATATACCATATGTTTGGCATTGTATACCATAAAAAGAATAAAAAAAAATAGTGAGACCAAAATGTTAGTACAGCAAGACATCTCCAACTACCCGTCTTATATACAGTCGTGAGTATATGTACATAAAATTAATTTTGTTTCAGCTTTCAATTCAATTTGCGGTGTGGGATAAAATAAAAGAGTTGGAAACGATATCTAAGCATAGCATGACGAACTTGGCGCAGTTCCTCATTCACCTCATCATGGAGAAGGGATTGCCGCTTTCTGTTTTGAAGGTGAGTTTTGGCAACTTGATTTCATATCACCATCAACGTCATCAGCCCGTTGCATTCCAGTAAGAAGACAGGCAGCGACTGGATGCAAAAAGGTAGAAGACCGGACTCTGTGGCGGACCTTGAGAACCTATGTTCAATAGTGAACTGCAACGGGCTGATTTGATATCTAAATAGACATCTGCATGGGTTCCATACAACTTTACCTCATGTTCAAATCATGTGACAAGGGAGAATAACTGAGGGTTGCTTCCCCCTCCCCTTCACCAGTACTCAGTTGGATAGCTTACAAGTGACGGTATAGAGCTGAATATTATTGTTTTATGCCCCTGTGTATTTTCAAAAGGTCTCCTAGTGGTTCACAAGACCCATCAGTTTTTGACATTGGCCCGCAGTCTAGGTTTCGCATATATGCATGTATTACACATATAAACTTACCTCTCGCATCAACTCTGTCTATAGCTCTCTCTCTCTCCCGGCTCGACCGGCCTCACAGAAAACCGGTGTGATACAGTCTTTGCGCTGTGTTTCACCGAGTGAGTGAGGATACCGGAGCCCATACCTCAACCTATCCCCCGATCCCTTTCCCCATCCCCCAAGGGCCGGCAAAGCACTTGTGACGCCTCTGGTGTTGCGGGTGTCCATGGGCGGCGGTAATCGCTTACCATCAGGTGATACGTCTGCTCGTTATTCCATAAAAAAAAAGTAAAAAAATAGCTGAAATCAGCATTAAAATCAATTGGGTCGATTCAGTTTATATTATGTAAAGAAGAAATATTCATGAAACTATGTTTTCGTCTATGACACTCATAGTAGGTAAATAGGTAGTCACAGTAGTGAAACTCCCTTAACTCTTTGCTTACTTCTTAGTTCTAGCGAAATCGGAAACAATTTTAGTATGGTTAAAATTTTATTTTTCGTTTGGAAAAAAAATGAGTTGTGACAACAAGATACACCTCCCTGCCACAATAAAATACAAACAAGTACAGAATCAGTCATTTTCACCCACGCCATCAAAAGTAGTGTCTTGAAAGAATTTCACTAAATCTAAATCACCCTATTTTAATATTATTTCAGGTAATCCAGTTCTCAGAGTTAAACAAACATTCTGTTCGCTTCATGCGTCAAATACTCTTAGCTATCATAATGAATGTGGACTTAGAAGCCTCCCTTGAAGTATTCCTCCGGATAGCCAAAGCTCCGAAACTACGCCTCTTCAGAGAAAGCATCAGATTATTCATACAACACTTCCTGATAAAGAATGTGGGAAAACAGAGCAGTGTTCTAAGTGACCAAGATATGGCAACTTTGAAGGACAGGGCTTTGGCCGTGGAGAAAATATTGTCGTCACACGAATCTAAATCGGTGTTCTAATAAAATATTTTTTGTTATCTGTGGTTGTTTTTTTGTGTGTACAGGATAAATACTGTTGATTTTTATAGATTAGAAACGTTTTGAAGAGTTCTGAATTAAATCTTTACAAAGCTGAAAAAAAATGTCACTTAAGATGAGATTACGATATTAATTATTAACACGATTTAATAACTTAATAAAAAATAAATACACAATATAATGAAACCTAAACAAGATTACTTAGAGTGTGTGTTTGTAATATTAAAATAACCGCTTTTTACTAAATGCATATATATGTATACACGGTACATAAATAAAACAAAAACGCATTTTTTACCATTATTGTCTGTCTATCTGTGTGTCTGTTTATTCCGGTTAATCTCTGGAACGGCTGGACTGATTTTGACGGGACTTTCATTGATCTCTTTCGGGACGGTAACTGATAATATAGGTAGTAACTTAGGGGACCTTGTTTAGACTAGCTTCGCCCCGCGGTACCATAGTAACCGCGGGTAACACCGCGGGGTTCAGCTGGCTAAAAATATAAATTTACAATATTTACATACAATAAATAATAAGTTAAAACCTATGTATAATTACGACAGTTTAAGACAAATTAAATAAACCAAAAAATTTAAATGCAACCAATTTTAGTCTACGAGTAAATTCGACTATTAGGCACATTTGTAGGATTTTAATTGCTCGCTAGATGGCATTACGCGCAGTACTCACACTCTTGAATAGAAATGAAATGGGTATTATCTATACAAATAAATAAAATTGGAGTGTCTGTTTGTAATATTAAAATAACCGCTTTTTACTAAATGCATATGTATGTATTCACGGTATATTTACCAAAAATGTATTTAAAAATTATTTTGGATGTCTGTCTGTTTGTTCGGGTAATCTCTGGAACGGCTGGACCGATTATGACGGGACTTTCGCTGGCAGGTAGCTGATGATCCAGGGAGTAACTTATGCTAACTTTTTTATACTAACTTTGTCCCGCGGCGTTACTCGCGGTACAACAATAACAATAACAATGGCTTGATACCCGTGGTTACCCCGCGGTGTTCCGCGGGGTTCAGCTAGTTGAATATATTTATTAAGCCTATCTTTCATAGAAACTCTAATTAATAATATACATATATAAAAAAGTTCTTCACGCTATTCTAATTAATTTGAATTAACCATTGAATGGGCATTTTTGTACTAGATAGTAAGGTAGGTAATTAGTATTTAAATTACGTACATCAAAAATCAGTTAAGATAGACTTCTTCAATTTGGAAGACCAAGCATTTAGGTGCCTGATGGAAAGCATTAGTAGAATCCACGAGTGGCGGTCACTATACTTATAGCGAACGCAACAATGCAGCATGGTGACTCACACTATGGTGACTTAGTGATGCATCTGCATCATTGGGCCTCCGGTCTCGCACTCACCAACTAAACACGACAGCACAAATGCTGTCACTTCAGGTTGATCTTCCGTGCTAGGGTAGTACCGCACCACCGCTCTGGTCGAGCCGGCCCGTTTGTGGTGATATTATCAGCATGGCTTTACCTTTACTATTGTTGATACAATACAAGGACAGAAATTGCAAAAGTTGCGACAAATCATATAAAACTAGACAGATAAGTTAACCACCACGTGGTTATACGATACATATATTTTTTGTTGTGGCGATAAGTCTGTACTCGTGTTATGCACTCGGCCGTTATGCGATTTATTCATCTATCAAGCCTCTGTCTGCCTGTGTACACAGGCCGCTCAGGTATACCAGGATTGGTGAAGAGTTTAGTGTGGGCCAATCCCATTTCCGAATACCGTTGGTTGTCCTCGACGATCGAGCTGATCTATACTTCCATGCGTCACTAAACTAAAATTTCTTTAAAATTATCTTCTATTCTTTTAATTTAGTAAATTCGATTACCAAAATGACAATGTCTTTTTTTATTGTGACAAATATAATTCTTCTTCTTTTGATGAAATGGCCACCAGCCGGATCTCTCGGATTAGCTATTTCTGACAATGTCAAGTATTTATAGTCTTCAAATCATAAGTCTTTAAGTCTTTCAAATGGGGTCCCCATTTGAAAGACTAAAAGACTTTAAGGTTTTAAAGCCTTTCGAAAAAACAAAAAACCGAGCCGGATCTCTCGGATCAGCTATTTCTACCAATATCAAGTGTTTAAAGTCTTCAACTCTTAAAGTCTTAATCGTGATGAAATTAATGAAAAAAAAAAAGTGGATGAGATTAAATGAGGACCGTGATATCATTTCCCGACAAATATAATAATAGAGTCAATCTTTGACAGTTAAGATGTCGTTTGATAGGACAAAACTCATTTTTGCATATTATTGGTTTAGAGCGTTTTCGCACAACAGAATTAGAGCCGTTCTGTGATTTATTTATTTAGAGTCCAGGTATAATCTAAATCAAAATGAGGTAAGTATGCCGAAATTAGAGATACCCAGTTAAAAACCTCGTATAAGCTTTTATTTTGACATCTCTTAAGCTGTCTAAAAACTATTTGCTCCGTGCTAAAAACCTTTCACTAGAACTTACTAAGATGACTGGACTATTACGTTACAGAAATGATTAATAGACAATGAAGTATTCTATGTATCAGCACGTTTCAATCTATATAATCGACATAAATAAACAGAAGACACTCGAGCATACAACAAGTAGGTAATAAACATTATACTAAGTAGGTAGGTATATAGTTCTTTGCATGAAAGAAATATATTTACAACTAGCTGAACCCCGCGGTGTTACCCGCGGTTATTGTTGTACCGCGAGTAACGCCGCGAGACAAAATTAGTCTAAAAAAAGTAGCCTAAGTTACTCCCCGGATCATCAGCTACCTGCCAGTGAAAGTCCCGTCAAAATCCGTCTAGCCGTTCCAGAGATTACCCGGAACAAACAGACAGACAGACAAAAATTTTTTTACCTACATTTTTGGTATATGTACCGTATATACATGCATATGCATTTAGTAAAAAGCGGTTATTTTAATATTACAAACAGACACAGCAATTTTATTTATTTGTATAGACCAGCTGAACCCCGCGGTAATTATTGTACCGCGAGTAACGCCACGGGACGTAGTTAGTCTAAAAAAAGTAGCCTAAGTTACTCCTTGAATCATCAGCTACCTGCCAGTGAAAGTCCCGTCAAAATCGGTATAGGCATTCCAAAGATTACCCGGAACAAACAGACAGACAAAAAAAAAAAAAAAACATTTTTGGCATATGTACCGTGTTTACATACATATGCATTTAGTAAAAAGCGGTTATTTTAATATTACAAACAGACACTCCAATTTCATTTATTTGTATTGATGAAACAGATATGAGGTCTCCACGTGTAAGATAAGATAACTTGCCATTGAGAAATGTATACAGGCTTGTTCAGTTGTTTCTTTAAACATATAGGTATGTAAACGAGTATATGTGTACCTTTATTTACTTTTTTATGTAAATGCAACTAGTCTTATATTTACTAACTAGCTGCGCCCTGCGGTGTGACCCGCGGTTGTTTAGTTTTTGTATGAGCCTGCCAAAGGGACTCTTAACGTGCCTAATGGTAAGCATGAGTAAAATTCAAGAGTGGTGGTCACCAAACATACATTGCGAATGCAGACAATGCAATTATGCAGCATGGTGGACCACAGCATATTCGCCTATTAAGATGATTCTCCATCATTGGGTCTCCGCAGTTCGGGTCTCCACTCACCAATGGAACATGACAGTACTTATGAATACAAATTTTTAAGCTTTCAAGTTCCACGATATAATAATATTTTTTTTTACGGGAATTAACATGCCTGACGTTTCGACCAGGTTGCACTGGCCGTGGTCACAGGATGTCTGGCTCAGCGGTGCAAGCCCTCCGTCGTCGAATCCGTAAAGTAGAAGGTTCTTAATTCACACGCACATAATCGATATTATTGATATACTAGCTGAACCCCGCAGTGTTACCCGCGGTTATTGTTGTACCGCGAGTAACGCCGCGGGACAAAATTAGTCTAAAAAAAGTAGCCTAAGTTACTCCCCGGAGCATCAGCTACCTGCCAGTGAAAGTCCCGTCAAAATCCGTCCAACCGTTCCAGAGATTACCCGGAACAAACAGACAGACAGACAAAAAAATTTTTAACTACATTTTTGGTATATGTATCGTGTATACATACATATGCATTTAGTAAAAAGCGGTTATTTTAATATTACAAACAGACACTCCAATTTTATTTATTTGTATAGATTTGTTTTGCCACGCATTTATTAAATTCAAGTCTTATTTTTTATGTTTTTATTTTATTTTATTTTTTTATTTTGATGTACCCAGTGTCACTCTCACGATTAAGACGAATCTATTAACACCACTCACATAAAAATACGATAAGTCGTTTAGGCTCTAGGGGGTGCCATAGAAATATACATACACTCGAAATTATAACCATCCTTCTTTCTCGGGTCGGTCGGCAGTCGGGTAATTTAATTTGGTAATTACCCAACTTCAGCAAAGCCAAAGGAGGGTATTAACCGTCTAATTCTAAACTAAGCAGAACATCAGCAACTTTCACTGGCAAGTAGCCAGTGAAAGTTCCGTCAAAATCCGTCCAGCGTTTCCAGAGATTACCCGAAACACATAGACGAATATTTTTTTAACTACATTTTTGGTATATGTACCGAGTATACATACATATGCATTTAGTAAAAAGCGGTTATTTCAATAATACAAACAGACACTCCAATTTTATTTATTTGTATAGATTACGAGTATAAACGCGAAAGTTTGTAAGTATGGATGAATGTTTGTTACTCTTTCAGGCAAAAATTACTGAACGGATTTGGATGAAAGTTTACAGTAATTTAGCTTATAAATCAGAATAACACATAGGCTACTATTTGCCGCGATAACCGACATACACACGGGCGGAGCAGCGGGTAACAACTAGTAAATAAATAAATAAGAAACAAATAATTGTGGTCCTCATGCACCCATGGCCTCTGGTTTAACTGGACTAGTAAGTATGTAAGTAACACTCCTAAAACAGTGTAAAGTGTATAAACCGATCACGGATCACTGAATCGCCCTTGCACCGAGCAGTAAACCTTGATGGTCTGTCAGAGATCGCAGACTGCGATAAGACCACCCATTATACCGATTTATTAATAAATATTTCTAGATTGTACTATATATGTATATACTCTTGTAGTTTGCTCTTTATTGCAATAAAATTTGTGCATATACCGTGGAAACTCGATTAACCCGACTAATTGCTGTCGTTAGGGGTTTGGATAGTCGAATGTACTCGTATAAGGAAAGGCGGGTTCTGTGCATATGTAGGTAGTAGGTACATACATAATGTAAAAAAACAAATAGGTATATATCAACAAAAATGAATGTTTATCAAGAACTAGCTGAACCCCGCGGTGTTCCGCGGTTATTGTTGTACCGCGAGAAACACGGGACAAAGTTAGTCTAAAAAAAGTAACCTGAGTTACTCCCTCGATCATCAGGTACCTGCCAATGTAACTCCCGTCAAAATCGGTTCAGTCTTTTCACAGATTACCCGGAACAAACAGACAGACAGCCAAAATTTAAAAACAAATGTTATTTTTAACCGACTTCAAAAAAAGGAGGAGGTTTCTCAATTCGACCGTATATATTTTTTTTTTTTAATGTGTGTTCGGGCATAACTTCGTCGTTTATGAACCGATTTTGATGATTTTTCTTTTGTTGGAAAGGAGATGTCCCGACGGTGGTACCATGATAAGGAAACTAGGATCTGATGATGGCATCCCAGAGAAATCGAGGGGAACCTTCGAAATTTGTAGGGGCGACTAGTGCATTTGTAATTTTTTTAATAAAGTATTTGAAAGCACTACAATTTAATGGAGGTCTGGAGTCGATCTGATGATGAAGCCGAAAGATAGTCGAGGGAACTCCTCTACGATTTATAGCAGTTGCCTTGTGTTTGGGCTTGTTTAATTTGTATTGATGAGAACTTCACACCTAGAATAGTTGTAACTATCATTAGCGGTCTAATAATGAAGACGAAGAACAGTTAAGGGAACTTCTCAACGATTTAGAGTTGCCACATTGTGTTTCGACTTTATTCAATTATATTGATGAAAACATAATGTTTATCACATATTTACAAAGGTATTTCAATATTTGCATATGTTTGTCATCATTTCATGATGATGAGCCGATGATGGAAGATACGTTTACTTAACAGTTAGAAGTTGGAGAATAATTCTTTAAATATCAAATGTTTGCGTGTTACCTATATTATTGCGTGGTAGTCGTATTCTTTTAATTTATTTAGGTGAGCTGATAATGGAAGGTACAATTCCTCAATGGTTAGGGGTTAGAGGATAATTCTTTCACTTTCATACGTATGTATAAACCTGTAGTTGTACACTTTCAAGCCGACCCGGCCGACCCGGGAATCGAACCGGAGACCTTAAGCACAGCAGCAAACGTTACCACTACGCCACCGAGGCAGTTTTTAGTATTCTATGAATCGTTAAAATTTGTTACTCTATTGTACCTTCAAGTACTATGAAAATAATAGTATCAGATTATCTCATAATTTCACTTAGCAATTGCAAATATAATCACACTAATATATAAAGGCGAAAGTTTGTGAATGTGTATGTTTGTTACTTCTTCACGCAAAAACTACTGGTGTGGATACTACGGATTTGGAAGAAACTTTACAGTATATATAGCTTATACATCCACGCGGGCGGAACGTGGGCAAGAACTAGTCAAAGATAAAACTCCTTAACAATAAGGGATTAGAGGATGATTTCAATGTCATACGTAAGATTACAAACAGACACTCCAATTTTATATATTTGTATAGACTAGCTGACCCACGCAACCTCGTTTGCGTCTTCTATTGCTCGTAGCGTAATAATTTTCCCCCTTTTTCGTAACATTCTTCATTGGTGCTCCGCTCCTATTGGTCTAAGCGTGATGATGTATAGACTATAGCCTTCCTCTATAAATGGGCTATCTAACACTGAAAGAATTTTCCAAATCGGACCAGTAGTTTCTGAGATTAGCGCGTTCAAACAAACAAACTCTTCAGCTTTATATATTAGTATAGAGTATAGATTCGCTTGCTCCTATTCGATCACGGCAAGGTGCAGGTCATTTCAACTCTGACACGATTCCCATTGCCTCGTAGATCACGCTCTTGATAACATAAATTGTTCATCTCAATATGAGTTGTTGGCTTGTTGCTTAAGCTCAGTTTTAATACGTGCTTCCAACTCCTACAGTTATTCGCATCAGCGGGAGTAACGTTTGTAGGTGGTCACTTACGTAGGTTGGCTCACGCGATTTGTATTAAATAATTAGTTTAACTCACTACTTACCTATGATTATTTACACTAAAAATGTAAAAATAAAAACTTTTTATAAAAAAAGAAACCGACTTCCAAAAAACAAAACTCCCTGCCAAAAAACACTAAAAAGCTCAAAATAAACTGGCTCTTCATAAATTGCAATGTGCCAATTCTTGTCTATACCTAACTCTTTATTCATTTAAATAGTATTATTATTATGTGTGCTAGGTACCTAAAATCTGATTGAAGTCGGTGCCAAACCAAAATGTAATAGTAGGTACTAAGGTATCTCACTCGCCGCTGCCGGATAGCAGCTCTTCGTGTAGAACAAAACAACCCAAGCAGGCAGACCCGCGCGGGCTGCCTATGGTTGTCTCGAAATATAGCGAGTGTGTTCCTACTATTACATTTGGCTTGGCACCGACTTCAAACAGATTTTAGGTACCTAGCACACATAATAATAATACTATTTAAATGAATAAAGAGTTAGGTATAGACAAGAATTGGCACATTGCAATTTATTAAGAGCCAGTTTATTTTGAGCTTTTTAGTGTTTTTTGGCAGGGAGTTTTGTTTTTTGGAAGTCGGTTTTTTTTTTATGGTACATGTATCGTGTATACCTACATACATATGCATTTATTTAAAAGCGGTTATTTATTTTAATTTTATAGACAGACACTCCAATTTTATATATTTGTATTGATAGCTGAACCCCGCGGTGCTACCCGCAGTTATTGTCGTAACGCCGCGGGACAAAGTTAGTCTAAAAAAAGCGGCCAAGTGCGAGTCGGCCTCGCCCATGAAGGGTTCCATAGCAGCAAGTAACATATTATAAAAGTTCTTGTAGTTCGTTTCGTTGTAACTTTGATCGATTATTTAATAATAGTGTATTTTTTTGCAGTTTACGATTTATGACGTTCTAAAAAAAATTACTTACCTAAAGTGGTGGTCACCATACTCATTGCTCGTACAGACAATGCAACAATACAGCACGGTAACCCACACTATGGCGGCCTAGTGATGCTTCTGCATCAGTGTGCCTCCACTCTCACACTCACCAACGAAATACGACAGCATCAACGCTGTCATTTTACGCTGATCTTCTGTGCGATAGTATTACCGCCTCGGTCGAGCTGGCCCGTTCCTGCTGAAATCAGCGTGGCGCTACTACCTGGAGTTGTAGGTATCAGCGGGACATAAAGGAGTGCGGGGAGACGCCGAGTCTTGCTTGTGTGTGTGAACTGTGTCCCTAGGTTACAAACACACACACAAACAAGCATAGCCTTATCTAAGTACATTCGAGTAGTTAATAGTTATCGATTGTTTCGTAATACAATTGTTTTGTTATTTTTAGTTACTTGTTTTAATTTTGACTGTTTTGTGTATGATGTGAAAATGCCACGCGGACTGTATAATCTTCTAAGTTAGATAATTCATGTTTGAATTTTATTTAATTTTATTTGCCTAGAACAACGTCTTAGAAATCATCCTTCTATTTATTGTCCGTTACGTATGGTAGGCAACTATTCATATTTGTGAATAATGTAGCCATAAAATAAGTACATGGTACGTGTAATATACATTCATCTAATTAAGTTTGACTTGACTGTATATTTCGATGCAAACTTATTGGCATAAAAGAGTTAGGCATCAACGGGACACATAGAAGTTCAGTGGAGAGAGACACATGCCGCCTCTGCCGGGCGGTTTATACCGATTCATATTTTTATAAATTAAATTGTATCTATAAAATAGTAATTAGGTTGAACATGCAATAATATATTTCACATTTTATTTAAATCCACTCGTCTAATTATTTTCAACTTAACTGTACCAGCGAACACTTGCTTGCGTACCTAACTTCAGAACCGTTATCAAGTTTGATTCGGACAATACCTACATTATTAAATGTAATATATATAGGTCTTAACTTTGCAACAAGCTTAAATGATTTTATATTAAACATCCTAGGTTTGTGATGACTTGTTGATGATTAGTAACAACTTTCTTTAAGCAGTATCTTCGATTTCCACTACAACATAAATTGGCAAGAAAGATTGTCAATGTAGAAGTGTAATTGCCAATTACAATAGAGACCAATTCAGAACCAGAATATGAAGTCCCATTCGCTAGTCAAGATTTGCGGTATCCTGTAACTCCAAAGAGTTCTGGAGTGGCGGCCGCGTACTGGTAAACGTAGCGTGGGTAAGGCCCCCTACAAGATGGTCCGACGACCTTTTGAGAGTCGCAGGAAATCGCTGGAATCAAATAGCACAGGACCGATTGTTATGGGGAGCCTTGGGGGAGGCCTATGTCCAGCAGTGGACGTCTTTCGGCTGAAAAGATGATGATGATGATGTAACTCCTCGTCTTTTTTTATTTTCTTCGTAGTAATTTATCTTTCTATTTTGTCGTTTTGTTTAAGGACGTTTGTCATGATGAGGAGGGGAGGCCTATGTCCGTCAATGGACGTATTCAGCCGAAGGAATAATGATTTGTTATAGGGCATCGGAGGCAAACGAGTAGACGGGTCACTTATCTCATCTATTAAGATACAACTGTTTGGTAATAGTCTCTCTCTCTCTCTCTAGTACTAGGCGGGCAAACGAGCAGACGTATCGCCTGATGGTATGCGATTACCGCCGCCCATGGACACTTGCAACACCAGAGGCGTCACAAGTGCGTTGCCGGCCTTTGGGGGATGGGGAGGGGGATGAGAATTGGGGATGAGAAGGGGTATGGGGAGCGGTTGAGATATGGGCCTCCGGTATCCTCACTCACTCGGTGAAACACAGCGCAAGCGCTATTTCACACCGGTTTTTTGTGAGGCCGTGGCATCACACAGGTCGAGCCGGCCCATTTATGCCAAAGCGATGCTCTCCCACGGATTGTTATGGGTTATGAGCGACTTATGTCCAGCTATGTGATGATGTGATGTGATAAGCTAGTAAATCAGATGTCTGTTATAATATAACGTGCGTCATCAGTTAGTCAATCTGGCGAGGTAGTTAACCCAAAGGCTAATACAATTACCGGGCAATAAATATTATAAACATTATAATTATATAGCTGACTAGCTGAACCCCGCGGTGTTACCCGCGGTTATTGTTGTACCGCGAGAAACGCCGCGGGACAAACATAGTCTAAAAAAAGTAGCCTAAGTTACTCCCTGGATCATCAGCTACCTGCCAGTGAAAGTCCCGTCAAAATCCGTCCAGCCGTTCCAGAGATTACCCGGAACAAACAGACAGACAGACAGACAGACAGACCGACAGACAGACAGACAGACAGACAGACAAAAAATTTTTTAACTACATTTTTGGTATATGTATCGTGTATACATACATATGCATTGATTAAAAAGCTGTTATTTTAATATTACAAACAGACACTCCAATTTTATTTATTTGTATAGATGATAATAATCACACTTAATGTTTCTGCAAGGCAATTTAAAGTGCCGATAACATTAATTACTCACGCGTAATTATATTAGGTGATGACTTTCGGTGACGTTGTAGACCGGCTGCTGTGTACAGTTTTTTGTATCTTCCTATAAAAAATGGAAATTAATAAAAAAGAATTGAATCGTATCGTATCAGTATAACCGTTGGGGTAAACGGGTTTTTGAGTGGACACCGCGTCTCGGCAAACGTAGTGTAGGACGTCCGCAGGCCAGGTGGAGTGATGATTTGCGCAAGACGGCTGGCAGGAGCTGGATGCGAGAAGCCGAAAATCGAACTAAGTGGCGGGAAATTGGAGAGGCCTATGTCCGTCAGTGGACTGCGATAGGCTGATGATGTATCACTACAAAGAGAAGAATAACTTGAAACAAACCCAATATCAAACCATCCAGCCAGAATAATATAGTAGTAAAAAATCTCCTTTCTAAGGAGATGCCTAGACAGATATGATTTGACTTCAATTTGTCTCCCGCAAACTAAGGAGGGAAATGAACTTATTATATTACCAACTCCTCTAGTTTTCTTCTGATTATTTTCGTTGCGGGTTTCAAGACCGTTTAATTTTTCCTGTGACTTCCCGAGTATCATAACTCGTGATGTGTTCGTGGGTCATTGTTGTTGATCCTGGTGTACAGAAGTTACAGTAGTGGGCGGGATTAGTCCCTTAAAAATACACCACATTTGATGTTACATATACTTACTTACCATCACATAACGTGTGTGGCGTGGCAACGCGTTGCCACACCATTAAATGTTTTGGTACACCAAAATACTTTCATAAACTTTATAACCAGCATACTATTCTGATCCGTTCCTTTTCTGATCTTACATTTGCGGTTTCCCTATCAACGCGTTCGTTCTATCCATTTTCCGTATTCCAATTTTCTTTGTCCCTTAGCTTCGTCCCGTCTGTAAACGATTGCATTCCAAAAGGTGGGTTGAGACTCACCTTCCTTGGGAAAGCATTCGCAGAAATATGATGAAAAAAGAGATTTTTTATCTTCACACAACGTCATCTAGTCCCAAGCTAAGCAGAGCTTGTGTTATGGGTACTAGACAAGTGATATTAGTACATATATGTAAATATATTTTTTTGTAAGTATTGTACATAGAAAACACCCAAACTCCGAAACAAATGTTTGCAGATCATCCAAACATTTGGTCCGACCCGGGTATCGAACCCGAGACCTCCAAGCAAAGCAGCCGCATACGCTGTCACTGCGCCACCGAGGCAAGTAGGTTGATGATGATGATGATTAGCTAAAAGTATTTTGTTCTCATGACGTGTGAATTTCAAATGTTAGCAGTTAATTTTGAACTAGAACCCAGGGCTTCACGTGTGGGTAAAGTGATTGTAAACTTTTTCTTCTGTCCTTACACAGTTTAACGCTAAGATATTTTTACTGACTGAATGATAAGGTTCAGCCTTAGCTCAGCTTGAATGAAAATATGATGATTATACCTATTTAATAATTGATTTTTTGAGACATTGAATATCAAATGACAACAAATTGTTTATCTTTATACTTTATCTACAATAAAAACTTTGTGTTGAAAAACTGCATAATCATTCGGAACATTTATGGTAGGTATTTATATTTGCACAAAAAAAATGAGTCGGCTGTGTTGAATTTTAATTGTCATAATTTTTTATGGCATAGGTATCATTATTTACATGAATAATGATTACAGCTAAGCTTATTACGGCTATCGATTCACGCTTCTAAATTATGCTTAGTTTCCGTCATTTTAGTTGAAAAAGTAAAACTAACAAAAATAAAACCGACTTCAAGGTTTGACTCGATTTCTCTTGGATGCCATCATCAGATCTTAGTGTCTTTATCATGGTACCACCGTTGGGATCTCCTCCTCAATTCCATTAAAAAAGAATCATTGAAATCGGTTAATAAACGACGAAGTTATTCGAGAACACAAATAAACAAAAAATATACGAATTGAGAAACCTCCTCCTTTTCTTGAAGTCGGCTATAAAGTAATTCCAAATGCCAATTATGAGGATTTAAATAGATACTTATTTTACCTACCTTTCTTGGAACACAAATTAATATAAAAACACTCAGTTTAAAGTGGGTAGGAAGATAGGTATCGGTTATCAAATTCCATACTTCAAACCATTAATTCTATTATCAACTTACAATCATTATCAAGTATTTTTAGGATTTCTTTCGCAAAAGATGTTAACAAGTATAGCACTTAAAGACGAACAAAATAGTAATTGATTTGATTGAATTATTAAACTCGATCTCAAACTCAATTACTTTTTACTAGACACCGCGCGCAACTTTCGTCTGTATCTCCCCAAAAAAAATGACATTTGCTGTTGTTCAAGTGTAAGGTTGTTCATTGAAGCTAAGCTCTTATCGATCGAACCATGTGAATATCTCTTCTCGAGGACTCCACTATCAAACTTTTTAACTATTTTTGCAATTCGAATTAGTATTTCCTGGAGTTATCACATTAAACCAAACCAACCAACCAACTTAGTGTTTATAAATTTATAGTAGGCATTGTTAAAGTGCACTTTTTATAGGCAAGCGAAATCGACATCATCAGGCAATAAACGTTTGAAAATCGATATGAAAAATCATGCCCTGGCATAATATATGTAGATTGGCTCGACCGGAGTGACAACGGTCTCAATAACCGGAGTAAATTCATTCTTTCATTGGTTTTCAGAGAGTGAGGTTAGAGATCCCCCCTTGCCTCTTATATAAGAAAAAACCAAAGGTCATCGCCCTCACGCAACAGTAGAAAACGTGCTACTTATAAAATTCATTTTCCAACAGCAAATTAATGATGGCAATTTATATAAAAGTTATTGTATCTAAAACTGTACACGCAAGGAAATATGGTGCTTGTCACTATTTAAGAGTATTTTGTTAATTAATTCCAGCTTTTGATACAGAAGACGAAATATGACTGGTTTAGTAGTGTGTGGTACGAGTTATAGCGTTTTCATATTTGGGTATATGTCATATTTGTACATTTCACCGTAAGATTGTAAAAACCGTTACATTATAATCTACCTAGCGAGATTGCAAACTATCGATAGATTGTCAACTGTGATATACTACTTACGCGCGACAAATTGTCAACTGTCCCTGATTGGTCCGTTTTGCAGTAGGCCGTTCAATGGACATAGAGTTAGGTTAGGTTAAAACTTCTTTTATTAATCAAAAGATAATTTTACTGTTCCAACAATTTCATATAACAAATTATAAAGCTGTGGGGAATTTTCAGCATTAAATCAATTTACAATCACAAAAATACTTTACCGAACGGTAACAAAGGCGAATTAAAGGCTTGCGATCCGTCGATAACATTTCACAATCTTTGGACTGTTGCAATCTCACGAGATAGATTACAATCTACCGGTTTTGACAATTTTACGGTAACATATTTACGCTTTAATAAAGTAAAAAATAATCATCAAAATCGGTTCATAAACGAAGAAGTTATCCACGAACACACAAAAAAAAAATATACGGTTGAATTGAGAAACCTCCTTTTTTGAAGTCGGTTAAAATTAAATTATTGCATTTCGTACTTTATTTACTATTGTGAACGAAATTATTATTTTCATCATGCCTAATGAATACTTGCTTTATGTCAATCCTTCTTTGTGAGGTAATCGTTTTTAGACGGGAAATAGGTTTTTTATGATAACTGTAGAATTATAGAGGGATCACAAAAAAGAGAAAATAAAAGTAGAAATACAATAGGAGTACAAAGTTTTTGTTTCAACTATAAATAAGTATGATGATGATGATGGTTTAAAAATTTTTCTAAAAATAAATCCAAGCTAGATCGATTTATCGACCCTGAAATCCCCTGCATACTAAATTTCATGAAAATCATTGAACCCGTTTTTATATACACAAGAATTGCTCGTTTAAACAAATAAATATTTTCGACTACCTAACACACAACGCCATCTAGTCCCAAACTAAGCAGAACTACTGATATAAATACATATATGTATACCTATTTTTGTAACGACTACCGCCGGCTACGGAGACATGTAACTCAAGAACTCAAGACTTAAATGTTGTCGCAGCCTATGTTAAATTTGGTTATTTGAAAGTTTATATAAGATAAAGGTGCATGCGGTGCTTATCTGTTAGTGATTGTTACACTAGACTAAGATATATTTTTAACTGTATTTTTTTATATATACTCAGTGTAAACAATTGTTGGTGAGCCAATAAAGAAAATAAAATAAAATAAGAGTGACAAGAACTTACGTCTTCTTCCATCCCAGAATCAGTTGCTGATAAGGGAGGCTCCGATACCTCATTCCATAGGTTAAAAGCAACAGAAAAGTCCACCACTCTCAGATTCTGCTTATGCTTTCCATCAGGCAGAGTACAGTCATTTTGGCAGCTCTTACATCGGCACCATTACTGGCGTCACAATCCGCTCCGCCTGTGACATGAACCTACCTTCTCTCCACATACACAACAGTTATCAAGTAAACGAGATCGTTATAATGATGTATAAATTCATTGCCGCATTATAACCATCTCATCTATTATTTGTTTGCGGCGGACTTTGAAAAATGGACAATTACGCCCTCACAGATTTATATAGTGTAACTTTTATGTACTACCTACAGCGGTGAATATTTAACTATTCAGAATAATAGAACCATGACGAACGTTGAGTTATCGTTGTAATCTTTAGAATGCACACAGTTACACTTTGTTAAAATGTCTGTTCAATTGTTATTTTATTTAATTAAAGATAGGTAAAATGTATAGGTGGTTTTGGTAAGTTTCAGGTTTTTATTAAAGTATAAAGGACACTAGTGTAAGTTGTGTTATGCGACAACAGAATAAGACAAAAGGACTTTTAAACGATAAAACCGAGTTCCAATATGCAATTACTAAATCAAAAACACTAAAATGGAAGTGGACAGGGCATTTGATGAGAGAGAAAATGGAGGAGTGGACAAAAAATATGACAGATTCGTACCCCAGAGACGGTAAAAGAAGTAAATGAAGGTAGACTAAGCGTTGGGAAGATGATATCAAACATGTTGCCGGTCCAACATGCTGCCCAATCTTTAAGGATTGGCTTGTGTGGAAATCTTTAGAGGAGGCCTATGTCGCAAGACAAGCTGTAACAGAAGATTCAAACTCGTTACCAGTTGTAACAATTAACTTTAATGAAAAACCTAGAGTTACTTTAATTTAAGTCATAAAATCAGTCAGTCTTTAGTTAGTTTTTGACGCTTGTATGTAAATACTGTTATTGTTTTTTTAATTATGGTTATGTACATTGGTTTCTATATTATGTAATAAGTCGTAATCGTATCATTAAGAACGTAGAGCAGACAAACAGCAATAAAGGCAGATTTTATTTATTTATACATGTATATGTGGTTTTTGGTAAGTTTTATGTGTTTTTTTAAGTGAAATCTTCTTTAGGGGCGTTGTGTGTTTTTTAGGGATGGTTAAAAAATGTTAAACTCGTGTCAGAAACTCGCGTTAGGACATGTGACCTGAGCGAATATTCGTAAGACTTAGGCGTGGCGTAGTAGTTTTCTTTTTAATATTTTTATAACATTACAATAGGCATTTCTGTAATTATCGGTTCTCAAGGCAAAGCAAGGCATAGATTCGTATTCGTATAGCATCGTTCATTGTGTAAATATAGGAAATAAAAAAAAATGAAATTTAATAAAACAGAAATGCACAACGTTAATGTTTAAGTGTTAACTTCTGCCGGCACTCCGTGGAGTGCAACCAGATGTTTTTTTTGTTAAATCTAAGGGAAAGACTACGTCTGTCTTTGTTTAAGCATGTTACAAAAGTTTTTTTTTAATATATAGCCTGTCAAAGTGATTCTACTCTGCTTGATAGAAAGCATGAGTAGAATCCAAGAGTGGTGGTCACTCATTGCGAATGCAGACAATGTAGTATGGGGGTGCACGCGTGGGAATGAAATACGTTCGCATAAGTGTTTCGTTTTTTTAATACCCCATCTATAGAATATGAGTTGTAAGTTAGGCCACCTACAGTCTCACAAGCATGCATTGTGTGTCATCTGATAGTAGGAACGTGTCCATCTATCGCGGGCTCCAGACGTCTGCAAAACAACAGTCACATATGCGTGTTACCATACTTTAGGCCTAACCCCCTTCTGGAATTTAAAGGACTCCACGATATGAAAGCTAACAGACGACCGAATTACCTAATTACCTTGATCACGGCTTGAGTATTTTCCTTGATCACGACTCAAGTGGAAACGGCTGAACCAATTTCGCAAATTCTTTAGGTATTCGATATCCCATTTACTGAGGAAGGCTACGGGCTACATTATATTTCTCGTATCTAATTGTTGCTCACGATGAACTCCGAAACTACATAACCGCTTTTGATATTATTTTAATATGTTTTTTACTGACATGATGCTGAATAGTTAAAAATATTGCGAAAACAGAAAAAGGTAGGCGAAATTGCGTGGATTAGCTGGTATTAATACCTATACATTTTAAGGTAATCAGAAGCATGGTATAACAATATAATTCGCCAGGTATGGCATTCCAAGATGCAGTGACGAGACAGAGAGATCGAGATGACGTCATCATCACTATCGCTGGTTGTGCTTGGTCAATGATATTTTGTTATGTTGCTATATAATGGTAACTGGATAGTGACGTCACCTTGAGCCGCTCTCGGAATGCGAGATCTTGTTTTCTTAGAACATGATCAGAAGGATCACTTTGTGGACATATCACGCACGTCAACAGCCTACTGCTAGACATAGGCCGCTACTTAGAAAGTAGGTTTTGATCAACTGTACCACGCTACCAAGAAGGGTTGTTTCCAATTTTCCTTCTCTCCTCTTTGCAATGATGTTGTCCTGATACTTTACTTAGTCGCCTCCTACGACACCTATGAAATGATATCACTCCATATTCTTAATACGTCACTACATCGAAAGACATTTTGAGTACCTAACACCTATGAAATCTTAGGTGCTTACATGTAATATTCCCATTGCACCGTACCCGTGTGTTATCTTATCGGAGCGCCCGTCCGTCTGAGTTGCGCTTATCACCTGGTTATAATGTGAACCTTTTGATAACGGGCATATGCAACCGATAATAAGAACTGATTATTGTGCATCTAATTAACTGTACAAGGAATCATTGAAAAATTTAATAGCATTAAAATAGGAACTGATGTGTGTCAGTCCCTAATAAGTAGGTAGTTAAGCAATTTTAATTTTATTATTCATCATTTTTTTATGCATGTGCCTGCCATAGACTTTACCCTGCCTGATAGTAAGCTTGAGCAGAATCCAAGAGTGGTAGACACCATGTTTATTGCGAATGCAGACAATGCAAGAATATAGGACGGTAATCCACAGAATGGCGGCCCATTGATTTGTTTCTGCATCATTCGGGCTCCGGCTTCCACTTGAAGTAACATTTTTCTGAGACTAAATTGACAGCACTTAAACCCTGCCGAATGAAAAATGAGTTTAACGAATTGTTTTATTTGGCGGAGATCAGAAATGCAAATAAGATTTTAATGAAACTAAAATTAAATTTAAGTGGTTACCTAATAAAAATACATAATTAAAAATTTTAAAATTTATAGTTAACTAGCTGACCCACGCAACCTCGTTTGCGTCTCCTATTGCCCGTAGCGTAACAATTTTCCCCCGTTTTTGAAGTATTCTTCATTGGTGCTCCGCTCCTATTGGTCTCAGCGTGATGATATATAAGCCTACAGCCTTCCTCAATAAATGTACTATCCAACACTGTAATTTTTCAAAACAGACCAGCGGTTCCGGAGATAAGCACTTTCAAACAAACAAATGATTATGCTAACAGACGATTTGAAGAGAGTGATTGGCGACTGACTGATGCTGACTGCCCAAGACCAGGATAGTTGGCACTCCTTGGGGAGACATTCGTTCAGCAGTGGATGGCGATAGGTTAATTTAAAATACCCTTTCCCTCTGATTCTAGGCGGACTCTGGGGGAGGGACTCAAAAGGCGGCAATGCACTAATGATCTAGCAAATCTTTGGAATTTTTGGATTTCCTCTACTATAATATGCATATATTACTCGTATGCACCTTTCTATTGAATCAGTCTCTGCCTTAAAATCCGTTGACTAGTTTATAAAATCCAAGCAAACAGACAGCGGAATCGACTTCATTTTATATCATGTAAAGGTACCTACCAACCGAAGTACTTGGAAAGTGAAAAGAGATAATACAGTTGGTAACACTGGAAAAGTTCATTTCGTTTAGTACTATCTCAGATAGCAAAACATTCACTTTATAATGGTATATTAAATTACATAATTTATCAAATAAAACAGCGAGATATCAGTGCAAATTAAGTGGCTCAACATCTTGATAAAACATCGTATGTTTTTGGTCGATTCATAATTGAAAGTCATAAACAATTGAATTGGTAATACCTACCAGAGAAAACTGAGGACCTAATGTGAGTTTATTTCACATGAACTCGATCCCGATTCAAACTTTAATGGATGTTAAATAAACTCACACTAGGTAGACTCTCAGGTTATAAAAAGTTAACATAAAATCCCTCTGTCAACTTTAATTTGGTAACCCAGCAGTTTGGGCGAAGATAGGTAAGATGAAAGTACATATATTGAAAGGAAAATATAAAATTTCAAATCATAAATTATCCTGCTAAAAACATAGATCATCAATATACGTAGCTTCTCTTACACAAATATACTGTTTGATATTCCAGTAAATAGATACACTAGTGTCGGTCACCGTCAGGTTTTCTTCATTACCACAATGCTGCTCATAAAACATGATAGCAATGAATGTAGCAAGGTAGTCTTTCTGTAATTATCACCAACGCATGTTTGTGAACGTTTTCATAAGAACCATTAAAGTGAATATTTATACGTATATTTTTTTCGCAAAGAGCATTATGAATTTTCGGTCCACCATGCAAGATCACTTTTTGCCGGAGCATCCACCATGTGTGTTGTAAAGACATATAATAAATCTTCTACCTCATGTGATTGGCCAGTTAGTCATCTTAGTGAAGTTGGAGCCCCAGCCTGGTTACCGCTAAAGCCTTGTCCATTTTTAGGCACACTGCTCCTAATGTACATGTAAGGATAGAAGATTCTTGCATAGATGAGATAATCTACGCAGTAGAAATCCACAATGTATCAACCGCCAAACTCACAGGTATCTTTACTGAAGCACGACATGCACTCCCAAGTGACATACGATCAAGATTGTGTCGCCTATAAATAGTCCTAAGACACAAGGTTTCTGCTAAAACAGACCATGTTCATAGTAAAAGAAGCATCAACTGAAATCATTATTCACCACCAGTTACCATCACCAGTCACCACTAAATTATTCCTGAAATATGCCACTATCAAATACTCTGAGGACTAATAATAACCCTCAGGGTCCTTCATAGTTCTTCCCTGCATTGCATTTTTTTGACCAACTGTCCCATCGGTGCTGTGATAACGTTACTAAGCCATATTGACAGCTTTTAGACGACCTCGAAATATCTCTCACGATTTTAACGTACCTATAGAAAAATATTCCGTGTTTTATTTACAAAGTACACATAAGCTGGTCACCCAGCTTTCAAAGATATCAATCAATGTTGATTCTACAAGGAACTCGGTCATTTTTTATCTATAAAAGTAAATAATGGTATCAAGCACGAGTTTTGCATATTTTTCTAACTAATGTAAAAATGCGAATGTTAGTTTGTTTTGTCAGTGGGCAACGGTAATCGCTTACCATCCGGCGATAAGTCTGCTCGTTTGCCAGCTAATACCATAAAAAAAATTCTAATATTTAAAGCTGAAGAATTTGTTTGTTTGTTTGTTGAACACGATAATCTCAGGAACTACTGGTCCGGTTTGAAAAAATCTTTCAGTGTTAGATAGCCCATTTATCGACGAAACCCATTTATATATCAACACGCTAAGACCTACAGGAACGGAGTAACAATGAAGAATGTTACAAAAACGGGGGAAAATTATAACGCTACGGGAAATACGAGACGCAAACGAGGTTGCGTGGGTCGGCTAGTACTTAGATAAAATGAATGTACTGAATCTATATGCATAAGTATACAGGGTGTAACCAGACGTCTACCGAAAACGAAAGAGGTAGCTTCAGAACCCCAAAACCTATTAAAAAAAACAAACAGTTGCCCTTAGAAACAATTGTAGCCGGAAAAAACAATGTGTCAAGATTTTTATTCATTTCAGAAGCCAGCAATGTATTGCGCGCACCGTGTAGCTAAGCGAATGACTATTTATTACAATTTAAGTACATACTCGTCGGTACAGTTGCATAAGCTTACTAACGAAAGTAGGTAGTGACTTTATACTCTACGTACCTAATTCTGCGGTAGCCTCGGTCGAACCAGAAATGGCATCAACTGTTAGTTTTTAATTACCAGAGAAAACTAGGGGCGGATACAGAACGTGTGTACTTACATAAAACACAATAATAGAAATGTCAACCAAGCAAAACAATAAAGTTATTTACGTTTTTAAAATCACAAAATACGTTCATATTGTAATAATTACGCACGTATCGCGTCACGTGTGTCTCGCTCATCGCAGTCACAGCGGGCGCGCCGCGCTGGCGACGTTTGATTAAATATTATTATTGCAACGACTTCAAACACATTTAGGTTTATGGTTAAAATGCCTTATTATACTTGATTGTAATTATAGTAAAATCATAGTATTTCGGCAAAGTTTTGGGTAAACTGAGTAGCAGAGTGATACCTACCTACTTAACAAAGTTTTTCAATTACACATTCAATTTTATTTTACGAATCTGTTTTTTAAGGCCTTCTCGTTGTGATCAAATTGCGATTTTTTATTTTCAAATACGATACACCCGATTCAAATTGATCAAACACAAAATACGTACCTACTAATGTTTTCCGATACTGATACCTACTGTTTTATTATTAGTTACTTTTAAGTTTTAGTAATCAACTGGTAACTACTACAGAACTTAATTTACGTATTTCATACATACATAATGCTTAATTTTGCTTACACGAACACACTATTTATTAAATTCACTTTTAAACTTTTTAACCTTCACTTCATAAATCCACAGGAGTTGATCGGGAGACTGTTTACACTGTCAATTTAGTATTCCTCATTGAGCACATACGTGGTTGAACTGTCCTATTCTTGTAAACTGTCAGTATCACAGACATGCACTTAACGAAGTCATAATTGAAACTGACCGACTGACTGTGGTCGTGACCCCTCCCGCCTCGCGCCCCGCGGCCGTAGCTTTGATACGCCGCGCCGCCGCGCCGATGCGCTCGCGGAGGCGAAATCAACACTTGTAGTCGTGTATAAAATAAAGTTTTGTACCTACCTAATACAATATTATACGCATCTACATAGACAATTGTTTACGCAGATGCACGCTTCATAAAGTTAGGGCCTTAAATTGTATTCATTGTTAATGGCCACCTACTTTAATCTTTTGCATTTTTTTAGAACTTAGGTTTCTAAGAAGTTCTGTTTGTAAAATGAAGGCGGGCTGTGCTGTCTAGGTACTAGGTTACCACCTGGTGGTTGCAGCATTATTAACTAGGCAGTATTAGTCTTATTTGTATTATCAGTAGATACAGCGCAAAATGAAGCGGGTCGAGGGGAGACACGCGCGCGCACGTCCGCCCGCGGTCAATGCACCGCGCTAGCGCACGGTACGTTGACCTCCCAGCCAGCTGAGTGATATTAAAATACATTACTGTTTTATTAGTTTAAATTGTTTTTTGGTTTTCTAAATGAGATAATTATGTAGTTAAGGTCCTATTATGTTGTACTATGTGTATGTAACCAGAAAAAAACAAAAAAGAACTTAGACAAGTTAACATATTTTTTGCGTTTTTTTTTCGCTAAACCTATTCAGTATCGTGGTCTGAATGCAACCCCCAAGTTTTCGGGAGCAGTCTTTTTACACCCTGTATAAGCGTTATTAACACGCGTTTATTAACACGCGTTATCAATCATGCAAGCGCAAAATGCGCTTGCATGATTGATAACGCGTGTCTGATAAATGCTAGCATAAAGTTATTTATTTATAATATTTACATTGCAATATTAAAGCCCTTTATAATTATTTTGTCATGAAGTTTAAGACCAAAACTTTTTTTCAATATTTAATTACTTTTATCGGCAAAACATCCTACTAATATTATAAATGCGAAAGTTTGTAAGGATGAATGGATGTTTGGATGGATGTTTGTTACTCTTTCACGCAAAAACTACTGAACTGATTTGGATGAAACTTTACAGTAATATATATAGCTTATACATCAGAATAACACATAGGCTACTATTTGCCGCGATAACCGACATATACGCGGGCGGAGCCGCGGGCAACAACTAGTACTATATAACATTAAAAAATAAAGGTAATGATCAATGATGATAATAGCCATAAATCTAAAGTTGATAATGCTGAAACATAGAACAAACGAGAAGATATCATGCCTAACCTTGCCTTAGATAAATATTACCCCGATTTAGTGCCAATTTGCACATCAAACATGCATTCTAGCCCCTAAAACAAGTAATTGAATTTAATTGTCTGTAATTTAAACAGAGTAGTTGCCACGAAACAAAAACAGAACAAAAAGACACCGCCCACCACCTGAGTGGAGCTCATTAAATTAGTTTCGGGAGCACATTTAGCGGCTTGATAAGATCTACCAGACGTTATAGGTATCCATTTTATTTATTCATTGTCTGTGAATGCATTTAGCGATAATTTTATTGTTGTTATATCATACGATTATAAATTGAAGATTAAATTTTATACGAGAAACAGTTCTTTTTTTAATTGAGAGAGTACGGAGATTAGAGGACGGTTGCTAGGGGCGGCAGTCTTGCCAAGGTTCATAATGAATTAGTTAATAATATTTATATTAACTACCGCGTCAACAGACACTTAATCGTAAAAATCGTTGGTATCTCTATCTATTAAGATGGAATATTATTATGATATACACATACTTTTAATGTACAGTCGAAATTATTTCGATTTGCGGAACTACGCAAGCTGGAATGATCTCAATATTAGGGCGACCAGCTCCCCTAGCCAAGTTGCAAGTGTTTTTCTTTCTGCAATCGTTAACGCCTAATTCTCGCGCGTCATTAGCTAATACTTTGTCTAAGATTACTTGGTCTACGATTAGCCAATGACACACTAGATTTAGGCTTTAACGATTGCAGAAGGAAGAGAGCTCGCAACTTGGCTAGGGGGTAGGTATCTGATCAATAACACTATCAAAGACCTGGCCAGTCTCAAGATAAAGTACCTGAGATGAAACAGTAGGCAACTATATTCGATGAGATTATTTCTCGGTCTTGGCCAATCTGAAGAAAGTACAACTGAGTGGGAAAAAGACGATCGATATATTTTCACTTCTTATTTACTGCATGAAAGTACAAAAGATTCAATATCATTATTTCCTCTTGCATATCATTACTCTTTTTCACTTTAGAAATACTATGGTTTGGGTCCACATTAATTTTCCTAACGTATGTATTAAGATTATCAAAACCACACCTGCGTCACGATGGACTGACGATTTGAAGAAAGCGGGATGCCCAAGACCGGGGTAGTTGACGCTCCTTGGGGGAGACCTTCGTTCTGCAGTTGACGGCGATAGATATACTAAAAACATTTAACAACACAATAGTGACTTTAATTTACGATTTTTTAAACTCTCGACCCCTTGAATTGGTGTGATACCACCGCAAACAAAGTAACTTCAATTTAAAATGTTTACGAACTCATAGTAATTTAGTCATAAAATGAGTACTGCCAGAGAACTAATGATTCCTCTCCGTTAGTCACAAGGTGGTTGCTAATTGCTGAACAGATATGAATCATCTGTCACTGGTTATATTGTATCATCTGTTCTCGTACATCGATATTGGTGCCCATTGCAAGGGCTGCCTAAAAATTAAATAACCATATACTTGTGCTGGTATACTTTAGTTACTTGCTGGCATACTTCGGCATGAATGGGCCGGCACTATGGGGGCCACTACGTCCGCCACAGAAATATGCTATACTAGCTGACCCACGCAACATCGTTTACTTCTCCTATTGCCCTTATTAATTTTCCCCCGTTTTTGTAACATTCTTCATTGGTGCCCTGCTCCTATTGGTCTTATCAACAACACATAACGTCCCACTGCTGCTGCATAACACAACTTTGTGGCTAAGTCATCTTGCCGTTGGATGTTACTAAGCCGCCCAAAGGCCTCCAACTAAGCTTCACGACTGTTCTCGTACGATATCAGCCGGGACCGACTGCTTAACGTGACCTGAGAATCACAGAGATGCACATGGTAACATGCCACTAGCGGTCACCTATTCAGGTACTGACCGTCGCTACTTACCCTCAGTGATTGTTTTTAATGACCTAGTGCAACTCAGCTCTTATTGGTCTTAGCGTCGTCGATAAATCGGCTAGCTAACACTGGAAGAATTTTTCAAATCGGACTAGTAGTTCTTGAGATTAGCGCGTTCAAGCAAACAAACAAACTCTACATCCTTTTACATTAGTATGCATAATCCTGTCCCTGTGGTCACGGAGTAAGAATACGGAGTGTCAGCACTCCTGTTCAACTGTGAGTCTTTTAGAATACAACTATGGGAGCTAACTACGCAGGACAATACTCGTAGTACCTACTGCAAAGAGAAGGAAAAACTGACGCAAACCCTAAACCAACTCGTCTGGCCTTTCTAAGGAGAGTCATCCATATCCAGCATGGACTGGACATGGATGGAATGTTATAGACTGGTGGTGATGGTGTTACGGTGGTGCTCTTTTGTTGGCTGTGTTGGCAAACAAAACATAAATCTAACAACAACAAAGAGAGTTCGTGCACCTGTTTGCACAAACACAACGAATATAACCTACTTTTGAACAATAGATATTCTAATTGTTCCTACTTTTATAATCGCTCATTAAAATTACAGGCGTCAATGCCGAAAACCACTACACTAGCCATAGAGATAGTTGACATAGAGTCGTGGCTGTCAATAAAGGGAAAATTCCCACTTAATAGAAAAAGAAAGAATAAACTTGATGTACCTATGACTCTTTAGTAAAGAAATTGCCTTATTTTGATATACCCATTTATGGTTTTCTGCCAACAAATGATACATATCTATAACATTCTATCTACATCATGCCTTGAGGTAGTGTCGTAACTAGTGTTTTAAGAGACCGGTGCAAGTTGCTGCCATTACGCCCTATTCGTTAATAAGTATTTCAAAAAATAGTAGTTTTAATTTTTAAAATAATAATTAGTCATTCTGCGACCTTGATAGCAGCCTATACCTAGGTCACTCCATTACCTAGTGGCGGAGCGTGCCTTGGGGCGGGGCTTTTTTATCAGTTTTAATTTTGAAAAACTTTTTTCAGCGGTTGCGGTTGTAACTAATTGCACATTTTACGCGGGAAAAAATAAATTCCTTTTTTTTATTTTTGTCATTTCTGAATAAAAAAAAAATGGAAACTTTTTATTAATTTTTGCTGACGATTGTCGGGGGCCGGTATTATTGACACGGCAGATACGGACGTAGCTACGCCCCTGCTGGCACCCCTTTAATTACAGCACTGTCTTGAGCATACTTAATTATATGCTAATATTAACTAGTACTTTTTTTTCATGATACAGGAAGGCAAACGAGCAGACGTATCACCTGATGGTAAGCGATTACCGCCGCCCATAGACACCTGCAACATCAGAGGCGTCACTAGAGCGTTGCCGACCTTTGGGGGATGTTTTATGTGAGGCCGTGGTATCACTCCAGTCGAGCCGGCCCATTCATGCCGTAGCGTGGCTCTCCCACGGCATAAATAACACAAATATAACTTTATCTTTACATCAATCAATCATACATACATAATATAATACTAAATATAATGACAAGACAATGAAATATTACTGACATTTATGCTCTTCTACAATGGTCCAAACTTAAAAAGAAAAACGTGTACAATTCGTACGTATCCTGCTTTCTTACTCTATCCGCAAATTTGTACTATACTCACCTACTCTACGTCATAGAGTTGTTATATCTCTATGACGTTACCCGCCACTTAAATCACTATTCAGAACCTGTTGTACGTTATAGCTGTCAAAGACTTATCAGGGTCGTTCATTTGTATGACAATGAGTTTTCGAACGTGAGCCGTAGACTCTTATAAATAGCTAACAAAACACAATATAGCGTTTTACTAAAATTACTAAAACGCCTGTCGGTGTGTTTAATGAAAAGCGAAATAAGAGTTTTTTTAATGTAGATCGTAGATTTCAGGAATTTTTAAGAAAAAGAGTTGTATTTTTAGTGTGCATCTGGATCGACAGCACAATTTTTAAATTTTTAGAAACGAAATATAATATTCAAATGGAAATTAGCTAGAAATAGTAAAAACCTAAATTTACTTTAGGTTTTTACTATTTTTAGTACTACTAGTAGTAGTAGCTCAGAAAGTACTGTCTCGTGTAGGTCAATGCGTTTTATTTATGAATTTAGTTAAGAATTTCATAAAAGTTTGGCTACGTCCGCACAGGCAGGCGGCTTGCTTAGCGCCTAGAGCCTAGCGAGTCACCGTGCGAGCAACAGAGCAACTTAGTAAAGCGAACGTTCTAAAACGTTCACGACCGGCCACACTGTAGCCCGCAGTTGCTCGCTAGGCTACAGGCGCTAAGCAAGCCTGTCTGTGCGGACGTAGCCGCAAGAAAATCCCAAAACTATTGGACATGTTATACGAGGGAAAAGACAGATCGTCTTTGAACCTTGTCCTCGAGAATTGGGACTAGGGCTCTATTATCCAAATTACATGGTGAAATATAATTAAAGAATTTCATAACAATTGTTTTCTATGAGCTGGTCTGGAGCTGGCCATTTGTGCTGTAATATGGCTGTCCCATTGTTGAGCTTTTATACTATACTATAACTAAAAGGTAATCATTTTATGTAACAGCTTATAAAAATACAGTTAAGCATGAGCTAGTGAGCTAGTACTATGGTAATATTGTTATATATTGGTATATTATTATTATTATCACGCAACCTTGTCAAACAGAAAAGGAATGATTTCAGGTAAATCATAGGTATCCTCACTGGACATTGTCCCCTACACAAGCACCTATTCTCTACAGGTGCAACAGACAGCCCTCTGTGCAGGGAATGCATAGAGGCAGAAGAAACGCCGCAGCACATTCTCACGAATGAAGAAGTGTATTAGATTAACGGGCAGACATCCTCGAATCGATATCTCTCCCGGAAACATGCAGGGAACAGAAATAGCTGCTAAGCTACTGGAATTATCTAGGATGGTTGGAGAAAGAAAATGGCAAAAACTATGTACAACGCCTAATCAAGAAGCTAAGTGCGGAGACAACCCGGGAAAACCAAACCAAACCATGGTACCTATTTATTTACAAGTAGCACTGTTCAAAAAGAGAGCTGACAGAGTAGTTCAGAGGACAATCACGCTTGGCAAGGCAACACAGCTGATGTATCCAATATATGCAGGTGAAATTTTACTCAGGAAAGTTCTTGTAATTATTCTGCTACTTTAGTGATACCAATAAACCATACAACTTTTATTATTATTTTATCAGACTATCGTCCTGATGCACTTTTTTTTTTTTTAACGTGTGGAACCTCCCTCGGACCGTTACCCCGCCGGGGTTTGCGGCGGGGCGGTGTGTCGGAATCGAACCGACCAAAACCAAACGGTGTGCCACTCTGCGTCTGAGAAGGGAGAGATGCGAGAACTGCTGTGTTACGACCTCCGGACCATCGCCCTGATGCCCTAACACGACCTATGGTGTCTGCACGTACGTACAACCGTGTACACTTAACATAAAGTGCATTTAGTACCTACATAGTAAAATCAATTGTAAAGAAACTCTCTAACGTTAAAATTTCGATCATCTTCTGTAGTTACGTAAATGCTAGAGCTAGCTACCCTTCTCAAATTCTCTGTCTTACTATGGTACAGAAATTTCTATGTAACGGTTATTTAAAATATTGACTAAAGTATTTAACGGACTGCCTCGTTGGTACACTGGTTAATATAAGCTACTGTCAAATAGGTGTTGGGTTCGATTCCCTGGTCGCACTACTGTTAGGTTATTCTTACATTCAAAATAGCAGGCCGGAGTATGGAACATGTCAGTGTTTCTCTCCCGTGCCTCGGAGAGCACGTTAAGCTGTCGGTCCCGCTTGTCATGAACATCTATGATAATCGTTTGTGACAACTTGTGCCCTCAAATATACTGACAACTAGTTCGAGAGATCGTTTTTAGTTTTTTCGAAAGACGTTCCCCTTTTGATCTCACCCATCTTTATATATATAATTCTTCTGTGAGTGTGTATGTCACTGAACTACTCTCAAACAACTTGACCGATTTTGATGAAATTTTTTGTGTGTGTTCAAGGGGATCTGGGAATGGTTTAGATTCACAATTTTGTCCGCTGGACAATGTTATTTTAATTAATTTTCTAATTTATTAGTAGTTATGGCAAAACGACGTTTGCCGGGACAGCTAGTATTTTATATATTTTTTAACATTAATTTCATCATGACGAAGACTTAAAGACTTGAAGACTTATGATTTGAAGACTATAAACATTGACATTGGCAGAAATTGCTGGTTCAAGAGTTCCGGCTGGTGGTCATTTCAGCAAAAGAATAAGAAGACAACTAGTTCAACCTTCGAATTCGACCTTAGGGTTGCAGAGGTCTGATGCCAGTCACTCCGTAGAAAAATTTATATTCAGGTGAAACTAATTGAACTATAGCAGTTGACACCAATTAATCTTGGGAATAATAAAGGCTAGGAAGTAAGTTTCTTTAGATTTGAACGCAATATGTTCTATCTTTAAATCATGCATAATGTATGATGGTAAAAAGAGAAGGTGGGAAGAAAAACTTTAATTTATCGGTTTATAAGTAACAATAATAATATTAATCTATACTAATATATAAAGCTGAAGAGTTTGTTTGTTTGTTTGAACACGCTAATCTCAGGAACCGCTGGTCCGATTTGAAAAATTCTTTCGGTTTTGGATAGTCCATTTATCGAGGAAGGCTATAGGGTATACATCATCACGCTACTACTAATAGGAGCGGAGCAACAATGAAGAATGTTTCAAAAACGGGGGAAATTTTCACGCTACGGGCAATATAAGGCGCAAACGAGGTTGCGTGGGTCAGCTAGTGCTGTATATAAAAAAAAGTAAAAACTAAAACCCAACTACGACAAAAAACGACGCTGAAAAAGTATGAAACAAGTTTCAAAAGCCGTAGTCACGCGTTGTTAAAGTGATATGGAACATTAATAAGTTTCAAAAGCCGTAGTCACGAGTTGTTAAACTGATATGTACCATATGGTACATTACACTACATGGACTACGGCTTTTGAAACTTATTAATGTTCCATATCACTTTAACAACGCGTGACTACGGCTTTTGAAACTTGTTTCATACTTTTTCAGCGTCGTTTTTTGTCGTAGTTGGGTTTTAGTTTTTACTTTTTTTTATTTAAAATGTTTTGGTGCCTCAATAATTCTAATTTCTTTGCAAAGTATATTTTAAATATATACCACAGATATAATATCACAATTATCGAATAAATACGGACAAAGTCACGAGAAAATGCTAATAATATATATATTTTTGAAATCTACAAGTAACGCCCTTACGTATGATACCAAACACGGCATATTTCTCTCATATTTATTTTTTTATACACTACTTTACGTCAGCTAGAGGGCGCTACATTAAATTCAGTGACACGTCATATAGTCTATTTAGCCCAGTCATATTAGGGCTTTCACCTCGGAATGAAAGATAATAAGCTGCAAATTGGTATGAACCTTTGTTTTGTCATTCTAAATGTTGTCTCAAAAGTCACAATCGTTATCGTGTCCGCGTCTCAAGATATTCAAGGTCAAAGGTCACAAAAAACGGTTTTTCGCGAATATCTGGCTTCCTATCGGTTAAATGAGATTTGCATTTATTATAAAAGTTGTAGGCTATAAAATTCCCTACAACTTTTGTTTAAACTTTTTTTTCATACGACTAACCGTTTTGAAGGTAGAGCGCGAAGAGTGCACATCGTACAGTCATATACGGCCCAATGCAAGGTCAAGCGTGAGTTATGGTTATCAGTACGTTATAAAGTCAATTATTTACTTGGAAATTATAATTATTAAACAATGCCTATTATTTATGTACTAACTATTAATTATTTATATTTAATTAAAGTAAGTAACTTGATTATTTATATATAATTATTCATATTTAACTATTTAAGTATAAAATATTATTAATTCTGGATTATATATTTTAGTTTTATTTTAAGTTAACACGACATTATATATCTTTTCTTTAAAACGCGTAAATTTCTCAATACTTATATACCTGGAAATACTTGTCCCTACCCTATGCCCTTTTCTATTCATTGCCGGGACAGATGTTCTATGGTATTCAAGGCCACTCTCTCCACTTTGTATGAGTTCTACACGCAATTCATCAAATTTACAAAACTAAATAAACCTGTACAACTGTCAACACTTCCACCAACAAGTGTAGCAGCTCATCAACACATAAAACGTGTCTACTACCAGATTCAAACGTGGTTAGGGAAGGACTTAGAACCTCAAGAATGGGGCTGGATGCTTGAAAATGAAATCCTGGAGCCCATACGAACGTTATTACCTCCAGCACCAGCCGAACTACTAAACGTAATATTTTGCAATTGCAAAAATGGTTGTGGTTCCCGCTGTGGATGCAGAAAATCAGGGCTACAATGTTCTTTAGCTTACGGCCAGTGCAACGGACAAGCTTGCCTCAACGCTTCACTGTATCCAAGTAATCCCGATGAAGAAAATACATATGATCCCGATATTCTGGAAGGTTTGGAGATGAACATGACAGATAATGAGGATGATGACAATGAATCGAACATTTTTGAGCGACAAGAAGAAGAAGACGACGAAGAAGAAGAAGATAATTAGCTTCCATTTCCAATTTCATTACAATTAAAATCAACAAAGATACTTTTGATATTTGAACTCACATTTTGATAAATGTATATTATGCCGTATTTAATAATAAATAAAAATATGTGTAAAATATATACTCTTACTATCATTTTAACTTAAAATAAAACTAAAATATATAATCCAGAATTAATAATATTTTATACTTAAATAGTTAAATATGAATAATTATATATAAATAATCAAGTTACTTACTTTAATTAAATATAAATAATTAATAGTTAGTACATAAATAATAGGCATTGTTTAATAATTATAATTTCCAAGTAAATAATTGACTTTATAACGTACTGATAACCATAACTCACGCTTGACCTTGCATTGGGCCGTATATGACTGTACGATGTGCACTCTTCGCGCTCTACCTTCAAAACGGTTAGTCGTATGAAAAAAAAGTTTAAACAAAAGTTGTAGGGAATTTTATAGCCTACAACTTTTATAATAAATGCAAATCTCATTTAACCGATAGGAAGCCAGATATTCGCGAAAAACCGATTTTTGTGACCTTTGACCTTGAATATCTTGAGACGCGGACACGATAACGATTGTGACTTTTGAGACAACATTTAGAATGACAAAACAAAGGTTCATACCAATTTGCAGCTTATTATCTTTCATTCCGAGGTTGACCCCTTTTTTTACCTAATATGACTGGGCTAATTATCAGCGGGCAATCAAGACGCTGTTAACGATACCCTATTTGTCTTATTCTGACTAGTTTAGAAAGAATGAGAGAACAAAGAAGCATACCATAGAAATATCACACTTTTCGAATAAATACGGACAAAGTCACGAACAAATGCTAATAATGTATGTATGTTTGAAATGTACAAGTAACGCCCTTTCCAATGATACCAAACACGGCATATTTATCTCAAATTTATTTTTTAATACAGTACTTTATGTCGGCTAGAGGGCGCCACATTAAATTCAGTGACACGTCATATAGTCTATTATCAGCGGGCAATCAAGACGCTTTTAACGATAGCCCATTTGTCTTATTCTGACTAGTTTAGAAAGAATGAGGGAACAAAGAAGCATACCATAGAAATATCACACTTTTCGAATAAATACGGACAAAGTCACGAACAAATGCTAATAATGTATGTATGTTTGAAATGTACAAGTAACGCCCTTTCCAATGATACCAAACACGGCATATTTATCTCAAATTTATTTTTTAATACAGTACTTTATGTCGGCTAGAGGGCGCCACATTAGATTCAGTGACACGTCATATAGCCTATAACCAGAAGACGATCATGACGCTTCTAGAGACACCTCATTTGTCCAAATCTAATGAGTAGTTAAGGAGCTAGGAGGGAACAAATGAACATACATACATACATACATACATACATAGCCTGTCAAAATCATAACCCTCCTTTGGCTTTGCCGTAGTCGGGTAAAAATACATACACGAACACACACATTAATATTTAAATAATAAATAAATAATAATTATATGTTCTATCTTTAAATATCTACAATTTTATGAATATTGTTTAATAGTCTATGGTTATATAGTTAGCGTACGTGTGACAGCCCTATATGCCTAGTCATAGATCGTGCGAGGCGTGCGCACAGGCCGGGTGGCAACACGCTGTCTACCCGCCACCTATTTATCTATGTCAGTATAATTGAAAAAGTAAACATATAGACACTATGATAGTATGTTAAATAATAAACTAAATATTTAATAACACTTGTACGTCAATGTAGTAATGATTTTGTAGTGTAATCATCATCACACCAACAGCTTTTAGGAGTCCACTACTGTGCATACATAGGCTTTAGAAAGGAGGTGAAATGATGATTGGTGATTAATTTATATCTGTACTAATATATTAAAGCTATGGAGTTTGTTTGCTTGAAGGCACTAATCTCAGGAACTAGTAGTCCGATTTGAAAAATTCTTTCATTGTTAGATAGCCCATTTATCGAGGAAGGTTAAAAATACCAATAGGAGCGGAGAATCAATGCATTCTGCATTGATGCTTGTTTTTAAAAACGGGGGAAAATTATGACGCCACTGGCAATAGGAGACGCAAACGAGGTTGCGTGGGTCAGCTAGTAATATAATATGTGAAAACTGAATGGTGAAATAGCATAAGTTGATATCTATACAATGAAACAAAATTGGAATGTCTGTAATCTGTTTGTAATATTAAAATAACCGCTTTTTAACCGACTTCAAAAAAGGATTAGATTCTTAATTCGACTGTATATGTATATTTTTTTGTGTTCGCAGATAACTTCCTCGTTTATTGATAATACTTTTTTAATGGAAAGAAGATATCCCAACGGTGGTAGCATGATAAGGACAATCAGATCTGATGATGGCATCCAAGAGAAATCGAGTATAATTTGACTTGTTACTAAATGTATGTACGGTACAAAGAAAAACGAAATTGTCTATTTGTCTGTCTGTTTGTTCCGACTAATCTATAGCTGATGTAATAAGGAGAAACTTAGGCTACTTTTTTGAGGTAACTTAGCCCCGTGGTGTTACAAGGTATAAAAATGGGTCACGCGACACAAGATGTTTATTAACATGGCAGGAGTTGTCTTTTATAAAAAAAAAATAAGATATTAAACATTGCGCAGTTTAAACATAATACGCTTCCTTGCACCATGATTGAAAATAATTAGAAAGGATTATCTTCACATATTAATACAAGTAAGTAAACGTACAGTTCTAAAGGAAACAGTTTTTATTTAATTAAAAAAACATGCTAAATTCAAATTCAAATTCAAATTCAAAATCATTTATTCAATTAAGACACTAAGTGACATTTATGAACGTTAAATTGAAGCTGTAGTTAAGAATCATAGATCGACACAAACAGACGCCACAGCATGTGCTGTATTGTCGAGGTAAATTAGGTGAAAACACCAAAATCTACTGCCTGCCTGTGTCGATCTATAACTTCCAGTTTCCAAAATGCGTAGAGCCTCATGAGAAGAATACTGGCAAAGAAACTCATGGCCACTCTTTTCAAAGTCAGATTTTCAGGTACAATAGTGTTAGTATTACATGTAAGGTAAACAGTATGCAAGCTGTTGCCACCTGAATTTCCTTTTATTAAAATGCTCCAAAATCTAACGCTCAAACAAAAAAAAGAAAAGAAAAATCACTCATTGATAACGTTAAAGGTTTTAGTCTATTAAACATAGAAATCATTCAAGGTGCACATCTACTTACAATCAGTTGCAAAATCTGCTGTTGAAAATAATTCGTGACTAGATTAAAAGGCTACAGTTGCAGTTGAACGAACCAAAATAATAGAATGTCAAAAGCATCGCTGACTAGGCCGACCAATCACCCCAAGCAGCACCCGTTCACGAGTATGACGCATGGACCAGCCATCATCTCCTTCGCCATATCAGAGGGAAAGAAACGACCCGCCCCACGACGACACCGCAAGCAATGATATTTTAGTGAGCATGACAGACCATAGTCGAGATACTGATAAAAATCACTACTAATTAAATTACCATGATAATCGCCACGCATTACCCTCAACTAACAATTGTTTGTTAATATTTAGCTTAGTTATATAACAAAGAAGTTTGTGTGTATCTATCTAATGACACCTTAAGCCCATGACTGATTGTCGTTTAGATAGTCGTTGATCGTATAGTAGGCTTTCCTAATAAGGTGATTTTTTATAGTTAGCTTGAATTTATTTATAGGAAGGTCGATTACATGTATAGGAATTCTATTATAAAAACGTATACCAAGACCTTCGAATGAGTTGTGTACCTTATGTAAACGATGATAGGTACCAACGAGTTTAGATTTGTTTCTTGTATTAATATTGTGTACATCACTGTTTTTTTTATAGTCATTAATGTTGTGCCTAACAAACATAATATTTGCAAATATATACTGTGATGCAACAGTTAAAATACCTATTTCTTTAAACAACTCTCGAAGAGAGACTCTAGCACCTAAATTGTATATTGAGCGGACGGCTCGTTTTTGTAGAATAAAAATCGTTTCAATTTCAGCCGCCTTGCCCCAGAGTAATATGCCATAGGACATGACGCTGTGAAAGTAGCTAAAATAAACTAACCTAGCTGTGTCCGTATCAGTGAGCTGACGTACCTTCCAAACCGCATAAGCTGCCGAACTAAGTCTACCCGCAAGGCTATCTATCTGGGCACCCCATTGAAGTTTACTGTCTAATGTAATTCCTAAGAATACTGTCGAGTCTACAATACTTATGATTTCATTGTTTATTGTTAGATGAGTGCCTAGTTGTTTTACATTTGGCATAGTAAATCTCACACACTTTGTTTTATTTGAATTTAGTAGGAGATTATTCGTTGTAAACCAATTCAATACATCATCTAGTGCCCTATTCACATCGTCAAAAACTGTTTTCTTACGATCGACTTTAAAAATAAGTGACGTATCATCAGCAAATAGAACTATATTACAGAGATCTTTTAAATAATACGGTAAGTCGTTAATATAAATGAGAAAAAGTAAAGGACCCAGTATAGACCCCTGCGGGACGCCCATAGTAGCGGGTAATCCAGAAGACCTCGCACCATTGACATCTACATGTTGAATTCTATCCTTCAAGTAGGAAACGATTAGTTCCAAAGCAATACCATTTACACCATAATGCCTAAGTTTGAGAAAAAGCGTGTTGTGTTCTACGCAGTCAAAAGCTTTTGAGAGATCGCAAAATACACCTATCGCATCTTGCGAATTCTCCCATGCATTAAATATATGTCTCAAAAGAGTTGCACCCGCATCAATTGTTGAACGACCCTTTGTAAAGCCATATTGTTCTTTATGAAATAAATTATTTAGATTAAAATGGCTTTCTAGTTGCTGCAAAATAACTTTTTCAAAAATTTTACTAATAGCCGGTAAGATTGAGATTGGCCTAAAGTTACTTGGTTCAGTTGTACAACCCTTCTTGAATAAAGGTATTACTTTGCTATACTTCATCAGATTAGGAAAAACACCAGAATCAACACATCGATTGAATGTTAAAGCTAGAAAAGGTGCTATATCAATTATAATAGTTTCAATTAATTTAACTGAAATCCCCCATAAGTCCCCAGTTTTCTTAGAATTAAGAGACTTAAACGTTTTTATAATATCTGTGGGGTTTATGTATTCAAACTGAAATATATTCTTACATTCATTTACATTGGCCCTTAACAACAGTTCAGACCTGGACGCACAAGAATTCAAGGTACTTGTTGTACTAACTGGTATGTTTGTGAAAAAGGTATTGAAAGATTCAGCTATGTCTAAGTTGTTTGTTATAAACCTATTATTGAAATTTAACCTTAAATCATTATCTCGAGGTTTACTACGTCCAGTTTCATTATTAATTATGTTCCATGTAGTTGTTATTTTATTATTGGAAGACTTAATCCTATCACTGATATACAAAGACTTCGCCACACCACACACTCTCCCAAAGATCCTTGAGTAACTTCTAACATACTCATGAAACTTTGGGTCGAAATTACTTTTTTTCTCAGCATATAAATCGTACAGCCTTTCCCTACTCCTGTATATTCCCGTCGTCGCCCAATCACAGAACGTCATTTTGGGTCGTTGCATTATTGTTTTTGACTTAAATATACTATTAAATTCGAATTCTATCATGTTGAATAAATAGCCGTAAAGCTTATCCGGATCCCTTTCAGTCCAATCTAAATAGGAAACCTTTTCACTAATTTTCTTACTAAAATTTAATAATCGGTTACTAGTAATGGGTCTGAATATGGTTTTGTTTATTGTATTTTCTTTTATACAAGGCAATGTAACAAATTGCCCACAGTGATCAGATGTTAAATCACTTAAAATTGACTTATTTAAATATTCCCCATTGCAAAAGATGTTATCTAAGCAAGTTGCCGAGTGAGAAGTAATTCTTGTGGGCTCAGAAAATAAACGATTCAAGTCAAATGATTTAAATAGGCTCACTAAACGTATACTGATAGGACACTTTTCCATTAAATTAACATTGAAATCTCCACAAACTACCAAAACCTTACTACTGACACATAAACGCTTCAGTACTTCTTCCATAACTATCTCAAAAATGCTAAAGTCACTCTGAGGTGGTCTATACACACTAACTATAATATGGTGTTCTAATTCTACACAAGAAATCTCTACAGTGCGCTCAATAGACAAATTTACAATATCTTTCCGTTCTTTAGATTTAATACTATTACGAATAAATATTAAGGACCCTCCATGGATTGACTTCTTTCTTACATACACACTTCTAGCAGAATAAAATTCTTTACTAAAAATTAACTGGTGGGCCTGTAGCCAATGCTCTGTGACACAGAGCACATCAACATTATATTTATCAAAAAATAATTCTACTTCTAAGTCTTTTCTAGATAATCCTTGAATGTTTTGATGAACTATGTTTATGGTCATTGACCTTTTTACTTTATTACTACATGTTTTATTAATTTTTAACTTTTTACTGTAAGTACCATCATTAAATGAATTATATGATCTGCAAGAGATAGGCTCTATTGTCTTACCAGTTAATTTAAAGAATTAATGGTAATATGGTCATTATTAATCAGCTCATAAGGAGCACTATGTGAAGCCAAATGTTTGGCTACAGTATTCTTATATTCTAAGGGGTGCTCTATAGGAGCGGTCAAGTTAGCCAAGTTCTTGGCTGTTATATTAAAATAATAAGATAGCGAAACAGCTATTTGTCTTTTATAATAATCTGACAGATAATAACTATCTGTTGTCGAAAAAACATTATCATAGACTATTCTATTGATGTCAATTAAATGGAATTTATCATAAAAACTACCATTAATTTGGCTTGTCAAATTAAACATAGTCATGTTTAAACTATTCCTAATATTTTTTTCATGCTGAGGCAACCCTTTGCTAATTGGCAGTGTAAATAATATTATTTTATTAACATTGAGTTCCGATAATTGATCAAAGTATTTTATGAATTGTTTTTTATTTACACTACCCCTATTACCACTGAAAATTATAAGACTAGTATTTGTATCAAAAGTTGCATTAATAGCCTTTTCAAGAATCATATTAAAAGCTAGGTTTGGCATACAAAAGTTACTAAATGTACATTTCTTACTTGAGTTTGCCATTAACATACCTAAGCCATAAAAAGCTAAACAGTGCAATATTATCTGAAGGATAAAATTAATTAAGATTGCAAATAAATTAACTGCTGGCAATAGGGATGTTGACTAATTTTTGGAACTGTTTTCAGTTTATAGATAGGAACGTAAATATCACGAAAAATTATATTTTTTATATTAATTAATTTTTAATAAAGGCTACATTAATAAGTTTGGTGTTTAATTTTCGCGCCAAAACGCTCCAAGCTTTCACGTGGTCTTGATGACGAAACAGTGTACTAAATAAACAAACTGCTGTAAAACTGTCTGTCAAAGGCCTCAGATCAAAAGCTGTAATAATGCTTTAAGCTATGGCTCCAGTGTAATTAATTTAAACTAATTTTGCACTTTTAGCAGTTATGCCCCAAAACAGCCCAAAAAAATACGAATACACATATTAATATTTAAATATGACAATAAATAAATAGTAATTATTTAAATGTTTGATATATAAATTTTAAGCCAATCCACCCACGATATATTATTTAATATATTTTTAATATTAATTGTCGTTCTATTTGTATCCTCTACTATTAAATGTGCCGCGGCCGGCGCGCTTACACTCCTGCGCCCGTACGCACCGCACTCCCTGCACTAAAGATAAAGTAAAGATGCCCCTTAACGCCGATATACAATAATCCATAAAGCTAAATAATTAAATAAATCTGGCAATCGAAAAACTTTTTTAAAATCTTGACTTGACTGGTTGGTCTGGTGGCTTAAGTGGTCGGGTGGCGGCTCTAACTGCCCTCAATAAGGCCCGCCTCTGGCGGCCTCAGAGGGTATTGGCGGTCAGAGCCATACGCGGATACCAGGCATTTGCCCTCCGCCCGAAGAGGTACGCGAGTGGCGTGAAGCCGCCCTTCTAGCCACGATGGCTAGATGGTCGTTCCGGCTCTCCAGCCGGTCATCCTCGTGTGGGCAGGGCGGCAGCACGGGACCCTTTCCTTCCAACCGATGTAGGTTCTTTCCGGGCACGGATGCTTCGGAAAGTACCTGCACTCGGTCGCCAGGAGGGATTGAGGCCGAGTCCACACTGCAGTCGCAGTGAGGACTCGGTCCAGCACACGCTGGCGGTTTGCCCCGCCAATTCACATTCACAACATTCACAAATTGTTGTTTTGAGTCTGGATGTTCATAAGTTTCATGTATGTTTGTAAAGTCCCCCGCGACACAGGATGTATATTCCTAATGTGGGGGTTGTGTTTTTGAAACGTTTTTATTGAGCTTACCCTGTTTGTTTGTTTGGGTCAAATCTAGTAATTGAAATTTGAATCCCTTCTGTTGACAGATTGATCTGAAATTTGCTACATACCTTTAGTTCTGGTGACAATATCTTTTATATATATAATTCTTCTGTGAGTGTGTATGTCACTGAACTACTCTCAAACGACTGGACCGATTTTGATGAATTTTTTTGTGTGTGTTCAAGAGGATCTGGGAATGGTTTAGATTCACAATTTTGTCCGCTGGACAATGTTTTTTAATTAATTTTTGATTTATTAGTAGTTATGGCACAACGACGTTTGCCGGGACAGCTAGTAATTAAATAAATTCTGTTTCATTGTAAATCAAAGATGGCCGCCGCTGCAAAATGATGGTTTACACATTTGGTCACGACTACCACTTTGAGTATCAAATGAAAGGTCTTGACTTGTAGAACACAGTTCACTATGAAAAATTAAAAACTTAAAACTTGAAATTTTAAAATGAAGTACCTCTAAAAATATTTTACATAACTTTTAATTTAAATAAATCTATAAATAAATAGGAACGGTTTTAACGGAAGTTTGACACTAAATTTACTTGTTATACGCCTATGTATTCATGTAAATGGGATACTTAAAACTACTGAGCCATGATATGGTTTGAGCTTTGCGTATATCATTTGTATGACATTAAATACGCACTCAAGCAAGAAATTTAATGAAAGTAATTTAGGACCCTAATTTTTCATTATTTGTACACTAGCTGGGGCCCGCGGAGTTAACCCGTGTTTTGTTTTTGTTTTTGAATCTGTTATTGTTTACTATTTCAGTATTTTTAATTTTATTTTAGGACAACCCTATTTTATCTATACAAATAAATAAAATTAGAGTGTCTGTTTGTAATATTAAAATAAACGCTGTAGGTACTTAATGCATATCTATGTAGTTAGAAGTGTTATATGTTATAATTTACAGCGAAACGACTGTCGCCAAACTCAGGCTAATGAAAGAACTATTTATTTTATGCACACTAATAACGTTAACACTAATAAATTGTTTTGATTTGATGCTTATATTTTACTCAAAACTAGCCTACAATACATCTAGTCACACGTTTAATAATATTTCTTCTCGCGCAATGTTAAGAGTTATTTTGCCCTAAGGGAAGAAGAACTTACAACGTTTCGTAATCTTGAAAGTAAGAATACTTCATGTAAGCTATTTAATAACAGATGGCGTTATTCTAAATGCACGCAATTATAACATTAATTAAATATCTATAGGAATAAATTCGATATTATTTTGTGTCATTCTTCGACATGTACCGCTATTCAATTAGCGTTGTAGGCTGTAGCACATATTAGAATATTATTAATAATATCGATACCTAACTTCTGTTTGGACGCAGCAGATTATAAAACATGAATTGAATGAAGGATATCTGAGTCTTTACAGTAGAGAGATCTTTACAGTAATATATAGGCTACTATATGCCGCGATAATCGACATACACGCGGGCGGAGCCGCGGGCAACAGCTAATAATATTACATACTTGCTGAACGCCGCGGTGGTACCCGCGGTCATCTTCGTACCGCGAGTAACGCCACGGGACAAAGTTAGTCTAAAAAACGTTGCTAAAGTTACTCCCTGGATCATCAGTTACCTACCAGTGAAAGTCCCGTCAAAATCGGTCCAGCCGTTCCAGAGATTACCCGGATCAAACACACAGACAGATGACAGAAAAAAAAAATTAACTACATTTTTGTAAATGTAGCGTGTATACATACATTTGCATTTAGTAAAAAGCAGTAATTTTAATATTACAAACAGACACTCCAATTTTGCTTGCAATGTTTAAGCACTAACAAAATTCACAAATACATATTAATTTTTGGCATAGTATGTACTTATATAAGTAGATTTTAAAATCTTAAAAAAATTACTAAGTATATTCATTTTTATTTTTTAGGAAATACATAGTATCAATAATCATAAATTGATTGCAATGAACAAAAATGCAATATGTAAAGACATAAAAACTCCCTAAAATAAAATAATTTAGGATTAAATTAAATCGTTGTTTTTCATATCATGTTCTTCTATCATTTTATATATTCATTAGGTGGGTACATAAATTGCAGTTAACCCGTTCATTCTTATGCATTGTAAATATTAATTACATATTTAAACAACCATGTATCCTATAAAGAGCCATCCCTTTCACATAAAAAATCTTAGAATCAACTCAATTAGAAGTTCTTAAAGTAGTTTTTTATTTAAATCTATAGAATGCGGCCAAAACTCTAAAATTGTTTTCTCGATCTTAGCGTCATCTATCTTATGTACTTATGTAACACTTCACATGCTATGTTCTAAAAAGATGTTAATTTTTATAATGAACTAGTAAAATGATAAAAACTCAGTTTTTAATTGAACTTCAAAGACTAATAAGTTTCTTTACAAATATCAGTTAAGTTTTATTTTTAATATAAGGGAGGCTTAATTTTTCAGCAGCGCAACCTTGCGATACAAACGGTAACTAAAGTGAACAAAGAGAATCAGCCGCTTAGAACTTGAGGTTGGAAGGAACTGTCAGCGTTGCGTTGCCATAAGCCGTTTTCATATTATTTGTTTAGTAGGAATTAAAATTTGAAAGACACATTTTAGTAGAAAATTCATATTTCCAAAAAAAACCTAGTGCAACAAGGTCCTACAATATCGATGTAAATGTAATACTAAAGTACTGATATAATGATAATGAGACACATCATCGAGTATATTAATTTTACATTATTTAGAATTCAATTCTGATCCGTAATTGTGAAGCTGTTTTACATTATTTAAATATATTATAATTTAAATTTTATTGCAGCTGGAAGATGCCTTAAATAAACACTAGGCTTTAAATATTTTATTGGTAGAAGATTGTGAAAAATAACAGAGCAATATGGTTTTCATTTTTTACATATTTTGTTGCCCATACAGTAATTACAGTACTTTACCAAAACCTAAAGCGGCAACACTCACTGTGTATCCTATTCTAACAAACGCGCAGTGGCGTGGTACGAAAGAGACGTACGATATACTTTCGGCCATCATAACCATCTATCTTTCTTGTGCAACTGTTTCTATTCGGCCGTGTTCAAGTGCAAACGCAGGATGGACGCCATTCGCGCGATATAAATTTTCACCGCTCGTACAGCGAGTCTTGAACGCGTTCGGTGCCGGGCGTGGAGCTATGCTATAGTGTATTTAGTGTAAGGTGCCTTCGGTCTGGCGGTGAGGTGTGGAAGTGGTCGCTGCAGGTCGCAGCACAGGCTCTCCTGGAGCAAGGCTGGTGAGGCAGGCGCGTGCAGTGCTGGGTATGGCGGGCACGAGCTGAGCGCCGGTGGCGGCCTCGGTGTGGCCGCTCGCGCTCCGCCGCCGGTCCGATGAGCGGGGGACGTTCTGCGCGGCGGAGGTTATTTTATGGGTATTTGCGTGAGCTGCCGGCGCCGCGAGCGAAAGGCACCAGAGAAGCGGTCGGTGCCAGGTGCGGGCGGGCCCGCTAAGGGCACTGCGGCAGCGGAGCTGCTGCCGCGTCGAGTCAACCACTTGACAGCCATGGCCAACTCTATGTCCAACATTAAAATGACAAACCCGATCAAGGGCATCGTCAGCAAGCGCCGGAAGCGGTATATCAAGGACGGATTTAACTTGGACTTAGCCTGTATCCTTTTTAGTGCTAAAGTGTAGTTACTGTGTGCTAAATTTAAGATCGATGTTTTGTTGGTAAGTCTTCTAACTCGAAGGGTCCAGGGTCGGTCTTGAAATTTCATGATTCTAATAGGACATATGAACAGAGTCATTTACAATATTTAAACCTCATCAGAATGAGTGCGACAGCCTGGTTTGGCCATCCTTTTAGTTTTGTCAAGGGCATACAATTTATAACCTATAAATTACGTTCATATTACCCTAAAATCTCTTAACTTTTTAGTTTTAGGCCTGCAATAGGAGAATTATTAGTTAACATTAATATATAGAGTCATAAAAGTCATCTGACAAGTCTTATTAGGGTTACAAGGTCTCCTACATATACATACGCGCAATACGTTCATTTACGCTTTATTTAGGTACAAAATTGTAGTGAATTCTCCTAATTATGTTGGAAACGTGATTATAATTAAAACCGCGGCTTAATTTTAGTATGTTACATCAAAATGATGATGCCAGAGAGCAATGAAATCTCGCATGGCAACAAGGTATATAACCTATAAGTTTGTATATATAGGCTTGCCATACATGCTTATATATCTGTGTACATAGAAACTCTGATAATCAGTGGAGTGGAATTGTGTTAGAACTGTAATATTGTAGAATGGGGTTTTATAAACTTTGTGAAATGATTTATTTGTTACTTTAGTTTTTAGTAGATACTAGCTGAACCCTGCTGCGTTACCCGCGGTTATTGTTGTACCGGGAGTAACGCCGCGGGACAAAGTTAGTCTAAAAACAGCCTAAGTTAGTCCTTGGATCATCAGCTACCTACCAGTGAAAGTCCGGTCAAAATCGGTCCAGCTATTCCAGACTTTACCCGGTACAAACAGACAGACATTACTTTTTTTTAACTACATTTTTTGGTATATGTACCATGTATACATAAGTATTAAATTATTGCATTTAGTAAAAAACGGTTATTTTAATTTTACAAACAGACACTCCAATTTTAGAAGAAAGGATTTAGTTTTTCTTTGTACAAACTGTGGTGCTATTAAACATAGTTTTCTGTTTTAATAGTCTATGGGGCATAACATAACATATTTTAAATTATAATGTTTCAAACTTGTATGTAATAAGGGCATAGATTATAGTTTAGTAGATTCCTTTTTTTAAAGGCAGAGAGTAGAATTGTAGGAAATTACAATTTATACATCCTCCTTATAGTTTTTTTTTATAAAATGGTTAACTATTTGCATTTACCAATATTTGTAGTACCAATTTTTTTAATTTCGTATTTTTATCTTTATCAAGCACTAGCTGACCCACGCAACGTCGTTTGCGCCTTATATTGCCCGTAGCTTGAAAATTTCCCCCCTTTTTGAAACATTCTTCATTGTTGCTCCGTTCCTGTAGGTCTTAGCGTGATGATATATAGCCTATAGCCTTCCTCGATAAATGGGCTATCAAACACTGAAAGAATTTTGCAAATCGGACCAGCGGTTCCTGAGATTAGCGTGTTCAAACAAACAAACTCTTCAGCTTTATATATTAGTATAGATATTTATGTTGTGTTCGAATAAGTTTCACAAGAATGGAGATTACAAACTGTATTACTAAACTTAGCTAAAGATTACATACTTAATGAAAACTTGCAATGATTCTCTTTGTTCTGTCCTATTATAGTTATACTTTTAACAGCCTGCGTTCGGGTGTTACCTTATATCTTTACATAGTAGTATAATAAAATGAAAACACTTCCATTGTTTGTTCTCTTACATCTTTTAACAACTTAACAGATTTCAATGCAGTATTCAGAAATAGATAGAATGATTTAAAAGGAATGTTTATATGTTTAATCAATGCATATTATAGTTGAAGGAAATTTGAGAATTTAAATCGCTAGATAGCAATAACATATAAGTTTATGGACATAGTTGTTAATAAGTGTTTACATAATAAACTCCTGGTATAATTATCTGTATGTATGTATGTATCTCTCTCGCTATATATCATACTTTTTCTTAAATAAAACTAAGTTGCACAATGCATTTTAAAATTAATGCTAATTATAAGCTTTTCTAGATTTCTAAAACAAATTAACTAATATTTAATTTATACACACTTTCTCTTAGTTTAATATGATCAAAATTCGAAAATTACATCTCATGTACACAAACAGACAAAGAAATTAATCAATGTAACATTTTGAAAGCTTTATATTAATATCATATAATTAATTTTAATTGTAATGTAGAGGCCTAATAATTTAATAAATTAAAAAAAATAAGTTTGATGTTACATTTTCGTATTTTGTTGCTGCATGGGCATAGACAGCTTTTGGCCCAAAAGGGGTAAAGGGAAGCGAAACATTTAATTTTGTTAGTAATAGTGTTAATTAATAATCAACATATTCGTTTTGTAATTTATAAATACGAAATAAGTATACAATGACTTTCCGAAGTCCTTTCACATATACCAATAGTGTTTGAAATACTTAAAATGGTAATGATGCATTTCTTTCATTAGAATCAGAAGTTGTGGTCATAATTCAAGCTCTAAACATATTTACCTCTTTACAAAGATATTTGAGGTCTTAAGAATCAATGTTTTATAATTTATTACTTACCTGACTTTACTTGTCAACTAAAATAATATATATATATATATATATCTGCATTCTCTGTAGGTCACTTATGCAGAGAGACTAATATTACCAGTACCAACACTTAAATTCTATAAAATGCTAGATAAGTTATGTCAATATTGAAACTTACACATAGGATTCAATTTTCTTAAATACCATTTTTTTATTTTAATATTTAGGGGTATTTTATCCTTTCGAACATAATAAACACTTAGATCATATCAAGAAGTCACTGCGCGCTTAATCCGACAGAATCTTTGCTCCATTAGAAGTAGGCGATGAGAGAGTATATATATATAATTTATTTATTAATAAATTTGTTCTGAAAATACTTAACATACTCATTATTTTTATAATAATACCAATAGTATGGCAGTGGTAAAAAAACATGATTAATCGATTAGTAGTGTGTAATTGGAGGGGCCTAAGCCCAGCAGTGGAGTGCAATCAGCTTGATGATGGTGCTACTTATCAATTGAAGTTTTTATTATGCTTTTTTTGTAATTTTCTCGTTTAATGGACATAATCTGTGTGAAAACTCTAAAATGTTCTCAAATTATGACTGTCCGAGTAACTCATTTATGATGAGACACATTAATGTCCTTTCCTGTCCATAATTTCGAATCTTATTTCCCCTACAGGATTATAAAATAGAAATAGACATTATTTGACTCATTATTAGTCTTATAACTGTAATATTTTTTACAACTAAATCTATAAGTGCTTTGTGTCAAGCTTCTAGCTATCATAGCGTAATGTTATACAGTCTATAACCTTCCTCAATAAACGAGTTATCTAACACGAAATAAATTTATGAAATCGCATATTTAAATTTATGAGATAGGCGCGTTCAAAGACGAACTCATAAAACGTTATTATGGGTTTATTACATGAACATGATCGCACACAAAAGCTAACTAATTATTTATTAAAATACAATTCAAAGATATCTTCACGACAGTGATCCGCTATTAATCTATGCTTTAGACTTTAGTATTAAATTTACCCTATCGTATTTTTCTAACTGAATATTACAGACCGCGTGCCGACGAAATATGAGAAATACTATGAACAAACAAATATATGTAACATATAAAGAACTTCATAAATCTTTTATATCTTTGTAGTATCTATATTTTATTACATTTCACACTCGTATACATACTTCAAAAACTCCCACGTAATCAAATAAACTAATAAAAGTCCGAGCAAATATTACCTGCAACAGATTTCCGTTTCGACTTCAAAGAAAAAAAAAACAAGTAAAATTATGTTTTAAGGTACACAGATAATATATAAATATAATATACAAGTTATAGTTCTAAAAGAAAGAGGCATAATATTAAATTTTAAGTGACTAAATTCGAAGCGTCGAGTTATAGCGGCTTCTTACCGGCGACCTTCAGCCGCCACTCCGCTTGGCAACAACGTAACACTCAATTGATTCCAAAAGGTATCATTAAACCGTTCTTGATTTAGAAGTTACCTTGTGCGTTGAGCTTTATAAAAAAAAAACTTGACAAGCATCTATGCTTATTACAATGTTGGTTCCGTATAAAAAATGCTTGCTCGCTGAAAGTTATGCGTAATATAAAAATGTTTAATGTACGGAACGATTTGTTAGTTAGCTGGCGTGTTTAAATTTACATTACTTAAAAACTGATTCTAATTGCGAAGTATAATATACTTTTAAATGTGTTTAGTCAGTTTATTGATGGCTAGCGGTTGCCGTAGATTATTTTTCTTTCAAATGCTAGAGTCCATCTTATTTTAACCGACTTCAAAAAAGGAAGAGTTTATGAATACGACTGTATTGTTTTTTTTTTATGATTGTAACCTCATAACTTTCGACTGGGTGAACCGATTTTGATATTTCTTTTTTTATTTGAAAGCTGGTGCTGCTCGTGTGTGGTCCCATTTAAATTTGGTCCAGTTCTTGAAGTCGGTTTTGCCTATGGACTCGGTATTCTGGCTGTAATTCCTTATGTAGGTGATTCGACACCCATTGCATCACGCTTAAAAGAATTACATGGTGTCCTGTGTCAAAATGCACTGTAGGAGAAAAATAAACCGAAATTTTAGGACATAAGGTTCATTTTCATATATTACTGAAGTATATACACCAATTTTTTTTTAATTTAATGACGCTTACTAAAATTTAGAAATATTCTGAATTACTCATTTTCCTCATGAGTAATAATTACCTAATTATAAGCTAAGCTCTTGGTAAAACTTAATCGCACTACCGCAACATAAAATAGGTACCCGATGTACCTATTTTATGTTGCGATTGAAACATTGGCTTTTAGGAGTGAATAAAATAAAGAAAAGAAATCTGTAACCCTCTCACGTTAAAACTTTTGATACAGTTTGTATGTCTACGTCATGTCACCCGTGTCATTATTAAAAAAATATATTGACACTTCAATCATTAAAATCGGTTTCGTAGTTTAGGTGTTAAAGTAGAACATTCAAGGATACATATACCGCTAAATAATAATAATGCTTTATTTTCTCATCAATCTGTTTCTTCAAATCTGTTACCCTTCCTTTTGTGGCCACTGTAAATGTAATACATACGTTAAATAAAATAAAACTTAAAAAACCATTAAAATTTAGTATTTTTAGTTTTTATTTTAGTTTTATTAGTAATTAAATAATTCTTTTTTTAATGTGTTTATTATTGTTAGGACAAGGTTTGTGTACCAGAAAAAATACAAGATAACGGGAAAAGTTTTTTTGTCCGCGGCACTACACAGGAAGCTGAAACAGAGTCTCGGTACCTCTGAAATCTCCCTTTACTAAGTTTCCATTTATCAAACTCCTTTTAACGTATATTATCTATACCTATATATTCACCAATGACAAATTATTTTGGTTATGTAAAGAATGGGTCTTTATGAATTATCCTTAGTTATCTAGATATCTTTTTTTATTAAATAAGTAAGTATTTTGACACATGAATCCGTTTGGAACCAAACTAGGTAATGCCTGTGCAATGTTTACCAGCTGCCAGTTGATAAAAACACCATATTTACATATTATTTCTCAATAAGTCTCAATCTGTACATATTATAGAACAAGTGTATAGCAACCCGCCCAGGCTTGGCACGGTCTCTTTACAGAAAATATAATACAGCCTATGTTACCCTGACAGATGTGCGACTCAATTTTTTTTGACTTCAACAAATCCTTGTTATTTACACACATTACAGTATTATAAACGCGAAAGTTTGTAAGTATGGATGGATGTTTGTTACTGTTTCACGCAAATACTACTGAACGGATTTGGATGAAACTTTAAGTAATATAACTTATACATCAGAATAACACATAGGCTACTATCTCCCGCGATAATCGACATATACACGGGCGGAGCCGCGAGCAAAAAGTGGTATCGTTATATTTTAGCTGATACGAAAACTTTCCTCAAGAATCACAACCTAGACCTAGACCAGAATAAAAACCTTTGTTTTTTTATTGTTAAAATTTGTGATTTTTGAAAAGAGTAACTTATGGAGGTTCTTACCAGTTCTTCTCCATAGGAATAACATTTTGGAACCGAGCAACTAGTCAGTAATGTAACTGTAAACTGTGTAAAAGGCATAATTGAAATAGAAGCTAATTGATTTTGATTTCATTGATTCTACCGGGTGGTAATGCAATGGTAGTGGAGTCATATCTCAACAGAATCAAACTAGACCACTTTACTTTAATTGCGAAGATAAATTGAAATAATATTAACCGTTGATTAGATTATAATTAGTAAAACCATTATCGTATTTACCTGCCTATTAAATCCAAGTTAAAGCAAGTGATCCTAAAAACGGTAGTAGTGAAACCAAGGTTAAACACATAATTGCTTACAATTATAACAAAACACAAAGTAAGCATTCGCTAATTTTGCCGTATCAGGTCTGTAATTGTATTATGTCTAGATATAATGAGCTTATGTGTGGTTTTAAAGCGAGTTTTTAAAACTAACATGTGTTGTTTTAGTCGTTGATTTGTTTTACTATAAATACTGCATGAAATTAGCGGTAAAATGTTCTTCTCTAAAAAGTGCAACTAAAAAGGGTACGGATTGGATGGTCTAAATGCCTGTTTACCATTTCTGTGAGAAAATAAGTAAACCAATGACAGCTTTTAGTTATTTACGGTGTTACCGGACATGCTTTGGAACTTATGCTCACTCTTAAATTGGGTTATACCTTTTGGCCAATTGACTAAAGGAATGGTAAAATTATTGATGTATAGCTGGGAATTGTACTAGTTAGGAGTACTAATATAATTCACATAGCCCACGCTTCTAAATATAGCTGGAGGTATAGCTAACTTGTCTGTTAGGGAGACAAGTTGGCTAGCAAGATAGCAAGAAGCATTGTCATAGCCAACTTGTCTCCTTAACAGACAAGTTGGCTATGACTATGCTTCTTGCTCTTACTGCAGGTCACTGCAATCCTGCTCGGCTTTGTCAATGTGCTTCCATGCTGGTGGTTTTGCCCGAAAAAGTATAGAAAAACATCATCATTATTATCGTCAACAGTCGACTGCTAGATGCAGATTAAGTTCTGGCCTTCTAAATCAACCTGGCGGCCTGGCCAGACGGATGGCTACAGGATTTGCTTCAAGTTTGCCTTATCTTTGTTGTTATTCTGCGTAATTTGTACCCTTAGTCGTTTTAGGAATATCCGGGTAGGTACTTAAGATTGCTACATGCTTAAGTACCTACGTCTACACATATCAATGTGCTTCCTTGCATCACAAACTATCAGTGACATTCAAATACACCTTTTTTTTTTTTTTAACGTGTGGAAACCTCGGGCCGTCACCCCGCCGGGGTTTGCGGCGGGGCGGTGTGTCGGAATCGAACCGACTAAAACCACACGGTGTGCCACTCTGCGCCTGAGAGAGGGAGAGATCCGGGAACTGCTGTATTACGACCTCCGGACCCACATTCAAATATATCTATATTAACCATGTGATCAGAATATCAGGTGGCAGGTATTCGTGATGGTCTTAAAATTATGTAACACGGAACTAAATGTCCTATATTGTGTTATCTGTTCGACCTATCCTCTATCGCTGTACGAATTATCGTCATACTATGATGACAGTATATAAATAGTTTATGATATACGGTCTATTTACTATTTTATCTAATACTAGCAGAGCCAGGCCCACTTCGTTGGGCGGTAATCTCTTCTCCGACTTACCTTGCAAATCCGGCTACCACGAAAAAGCCTTTTCACTTTTCGGGTTATTATATATCCTCACGTAACGTAACTTAGCCTTCCATTGGTAAAATATTTTTTAAAATCGGTTCAGTAGATCCAGAGATTACCCCCTACAGCGTCACAAACGCCAAAACGCTTTATATAATAGAATAGAAGTACAGACTTACTGAACCCCGCGGTGTTATCCGCGGTTATTGTCGTAACGCTGGTAATGCCGCGGGTCAAAAGCTCATAAAAAATAAGTAGCCTAAGTTACTCCTTGTATCATTAGCTACCTATCAGTGAAAGTCTCGTCAAAATCGGTCCAGCCGTTCCAGATATTAGCCGGTACAACAAACAGTCAGACAGACAAAAATTGTAAAAAGTGTTATTTTGGTATATGCACCGTGTATGTATTATGTACATATTTAGTAAAAAGCGGTTATTTAAATATTACAAATAGACACCCCAATTTTATTTATTTGTTTAGATGACTACTTGAAGCTCTATCCTTTTCCAAAGTTCTTTCAATCAGTATACTAAATTCTTCAATTCACAATGTTACAATAAATCAAATTATTTCACATCATCACTGATTATTTGTGATAAGTTATCTCTTAAACAGTAAAACTCCACAATTATAAATAAGAAGGCATTCAGCTCACTACTGAATAACGACAATTAGATATTTTTAGCTTATAATTACACAAAGACGTCAATTAATGGTCACTGAGACATATTGAGTTTACAAGTGTGCGATTCATTATGGTTGCGGGGTTGCTGACCCCTATGCAGTTGTAAAAAAAATCAATATAACTACCTAATCCGAAGGTTTAGCATACAACAAAAGTCTGTACCATTAACAATGGCTGTTAACAATGAAAAAAAAAGATATTCTACCGTTCGATTGTTTCAAGGTGATTCGTAGCTTACATTAAAGTACCTAATACCAATTGCCTCCAAGGGCTTTATATATTGATAGTGCTTTGTCAGAAACGTGTAACTGGAAGTAGAGACAGCGCGCACTTATCGAAAACTTTCCCGCGTTAACATAACGTTTTTAAAATTCGAACCAATGAAAGCTCCCATGGACAAAAGACGAAACTTTTTTTTATACGCGATTAACTGAAGTGGCCTCGCGGTAATCGAGTACTAATGTTTGAGGTTTTAATCCATTCTTTACGGTCGATGTGCACATTTTCGGGCTCATTTCGTTCGCGTTTTAAGATGTAATAAATTTGTAATGATGTCGATTCTAAATATAGAGTATCAATTGCGATAAGACGTTTGTATTGCATTTTCGATTTTACTTTATGCTATGCGTAGAAAGGAAATCTATAGGTGTTTATTGAGCAAATAGTGATTTATTTTTCATTATAATTCAGAAAGAATTAATTTTATTTATTTTTAACATATCTATGTACCAAACTACTTTGTTTTATGTAATAGCCTAATGCTATATGTGGTAGCGAAATATGAAGAAGGTAATATGAATGAATGAACAAGTAATATTTAAATAAAAAAAATATAGTAGTGATTAACTAGTAATACAAAGTTTACAGTCAGCTTGTATCTTGTTTTATCTCATCTAGTTGATAAATTGAATATAATATATCTTGTGTTAGATCATATTTGAATGGTGAAACCCCGATAACGTTGAAGGCAACAGGGCTCTAAAACAGTAATTACAATATTTTCTAATTTATGAACGCAGACTTCCGCCCTTCGGAGATATTTGCCGTCATAAAACTAATGATGGGCATAAATTAACCTGAAATTATATGTTCCAAATTCAAAGATTTCTTTTTTCTTGTTCTTGTAGACTTCTATTAGATTGTAACACAAAAGAGTTTTAATATATTTTAGGATGGATTTTAATTTAAAAAGAATTGATAGTACATCGAAAACTTCAGTTTACCCGTTTCGTGGTAGACTGAAAGCCGACTTCAATATAGTTTAGAATGGGGATGGAACGGAGGATGATAATATTGATTATAATTAGTTGGTAGTAGCAATAACTGGTAGTTGCTTACACACCGTACACAGTTTGTACAAGGCTAGTGTTGACAAACACACATTTGCAAGTAAATTATTTAATTACTTAGTGTATAAAAATAATCACAAATCTTAACAAAAAAGAACCGACTTCAGACTGGATAAAATTGAAATGGGACTACACGGGAAGCACCGGCTTTTAAATAAAAAAGAATTATCAACACCGGTTCACCCAGTCGAAAGTCATGAGATGACACACATAAAAAAATAGTCGAATTGATAATCTCCTTTTTAACCGACTTCAAAAAAGGATGAGGTTCTCAATTCTACCGTATATATTATTATGTTTTTATTATGTGTGTTCGCGGATAACTTCGTCGTGTATGAACCGATTTTGATAATTCTTTTTTTAATGGAAAGAGTATATTCCAAAGGTGGTACTATGATAAAGACACTTAAGATCTGATGATGGCATCCAAGAGAAATCGATCCATTTGGTTAGTTCTTGAAGTCGGTTTTTATTATGTTAAAATTTTACTCGTTTGAAGTCCGTTACTGGTGACCTGACTTGTCATTTAATTTACGCAACTGTTACTGATATCGTTTGATACAAATCGGACTTTCAATTTAGAAAAAATAATTTTGTAAAAGGTATATTTCGGAGATACCTGACAGGTTTCGCCTCTAATAAGGCTTTTTAAAACACTGTCTTAATATATTTCAATACCCAAGCATGATAAAAACGCTTTATATTCTACGAATGTGAGATCTGTATCAAGTTTTTTCAGTGGCCTTTGTTTCAGTAAAAAAAGAAATGCAGGTTTTTCGCATCGTTTCCATATAAAGCATTATTTAACTTGTTGAGCTCAAGGTCGCCACTTAAAGATGTGGCAGTGAAATTTATATTACGAGTTGAACGTGCATAGCAACAATTGTTAATTTTAAAACATTCCGTTTTGAACCTCTTTTAATTACATTTAGGCTTTTGACAGTACGTCGTTAGCTTTGTTTTTTTTTTTCAAAGCATGATTTTAAAATTAGAATAAGACTATGATTTATCAGTGCTTGCGAGCCAATTATTTTGATTTGTTTCACTCAACGGCTTACGCAAGTATCTCGTTCTGTAGGATTCCCTTTTTGAATAAGATAACGACGTCACGCATAGAGTTCCCATGGCCTCCAACCTCCAAATAGTAACATAACGATAAAGATCTATAGGTAACGATGGTAATTCCAACTATGTAACATCACTCATTGTTTAGTTCATAGACAATTTTATTATCTTATACATATAAAAAACATTAACTTCGCCATTGTTATACCTTTTTGTTAGTTTAAATAAATATAAGTGTTTGCTGGGTTTAGTAGTATTACGAATATGTAAAATGGCTACTAATCTGTTGTAATTGGATTTCCTCGTTGAAATTTAGTAAAATTTGATTACATAGACAATATTCTTATCGACGATATAAGAAAGTTTTATTAGGTTAATAAATTAGTTAATGGATATACTAAAGGACCAATTTCGGTGAGTGTACAGTTCCTTTGATTTTCACCGAGCGAATGCGGTCACCGGAGCCTTATACCTCTTGCCCTCATCATTCCCATTTCGGGGGAGAGGGAGCTACATAGTACATATCTGGGAGTGTTAAGTTTCATTGATATTCACCGAGTGAGTGAGTTAACCAAAGCCTAACTACTACCTACCTATTTTTCCCCATGATTCCTATATCGAGGTAGAGGGGGAAATTGTGTCTCTTGAGTTTTGTCCATGGGCGACAGTTATCAGTTACCTTCAGGTCAGTCTGCTTGTTTACCCCCTACACTACAAAAATCTTTGACTGATGGGTACTGTATGTGATCTGGCTACTCCATGTTTAGTCGTTTTTACATTCCGAGATTTTGAGGTGGTCCATACCCAAACAAGAAGTTTCTCCTTCCCTTATCACATCAAATTTCTTTAACAGCCCACTGCTTGACATAGGCTTCTCCTTAGAAAGAAGATTTTAGCCTACAATCCCCATTGACCAGACGGGTTACTATCGATTACTAGTTGTTGCCCGCGGCTCCGCCCGCATGTATGTCGGTTATCGCGCCAAATATTTAACAAATAGTAATAATAAATAAATAAATATTTGGGACATCTAACACACAACGCCGTCTAGGCCCAAACTAAGCAGAGTTGTATTATGGGTACTAGACAACTGATATGAATACTTATATACTTTTTTTTGTAAATACATACATATTATACATATAAAACACCCAAACTCCGAAACAAATATTTGCAGATCATACAAACATTTGTTCCGACCCGGGAATCGAACCCGAGACCTCAAGAACAGCAGTCGCGTACGCTACCACTGCGCCACCGAGGCAGTTAATAGTAGCCCTTGTGTATAGTGTAGTATAGTATAAGCTATATTATTGTAAAGTTTCGTTCAAATCCGTTCAGTAATTTTTGCGTGAAAGAGTAACAAACATCCATCCATCCGCCTATACTTACAAACTTTCGCGTTTATGATAATAATAGGATTTCAAGTTTTCTTTTTCTTTGCATTTCTTTGTCCTGAGTAATTTGCTCCCTTAGTCTCCCTTATACGTTTCTTATATTCCAATCTACGTTCTTCCGGTGTCTTGTCTAAAAAAATAAATGAAATCTGATTTTTTTATTCACATGGAAGGATGCTGCTATCAAGCAATCAGCCAACCATAATAAAAAATGGATCCGAAATACACTTAACAAGTTTAGAAATTGTGAAAACACTAATTCGCTTACATAAAACTGAGACTATTTTAAGAGGTAATTAGTATTACTAGATGAAAGCAGACTATCTCCAGGTCAAAGTTGAAAGCGCTGAGACAACAAAAAGATGTATTTCCAACTTGTGTTCAAACATAAAAATTCAATATGCAAATTCAGCTTAGCAACAGCGAATGATTGAATAACTACCCACCTACTATGCAAACGTGAAAAACTTGCTTGACCACAAATTATATATTACATGACAATTTGTAAAGGATAGCAATCTAGTTTGATTTCCAAAGAAAAATATTAAAAAGTATACGATTTATAGAAATTTTAGAATAAATAATAACTTCATAAGTATCACACACGTCTGTATGATCTCAAACTAACTAGAGTCCATACTGTAGTAACAAGACTGATAATAAACAGAACACATACATCATATACTTGTTACTCGTTATATTGCAGTGTCCATAGATGACGATTGTCACTTACCATAACGTGACCCGTCTGTTTACCCTAAAAGCTAGACTTCAAGGATCCCGTATCTCAATTTTTATTATATAGTTGTGTACTGTGACGGGATAGTTTGTGATATTTTGATTATAATTTGTGTTTCGAATGTGATGAATTTTCTAGTTTCTCTAGGAAAAATTGCCACGTAATTTATTTTAGTCTGCTTATGATTCTGGCATTTACAATTTAAAAACGTAACTACGTTTAAGTTTAAAACATAATTATATCGGTCAAATAATTTAATTTTTTAACTAAAAAACACTCATTAAGTAATTACATTTATTATTCTCTTACAACTTCTTAATTGGATGCATGTAATAATTTAGTAATATGGTGATTAAATAGCAAGAATATGAGCTAGAAACTTTGCTGAATAACGTGGATTTCAGGTGTAGCATTTTGTGCAGTTTTACGTCACTGACTACTATGCTCATTGATTGTACAATACTGCCAACATATTAAAAAAATGACACATATTGTCGCATGTCAAATGTATGCGAAAAAAAAGCAATTACAACACGAAAGAATAATTAGACGATGATGACAAATCTAGGCCGTTCATTACAATAATTACAGTTTTATTAGTTTAAATTAAACATATCACAGATTTTAACAATGATTTTGCGACATGTTTAACATGGAATGAACCTCTATCCCGGCTCCCGGAGGATGAACTCATGTTACGAATACGTAACAACGTAAACAGAAACTGATTATAACTGAGCATTTGGAATTGAAATACCGACACATTTTCCATTTATTTGTAAGAAAACACGACACGCTTTAACATATTATGTAATTTCTTCCCTCTTTGTTCTGTAACATCAAAGATATTTGAACAATAAAAAATAAAATAGTCAAGTTTTACATTACACATTATAGTAAGGAATTAACAGTAGACTATTTAACATTGTAAAAGTAATAAAAAGATTAATATAGATAGGGACATGGCTGTCGTGGGTCGATCGATTGAAATTTCCGCTTTTGACGACAAATGGACGTTTCCAATTGCATAATTTAAACACTTATTGAACTGTCTGCATATATCTAGGTCACCTGGGGTGATTCATGCTCACGTCATACCTACATGCATACATAATTCACATTGTGCACTCACAAATGGTTCATAATCTTTTTTCACGTGTCAGCACCGAGCTTCTTTGTGTAATTGGATTTCTTTAGGTTATTGCTCTGTAAGCCAGTTCAATTGTACAAGCTTACAGCAAGGGGGATTTATTCAAGAGCCTATGTAAGAGTTGAAAGCGTGTTTTCTGTACAAATGGTACGCTGTGTTAGATCAAATGTTTAAACTCAATTGCGCTGTTGTAACTGCCATAGCAACAAGCAATTACGTAAATGATTCTCGTTTTTTTTCATTCGTCGACCATATCGCTTCGTTCGTTTTCACTCGTCATGTTTGTTTTTTTTTCCACTAGAATATTCCTTTTTTTTCTTGCAATGACCATCATCTTCAGTGACTGTAACCGTGTATGCAATTTAATGCTATCAGTACTTTACATGTTATTACCGCAATTCATTTCATTGTTGGCGGTTTCTATGTAGTTCTTGATCTGTACAATAATCTAAAGTGAGGCTTTTAGTCTTATAAGTTAGAGTATACGTGTGAATTACACCTGCTCTTTGCTTTTCTTAATATGACATCAATGCGTCGTGCAAAAATGCACCAAAGAGTGTAAAACATATTCAGTACTAGTAATACTTGGTTCTAGAATGTACACATAACTGACAATTGATCAGCGTATAAATGTTGTGATTTTGTGAAGGAATTTGTATTGCTTCTTTACGTATTCTTTTTGTATTATTCAACAGTTTTATAAACAATTGTAATTCTATAAAGTGAATTAAAGTTGAAACTATGTCGTTTTTGAAGGTTCTTTTGGAAAGCTTGCACGGAAGCTCCGACCGACACAGGTCTGTCCTTGATAGAACGACACGACGCGTTGTGACACGCCACGCCCTCAAAACACTTTAAACGAAACCTATGTCATGCAGTACTTGTATTCATATATTGTTTAGCGCTTCATGATTTAAATTTTTACTAGTGATAAAAAGTTAAATCTTAATAATCAAAGATAACCGAATTAAAAAAATCTGACGGGTCAAACAATGCATGTCTAATTTCGGCATTTTTTTTTTAAATAAAACCTGTATTGTCATACTTGCGTACACTACGTAATCGATTTGAAAAAGAACAGAAATCTTTGTATTTTTTTGTTTTGTGTTGTTTTTGCGCTGTTACCATGCTCTACACACAGTTAGACTCTGCTTAGTAACCGAGTTGGTTTAGTAGTTGCAAAGCAACATGGAAAATTGCAACTTGATTTAATATTTTGAGCGCGTACTAACCGAATGTCTTGCAATCATTATTCGCGTTTATAAGTACATAGTAGTATATTATCCTAGTGTTGTAACTCAATACTATGGCTTGAGGCGAACTATCATTTAGCTGTCACTCAGCGGCTATCAAAAGAGCGTTCTTTTGACATAACAGACGTCAATTAAAAAAAAAAGTAAAATACCAGTGTTGTGAGGGAATCTATTTATTACCATTCTTAGAATTCGTTTATAAATAATATCTGAATTTTTAATTTATTTTATTGTCGTAGAATATAACGTTTAGTTATGTTCTGATATTAACATCTTTGTGAATTTAATATATTCGCGTTCAGAAGAAAGTTTTCTATTTATTGTTAGTAATTAATAATAATTTAATATAGCGGATGTATCTTGAGGATTCTTGGTGTGCGTTCAATAAAGTCTCGCATCTCATTTAAACGACCTCTAAGTTGAAAGTTGAGACCACTTACCGCGTCGCCAGGCTATCTAAATTTGAATAATATTCATGAAAGTTAATGCTATGTAGTTCTACACCAGTTTATTATTTTTTATTCAATCAACTATAGACTACGATTATGAAATGAAAGTTAAAATTATTATTTTAATTTACATAATAGACTTGCATTAATTAAAGTTATATTCAAACAAGGCAAGAAAGGTGTTTGATAAGAATCGCAAGAGGCCAACGTTTGGTGTTCAGTTTTTGGTGAAGCAAAATTGATATTATAAAGTTTACAAAAACAATTTTATGCTTGTCAATCGAGTGGATGTATGGCTTAATGGATATCATATTCATTTTTACTATATTACAACTCCAAACTAAGCTTGATCTGCTTGAGCGGCTTATCAATCTACCTTCCGGGTAGCAACACCCTGTAGTGATATATAAATAATAGAATATATCATTGCAAATGCGAAGTAAATCTGAAACTACCCCATGTTGAACATTTTCATGTAATCTTGACATCTTGGTATCAGGTTTGATTCAAGTTTTCTTCTCTTTGTATTAATGTTGTCCTGTTCGCCAGAGTGTCATAGTAGGCCAACACCTCCTTTCTTTGAAGAGGCCCATGTCCAGTAGTGAAAGACATCTTAATCATTGCATGTTCTGGATCAACAGCGGCTGGGCCTTCGACCCTCCCAACAGTGCCTAGTACTATCCGAGATGAGATGTACTGAGATCGTTTGCTTTTTACATGGAAATGTGTATTTCATAACGCTTTATAATTAATTCAAGTCAGGATAGTAGAGCCACGCTAATTTCAGCACGAACGGGCCGGCTCGACCGGGGCGGTACTATCTGAGCATAGAAAATCAACGTAAAATGACAGAGATCATGCTGTCGTGTTTCGTTGGTGAGTGCGAGACCGGAGGCCCAATGATGCAGAAGCATCACTAGCCCGCCATGGTGTGGGTCGCTATGCTGCACTGTTGCAGCATTTGCAGTATGGTGACCACCACTCTTAGATTCTGCTTATGCTTTCCATCAGGCAGAGTAGAGTCATTTTGGCAGGGCCAAACAAAAAAGAAACACATGTTCAGGTTCTCGAGGACTGAATTTTTTGATTGGTGCATAGGCATTGGCTGGGATTTATAAACAGCTATCCGCTACTGAATGAAGGTAGCTCCCAGAGAGTACATACTGTCTTGGTTTTGTTTTTTCTTTGTATTTGATTATAAATGTAGTTAACATTGGCATTGAGTAAGTTAGCTCTTTGCCCTTGCATCTTTTCAACTTGCTTGAATACGACCATAGTTGCAATTAACTTGCACCTGTTCACTTGGCCTTTGCATTTGCAGTCACGATATTCACATTTTCACTTATTATTATTTATTTATTTTATTAATTTATAATTACATATAAGTTAGCATATAACAATATTAGTGTTGGGGACCTCCTTTTAAGCAAGGGTAGCTTGTGTCAGGAGATCCCACTCTTCCATAGCAAACATAGTGAAACTTATACATATACATTTATACATGTATGTGTGTGTGTGTGTGTGTGTGTGTGTGTGTGGGGGTGTGTGTGTGTGTGTGTGTGTGTGTGTGTGTGTGTGTGTGTGTGTGTGTATGTGTGCGTGTGTGTTCGTGTATTTGGGATAAGTGGATTTTGAGATAAGTGGATGAGTGAGCCACTAGCATACGTGCTGTAAAAGCATTTCGGTGTCATCATAAGACAAAGTCTTAATCCAGCCGATCAGTTCTTTTTTGCATTTGGTGTATAGCATAGTATAAATGGATAGCCTCTTATTAATAATGTTATATAATTGAGCAGAACGTTTAAAGTATTGTCTGCCTGACTTATTAAAATATTATTTTAAAGTCAAAAATAAATGCTTTCCTATTTTAACTGACTTTGAAAACGAAGGTTCATAGAACTACGTTATTTTCTTTCGAAAAAAGTTAAATAACGTTTAAGATAATTTTATTAAATAACTAGATTTCGTAATCTATATTAAGTAGAACAATCTAAGCGCGGTTAGTTCACATCCAATATTGACTCTTCTATATACTCGCTTGTACAATGACGTCACAGTTTGACGTTTCTATTTCCGCTTTAGGTCAATTAGTTTTGCCGATATATCTGCTTTTTACAATGTGTGTTAAGGTAATGTAAACGTAGGTATATTATTTAATGATAGTAATTTAACAAAGAACACGAATTATAGGATCGTGGCAAAAAACCGCCAGCTGTTTTATTGAAGTACTAGCTTTTTCTCGCAGCTTAGCCCACGTGTATATCGCGGTAAAATTGCGCTGTTAGGGCTCCCACACATAACTGCGAATTCGCAACGCATCGCAAATATCTGCGAGCTCGCACGAATGCACCGTAAGAACTTAACGCCGCATCGCATCGCAGTTATGGACCCCTTATTCTGGCGTATGAGTTATTTTACTGTCAAATCTATACAAATAAATAAAATTGGAGTATCTGTTTGTAATATTAAAATAACCGCTTTTTACTAAATGCATATGCATGTATACACTGTACATATACCAAAAATGTAGTTAAAAAAATTTTTGTCTGTCTGTCTGTTTGTTCCGGGTAAAGTCTGGAACGGCTGGACGGATTTTGACGGGACTTTCACTAGCAGGTAGCTGATGATCCAGGGAGTAATTTAGGCTACTTTTTTTAGACTAACTTTGTCGCCCGGCGTTACTCGCGGTACGACAATAAGCGCGGGTAATACCGCGGGGTTCAGCTAGTTTCATATAAATTCGTTTAATAGTTTCTGCGTGAAAGAGTAACGAAGGCCATAACGTCCTCACAATCTTTCGGATTTATAATATGAGAAGACTTGTGGGTTCTTAGGATTATTTGTCTCTAGATCTCATTTCACCTATACCATGATGAATTAGTATTTTTCATCCTTTACGTATCCATCCTTAAGACTGTAACGCCATATCCTCCCATATTATAAAGGATTTTTCAAAACAATAAAAAAACTTAAAAAATCCTGTTTTTATGTGATACTAGCTGAACCCCGAGGTGTTACCCGCGAGTAACGCCGCGGGACAAAGTTATTCTAAAAGAAAGTAGCCTAAGTTACTCCCTGGATCATCAGCTACCTACCAGAGAAAGTCCCGTCAAAACCGGTCCAGCCTTTCCAGAGATTACCCGGAACAAACAGACAGGCAGACAGACAGACAAAAAAATTTTAACTACATGTTTGGTATATGTACCGCGTATACATTATGCATTTATTCAAAAGCGGTTATTTTATTTTAATATTACAAACAGACACTCCAATTTTATTTATTTGTATAGATTAATTTAACAAGAAACGTTTTATGTCACCACTTATTAACATTTGCTGTTACACATATTTAACGTTAGAAACACAAGTATTTAAACTAGTTCGCCATAGTTTTACATAATAAGATGGTCGTTTTGCAACAACGTTTTTGAAACGGGTTGCAACAGATGCCTCTCAAGAATAGTGTATTGCACAGTACATTGGTCCTCGACTGTTGCCATGGCAATGAAACTGTTAGACGTCGACGCTTCGAACGATTGTGACGTAATCAGCGAATTTTTTTTTATAACTGCGAGGTGTATCTAGATTCGGCCAATTGCACACAAGTCTATTGACTATCGAATTACTTACATAATAAGTAGCGATGGGTCGAATGTAATTTCGACCGAACATTCGGTAAAGTTGGCCGAAATTCGGTTCAAGCCGCCAAAATTCGGTTGAACCGAATGTCAAACGAATTTCGACGCATCCCTAATAATAAGCGATATTATTAGTTACATAGTCGGTTAATCACGTGAACAGATAACTATTCATATATAGGTGTGATAGCCTGTGCACCATCACCGCAAAGTTAAGCTAATTTAGATAACTTAACACCTATCTGGGTAATAATAGCATTAAAAAAGTAATAGGGAATTTGATAATACGTTAAAACTCTGCTTTTAGTAAAACGCGTGCTAGTTTTGGCGGTACACAAACTAGAAGGCGCGAACATAGAAATGAGTAAATTTAGAAGTTTATAAGGAATTTTGAATATGCATAAAATAATTAAAAAACTAAAGACGCGTATTATGTTGTAAACACCGTTTTTTTTAAATATCACTGTTCTATAAAAGCTGAATTTTTTTTATGACCAAGTTACCAAAGTGACTCTACTCTGCCTGATGGAAAGCATGAGTAAAATCCAAGAGTGGTGGTTACCATCCTCAATGCGAATGTGGACAGAGCAGCATGGTGACCCACACTATGGTGGCCTAGTGATATAGCTGAACATCTATAATATTACCCAGGAATTATTTGTGCTCCAGGACAGTGTCTCATCAACCGCACTCGCCCTAGCCTCACCAGCCTCATACGGAAATGGATGCAATGGCAATACGATGTAATGGATAAATCAGGTCCAAGGTGGATTGATTAACTCTTATTAAATTGATGTCAACTATTGAAAAAATATCACAAAATACCTTTCACTGATAACTATTGGGTTTTTCGTGATTTTACACAATCGATAAGTTTATTGTAGCTCATTTGAATTTGGTTTCATTAATAAGTAAAGTATTTTTATTTAACAGCGTTTGTCAGTAATTAATATCAGTAAAAACAGATTGGAAAGAATGATTAAAAATGGACTATTCTCAAAGTTAATTAGTATGAATGTATATAGCAATTGTTCTTCAAAAACTTAAGGTCTTTCTAACTTGTTTTTAAATCTACGACTTATCAACTCACACACACAATAAAGTAGTATCAAATCAACCTATCATCGTCCACTGCTAAAAGAAAGTCTCCCGGGCTTGGCAGTCCGCATCCATCCGTTGCCATTCAAATCGTCTATGTTTAAAACAATAGTGTTCAACAATCCCCTAAAACATAACTTCGTTTTTTTGTTCAGCCATATCGTTTGAATCGCTCTGGTATATTTATTTTTAGTTAATTCCCAACTGTGAATTACACACTCGTGTACTTTGCCCAGTAATTAAAATCACAAATGCATACTAACCTTGGTCTGTCATTGTATCTATATGAATGTACATTATAGAGAATCAAACAACTGACCGGCTAAAATATTTTGTTCACGTGTTAGCCGGGTGCATTGACTGATGCATACTGTTAGTGCGTCAAGATTTAGGATAGATGAATACTGATCTGTTAATTCTACGTGTGGTTACGTACTTAAGAATGCGGAGTGACAACACCTGTATCCATCCTATGGGTGTCATAAGACGGGAGTAAGGGAGGAAACGAAGTTAATATCAACTCGTGGAGCCAGCGTGGTATAGTGCGCCGTTTGACTTGCCTGTATGTATGTTTCACCAGGTGTCTTCACAGTCTGACGCAGTCAGTCTCGCTTGATGGACTCCTTATTAGGTGTTTATGATTTAATCTAATGCGGATAACGTTTGCGTTTTCCTTATCATTATTCTAACTACAAAGCAATTGAAGTATATCCCTTGTGTTTAATGATGACGTCATCTAATCAGTCTTTTAATAATGTACACAATATACGTTTAATTTTAGATTAAGTCACCATTTATTGTTATGTTATTTCTAACATATACATTGTTTGGGGTAGACACAACATCGACCTTAATGTCAAACTGTGTTAGTTTTATGTTTAGAAGGTAAACGGCACAAGGTATTAACTATTTCCACTGCTGGACAAAGGCCCTTCGTTTTCAAAGAGGCCTAATGTAACACGCTCTCCAGACGGATTGAACTAGTTCCAATTCCTACAGGGTTTGGTCCTTTAGTCGGCTCTTACGATATAGAGGTAGTGAGACTCCAACTTGCCATTAATTTGATCAAATAAACAAGCTTTTCGTTGTCCTATTTATCGACATCCACTGTGGCAAAAAAAGTTCACAAACCGAACATAAATGCTAAACGTATGCAAAAACTCTACTGACACAATTTTAGTTAAGTGCTATTGCACATCTGGGTTTTTGTAGACCAAGAGAAATATGAGTAAGTGCAGATAGCACCTTCATATTAATCGTTCAAGAATATCTTAACTCTATTCTATAAATAATAAAACCATCGCGAAAATAATCAACCGCAATCGGTGCACTATTGAACTATTGAAGCGTACCCAAAACCAATAGCTTTACTATTTTATGGAGTAGCTTTTGCTCGCGGAACCACCTATATGTTATGCCCGTCGTTCAGTACTATAGTATAGTACTCTTACGAATATTATAAAAGCGTAAGGATGTACGGATGCTTTTTACTCTTCCACGCAAAAAGAATATTTTCTTGGCCCTGGACCCTTGATCATTATGTAAAAAGACCTGGTACACTTAATAAGTTACTGCTTACCTATAAATTTATTTCATTATAATCTTATTTTTGGCATTTCCTTGACCAATCGTTTACAGATATTACAGACAGGCTCATAGCGATGGGGTTTCCCGCTGAGAAACTAGAAGGTGTTTACAGGAATCACATAGATGAAGTGTACAGGTTTTTAGAACAGAAGCACCAGAACCATTACAAGATATACAACTTATGTTCAGAGAGGTCATACGACGCGAGCAAATTTCACGAAAGGGTAAGTTATTTTTCTCATAATATAATCGATATTTGTTAATACATATCTACCGTAAATTATACTAACTTTTAAACTATTAAATAGATGAATAAATATTTTCGGACATCTAACACACAACGCCATCTAGTCCCAAACTAAGCAGAGCTTGTATTATGGGTACTAGACAACTGATATAAATACTTATATACTTTTTTTGTTGTAAGTACATACATATTATAGATAGAAAACACCCAAACTCCGAAACAAATATTTGCAGATCATACAAACATTTGATCCGACCCGGGAATCGAACCCGAGACCTCAAGAACAGCAGTCGCGTACGCTACCACTGCACCACCGAAAAATAGAAATAAAATATCAGACAATGTAATTAAATAAAATTAAAATTTTAGAAACAAACAGACATCGTCAACTAGCGTTTCCAGCAGCATTGCCACGTTCAATGCCAACGCTAATTCTCTATGCTAGATAAAGTCAGCTCTCTGGTCACGAGAAACGTCGATCTGTTCCTTAGTTGATTTTTAACTGACTTCAAAAATAGGAGGAGGTTTCTCAATTCGATATTTTTTTTATTTGTTTTCGCGGTTAATTTCGTCTTTTATGAACCGATTTTGATGATTATTTTTTAATAGAAAGGAGATATACCAACGGTGGTACCATGATAAGGACACTAAGATCTGATGATGACATCTAAAAGAAATCGAGTCAAACCTTGATGACGGTTTTATTTTTGTCAAAATTTACTTATTTTCTTTATTTTGAACTAAATTGTAGGTAATAGTCCAAGATCCCAGTCAGCTCCGACTTACGTCATTTTAGGAGAGATGAAACTTTAGGGCTACCGACCCTAAAATTCCCTCTCCCCTAAAATACCCTCTCATGTCCCGTAAGGGCCGTAAGTCTGCCGTAAATGTGGTACAGGCGTTATGTTCCTATAAGCTTTAAAAGAGTCTGGGGGAGTCGAACGCCCCTCAAACTGTGTCTAGCTGATTGCAAAATGTTTTTAAATATTATACTTAATGATATTATATAAAATTCAGGCTTCCTAAAATGACGTAAGTTAGTATGGTTTTTTTCCACCTTTGATACCTGCGAGATGTAAAACGGTAAACTTTCAGCTTAGTGAGTATCCATTCTTCTTTCTGAGTATATGTTATACTGGTATGAAAACTCAGCGGTTCCTGAGATTGGCGTGTTAAACAAACAAACTCTTCAGCTTTAAGCAGCAACTAATATTAGTATAGATTTGTAATACATATTTTTTTATAAATGACATTAAGTGTTCCTTAATGTGACATGCTTCCGTGCGCCATCATTATTTCAACAGGAATAAAATTTATGTATTATAAAATATTTTGCCACAAACAGTAGTCGTTTTAGTACTTTATTGGGGTTAACGTAAAATGAAGTTTAATTATCAACAACTCATCGTAAAGATAACATTTATAGTTAATATAATATTATAATATCGCACGCATTCAAGTTATTCCACCTCCACTTACGGATCCTTAGCTAAAGCAGTCACTTATTTTTAACCCTTTTCATTACTTAATTGGTCCTTTTGAACCTTGACGGCTAATTGAATGAGCCACATTGCTTATGAAATTTATTTAAATTCGTACTTCGAAATTTCAAGTGGATTTAATTCACATTGAAGGTGTTCTTGCAGAGATTAATGATACGGAATTTGTGCCAAAGTTTTCTGGTTGGGACTGTCCCACTGATGAGAATTAAGACTATCTCGCATATGTGGTACTCATATCATAGTTTTATGCATACAAAGCATAATGCATAGAAACAACAGCTATAGATATTTAATTTAACCATGCTGTTACGATTTAAGAAATGCCGACATTTGCTTTAAAATGTTCCCAAGGACAATATCAATGAGAATCTTTTAGCAAGACTACAAGTCACACAACATTACAATGTAAAAAGGCAAACCAGATTTTCGTCATCTGTCATTCTTGATTAAATGAATGAACATAAAAAAGACATGCGATAAAAAAAAACTTCTTGGCGTCTATCGTTGCGGTCACGGCGGCGTTCAACGGAACTGTTGCTAGGGGGAAACACGCGGCACCACGTGGCTACATCGTATCTGCGCCGGCGCAGTGTGAGTTAACCTTAACGTTTTTTTAACCCTATCCCATGTCAACGATTGTTTAAAACTACCGAAATATAATATTTAAATCTGGGTGTGTTTGTTATTATGTCAGTTAAATGACAAAAACAGCGTTACGCGATTAATTATATTATTGAAAATAAAAAAGTTATCAAAAGAGCAGTGCGCGCTCCTATATCTAGGTTATCAATAATTGCGTACTACATTTGCTATTTCTGTTGTATTATAATATATTATATATATATACGGAAGCCAGTATATAATATTATATGTAGGTAGGTATATTCTTTCACCGAATAACCTATAGATAGACCATGATTAACGATGTGGTATACCGAATGCTAGATGATATTGAATTACATATTTTTGCGGTACGTATAAATCGTCGCATATTTTTTTTATAACGGTGTATTCACTTTGATTGGTACGACGCGAATTCGCTGTCCACACGTATTTGTTTACCTGTACTTCACACATGCACTCGCACTAATCAAAGTGAATACGGGCCTTAATACAAATCCCGCATTAGGTACTTATTCTGTACAAACGTATATAAAACGGACACAAGAAACATTCAGACTCAGAACAACAATTTGTGAATTACCCAAGTTGTTGTCCCGTGTGGGATTTGAACCCTCACACTCAGTGCAGTGCGGTGTGGCGAACGCTTAAACTACCAGTCCAACTGTGTTACAGGTCAATGGGCAATATTGAAAACTTTCTTTTTATTTATGACTAGCTGACCCACGCAACCTCGTTTGCGCCTTATATTGCCCGTAGCGTGAAAATTTCTCCCGTTTTTAAAACATTCTTCATTGTTGGTCCGCTCCTATTAGTAGTAGCGTGATGATATATACCCTATAGCCTTCCTCGATAAATGGACTATCCAACACCGAAAGAATTTTTCAAATCGGAGCAGCGGTTTCTGAGATTAGCGCGTTAAAACAAAGAAACAAACAAACTCTTCAGCTTTATTATATTAGTATAGATGAAGGTATGTATGTACCTTTTATTCTAGCAGCAATATCTGTAAGATTATCCGCTCTGAAGTATTTTTCTAATGATATACCTTAAAAAAAAGTTTAATCGTCTTTATTCAATAGTATTTACCAGCTGCTTCAAACACGCATATTTTTTTCCGAGTTCTAGTACAAAAAAAAAGATGTTTACGAAAGCTTTTAGCCCTCTTTTATTTTGCCCCGTTACATATTCCGGTCTATGTCCTGCAACTATTTCTCTACCAAAATTGTATGTTCGTTGATCAAGTAGGTTTCCACATTCCGAGATAAGACTGATAAGTTGGTTAATATAATTTTTTCTTCAGTCCCAACCCGATAATTGTTGACTGACAAGTAATTTACCTACTGACTGCGTATACTCCCTTTGGCTTCATCAGCAGCCTTTAACAATACTCTGCTGGACGTCCTCTACTCTGGTTTTGGCTTATTTGGCTGGTCAGACTGATTGGTATAGGGTTGTGTACTTTGGACTCCCACACATAACTGCGATGCGATGCGGCGTGAAGTTCATGCGGTGCATTCGTGCGAGCTCGCAGATTTTTGCGATGCGTTGCGAATTCGCAGTTATGTAGGAGAGATTGAATGAGTCGTTCACGTCTTTTGTTTTTATTTTTTACAGTAATAGCCGTCATGAAAGGGTCTACATATTATTAAATGATCATTCTTATAGATATCCTCATTAAGATTCATGCCTTAATTTTTAACTCATCCAGTTTGGATTTTTATACAAATAACATCCAAAATAGCCAATCAAATCTTGATATGAGCAAGTAGAACCTTAGTAACGAAACCAAACTTTCTACCAGAAGCAATTACATAAGGCCAGAGGTCTCGGTAGACACGTTAGGTTATCTTCATTCATATAAGCAAGTGGACAGTGGCCATAGCTATATGAAAGTAATCAACCACACCGGGTTAGATAGGGAACCAACTTCAATCTACATGCTAATAAGTTCCTAAACTTATTTCAGTCAAGATAATAAAGGATAGCGTACACTTAACATTTTACGTGCCGGAATTCCGAAATATTACCGGAATTCAACGGATTTATATTATTAAATACCTTTTAATTAAATTAGGGAGAAGTTAAAACCTGCAAAGTTTTGTTGTGTTATGGCTTTCTGAGGAACTATAAAAAAAACAAGGAGAATTATATTCTGAATTCTGAAGCTGGAAATATCAACATGAAGAAGAAAGTCTAACATGTAAGCAATTCTCATATAGGCTTTTCTATAAATTATAACTGTAAATGATGGATTGATAATCATACTTATGACACTGTAATTCGGAACAACACGTGTAAAAAGGTCGAGAACCTGGGTTATATGTCATTGCCTGTGACACAAATACGTACAGTTAGAAATAGAGCACCAATGTGTTTTCTTTGTGTATCGCTGTCATACATAATGACAGCTATGCACAAAGAGGTTGTCATTTCATAATAGACTGAAAACTTTTGTTTCAATTTTAAAGTATGTACTTTCATTTGTTTTAATCAGCTGCTATGCCTTTATCATAAGATTGATTGTGAAGACTGTCACATTATTTGAATGCATATATTTTTACATTTTTGCAATTATTAAACGGAAATGAAAACGTGATAGCTCCTTTAAAAGCCTTCTATACCCTGATCTACCTAATTTTATTAGATAAAGAGAGTCACCGGCGGCTTTAAATAAAAAAAACATGTAACGACTTCAAAAAACGAGGATGTTCTCAATTCGACTGTATATTTTTTTATGTTTGTTACCTCAGAACTTTCGACTGATTGAACCGATTTTGATGATTATTATTTTATTTGAAGGCTGGTGCTTTTCGTGTGGTCCATTTCAATTCAGACCAGTTCTTGAAGTCCTTTTTTATGTTTAAATTTTTTAATTTAATTATAGATTGTGTTAACGAAATGTCTTAATCTAAACAAGAGCCACAATCCATGTCGTACAAAGTGAAATAACATTAGATATTTTTATTTCTTCGCTTTAGAACCTTATAAAGTGAAAAATAATAAAAAAAAAACAATAAAAGTACAAATAAGCTGTTGTAACTTTTATACGTAAATACATGACATACTTAAAAAAAGAACGGTTTAGTGTGCGCGTATCTTAATATTGTGTTGCAAGTAGCCCGTCAGTTCTCGTTTACGTGCGTTACAAGGTTAGGGATGCAATATTGCATAAATAGCCATCGTATACAATAGCCATACTGCGCATAGCAACGCTCTCCCCTAACCCCTGATGTTTAATCGACGGGTGCACACTGCCCATGGTATATACGCCGTTGTTCAAGGCCGACAGATTTATTCCAACATGTGAAACTACTGACGGACGCAAAATGAAATTCGATTAAATATTTCAGTTAGATAAACACGAGTGTAATTGTGATGATTCTCCTTTGAAAATGAAGTACAGTTGCTGAAAATATAATGATGGTAAATGAAATTATAGTAGAGTTAGTCTCTATTCCGAGTTTGTTCGATAGTTATATATCGAATCGTTTTGCTATTTTATTTTTACATGGCGCATTAGAAATCACATATCCACACTTAAACCACCAAACACATTACTATTTTCGTGTTGTAAATTTCTTATGAAATCGTATAAGTAATGTACAGCATAATCTTTGGCGTCAACGATTTTTCGTTCTGAACTGAGAACCAGTCCGCTCGTCTTTTTAATTTGAGCGTTGCTTAATTTGATTTTGAGAGAAACTAGATATAATCATTTAACATATGCGTAATCCATCTTACGTTCTTTGAAACCTCAAAAGTTAATTCTCTTAAACCTGTAAACTAAGCTCTCCAATTTACATGTTATCTGTAAGTTCTATAGGATTTTTTAATTTAAACGACCTTGAAGTCTAAGAGTATGATAATAAGCGACAATTCAAGGTATATATACTCTACAAAACAAAGTTAATTTTAATACATTGACCTCAACACTGTCAAGATAATGACCCTCGGACATTTTGCCACGAATATCGTAGATACATACGGCGTTTTGCAAATATTTTAGATGAATAATATATATTGTTGTAAAGTTTCAACCAAATCCGTTCAGTACTTTTTGCGTGAAAGAGTAACAAACATCCATTCATACTTACAAATCTTCGCGTTTCTAATATTAGTAAGATATAATTGTTGGTCGTTCGTCGATATCTAGCGTCAAGCTGTGACAATACAAACACTGAATAGTCCAGATGGTGACTCACACCTTTCGTTCAGCACCTACGTGTGTTCATACACGAGCACCGACTATTCCACAATGTACAAATACTAAATACCTATCACATATACATATATGTATCATCTATATAAAGCCCACATACATAACTCGTAATTCAATTCCAGCACACTTGTATCACATACAATAATTTTTTTTATAGGCAGCATTTTTGTCTCAAAAATGATTATTTTATATCAGCTGGCTTTATACATATGGCGTGCTTTTAATAACTCAGATGGTTTTGTGAATAATTATACAGCACTGTTGGCGAAGATTGCAAATTGTTTAATGGTACTCAATTATAAGGGGGTATTGTTTTGAAGTAAATAGAACTCTGGTTGATTAATTTTAGCATGCAAATTCACGAAGGCTGGCATGTTGTTCTGAATCTATGGAATATTACAATCTTAGAGATTTTTAGTTTGTTGAGTACTGTATAGCCTCAAAACTACTGTATATGCGATTTTGTTAATTACAAATGCGACTAATCCTATATCTCGATATTAGGTAAGTACTTAGTAATAATTTTAAACCGTGTTACAAATTGCTGTCAGATGTAAATTTCTACAGGCAAGTAATACTTATGCAATCTATTCTTCTATTGCATTTTCCCCGAGTGACTAACTGTCCTGACTGTCTTACCCTCATGCAGACATAAGCACCCAAAAACCGCGTTAAAATTAAATTGAAGACGTCTATAGAAGACGGTGGTTACCATCAAGTTTCATGTAGGTATTTGTTTCTTATTTTTGGTCTAGCTGAACACCGCGGAATGCTAACAAGCTAGTCTAAAAAAAAATAGCCTAAGTTACTCCCTGGATCATCAGCTACCTGCCAGTGAAAGTCCCGTCAAATTCCGTCCAACCGTTCCAGAGATTACCCGGAACAAACAGGCAGACAGACAGACAAAATTAAAAAAAAATACGTAACAAGTATTCTAAAACTATAAGAACGTTACGTCGGATAATTATAACTACATGACCCCTCGCGATAATATTTCCTTGAAATACATATGTTATTTAAAGTCTAGCTACCATAAGGCGTTCGCGACACAGCTGACAGGGTTCGTTTCTAGGTACCGTGACCTCCACAAACACCTGTGCATAGCTCCTAGCCAGTTGTAAAGGCTATTTCTTTGTCAATTGGTACACGTTGCTTGTATTGTCTACATAATGATTAATGTGTGAATGATAAATAATATCGATACTTTGTTTAGCTTGAAATATGACAATCGTTAAGCCCGCGTAAACTGATTTATTAGGAAATATCGTCAGTAATGTCTCTATCAATCTAACAACCTAAAACCACGGGAAACGCGGCGAGGTGAAGCTAGTCTAGAAAAAATCGGCCGAATGCGAGTCGGACTCGCGCACCGAGGGTTCCTTACAAACCTGTAGGTATATTATATGATGGAACTAAAAATTTATGCTTTTCGTAATTTTTCCTCCTAGTGATTCCTGAGTTCACGGGAAGTATCCTGTAGGTTTGATTCCCTTGCGATTGTCAAAACTTTGCAGCATAAAACGCTGTATCTTTTGACTGCGTCGGCTTAGAAGTAACATTTTTTCACATCTCCAAGGAACAGTAGACCTGAGTATTTGATATAAATTTCAGCTTGATATTTGCACGCGTTCCTGAAAAAAAGGGTCTTGACAGACAGACGGACAACAAAGTGATCCTATAAGGGTTCCTTTTTTTAAATACCGTATAATATACTTTCATATGCGCTTAGTGTAAAGCTGTTAATTAAAAAAAAATATAGACACTTGAATTTAATTTATTTGTCTAGATATTGCCAGTAATGCCTCTATCTATCTGAACTGTTACGTTCCTTCTCTATATGTCTACTCTTCTCTATAATCTATACTAATATATAAAGCTGAAGAGTTTGTTTGTTTGTTTGAACACGCTAATCTCAGGAACTACTGGTCCGATTTGAAAAATTCTTTCAGTGTTAGATAGCCCATTTATCGAGGAAGGCTATAGGGTATATATCATCGCGCTAAGACCAATAGGAGAGGAGCACCAATGACAAATGTTTCAAAAACGGGGGAAAATTATCACGCGACGGGCAATAGAAGACGCAAACGAGGTTGCGTGGGTCTGCTAGTATCATCTAACCACCAAGGAACAGATTATAAAACGGTGAGATTCTCTCTAAGGTATATCCGATGCAAGTAGGTCGTTTATGTTTGTACATCATGTGGTTTTTGGTTTCCACATGTTAAAAAAAACATATCCCAATCTGCTATGTTCCAAATATGTCCCCATCAAGTTAAAAATACCTAGTAGTTACAAAAGACAGAACGTACCAATGGTATTGTGTGATGTTTGTGTTTCTCTAGTCTTCCTTCAACTTGGTCATTTTACGAGCTAATAACTTCTATTTATAAAACGTTAAATACTCTTAAACGAAGAAAAAATACAAGCATTTGTATTGTGAACACATCTCTATCGTGTAAACCCAGGTTGGAATGATGCGTGATCTTATGCATTTATGTAATTTAAGAAAAATCATCTTATTTTGAACTGTCTGAGGAATAAATAGTCCGTACTAAATAACTGCCACCTAGCCAAGGTGCATTCTGCAAACTTTAATGGAAAACTAACTTTCTGGAAATAGTGACTCACAACGCTAAGTCACGTGGTCAAAACAAAATACACATTAGCCAAAAATACATGAGAATATGATGAAACACTTGCAAATTGACTAGGGGTTGGGCTGTTAGTGTTACGATTAGTGATGACGATGAGATGACAGAAAAGTAACACCAATAAAAGTTTGGACAATTCCTTTGCAAAACACTGCAAAGAACTCGTACTTTTCAAACACATAGGCAGTTGCATATATATGTGCACTTCAATAGTCTACTCTTGTGTGATAATCGCATTTCACACACACACACTCACGCACACACACACGCACGCACGTTTATAGTAAAGTTGCCATATTGTACGTCTTTATAGTTCACATAATTATTTTGTTGTGAAGTTTAAGACCAAATCTTTTTTCAAATCGGCAAAGCATACTATATAACACTAGCCGACCCACGCAACCTCGTTTGCGTCTCCTATTGTCCGTAGCGTGATAATTTTTCCCCGTTTTTGTAACATTCTTCATTGGTGCTCCACTCCTGTAGGTCTTAGCGTCATGATATGTAGCCTATAGCCTTCCTCGATAAATGGGCTATCTAACACTCAAATATTTTTTCAAATCAAACCAGCGGTTCCTGAGATTAACGTGTTCAAACAAACAAACTCTTCAGCTTTATATATTAGTATAGATGTATTACATGCTGGGGTCGATATGCACGAGGGATTTGGCAGCAATACGGGTCAAATGACGTCATGCACACGCATTTTATGTATACAGTCTAAAAATGACACAGACAGCGTTAACGTGCTCTAAGTTCAATATGTAATTTATTATAGAACAATGTGTGCCAAGCATAGATGTATTAAATGGCGAGATGCGTCACTCTATTTTGTTGCTCAATAGATGATCGAATTATGATAAGGTAAATAAGTAATTTATATTTGCATATAGTTGAATGTATGATTGTTTTAATCTACTTCCAACTTAAGGTAAAATAAACGTTAACTATTCGCGTAGGCTTTTGACTGGCGTTTGGGATTTACATGAACAAGGGAAAAATTAAGGAAAGGCTAGTTCAACCTAGTGTTATAGTTTTTTATTCGGAGTCATTATTTCTTTACAGTATATTAAGTAGTTTAAGTAATTTCCGTGCGTTTAGGCGATTCTGCCATACATAGTATAGTAATCAAATATAGCTCACTTAGGACCCCTAATACTTTATCCGTGGTGCTTCCCGGTTTGAAAAAGGTGTCTGCCTATTTTGACTTCATTTTGTCTCCCGCTTTGCTAAGGAGGGAAGTGGATTTATCATTTCCAACTCCTCCTGTTTTTCTTCTGATTAATTTCGTTGCGGGTTCCAAGACAGTTAATTTTCTTCCTGGGACTTCCCGAGTGTCATAACTCGGTGTGTTCGTGGGTCACCGCTGTTGATCCTGGTGTACAGGAGTTACAGTGGTGGGAATGTGGGCGGGATTAGTCCCACACCTAAAAGTATATTAAGTATTAAGACATAAAAAAATATAAACTATTAGACTTCGTTGGCTAATTGTTTGAAACCGTACTCCATTTTTTATTTCTTCTTAAAATAACTTAAAGAATTAAAAAAAAAACTCTATTGAAATTTTATTAGGGTTGGACGAAATAACTTAAGATTCTCTATTTAAGTAGCTATAGTAACCAATTTATAAGGAAAGAATTTGTGTAATGGATCAGAATTAAAATTGTGAAGGGATGATTAATGAGAAGCGGCGACTCAAACTATAGTGGAAATCGACTTACAGGGAATTCTATCCAATGTTCAGTAACCTATTCATATTATTCTCATCGGTGAAAGGCTTTAATGTTCAATATCCTACTAATATTATAAACGCGAAAGTTTATTAGTATGGATGGGTGGATGTTTGTTAGTCTTTCACGCAAAAACTGCTCAACGGATTTGGATGAAACTTAACAGTAATATAGCTTATACATCAGAATAACACATAGGCTACTATTTGCCGCGATAACCATACACGCGGACGGAGCCGCGGGCAACAACTAGTAAAGTCTAAATTCGTGGCAAATTAAAATTGAACACATACACAAAGATGTTATAAAAATATAAAAGGAAACAATTGCAGCCTTCTTCATAAATCCAATGGTATAAATTCTTGGACTTTTTAGACAACGGTAGAACGAAGTAGCTGCTTCAGTCGAATGTCTTGAAGTTTGAAATTTATGGCGAGAAGCAAAGAGTGAAGATGGGCTTGTCGGGCGAAATATTACTATAGCCCCATGTACACACAGCAAACAGACTTAGGCGCTTCATTAATAATCAGTAAAACTCGTTGATTTACAGACTTGGAAACACCTAGTACTTTGAGAAAAACAAGTCGTTTCCATCTCGTTAAAAAGTTTTTTTTTGTTTTCACGCGCGTTAATCTGTTTTCTTCAAACTTAGTTCAGTTAGATGGCCGACTGCTTACACCGTCTGGGAAATCAAGCGTAAAATATTGATTAATTGTACGTAATTCAGTTACAGGGATGTGTTTATGTTATATTTCGACGACGAGTTGTCTGATTTGCGAAGCCCGTATCTAATGTAAACGTCAATAATTATATAACTTAGACGTAAACAAAAAAATCTACTCGAAGATCATTAAAAACGTGAGTATTCATTTAGGGTTAGATCGCTCACTCAAAACTTCCATATAAGACGCTATATTTACAATGATTATTCATCATCGTTGACACTTTAGAATAAGAGAACTATTGTGGCGAATTATCACTATGTATCATATAAATACCCATATAAACATCTATCACTTTAAACGGAACATTCCATTAGTATATTGCTTTCTATATTTGGTAATACTGTCACTATCGGACAAGTTGTGATTGTGTCAATCAGTGTTAGATAAAAGCGTAGGTAGCATACGTTCACTGTCTGCGTCTTGGTCTTTGTGAACGCGCCGCGTGTGTCGATGTGCTAGACTAGATGTCGCCACCGACGCCCTCCCTACATACACTATCATATACACTGATAATTCGTATCACAATGGATCGAGTAGTTTCCACTAAAATTGTTTGGTTTTCAAGGAAATGTAATGTTTATTTATCGTTTCATAAATCTATTCTAGTTAATATCAGATTGTGTTGTTTAATTATCTTGATGTTGCTATGTGTAGTATAGTATAGATAGAGTCATATTTTGGCACATATGGCCCGGCTCGAGCTCTGGGAGTTGTACCATAGTCTGACAGAAAACCGTTGTTTCACTAAGTGAGTGAGGTCACCGGAGGCCCTACTTCCTCCTCTCTTCCCCTCTCCTTCCTAATTTTGGGGAAAACAAAGAGTGTGCCTCTGGATTTGCAGGTGTCAATGGACACGGTGTGTTTATGAACACCGTCATAATGGTTTAACATTAGGTGACCTGTCTTTTTGTTTCACCGATATCCATAAAAAACCTTTTGTTTAAGCTTCTTTAAGTCTTTTTAAGTCTTAGTTTCTTTTACACAGTACTTGTATACTTAATACGTACTAACAATTGTTACATGTTAAGGTGTGTTGTACCTAATTAATTCAATACACGTGCTATGTCAATGTATTACTGATGTTTCGGTATTCTATACGATATTGTCTTTATTATCACTTTATGCATTACAAGAAGCCGGTTTAAATATACGTGTGTATAGGACAAAGCTCTTGAGTACATTTGCGATCAGATAATAACGACTGAGTGAAGTCTGATTAAGCGTGATTAGAAGAAAATAATGATCTATGTATTTATTTATGTTTGAAGGGTATAGGGGATTAAGATTTCTTTTTAATAATTTTGTGAAGATAATCTTTTCTGTTTAAGAAGTAGGATATTTTTAGGGAGAGAACCTGGGTCCACTCCTGGTTTTGATAACGAATAAAGGATTTAAAGCACGCCATTGAAATAAAAAAATATTTACGTGTAAAAGTAAAATATAAAGCGTTTGCAGTATGCAGTAATTTAGAAAATAATAACAGGATTATTCTGACAAAAATAGTTTTTTTAATATAAATATGATACCTTATAGCTGTCATATTGATTTTTTAAAATAATTTGTTGCCAGTGTCTACTTATGCTTATTATCTAGATACCATATCTACAAATATGTTGTATGCATAAACTGTGAATACCTTTCAGATTTTTGTGAGAAATAGAATAGTATAAAATATAGTCTGAAATGTCAATGCACTCTAAAGGAACATAGCAGTATGACACGTATTGCCACAGTCACAAAGACTTTCGAAGTACCTAATATGTAATCTTTTCTTTGATAACGCATCGCATAAGAGCATTGACACTGTTCAATACTTTGATAAAAATATATAGAATATGATTAGTTAGTATCGATCGATATTTTGCCCAGGCAGGAACACACAGGGAGGAGTCCAAAGAAAACGCACTTCTGAGAGCGTAAGCACTTGAGTCTAAACGAGTGCACTTACTCACTATTGACACCTAACAATGCTCGCTCGTATTACCTTAGCACGTGTAAGTCGGAATAATTGTACGTCATTCATCACTCACAGAATAATGCGGGGCTACAATTAGACAAGTCTTCTCATTGAATAAAGCACCAGTTAGCAAGACTTTCACATCATCTAACATCTTACTAATAGATGTTCTTTGTGTTAAGCTCAGATCAAATAAAAAAGGTAGATAACGCACCGCCTTGTTCTTGTACCGACAACTTGTACGATACTGACGAAAAGTAGCGTAATTTATATCATAGTTAGTACGTAACGCGTGAATTTACTTGGAACTACGCTATTATTTTTGCTTCAACAAGAACAAGGCGGTGCGTTATCTACCTTTTTTATTTGATCTGAGGTGCTAAGTGTATTGGGATGCTGTACAACTCAAAGAGTACTTCTTTCGGTTCTATCAGCCTTGGGTGCAAAAAGCCTATTAAAATTACTTGAATTGTCTTCCATTGGTGTTTCAACGTCGATTTTGTTCCTGGAAAAAGTTAATTTTAATACTTACTGACATACTTCACTAAGTAATTGCTATTCATTTTGCCTTGTTCTGATTTTTGTCTTCAAATTTATGTAGGTTGGTAGACGAACCGAAAATAAGGAAAAGTGCTTCAAAACAAATGAAAAATATTGTGAAATAAAAACTTTTCTAAAGATGAAATCATATCCCAAATTATTTTCTAATACTTCATTCTGTCAGTTATACAATTGTTTAATGAGATCTAAATACGAATGCAACGTTCTTGTGTCGGAGCGGTTCGACTGTCCGTCGAAGAATACAAGAAATTGACAGCTGATAGACATTATAGTTCTCGTTATCGTTATTAATGCTGCGTTTATAGAATCGAAGAAAAATTCAGCCGGCACTTAAATAATTAATGAAGCCTGAAAAGGCTGAGCGGTTGATTCGCTGGCGTCTCACGTGGTTGGTTCTACTTATGATTGGCAGTTAGCCATTAATTTATGATGGTGGAAACATGCACATGGCGCTACTCGATGTTTTTGCCATTTAGACTAGTACTATTGGCCTCAGCGGTATATCTCTGTCTTTTTATGACTGTTCCTTATAAGTATGAGTGGGGTTTTTTGGTTCTTGGCTAAAATATATCTGGTTTTATAACATTTACCAGGGTTTGAGTTACATGAGTTTTCTTAGTTCCAAGGCAATTTCTCCTTGTCTCAAACGGCGTAGGAGAGCCGTAAGAGAGTTTGTCAAAATAAGGTTGATTGGGTTGAAACTAATTTAAGGAATGATGACTGGATGCAAAATCAGCAGACTGAACTCTGTGGTGTGCCTCGGGAGAGGCCTATCTCCAGCAGTGGGCTGTAACTGACTGACGATGATGAAGGCTCCCTCTTTCACTAGTACTTGAAATGAATCAGTAACCAAACATGATAAGTCGTTTCTCATGCTGATTATAAAAAAAAAATATTATAATTATTTGTTGATCCATAAAATACTGGTTACAATTTAAGTTTCAATTGCAATTGACGTTTTTATTGCAGGATGCGATAATTCACTTTTACAACTAAATGGCCGATGTCTGGACTAGATAGACGCAATTTGTATAATGAAGCTTATTTTGGAATATATTTCGTACGACTACGTTTCGCGGCACTATTGACCTTTTTTTTCTAAGGTTGATTTAATAGATGTAAGGATTTCCTGTTAATATTGGGCATGTTCTTCACTCAAGATGAAGTAAATACATAACAACATATAAGTGCGAGAGTGTAAAGGCTTCGTGAGGTAATGAAGTTAAATTGTACCTCGTAGTGTAAAGTTAGTCTTCTTTTCTGTTTATTATTGTAAAATGGTTATAGACGTTTTCAGCCCGAGTCGAAATAAAGCGATAAAATGTAAGCGAGTGCCCTTACTTCAAAACTCCAGTCGGTTTTATTTTCAAAAAAAGTAACTTACCCATTGTATCACCACCCTAATTCTTATCTGTGGTGATTATAATTTTTACAATCGTTCTGAAGTTATCTACAAAATTTTGCTGAACTTTCTTCCGAGATAAAAACAATGACAACATTTTTATAATCTTTACACACTAAGTGTAGGTATAGTGTGGTATCGTATGATTGTTTAATATTTCAAGTATTTTATACTTGGACTAGCGATCCGTCACAGCTTTGCACGAATATCTAGGAAATTATCTATTTTTCCCTATAATAATATACATGTACTAGCTGAACCCCGCGGTGTTACCCGCGGTTATTGTTTACCGCGAGTAACGCCGCGGGACAAAGTTAGTCTAAAAAAAGTAGCCTAAGCTACTCCCTGGATCATCAGCTACCTGCCAGTGAAAGTCCCGTCAAAATCCATCCAGCCGTTCCAGAGATTACCCGGAAAAAACAGACAGACAGACAAAATTTTTTTTTAACTACATTTTTGGTATATGTAGCGTGTATACATACATATGCATTTAGTAAAAAGCAGTTATTTTAATATTACAAACAGACACTCCAATATTATTTATGTGCATAGATTATACATATAAATCGTCCTCTTGAATCACTCCAGTTATTGCTGAAAACTGAATTAAAATATATTGAGTAGATAGAGAGAGAGAGCTCAAAGCGAGCGAGAATATTTTTTACTTTGTAAATAATGACTTGAATTAATTAATAAAATCGTCTGTGAAATTCGGTCATTATAATTATCTCATTTTAAACAAGATTTACACTTATTATCGAAATAAAGTTTATATAAATGTGTTATTAGTTTGAACTGAATTGCCTATATGGTAAGAATAAAATTATCATAACGACAATCATTTTGTATATTTATCGTTATAGAATATTATTATAATTAACAATTTATTTTGAAAGAAAAAATAAACTTGTTTTATAACAGCATCAGTTTAATTATGTAATAATTATATAGTAGCATGTGTTTGTTTGATGACTACCAGGAATGGTAAATAATCCTATGTCAGTTGACTTTAGTTTTTATGGTTAGTGGAGTGGAGTCTTTTAAACAGGCGTCTTTACCTATAGTGGAAGCTGTGTAGTGCTTTTAATGAATCTACGGTACTTACTGAAGGGCTCTACGCTTACTAAAGAGCGATAGAGATTGCACACGGGTGCTGTACGGGTAGATACGACTCTGCTTATATATATCACCAAAGTCAGGCGATTACGTGAAGGCGTCGACGGGGCTATCGATCGCCCTAGACTTAGCAGAAGCAGCTCAAAGAAGGGATAGAGAGAGATGACTGCATGGTTGGCCTAGTGGTTGTGTTATTCTCTTCTCTCTATTCGCCTTCTGCGAAGACGTAATTTCGCAGAAGGAGGCGGCGGAGAAGGCCCGGGAGGACGACCTCCACTCGGACCCGATCCGCCGCCGGCGAACCGGGCGGCGGAGGCGCGCCTATCAGCGCCTCATGCCGCCCTGAGTGTGGCCGCGGATGGTGGGGACGGGTTATCCCCTCCATCCGCTTTAGTGGTCACCCGCGAGTGGGCGACGTCACGCGTGTGCCGTACGTCGCCTAAATTGAGAGTCATTACCAGCTGACGGTGCCCGCTTCTGTGCGGGTAAGCGCTGGGAGGGGTCCGGATGTGTTAATAACAGCAGTTCCCGGATCCCTCCCGTCTCAGGCGCAGAGTTGGCACACCGTGTGGTTTTAGTCGGTTCGATTCCGACACACCGCCCCGCCGCAAACCCCGGCGGGGTGACGGCCCGAGGGGGTTCCCACGTAAAAATAAAAGAAAAAAAAGTGGTTTAGGCGATCGCCACGCCGCTTCCGCCAAGTGTTGTTGGTTCAAATTCCACATGGGACAATACTTTGTTTGATCCACAACTTGTTCTGAATTTGGGTGTTCTTTTTGTCCGTTTCATGTATGTTTGTAAAGTACCTCGCGACATAGGATGTATATTCCTAACTAGCTGAACCCCGCGGTGTCACCCGCGGTTATTGTGGTACCGCGAGTAACGCCTTTTTTTTTTTTTTTTTTGTCGAGGGGAAATCCTCATGGATGTCCTTCGCCCTGGGGAAAGGACGAAGGGGTCTGTCAGACTCCTACTGACTAAAACCCCCCGGTGTTCCTTCTCTCACCTACGCCGGGATCGCGGGAACTTGAGAGACAACCGCAATCCCCGACTGGTGCCAGCCCGCCTCTGCGGGCCACTTCTCGTCAGCGAGGGGAGAAATCCCCTCGCGACTTCTTAGAGGGGCGCACGGGAACACTACGCGCCGCCACCTCGGGTCCAGTTGGTTAGGGGGGCAACGAACATCCCCAAGTCCGCCGCCCCTGGACCCAGTTACGGAGGCCGGTGGAGGGCAGCGTATGCCCTCCTCCGACGCCCGGTGCGCCTGCTGCGGGCCGAGAGAGAGGTCAGGATCTCCCTTTCCCTTTCCGCAGACTCCTTCTGCAAGATGACTGATTCGCAGAAGGACACCACCGCGTCCCAGGACTCCTCGCCGTCGACCATAGAACGAACTACGGCCGGCAGCGAGAGGTCACTGCCTACTACAGAGACGAGGGCACGGCGCGGCCCCTCCCAAGCGGCACACTCTGCCAGCGTATGCCGCGCCGTGTCCTACCGCGAGTCACGCCTAAAGCAAGTTCAAGTCTAAAGAAAGTAACCTAAGTTACTCCCTGGATCATTAGCGTCCCGCCAGTGAAAGTCCCTTCAACATCGGTCCAGTTTCAGAGATTACCCGGAACAAACAGACAGACAGAATTTTTTTGAACTACATTTTTGGTATATGTAGCGTGTATACATACATATGCATTTAGTAAAAAGCGGTTATTTTAATATTACAAACAGACACTCCAATTTTATTTATTTGTATAGAGATACGGGAGTAATCTTTAAAATAAGGCGAAGTTGACAAGATGTGTTCCTCGCATTCATAGACCATCCCTGAAGGTTACCTGAGGCCTTGGCAAAAGCTATGTATTCTGTACTTTTAGTCACTTACAGTCGAACATCCTAGCGTTATGCCCCGGTGAACTGACAGACTGACGAGTTAAACGAGTAATTGGGTTTATCTAATGCACTTTAATTGTTCTAATGAATTGTTACTTAACCTTTTGTTATGTGTCACAAAAATGAATCATAAAAGTGTGACGGCGCTGTGGTTTATGACTAGAACTTGTGGAACCCATACCTTGTGAGAAAAATTCCTCTTTCCTTCCTTCCTACAGTCCGGAATCAAGGATTTGGAATTCCCGTATATTTTGTTTTTTTTTTTACATTATTTTTCTATTGATCTGATTGCAAAATCACTACAACTTTATTAATATTTTTATACGTTAGCCTAAACTATTATAAATAAATAAAAATAACATTTGACATCTGACACACAACGCCATCTAGTCACAAACTAAGCAGAGGTCGTACTAGGCAACTAATATAAATACATATAGACATTTTGTAGATACATTTTACCGAAACCCCGAAACAAATATTTGCAAATCAGAAACATTTGGCTTGACCCGGGAATCGAACCCGAGATCTGATGCTCAGTAGTCGCATACACTACCACTGCGCTAACGACGCAGTAAAGTCAAATAATATAATTAAATCGATAAATGAGATACACAGGCTTCTGTGAACACACAAACATTATACGAGTAACTAGCCATTTATCAAGTCATTTACACTTTCTTTGATTTCAAGATATCTAAACAACTAGCCGACCCACGCAACCTCGTTTGCGTCTTCTATTGCCCGTAGCGTGATAATTTTTCCCCGTTTTCGAAACATTTTTCATTGGTGCTCCGCTCCTATTGGTCCTAGCGTGATGATATATAGCCTATAGCCTTCCTCGATAAATGGGCTATCTAACACTGAAAGAATTTTTCAAATCGGACCAGCGGTTCCTGAGATTAGCGTGTTCAAACAAACAAACAAACTCTTCAGCTTTATATATTAGTATAGATAATAACACTAAACCTAGAAATCTACCCTATAACCTGTGCAGGTTTCACTGGTTGCTGTCAGAGATATAGAGTCTTGGCGCGTCGGCCAAGTCATAAAACTAGTTACAAAGAAGTTTTTAGACTTAATGTAAGTATTAATCAAAAGAGAAAACTGTCCAAACTTTAATAGTGGTAATAATATATATTTTTAATTTATATAAGTAGTTCTATACATAGAAAGAAGTATGTTTTTGATACAAATAATGGTGCTGCTGATACAACTTTAGGTGTTACCCGCGGTTATTGCCGTACCGAAGCTAGTCTAAAAAAGTAGCCTAAGTTACTACTCCTTATATCATCAGCTACCTACCAGTGAAAGCCGGAACGAACAAACAGACAGACAGACAGACAGACAAAAATTCAATTTGTTATAAATTTATGTACCGTGTATACATAAATATGCATTTAGTAAAAAGCGGTTATTTTAATGTTACAAGCAGACACTCTAATTTTATTTATTTGTATAGAATAGATATATAGACTATCTCAGCAACGCAACCAACCTGCCTGCGTTCTATTGCCTGTAGCTTGATGTTATAACAGCGGAATAAAAAATGTTAAAGAGAGCCAACCTTAAGCAATACAACATAATGTCGCGGACTTTTTTTTGAACTTTTGAAGGCGAATTTACAAACAATGTTTTTGTAATGTAAATAACCTTTCACGCAGCGTACGCAATGCTCTAAAAAAAAAAATCCTCCGTTTTTGCAATATTTTTATTCATACTCGACTCCTTTTGATATATGCGTGATGATATATAGCCTTCCTCGGTTAGTGGGCTATATAACAGTGAAATAATCGGACCAGTACTTCCTGTGATTAGCGAGTTCAACAAAATAAACTCTTCAAGCTTTATCTATACATCTATACGAATAAATAAAATTGGAGTGTCTGTTTATAGTATTAAAATAACGGCTTTTTAATAAACACATATGCATGTATACACGATACATGCACAGAAATAACATTTTTTTTAATTGTCTGTCTGTTTTTTCCGGCTAATCTCTGGAAATGTAGTTGATGATCCAGGTTGGTAACTTAGGCTACTTTCTTTAGCTTTGTCCCGCGGCATTACGCAACGTTGCTTTACCACAGGTAACACCGCGGGTTCAGCTAGTATTAGAATAGATTTAATGACTTCTTTACCACTGTGGCGATAGAGCTCCAGTGAAGGGATAACCCGTAGGGGTTTACACTCGACAAAAAAATTAATAGCCTGTTTCGTGGGTTTGGTGTCGATTCTTGCATCGGACTTTACTTGCATAGCTCGGGAACTATATATAAACCACATATTAGATTCTGATTTCTGCTATCAGATCCACTGTTCAATTGTTCATTCATTTAAAACCAAAATTCCAATGTTTTGCTCTTTCTTACAAATCTGAATATTATAAAGTTTACTTACAAGCGCTATGTTATACATTTTCCTTCCACACCTTACCTATTATTTAAATACCGACAATTGATAAATGTTATAAGGAAAATGGGTCACAGTCGGTGACGACACGCGAATGCTCCTACGTCCTCGCAAGTGCGCAATACGATATATTTCCAATATCTCGCTTTATCCTTTTACGTGTGTTTTATCCTAATATGGGCCAATGTTTATTTCAGTCATAGCATGATCAAAACTGAACATGAGTTACTTGCGTACTTAGTACCTATCTAACTTCCACACAGTATGACGTTGAATAAATGAATACGGAATAACTCCACAGTCGATATGGAAAATGAGAAACATGTCCAATTGAGAACTTGCTGTTTTGTTCAAGTCGGTTAAAAATGTTATACTTAACTCCAAAACCGTAGTCTCTTAAATGAACCTGATCAAATTAACAATGCAGTACACTCTATTAGTCCATCATACTCGATGAAAGAAAGATGCCGGTAGTCTTGAAGTAGAGTTCATGTTCAACAAGGTGTATTTTAAACATGAACCGCGTCTCGGCAAACGTAGTGTAGGACGACCACAGGCCAGGTGGAGTGATGAGCTGCGTTAGACGGCTGACAGGAGCTGGATGCAAGAAGCCGAGGATCAAATCAAGTCGCGCGATTGGAGAGGCCTATGTCCAGCAGTGGACTGCTATAGGCTGATGATGATGATGTTAAATTATTGTTAAATTAGACTAATATTTATTATTAGGGAAATAATCTGTTTGAAATATCTAAACAAGTCGAGTATCAATGAATGAATATCAAAACGTAAGATCTCTAATAATATTGCGAATACTTTACTATGAAACTGTATAAGTGGCCAAATTATTAGGGACAGTTTTGAGATTTTCTAGTTTAATTTGGTTTTGGTAACAAATGATTAGTTGTAGGCCTTTTATATACATATTTTTATTTCTATCGTTATTGTATTGGGGTCACAAAAACTACAATAACATTGTATAAAACTTTTTAATATTCTTTGCATGTATGATGTGAATATAGGTGAAAATTACAAAAAAATAAAATTTAAGTTTCCGTTTGTAATATTAAAATAACCGCTTTATACTAAATGCATATGTTTGTATACACGGTACATATACCAAAAATGTAGTTAAAATATTTTTTTGGCTGTCTGTCTGTCTGTTTGTTCCGGGTAATCTCTGAAACGGACGAATTTTGACGGGACTTTCACTGGCAGGTAGCTGATGATCCAGGGAGTAACTTAGGCTACTTTATTTAGACTAACTTTGTCCCGTGGCGTTACTCGCGGTACAACAATAACCGCGGGTAACACCGCGGTGTTCAGCTAGTTACACATATATTTAAATTAGCTTTCGCCCGCGGCTTCGGTCGCATTTAATAAAAGTATCCTACGTTACTTCCAATACCGCCAAGAATATGTGTACAAAGTTTCATGATGATCGGTTTAGTAGTTTTCGCGTGAACGCGTAACAAACTAACTTACATTGACATTTATAATATTAGTGCGATATCCGAAATAATTATTTAAATAAATTTTTTTTTTAAATATAATCAATAACATGCTTAATAAAATATGGTTCAGGAGGTAGATATCATCGTTATGTTTATAATTTCATTCAAATAAATGACTCAGTGGAGTTAATCAAAACCACTTCCAACCACTCTCAGTAAGTCTCTCAGTAATCACAACCCAAATAACTTGAAAACCAAACTGATTTACTTTATACATAGCTAATATACGGTATTATGATTAATTATATTGAAAAACGATTATATATATTGGTTGTAACCAAGGCTGTTCGTCGAACATCCCCATAGAAACGCTCGAACGTGCGTCAGGGAAGCCATATTCAATTGGAATAATTGATATTCGCATTATTGGTAATGGGCTGGCATAATCACCAGCTAATATAACGTATTTGGCTGATTTTTCTGCTCTGGTTTTGATTTGTAAGCTTTTGTAATAGAAGCCTTTTAAGCGTAAGTCTAGTCGCTAATTTGCTTTTAAGACATCAAAGATTCCAGTTTAAGACCACTTTTTAATTATAAAAGGTTTGATAATGATAAATATTTGATAATAGCACTAAACCGGTCAGGTTATAATCCAGTTAATTAATAGTAGAAAAAGAAGGAAATGTAATTACTCTTTTAATAAGAAGTTTTTATTGAAATGGCCTCATAAAGTACTTGGCGAGACGAATCAAAGGAGTACAAACTTGATGGTGTTGCGACGTTTCTTTACAGAGTTCCTATGCCCACCTTTCAGCTCCAGCATCAGATCAGCTCCATGTAATCATAATATTGCATTGTCACGCTTAATTAACTTTAATCCTGATCGGTTTCGCCTTACGGTATTATCAAGATAGAATTTGTTGAAATACATTCTATCATTAAACTCACTTTGTACTTATACCACTATTTAAATTAACTACTCCTGATCGGTTTCGCCTTAGGCATTATCAAGATGGAACTTGTTGAAATACATTTTAGAATTAAACTCACTTTGTACTTATACCACTATTTAAATTAACTTTACTCCTGATCGGTTTCGCGTTACGGCATTATCAAAAGTTCAAGAGAAAAGAAAACAGACAGTAATTTCGAAATGTAGTTAGTGTTTTATTGCAATTTTTTTCATCCTATACCAATTTTTCTTGAAATACCTCTTTTAAGAACGTTATTATCCAATTAAAACTTTAGTAATAAAAAGTAATAATTTAGAAAATTAACTAAAGGAAAGTTAATGGCTCAATTAAATATATTAAAGAAATAACATTGTTTATGACGTCATTTTGAATGTAATAAAACATTTTGCTCTGTCATTTTTGTACTTCTTAGGATAATAATGTTTATGTTCATACATATTACAAAGATATCCACGTTCATAGTATACGTATTACATATTTCAAGGTTTGGAGTTGTTCCAAGCATATTTTCATGACAGCACAACCACTTTATCAAAATCCCGTACCGTTATCCAGCTGCTTGTGGACTTCGGGAGTATATGCTTTACCCATGTAGTAATATTTAATTTGATTGGATTCATTTAGTGCGCTTATTGGATAAAATGTGTCGCAGACATTTAGAAAAAATAATATTGATAAGTCTTGCATGCGTTTACACGTTAGGAATCGTAATCATGATCTGTAACTGTTAAGATGAAGGGGTCAGAGAAATCATAAAAAAAAATAAAGTGCCAGTATCTAGACAACCCGTGTGAAAATATAAATAAAAACATGTAAAACTTTTGTTTAATCAATTAATTTTAATAATTCAAATATATCTTTCACATTACTTGACCGGCTTAGAAACCGCTTTTATGCAATGAGCGTACGAAATAACGATGAATAATAATTTATTACAACCAATTAAGTTTTAGTACTGAGTCTTAGTTTCAATTTCAAAGCTAGTGGTGTCGTACTTTCTTTAAGAACAGAGAAGTTTTCGTATTAGAAGACTACCTACTAAAAAGGCAAGCAATCCGCGAAACAAATTATCGGTGCGGTATATCCGGACTGATATGGCCTTCAAACCTTCAGAAAAGGGAACTCTTGCTAAGGCCGCAACGCGCTTGTAATCCCTGAGTTGCAGATGTTATATATCTATCTATACACTCACACACTTCACAGCTGACTTAGGCGTTAACACACGAGGTGATCATGTCGATGGCAACTTACGTGTACTTACTTATCAAAACCTGCCTATAGATATATTTACTTTAAAAAACTAACGGTCTTAACACAATAGAAATGATTTGATTCTGATGGTTTACAGGTGGCGAAGTACGCGTTAGAAGACCACACGCCACCAAACATGGAACTGATCCAGCCGTTCTGCGAAGACGTGCACAAGTGGCTGTCGGAAGACACCAGGAACGTCGCAGCGGTACACTGTAAAGCGGGGAAGGGGCGAACTGGTTAGTGCCTTGTTCTACACACTTACTCACTGTTAATCGGAGAGAAAGGTTTAACTTAAGGCCTGCACAGACGAGTGACATTTACGATTAAAATTTACTCTTATTGGCACAGCAATAAGGTTGCACTTTTTAAGCGCAATACCTCATCCCCTGGCAGTACACGTTGACAAAATGCAACCAACCAATGATCGTGATAATAAGAGCACACCACGGACTTAGTCCGCTATTTTCCCTCGTCCATGCAATGTCTTAGTTAGCGTGATGAGATAAGAATAAGCTGACCAGAGTGATTCCGCGGCCTCAAAAAATCGATGTTTTGTTATTTTTTTCGATACTTTTCATCGAACGACTAAAGTGACCGTGGCCCTTAACTAGCCTAATCACACAGCGGAACGCACGTGCATCTTTCATGCTTTATCTTGAAATGCAGCTATACATTGGCGGCAGTGGTCACTAACCATCAAGCGACCATACTGTTCGTTAGCTTCCCTATAATACTGATGACAAGTCTCAATGGAGACCCGCCAAATACGCAGGAGATATCATAGTTCACAAGCGTGTACGCAAACACAGGTTCACTCTCTGTTCCCTCATTTCTCTCTCCGCGGTCGTATCCCCCTACAATATAAAAGTAGCCAACGGTGTGGTACTTTGGTTATACGTATTCTTGATTGCTATTGAGCGTTTTTCTGTTGAACTACACTCCTTCCTTTGTATTTATCTCCTGTCCTTTTCGGTAACCAGTCGTCACGCTCTCCAAATCTGTGTTTTATTATATTAAATATGCAAGAGTAAATTTAGTAACCAACTTAAAAAAGAATTTCTTCTTTTATCACTTAAATACGATACTACTACTACTAGGTACGATACGCCACGGTATTAAACACGTGCTAAATTTATTCGCGTTTGTAAATAAATATTTTATTAAATTTTATCACGTCTTATATCATCGCCATCATGTTTCATTTTACGGTCAGGATTTTAGAAAGGATTTGGGCTGGTTTCTTTAATGTGTGGTCGTTTACCTTAAGCTAAACCTATTTATAAAAAAACCTCTTTTTGGAAGTCGGTTAAAAATATACATTAAAATCTAACACGCAATACATACACAAAAAATACATTATTGCCAGCGCATTCAGGTAAAAACTAGTAAAGAGTAAGGTTTACTATCAATGTCAGACACAAGAGTATGATAATACACGACCCCCTCTAAGATGAGCTACACACAGACTAGATATAAAAAAAATAAAGTCACGGTTCGTAGGTAAACCTTCATAAAACCGGCCAGATGAAAGGTAAAACTGACAGCGTTATATTCCCCTTTTGTGCCGTCTTTAATGACATCCGCTATTAATATCGACAACGAAGGCTACTTTCTGTTAGTATAGAGCCATGACACTTTCACTGAAATTGCTCATAAACATTGTAACAAAAACGCATAAAAGGATACTTAGAGTTTAACATGACAACCACTACATTGAATACCCACAGAACATGACCCCATTCGTACGTGCGTATCGCTACATCGTGCATTACAATATCAAAAGAATAAATTACTACGTACTAATATAATTCCAGACAGATAAAAGTTAGCATAATAGGTAACAGAATGTTTTCGGTAACAAAGGTTAAAGCAACAAATTACACGTGCCAAGTTATTGCCTATAGAAACGGATGGGCGGTTATTGTTGCACAAACAAAAATGAGACGAAACCTTAAAGGCGTAATTGCGAAATTTCTTTACACGCCATAATTGGTCGTATTACCACCGTACTGGCTTTCACGCCGAAGTCGTAAATTAAAAAAAGGTCCTTTCAAACCGCCTCCTTTTTTGTGGGTTGCCCCGAAGGGACATAAAAAGTGTGGAATTGCTGCGTGGACGTGAAACGAGCTATGTTTGTACCACAAATTCCACTTAACTGGACCGATTTGATTTTCCATCGATGATTTTTTGAAAAAGTCTATTGTTACCTAGCTGGATATTTGGTACTCGGCACGGTTTTTGAATTTGTTATTTTAGAATCTTATTAAGGGTCTTTACTTTTTGCTCGTAAGAAAAAATGTTTATAGGCTTTACGAATATGAACTAAGTTGAAAAAACGCGTACGCATTCCTGGAATTAAATGATGGAATTAGCTGTCTCGAATATACCTATTCATATGTATAACCAGTGTTCCTGAAAATAGGATTGAATAGAAAATAGGAGCGATTTCACGATGTATTTTACAGTATTTTTCTACTTGTTTTATCTCATCATCATTGATCATCGTTTTATTGCCCAAACACATATTAAATACTTTTGAGGTCCTGTTTCGTCCGAATACTCAAAAAGTAAGAATGTACGACTTCCGCATATATAATTTGCAACAACTATATAAAACGTTTAAATATACCGTAAATAAGTTTCAATTTCTTGGACAGTTTACTATTTTCGTCATCGCTTTCCATCACCTGATGTTGAGTTGGAATACAAACGCATATCTAACTACTATATAAAAAACTCATTCGAAAGAGAAATATAAATATGGTAGTATTTTTGATATGTATTTAGAGTACGTATCTGATCTTATCTAATTCAACACAGACATAATGAATTATATTTGCATATGAAGATGGCAATAGATTTTGTATATTATGACTACTGTATTTTAAGTCGGTTCTGGTAAGTCACATGCTATGTCAGTACTGGTCTGTGGCTGTTATTTGTTGTAGAGATTTAACATTGACGTTATTGACGTAACAATAATAAATAAATAAATATTTCTGACATCTAACACACAACGCCATCTAGTCCCAAGGTAAGCAGAGCTTGTGTTATGGGTACTAGACAACTGATATAAATACATATATACTTTTTTTTTGTAAATACATATATATTATACATAGAAAACACCCAAACTCCGAAACAAATATTTGTAGGTCATACAAACATTTGGTCCGACCCGGGAATCGAACCCGAGACCTCATGATCAGCAGTCGCACACACCAACCGCTAGACCAACCAGGCAGTCAAAAATAATCTCTTGGCCGAACGACTCCTGGACGCAGGCCTCCAAAACAAACAAAAAAAACAACGATTCTACCAAGTCTTTGGACCACCAGTATAAAATAGCTTTTTATTTTCTTCAGGAATCAGTGTTCATGTATTAATGGGAATTTGTTATCGTGTCTAATACTTTCAATACACTTAATAAGATCTTAAACTCAATTTATTGAATTTTTCGCAATTAGAAATTTTAAAAAAAAAAGGGCAAAATAGGCTTATTATTTATTACAAATAGATAGGCTTATTATTTACTTTACTGCCTGGTTGGTCTCGCGGTTGACTTGTGCGACTGCTGATCATGAGGTCTCCGGTTCGGTTCCCGGGTCGAACCAAGTGTTTGTATGATCTACAAATATTTGTTTCAGAGTTTGGATGTTTTCTATGTAAAATATGTATGTATTTACAAAAAAAGTATATTTATGTATTTGTATCAGTTGTCTTAGTATCCATAATACAAGCTCTGAATCGAACCCGAGACCTCACGATCAGCAGTCGCAAACGCCAACCGCAAGACCAACGAGGCAGTCGAGATGTATGGAAATGTATATCCTTCACAATGAAAAAATAATTTTCCAAGTCATTGCTTAATTGAATAAATCCTTCTCCTTTTCGATGTTGGTTGAAAAGCAAATACAATACGTTTTGATTAAAGAGTACAATTAATATTTCTATATAATTAAAATGAAATCTAATTTGTTTTGTATTGGTTATTTGCAGGCACGATGGTGTGTTGTTACTTACTGTACAGCGGGCAGAAGGCGACTGCGGACGAAGCGCTCAAGTTCTACGGCACGAAGAGAACCCACGACGAGAAAGGTACACAGTCTATTACTTTCAAATAATACTCCTGTTTATCCTGTGGAAGTTTCATGCAATTCGCATATCTGACAACTCTATGGGTTACAAGAACAGTTATCTTTTGTGATTATCTACACCTAGCTGGATGCATACAGATTAGTTTGTGACAACATCTGATCAAGAAAAAGGTACCACGTGAAACATAGTACTAGAATTACTTAAACGTATAATGGTTGCGTGTTTCAGAATCATAAATCAGTTACTAATAAATGCATAATATTTACTATTGTCTCAGGATAATTCAAGTAAAACCTACTTGATATTAATTACCTCTCTAATAACCTAAAGTTTTACAATAAATAAACGACTTCAAGAGCTAGATCAAATTGACAACATCACGCTAAGACCAATAGGAGCGGAGCACCAATGAAGAATGTTACAAAAACGGGGTAAAATTATCACGCTACGGGCAATAGGAGACGCAAACGAGGTTGCGTGGGTCAGCTAGTATGATATACAATAAATGATTAGTTTGTTATCGATTGACTACCGTCTGGAGCGTTGCTATCTTATACTATTTATAGGCGACAAAGACAGGTGCATTCTACTTATTGTTAACCGTTGTTTCGCTATCAAGACGCAGTAGATAATATCATAACAATAGTTTTTTACTAAAAGGTGACATTGGCTAGTCTTTTTACTCGCTGCGCCAAACAAAGAGTTAAGTTTTTATCTATACTAATATATAAAGCTGAAGAGTTTGTTTGTTTGTTTGTTTGTTTGAACACGCTAATCTCAGGAACCGCTGGTCCGATTTGAAAAATTCTTTCGGTGTTGGATAGTCCATTTATCGAGGAAGGCTATAGGGTATATATCATCACGCTACTACTAATAGGAGCGGAGCAACAATGAAGAATGTTTCAAAAACGGGGGAAATTTTCACGCTACGGGCAATATAAGGCGCAAACGACGTTGCGTGGGTCAGCTAGTCGTTTATATAAGACTAGCTGATCCACGCAACCTCGTTTGCGTCTCCTATTGCCCGTAACGTGATAATTTTCCCCCGTTTTTGTATCATTTTTCATCGGTGCTCCGCTCCTATAGGTCTAAGCGTGATCATATATAGCCTATAGCCCTCCTCGATAAATGCGTTATCTAACACTAAAATAATTTTTCAAATCGGACCAATGGTTTCCGAGAATAGCGCGTTCAAACAAACTCTTCTGCTTTATAATATTAGGATAGATGAATCTTAGAGTTTTATTTTAAAGTGTTGTTTAGATTTATGTTAATTGTGCTAATGCACTGCGTAAATTTATTATGCCTCGTTGGTCTTGTGGTTAACGTATGCGACTGCCGATCAAGAGGTCTCGGGTTCGATTCCCGGGTCGAACCAAAAGTGTTATATAGTTTTTCTGATTATGGTAATACTTAATAACAGCTCGGAGTTTGGTTGGGGATCGGAACCCCCGAACCTCGGAGAGCACGTAAAGCTGTTGGTCCAGCGCCTGACCTCTCCTCGGTCGTGTCGGTTAACCGTCGCATCGGATTATGAGAGAGAGGGAACAACGAGTGCACCAGTGTTAGCGCACACACTTGTGCACTATAAACATTATTATTCATCACCATCATCTCCACCAGAGATTCTCGATAACAGCCGGGTCTGTACTGCCCGCATCCAACGACTTCACTAGGTTGTCGGACCTACCAACACTATATATTTTTATTTTATTTTTATTTTATAAATTTATTATTATTTATTATTATTATTATTTATTTTTATTTTATTTATTGTGTATATACGAGTATATATACACTATAGATATATAAACTATTAGCTTTCGCCCACGGCTTCGCTCTCATTTAATACAAAGTATCCTATGATTCCTATGTTACTTCTAATACTTCCAAGAATATGGGTACTAAGTTTCATGATGATGATTAAGTAATTTTCGCGTGAAAGCGTAACAAACAAACTTACATTCACATTTATAATATTAAGGATGTAAGTATATTACTCAGGCAATTATGTTCATCCCTTCATCGCGACGGAACTGAAGTGAACTTATCTTTTTTGGGACATAAATAATATTTTACCAAGGCATCCAAAGATTGCACGAGATATGAGATCTAGAATTGACTGCCTGCGACTGCTGATCATGAGGTCTGGGGTTCGATTCCCGGGTCGGACCAAATGTTTGTATGATCTACAAATATTTGTTTCGAAGTTTGGATGTTTTATATGTATAGTATGTATGTATTTCCAAAAAAAAGTATATATGTATTTGTATCAGCTGTCTAGTACCCATAACATAAGCTCTGCTTAGCTTAGAACTAGATGACGTTGAGTGTTAGATGTCCGAAAATATTTATTATTATTATTAAATTATACTTTGTGTTTATGTAATTTAAAACACTTTTAAAATACACAGAAACGGTTATCTACAAAACGGAATAACAATCTGTATTTCAAAAATAGAATCTAGTTTATTTATTAACAACATGCAATAATTACAAAGTATTAAGATAACCCGTCTGTTAGCAATGGAGTGGATTAGCAATAATGAAATGCAATGACTAATTAATTAGATTTGAAATCGGTCAATGATTCACACTTGATACCTGAATGAGATATTTCATGTATTGTAAGAACATGACCTAGTAATATAAGGGTGCTCCCACACACTTACATAACGTTATAAAACATTGTGTAACACGAAAATATTTTATAACATTTGTTACAACATGTTACATGATGTTGTATATCATCAGTAACATTTTATAACTTTCGTTACAATTTGTTATAAAATCCAGTGTGGGAGCACCCTTAGTTTAAAAAGAGCACCTTCAAAAGTCGGTTGTAAACAAACAAACATCAAGATGCAGATAATGATAGCCTGTTAAGAAAAGAAAGAAAAATAGTACTCTTCCACGGATGGCGTAGTTGTTTAAGGGGCATCTAGTTGGCCAATGATGCCGAAATATCTCAATGGGCCGCCATAGTGTGGGTAAACATGCTGCGTTGTTAAATTGTCTGCATTGACAATGCTATGGTGATAACTACTCTTGGATTCAAATTCAAAATCATTTATTCAATTAAGACACTAAGTGACATTTATGAACGTTAAATTGAAGCTGTAGTTAAGAATCATAGATCGACACAAACAGACGCCACAGCATGTGCTGTATTGTCGAGGTAAATTAGGCGAAAACACCAAAATCTACTGCCTGCCCGTGTCGATCTATAACTTCCAGTTTCCAAAATGCGTAGAGCCTCATGAGAAGAATACTGGCAAAGAAACTCATGGCCACTCTCTTCAAAGTCAGATTTTCAGGTACAATAGTGTTAGTATTACATGTAAGATAAACAGTATGCAAGCTGTTGCCACCTGAATTTCCTTTTATTAAAATGCTCCAAATCTAACGCTCAAACAAAAAAAAAGAAAAGAAAAATCACTCATTGATAACGTTGAAAATTTCTATGTTTAATAGACTAAAACCTTTAGGTTTTAGTCTATTAAACATAGAAATTTTTAGAAAACATAGAAGATTGTGCTCATGCTTTCCATCAGGCAGAGTAGAGTCACATTGACAGGCGCATATACACTTCACTGTGTTGTGTGAGCTACCACCACCTTGGATAACACTTTTGTGTGGTCGAAAAATTATATTCTGTGTCTGGTGGTTCTTTGTGGTCGTTACATGAATGTTTGTAAAGTTTCCGTGACGCAAGATGTATTAGTCTTTTTTTTTTGATAAAAAAGCGAAAGTCACAGACGAGAGTTGGTAATAAATATTTCAAAAGACATCACTAATAGGATTTGTGATGATTCTTCCAGGTGTAACGATACCGTCACAGCGTCGGTACGTGGAGTACTACGCGGCGCTGCTGCGGTCAGGGCTGCAGTACACCAAGACGAAGATCCACATACGAGAGCTGGTGATGTCACCGCCGCCCATGTTCAACGGGGGACAGTGCTCACCGGAGCTCACGGTCTCGCAGGTCGAAGCGCCGTCCTTTAAGGTAACCATAAACATTCACAATTAAACTAACAGTTATATACCGCGCTCGAAGTAATAATAACGGCATGTAAAATAAAAAGGCGACTCGCGGGTCGTAGTTCAATTTGACTTTCAATTCGACAAGTATCTGAGTGATATCAGTGACTAGCATAGCGATCTCGGCGTATCTCAAATTCATCGAACCCTAATATGTATCAATAGTAATCCAATTATTTGTATGCAAATAGATGGTGCAGTGGATGTTCTTGTACGTAAAAGTGGAGAAGAATTATTAGGAAAGTGTCTCAGGTATAAAAAGTTTAACCTGCCACTCGATAGATGGCGTTGTCTCGGCTATCTGTATCGCGCAATCATTTTCTTACCAAAGCGATAAATATGTTGAGCGATATTATATGTAATGAAGATGTAATGTAATTCGTTGAGTGAATATAACTAGTTCAACTGTATCTGGTAGTTTTATTAACAAAGCATTGTATTCCGACTAAAACAGTGTTCAGGAATAATTACAATATATTATATCGAGACACGGCTCAGTATAATATAATTGTCGTGCATGGATTTGAAACTTTACATACCTTTTGTATAAAGCAGCATATATCACTCAGTGCATGATCGGTGTCTAGTATAAATCTTCCCGTAGATTTGTGGAGAAATGGGTGTCAGGTCTCTCTAAATCAATGGGAGGATACTCCGATCTGGCGAGGTGTTCATATGTAACGGGCCGCGGCTCAAAGGTTGATACTGGGAAGTTGTATGACAATTTCTATACCATGACATAGGATTAGTAGTCACTCCGTATTTCGATTCGCGTCTCGCGTTCGGTGGAGGCTCGGCTTTAAAGTAGTGTACAGTAGCGTGTGGTCCGCAGACGGGCGCGGGGTACGAGGTGGTGCGGTCGGGCGCGGGCCTGCGCGTGTGCCTGACGCACTGCACGCCGCTCGTGGGCGACGTGCGCGTGGACGTCTACAACAAGCACAAGATGAAGATGCGCAAGGAGAAGCTCTTCCACTTCTGGTTCAACACCTTCTTCGTGGCCGCCGAGCTCGGCGCTCAGCGCCTGCAGCCGCTCGACGACAGTCAGTACCTCACACACCTACCCACCTACCTACCTACCTACACAACCATCTAATACTTTTATTTTGATCAGTGTAATTTGGTCCAAGTTAATAGACCAAGCGAATTACTGTAAACTAGTACAGAGAAAAAAAATATAAAATTAAAAATGAATAGACTGATAAAAACTTTGATGATTACATAAATATATAAAAAAAAAATATAATTAACATTTCAAAAGATAATTCTAACCCTAAAAATAAATAATACGACAGGTCCGACTCTGGAGGCGTTTAAGCTAACGCTGAACAAGTGGCAACTGGACGAGGCTCACAAGGACAAGCAACACAAACACTACGCCGCAGACTTTAAGGTACTATTTCTAAAACCACACATAAATGCCATTACAAAAGAAGACAACTCACACAATATGGTTTTCTTGGACCGAATATCGCGACTCCATTATTAGTGAATCACTCACATGGGGATCGGAACTTCGAGGGGGAACACCCAGCGCAGTAGGAATCGGCAACCATTACATCTTTACTAATATTATAAACGCGATAGTTTATAAGTATGGATGAATGAATGGATGTTTGTTACTCTTTCACGCAAAAACTACTGAACGGTTTTGGATGAAACTTTATAGTAATATAGTTTATACATCAGAATAACACATATGCTATATATATGATAACCGATATATACGCGGTCAGAGCCGCGGGCAACAGCTAGTCATCTATGAATTGAAAATTAAACTTTTAAAGCAGTAATAACTGTAGAGTTCAATATATCATGCTTAATTACCAACATTATGATTCCAAGATTTTACAGAGGAGATAACTGTTTTAGTTAGTTTACGGAGAAACGACAAATCACAAAAAGGGTTCGGGTTGATTGACGCGAAAGTTTTCATTGTGCGATGCGGGATTAGTAGTTCTCCTTAATTCAGTTTTCCATCATTATTCAAAACAGTAGCTTCGAAAAGAAATTATAGAAATGAGTTTCGGTTTTTGTATTAGTAGGCTTTTTTTGGATGGTAGGTTTTTTTCAAGTTAGACAGTTAACTTATTTAAGTTAGACAGTTAATTCATTCAGGTTAGATAGTTAACTTTTTCAGGTTAGACAGTTAGCTTATTCTGGTTAGACAGTTGATTTATTCAGGTTATATAGTTAATTTATTCAGGTTAGACAGTTAACTTTTTAAGTTAGACGGTAAACTTTTCAGGTTAGACAGTTAACTCTTTCAGGTTAGCCAGTTAACTCTTTCAGGTTAGACGTGTAAGATGGCATCTGCTAACGTTACAGGTGGAGCTGATCGTGCAAAAGATGCCGGTGACGTCGACGTTCGTGGGTGCGGGCGCTCGCGCCACGTCCCCGCCCGCCTCGTCCTCGTCGTCGTGCTGCAGCGAGCCCGACACCGAGCCCGACACCACCTGGGACTCGGGTGAGGCTCTGCGCCACGTGCGCCGCGCCTGGCGCTCCGCGCGCGCCTCGCTCGCGCACCACTAGCGCCCCACTAGCGCGTCTCTAGCGCGTCTCTAGCACTAGCGCCCTCTAGCGCCCCTCTAGCGCCCTCTAGCGCCACCGTGGCATTCATTCGATCACTCGGTACCATATGAAATTTAAATGCTACGGACTGAAGAACTTTTTAAAGTGATCCTTGAATAGACTACACAGTGTTGATAATACGCTATAATGACAGCGAATATATAGATTTAATGGAGTCGTATATTGGTTTGGTTTTAGTAAAAATTAAAATTTTAAAAATAATATTCAACACATCGTCGATAATATTTTTAAATGTGTTAAAACTGACAACTTAAACAACAATTTTAATGCAATTATTTATGTATTTTTAAATGAGGATGATACATTAATCGAAAAAAACCATCTCAGTCTGCAGTTTTGTTATGAAAATATTTAATTTATTCTTGTATTAAATTGACTGCAACGTCTTTTTATATTGTTGTAAACTAATAAAAGTAAAGTACTTTTTATTACTACTTATGTATATTCAATACCAGTGATGTAACAATGATTTACAGAATATTATATTAGCTCCAAGACAAAGTTGATCCCAGTGACTCGACTATTTATTCTCTCAATTTATACTAAACACTCCAAACCTTATAAGATTCGTCTGTTTTTTTGTTAGTGATAAATGTTTTAATAGTTTATAAAATTAACTATATTTAGTGTAACTGTCTGTGGGGAGGCGAGCAGTCCTACCGACGCCTTGATCTCTTTTACCGATAACGAATTTCTTTGTGCAGCTTACATACCATACATTGCTTTGGTTTTTAATTAAATATATCTACTTTTGTTCAACATGGCTTCTTTAGCTGTACCGAGATGTATATGGGTGTCAAATTTTCTCGAAAAGAAATATGTTACGAGCCCATATCCTTGCATATTGCACTGTCAAAATGTAAATGATCTAATTTGAATTGTAATTAGTGGGCATGAGCAAGGAAATGAAGAAAACGTAGGTGTGTACTTTGATCAACGTGAGAGTGAGTTGTTTCTAAATTGGACCTTTCTTTCTCACAGCATTTCAGAAGTTTTTTAGTATAGTCATAGGACAATCAGAAGTTCCAGTTAAATCACTTTTGTTGTTACAGTGCAATATTACATTTCTGAAAAAGTAAAAAACATTTACCAAATATTTTACATACTTTGACTTTATACATATATTTTATTAAAAAACCAACCCAATCTTGGTAGTAAGTGCACACATAATATTAAGTAGTTTAAAATTTATTAATAACAATCTTCGTGATTAGTAATTTTTAGATCTTGCGAGGGGCTATTTATATGTTTTGAATGTTCCTCATATATAGAACTTGGTGCTTCTAGTAAATTTGTTTGAGTAAGGGTTTGTAAGCTGATGTAGATTAAACTTATAAGTGACACAGATGAGTGTCGGTGGCCACTTTTGACTTGAGGCACTCCACTTAATGCAACAATCCTGATAACCGTGCGTTTACACGTTAAAAAAAAACTAAACTACTAAATTTCTAACTCCTGTCCTTCCAAAATTAATCGGAAGATAAACTGTGACTATAATTTTAAGGCACAAAATTGTTGATCAAAATTATTAGGGACTTTATAGTGACTATAGTGCAGCCATTGCATGATTTGACAGTTATTTAAATAAGAATTCGTCTCTTTTTACGAAGACGTAAGAAACGGTTCACACGTGAAATTGAAGTGGATAAATTGATGTAATGTTGATGACTTCACATCGGTTTAGTTATTAATTAGAAGTTTACAGAACGGATACGGCGTAGCTAATAAAAAGTGACGAAAACGCAGGGTCAAGTCAGTCAGGTTCAAATGTTCAAAGAATGTGACTTGCCCAGTACATATCGCGAAACCACAGCTTTTTAATGAAACGCTGGTCTTCTTGTTACTCCACTCCAAGAATTGAATATAACGAACGAAAACGCGAAAATAATATTGATAGAAAATGTACTAAAACCGATAAATAATTATTACACTAAAAATCTTCGAATAAAACCAATTTTACTTTACTTTACTTAACTTTTCTTTGTACTTTCATTAATAATATTAAGGTTGAAAATCGTATATTTCATTTGTCTATTTCAATGTATTCACAAGAATTGGCAACTCCTCCTCTCGTCTCGTATACTGAACGTCTACGTACGCACTTATTACCTACCTTCGCACGTTATACGTAGGTACACATATTATACGTTAATTAAATTACACCGAGTTTCTAACGAAAAACAAATGTGTTAAATTCTAGTGTACAAGTGCCGTAAAGTTGTTGATATTTGAGTGTAGGTGTAGGTGTAGGTGTAGGTGTGTAGAGACAGTTGGGTAACGTTGTGGGTCGTGTGCAGGTGGCGCGTGCGAGCGCGTCGGCCGCTACCGCCCGCTGTCGCCCGAGCGCGCGCCCCTCACGTAACTATCCACCGCCACGACGCAGCTTGTGACACCCCACCACTACTTAACCCCCACAAACCCCTCACACAACCCCCATAATAGCCCCCTTTATAAACCAAAACTCTCTTAATAATCTACAACTCCGTATCCGTACACACCTTAACCTTAACCTTCGTCCACAACTGCCGCCGCCCATAACACCCCTATTATCTTCATTTATTTCGCCCACAACCCCCCTAATATTTCAAAACACTACTTCGTTTTGTGTTAAATGTACCATAATGTATGTTTAACGATAAAATTAGAATAATTTAACTTCTATTAAGTTGTTCCTATGTTTTTTTATCAATTTTCGAGTATTTTTCAAGTAGTGTTTTAATTTGAAGTCCCGTTATTTATTTAAAAAACGTTTCCATTCTCCCTTATTTACATGTTCCCATTAAAATCATAAACTGCGTCATCGTTATTTTTTTGCTCTACAGCACGTTTTGTTACTGACAATGCTCGGCTTGCCACAACTAAAAATTACGCTTCGACACCAATGTCCGTTTTTATGTTTGCGTCCATCGCTTTCCTTACACCAACGAAAACGTCGACGAAAATAAAACAATAGCGAAATTGTTATCTGTTTTATAACAGTTATTAAACGCATTACCAACGAGTTTATGCTAAATAACCTAAACCGTTATTAACTTATAACTCGCTACTGTTTCGTTTTCATCGTTATGTAACTAAGTTATTTATGTTTTGTATCGACGTCATCGCATTTCTCATGATACTAGGTTCGGGTTTTCTCATTTTTGCATACATACTTATTCTTGTTATTTTGTTTTGTTTTTGTTGTTGCACACAAAACTTTTGGACACCAATTTTGTAAGTAAGTTACATAAATACTCATTAACGCGACACTAAGCACACTCAAATTTAGAAAAGTATCAGACTTACTGTTTTTTTTTCAGAATGGTGTTCAAAAAGTTTTTTTTAATGTTACTAAATTTTCATGTGCATGCTGTTTAAAGTGTATTATACTGTTGTATATTCTAGTTGATGTCTCATGTCACTTAATAAGTTCTAAATATACAGCATTATAATGTACCCTCTTACGATTAAACTGACCTAGAGTTAATTTCTATTCTATACATGATCTGTGGTCATTCTAATCGTTTCTCTCCCCGTGTGGATTGTGTTTTGTATACATCATCTTATTCTTTAAACAAATACACAGATTTTTTCATTGAAACCATTTAATGTACATTGAAACTGCCAAAATATTGCCGTTCTTTTCTTTTTAATTGCAAGTAGAGTTGGTAAAAGTGCGGCAATATTTAGTAAATTTCAATGTATTATCTAACATTTCATTCGCTGTACATTGCTCGCTTTGCCAAGTTTGAACGCATCACACACGCCACCTACGGATTTTTATAAACGCCTGTTTTGTTTGGTTTAAATTTTTATTTAATTATACGTAAGGCGTTTAGAAAATATTATCTTTTCATTTGTTTGATTTTTTGGGCTGTTATTTGTAAATAATGATATATATTATCAGTTATTTATATATTTACTAATGCTTCATAATCGATTTTATATCTGGAAAATGGTAAGAACGAACACTATTCCAGCATTTAGCAAAATAGTTTCGAGCTAATAAAACATAAAGTAACAGTAGCCTAAACATTCAAACAAATAGAGATCTGTTAGTGGCACACGTAATGGTTCAAAAGCTTATATGGGTTTCTTACATTTTCAGGTGAATCCACATACTTGTGAGGTTGGCACGTGGGATCGGTGACCTCTCCACACTTCTATATATAAACCCCCGCTTTCACCCCCTCCTCAGACACGGCTTGACTCTTAACACGTGCCGAAAAGACTATAACCCAGAAAATAGTGATGTTTACTGAAAAAATGTAGTGCTATTATGTGTGTCTAAAATGTGTAGATATTTAACAAAATTAGTGGGACGTGCCATTGCCCCATACCGGCGAACGTTACGTGCGGTTTGGATATAAACAAACAACTTTTTGTGATAATAATAGTGTGCTGAATGGACTATACCTCGACCATCGACGTCTTGGAGATTTTTTCTTTAATGTCACCCGTTTACAAGCCGTCGAAGAATCTACTTTAAATTTAATGGTCACAAGGTATGTTTCTCGATATAACTCTTATGACTGATAAGTACATTTTCGGTATTGTTTTTAATAGTAAGCTTGGCCATTGTCATAGATGTGTTTCACTAATTAGACATTTTGTACGTTTTAAATATCGGATACGAAGATGTTTATAAGTATATTCTGCCGAATTTTAAACAGACTGAAATTTGTTACCGGTGAATCAGATGGTTAGAAATATATCAATATTTCTTAGATCAGTTGAGAAGGGTTGTGCACTAGAGCTACAGTGGCTGCCACGGTAAAATCAACTTTTATTTGTTATAAATTAAGCTTAAAATTCTTATGGAAGTTGGAATACGATTTATCAACTCTCATAACGATTTATTTGACAAGTTCTACTTGATCAAATTAAATGCAATAAAGTTAAACTACTTAATCACTTGTGCAATTATTGTATATAAATTGTAGATATATTATTTGCATATAGCCAACCATATTGTATTCATAAGGGACTACCCTCATCTTCCAAGGATTATTCATTACAAGGAGTTCCCTTATGCAAGATATTAATTTATTTATTTTACATATATAAAATGGTATGTTGCTATTTATAAAAACGAGAAAGTTTGTGGCTGATCCACATTAAAAAACATTAAATTATATTTTTGTTCGATTACGTTTTATGGTTAAAATAAGGTTGTGTTTTGTAAAGTCACTTGGGCCTATTTAAGAAAACTAATCCGCCTATATATTATAGAAAGCTTTCAAAATGCGCCTTATAGCGACCCTGTTAAAATCGAAATTATCGGACGCTTTTACTATTTCATCGATTTGTTTTATCACTTGTTTTTGTGATAATTAACAGCTAAATAACATCCTTAAATAGCATCACACATCGCTGTGACAACTAGTTATTAAATAACGTTACTGCTATTTAACGTTATGAGACAACTTTGCCATGTAGCTCTAGTGCTATTTTCTAGCTCTAGTTCTATTTAATGTGACATCGAAGTACTACACTTTAATAATTTGAAAAGTAATATTTGGTTGAATTTATGTATTTAGAATTCATTGTAACTGTAAACGTAAAATGGTAGCATTTATTTTAATTTATGAAGGCATCATTGGACGACCGCTGAATCAGTGGATATTAAAACTATTATTGCCGACTTGTTGATAAAATAACCGTCACCATTTTACTACTTAGGCGTACCTAGTCAATGTCTATAAAACGACTTGAAAGTGTATATTTTTTTTATTAAGGACCCAATTTCTAGGTGCTCTTCTTTTATAATTTCATAAAAAAAAACAATTGTCTTGGTTGACCGGCTTAAACGTAGGTGACCAAAATTACCTAAGCTGTTTTTCTTTTATAATTTATATTGAAAACCAGCTGTACACTTATTTATAGTTATTTTTTTTATTAATAATGAATTACATGCCGATAGTGCGAGGCAGATTTTCCCACCATTACGACTAAGTCCACTGACGGACAGGTGTTTATAATGTTTTTTTATGTGTACTTTCTAAAGATCTCACTAACTGCCGTCATAAATATAAAAAGAAATATGTAATGTCTACTGTGGGATTTTTTTGAAAAAAGGAATACTAATCTATCTTTAGATAATTTCTTTGATTTAATGAGGTATTGAAGGGACGGAGAATTTGATTAATTAATATTTTCTCTCAGCGCATAAAATCTGAACCATCCATATTAGAATTATCTTACTTATTTTCTGTTGATTCTTATTCCTCCAAGGAATAGGTATCTTTATACTTTTAAAAAGGTTTTTAAACGGTAATATATCTCATCACAGTAATAACGTACGCACATTTGTGCAGTCACAATACCACAGTAGAATTTTTTTAGAAAAAAAAAAAACTTCCAGTAAATCAAATTTGACATTTGATACAATTTGCATGTGAACTTGAAGGCCTAGTAATTAAAATATTTTCACATTTGTTTAAATGATAAACAAATCGTTAACATTTACGTTAAACTTAACAATATCTACAGTACCTGCATCGAACATTATCAAAACTACAAACAAATAAAAAAAAAAAACTTAATTTAAATTTACCGCAGTTGGTATGCTAGGGTTTGTCCAACATTTAAAAGTACAAAAAGGCTGCAACAGCTAGGCCCTTTATAAAGAGAGCATGATTACTTATGATACACTCTTTCAATGTCTGTAAAATACTATAACAGAAAAGATGCATAGTTTTTTCATCATAATTAATTTATTTAGAAATTTTACAATTTGATGTAATTTCATTTTCTGCGTGCTTAGGAGAAGACGTAATAAATTCTGGTAACACAGAACGTTGCGAGGCTATAATTTGTTGAAATTTATGGTTTTGAGATGTTACCCACGCATAAAAATTTAAAATCTGCAAATATTGAAGGAGTTGAAAGCGTTTAATGTTCGAACTATTAAGATGCTGTTGACCCTGTTGTGCTATGTATCTGGTTTAAATTGGCTAATTAGCTATTAAATGGTGTTTGGTACTGAAAAACTGAAAGTTAGAAACGTTAAATGAACGGTTTAACTTTCTATTATAAGTCTGCAGGCTGTATCTTTATTGAAAATGCGTTATACATGAAAGGTTTTTCATCTTTGTTTACGTGTGGTAACCCACTCGGGCCGTCACTTCTATGGGGGTCCGCGGAGCGGTGTGTCAGTGTCAGTTTGCCACTCTACGCTTGAGATAAAGAGGGTTCCGGGAAAATAAAAACATGTCTCTTACCTAATATCAATGTTATCAACTTGGTACTTAATTAACAGTTGATGTTAAGGTTTGAAATGAATTTTAAAATATATGTATTAAAGTTATAATGTTTTTTTTTTTTTAATTAAATTAAAGTTCAACATAATATTATTTTAATGAACTACAAAGTGTGACCATGTAAAAATAAAAGTTTAAACAAGAGTATAAATACTTGAAACTAGATTTGCGGAATAAATTATAATGTAGAAAGTTAAACCTTCATTGGAAATACAAATGCTGTACCATAATGTTCGATATAAAACTTTTTTCTTAATTTAATTGTAAATATTATTGTTACGATTCATTATTGGTTAATCGAGATCTGTTTTTTAAACTAGGTTGCGTGACAACCTAGCGCCTTATGTTTTATTAATTGACAATACCGTGAACATTGTCTATGGCTGGTCCATTAGCAATGGAGGGAAATTAGAATGTCTAAATATGTGCATATGTCATTCTGTTATAAATTCGCGGGTTTGAACATAAATAATTTTGGCAAATTCATGCTGGTTTAAATACATAAAATTATATTACGTTTAATGAAAGTCGATTTTTAAATTTGAAAAGATGAAATATCTTTAAAAGAATTGCGAAAAGTCATTTCCGAGCCACTACATTAAAGCTGTTTCTTAACAGTAGTAGGAATTATAAATTAATGTACTAACCTGGTTTAGTAACTAATTTAGTATCAGTAATAAAACCAAATTCAAGCATGAGTTGTCGCAATCCCGAGAACATAATGTTGAAAATCTTGAAAATCTGAATTATCTTTTGGACCTGTGTAATGCAGGAAACAAAATGCTAATACATTATATACATTTGACATCTATATACATATAAATAAAGTGTCTGTTTGTAATATTAAAATAACCGCTTTTTAATAAATTTCACCGAGTAAGTGAGGTAGGATTTCTTGAAGGTTGAAGGTCGTATTGGTCCGGGAATCCCTCAGGCGACAGTTCGTTCCACAGTTGTTGTGCAAGGCAGCAAATTCCTGGAAAAGCGCATAGTTGTGGACTGCCAACCATCGAGATGATGGGGATGTAACTTCTGCCGCGTAGGAAGATGGCAGAAAGAGGCGGATGGTACATGCGGTAGAAGATGCACAGCGAAGCCACAATGCAGCGCTAAAGAGTCTAGCTGAATTGAAAGTTCTTGGCAATCGACGATTCGAGTCGCTCTTGTTGAATGCGGTCCAGAGGAAGGGGCTGGTATTGGGGTGCTCCCGTCTAAAGATGGGGACAGTGTACCATGTGAGGACGAAGCTGCGCTTTATAAAGCAAAAGGCGGTGGGCCGGAGTGAAATACTATCTATCTACTATCTGTTGAGCACACCAAGCTTCTTCGAGGCCAATTTGGTCTTGCCCTCCAGATGGCCACGAAACTGGACTTCGCTCGATTTGTCGTCACCAAGTATTCCAATATTGGCTGAGGTAGATAGGGGAGTGTTAAAACGAGGACATACTAGCTCTGCCAGTTTTTAAGCGGTGAACGCGCAAATTTGTGTTTTTGTCGGGTTAAACTGGACTAAATTAAGTCTACCCCAATCTGAGACCTTTTCCAAAGAGGTCTTAATTTTGGACACAAGTTTGTTTCGACTCTCAATGACATTTTCCCGAGAAATATTGACGCGGCCGGTGTTGAGGGCATCGCCCGTGCTGTCATCCACATAACAATGAATGCCGCTAATTTGCGTTGTGTGTTAGATGTTCGAAATATTTATGTTTAATATTTATTATTACATTGAGGGATTGCGACGAATATGGTCTAGTTTGTTTATAACAGAATGACAATACGATTTCTCGTTTATGTTTCTATGGCGTTTAGGAGAGTCCAAGGCATTATTGTGATATAGGGCTTGTAAGTAGATGATGGATTATACCTTTTGTAAAGTAAGAATCGATGGTACTACGATTTGTTGTATTGAGGTTAATTGGGAGGAGGTTATTGCAAAGGAGGGTCGAACCGTGTAGGATGCCAGTAGTGTTCATAAATTGCTGAGGCGAAAAGTGTAGTACCCAAGTTTTAGTATAAAAATTTACTGCGGGATGACGTGGTTGTTTGAGGAGTCATCTAGCTTTCTACTAAGCTGATTGGGTTTAAACTTAACATAGGATAACAGATTGCGTGATCCACAAATTGTTGTCCTGAGTCTGGGTGTCCTGAATGTCAGTTAAACTCCCCGTCGAATATATTTCTTGTTGTCTTTTAAAATACCAAAACTTGAGTACCACATTTGCTATGGTAATTTGAGGCGTGATATTGGCCTATGAGGGTTCTCGGTGCAGGTGAGGTGTGTCGGACAAGCGTTGAAGTAGTAATTAAGCGATGGAGTAGTTAGGATTAGATCGTGTCTAGATAGGTTTATATAACGTCATAGAAACGAACAATGCTGCCTATAGGTTCGAGACGATGACTATATTACTAATTGTTTTAGACATCATGGTCTAAGAGCCGGTGAAGATAGACTTATTCATCTGATAATCAGATGAGACACATTTTATTAAAATTTTATAAAATGAACACACCTATGATAGCTTGTATGAATATCGCAAAGCTGTCATGATATATAGTTGAATCCAATCATCAGTGTTATCATCAGTGTTGCGTTCCTTGGGAAACCTTCTACTAGTCTATACGGGCCCATGTAGATAGAGCTAAATAATCGCACAAAACAATTACACCTGGTGAAGGGATATCAACTACCAACAACCTTGTGTAGGCAGCTTCAATAGCCGATACTGTGATGGGGCGATCCTTCAACGATGTCAACGCAGTTCCGTACACTACACAAGATTCCGTTTTATAATTATTAAATTAGCTTAACAAAACACGCGGTCCGATCAATCTCTCGTGGAAGCTATATCACAATCAATCAAAAAAAGCAGTGTCCTTTTATAATAAATTAGCTCACAAAACGCGGTGGCCAAACCAAAATCTTACCGGAAGCCAAATTTTACTCGTCAGTGATATTTGACACATGTCAAAGCATCTGACAAGAACCTAGTGTTGCCATTATTATATTATAGTTAACCTAACCAAACCAAATTGATGATTTGGTATCAAACAACATATTTTTAATGAAATTAATTTGAATAACTTTTATTTTCGTCTTCGTCGTCAAGTCTATCATATTTGTTATTCAATAATCTTCATTTTGATATTAATTTTGATTGGTTATCAACTCGGTGTAGTTACTTATATTGATACTCTTCATACCTGCTTGCCAGGTATATGTAAAAAAATAAGTGAGCCAACCTACATACATACATAGGTAGGTATATTCTCTATAGAAAAAATAACTTTTGGGACTAAATTAATTTTTTGATCAAACGTGAAGATGATGAAAATAAAAATAATTAAGATTAATTTAATTAAAAATAGTTGTGACAGTTTTGCTATAGGCAAGACATCACAGGTGTGTTTATTAATAAAGTGAATAAAAAATATCTCATCTGCAAAAGAGGGTAGTTAGATCTTCACCAGCTCTTTCACTATAACACTTTTAATTTCTTAGAATGGCTAAGACGGAGTCACACGAAGCTTCCAGTTTAAAAGTTTTTCTTATTAAGTGTCATGAATTTGTTTTTTTGTCATTAATTAGTTTGTAATTTTTTAATTGTATCGCTTCAGATTTCTAGTTATCTGTTAAGTATATATGTATTTGGCTCAGTAATTTTTTCTTAAATTCTGACAATTCTATGCGTCGTTTTAACTTCCGATTTGTAAATAAGGATGGTGAAATTCTAAATTATTATTTGCTAAATGTTTATATAAGCAGCGAATTACAATCTATTTGGCGTCCGGAGGTTAATATACGCGTGTATATCATCAAGTACAAATGTAGGAGTCGTTAGTTTGAACCGTTTCAGCAGACGGAGTGGACTAAGTCATTAACTTATTCTCCAAAAATGAAAAATATTTTTAATGGAAATATTTTTGAGTAAACAGCCACCTGTAGTATTAATATAACCCCCATTCCAGGAAAGTGGTAGACGTTTGATTTGTTTTTTATTGTATTCGCACGAAAATTCGTTATCGGTTATCCGCTCGACCTTACCCCACACTCCCTTCATCAAAGGTTTAGCTTTAAAGATTGTTGTTTGCCTTATAAAAAAATGTGATCTTATGAGGATTGTACTAAAGGATATCGCTGTACGTTGCGGACGAAGGCATTACGTTTGATACGAATATTTGGAACTATTTACAATTTATTAACTTTCAAAACTTCAATCACTATAATAATAAAACGAATTATATTAAAACATCTAGGATTTCCTAAAAAAAATACTATTTATTTTAAATGTTAGGCTCCATTCACACTGAGTCGTAACGCTGTTGTATTTTCTACAAAAATGTAATCAGTGTAAATGGGGTCTAATGACAACTTGAAACGCTCCTACGCCCGCAACAGGTATGAAAGAATAATGCCTTGTATAATGAATATGGTAACATATAAAAAAATAATGAATTATCTAATATAATAAGACTTTGACAATGTTCGAAAAGCTCAGTAAAGGTGACTGTCAATTGGATACAGAGGCGAAAAGGGCTTTATTGGTTAAAAAGTTTAATATCTACCATTCACGATGCGACTAACGTGGAAATTTAACCAACTCGTAACCAAACTGTTGTGTACTATAAATGTTACTTAAGAAAACTGTCACAATAGTAAAGTAATAGTACAATACTATCTGTGTTGTTCAGGACTAGCGTTTGTCGCAATGTGAATGTCGTTTTATAAAGAATGCTATTTAGCAAGGTACTTGCTCTAAGAATGAAATGAAAACAAGTATGTCACGCATAAATGTCTTGTATTCTAATGTAATTTAATCTGTGTTCGAGTACCTCTACCAGTGGATGGTGCGATTTGTCGCAATTGCGATTTTTCGTAACTTGTATAGGAGGGCTTTTAAGTTAACGATTTTCAACGTACATGCCTGTTTTAGCGATCTGTTAATTAGACTACAACATAATCGTAAACTATATTTGAGTTGACGATATTTGTTTGATTCGACCGCTATGATTGGACATGTACGTTTATTTCAAACCCTTAGGTACTAGTAAAGCCCTCTCCGCAAAGAAACTAAAAGGAATATAATTTTTTAAAAATCTTAAGAAGTTCTTAGTTTCACAGTAACGTAAATACACTGTAAATTATTTCTTATCTTAGTAAAAAGATCTCATCATCTTATTTTTTTTTGTTTTGTCTTTTTATAATTATTTTGAAGAAGCAGATTAGTTGATTTAAAGACAATCAATGTAAAATAAAACTTATGGATGTATATAGTTGTTTTGTTTCATTTCATCAGCATCATCATGAACAACATTTTTAAATCCACTGGACATAAGCTTCCCCCTACAAAGAAAGCTTTGGCTTACTATGCCATACTGGCCAGAAGAGTGGTATAGGGTTTCAAGGCTTTATACGCTCCATGACGCCCCGAGGGGGACTCCACACGTTAAAAAAAAAAAGGGTTTGTTTCAAGGCTAGTGGCCACCCGCGAGGAGGCGATGTTACGCGTGTGCCGTGCGTCGCCTAAATAGCGAGTGTTACCAGCTGACGGTGCCCGCTTCAGTGCGGGCAGGCGCTGGGAGGGGTCCGGATGTGTTAATATCAGCAGTTCCAACAGTAGTGGCACACCGTGTGGTTTTAGTCGGTTCGATTCTGACACACCGCCCCGCCGCAAACCCAGCGGGGTGACAGCCCGAGGGGGTTTCCACGCGTAGAAACAAAGGGTTTGTTTCACATTTTTCACAGTCAGTCCTTATACTCGGAAGCGGTCAGTCGTGTTACTCATTGTGCAGTGATAATATTTCATGTGTTGTAAACTGTTTCTTATTGGCTATTTGTTCGATTTTTCGATTCCTTGTTTCTCCTGTGGTATTTGGATCGGTGGTGTACGCCCACTGGGAGGAGTCGGAGCAGGATAGCGGATATATCGGGGAGCTACTACCTTTTTCATTCATTGTGATATTTGCGGTTCCTTTAGATAATAATTTGTAATGAAATAATTTTTGAAATCACAAAAAGAGCTAGTAGTGCGAGCGAGGATTTGATCCGTCGACGCGGTGTTCCCGACCCTGGTGCATTACGTGCAGTGCTAGGACGACAGTTACATATTAGCTCTAATTAAGTACCTACTATCGACTCCACATAATAAATCATTATGCCACGAATTTTGTACTCGCCCCCCACGGGTCCTCTTCAGGGGACACAATCGGAGCCGGATATCTCAGTGGCTGGTGCTGCTTCGATCTCTGATCGTAGCCCCTGCGAGACAGTAAATATAACCACAAGACCAGGCAAACGTTCCAGACTCGATGAGGTTTCACCAGTACAACAGCAACTACATCAAGATAAATTTGATGAGCTCAAAAATATGCTTTTGTCCTGGAAAACTGAGCAAGACATCACCCTTAATAAATTGGTCTCTGAAATTGCTGAATTAAAATTACAAAACATCTCTATTCAGAAAACTAACTTAGACATTGAAAAGTCTATGTCATTCATAAACAAGGGTTACGAAGAGATGAGGAGTCGAATAGAAACCTTGGAAAGGCACCAAAGCGACCAAGAGAAGTGCATCTCTCAGAATAACAGCAGTATCAGGGTGGCAGAGCTTGAGGCAAAAATTGATTCTATGGAACAGCGGGCACGTCAGTGCAATGTCGAAATATGCAACTTGCCTGAAAAGAGGAATGAAAACCTGCTAACGCTACTTGACTCTATTGGTAAAGCAGTGAATTTTACCTTTTCATCAAACGACGTTCTGTCTATTCATAGGGTTCCTCATGCTCAGCAGCATGATAGTAGGCCGAAAAATGTCATTGTTAAACTGAAGTCCAAGATTACGCGTGACCAGTTGATTAGCGCTTACCGAAGGAAGGGGAGTGTTGGGTCTGATCAATTGGGAATTCCTGGCACAGCGGTACAAGTCTACCTAAATGAACATCTTACTCTGAGGAACAAGATTTTATTTCGGAAGAGCAGGGAAGTTGCTCGCATTAATGGATACAAATACGTGTGGATCAAAAACGGGACTATACTGGTCCGTGAGCGAGATGGAACCCCGGCGCATGCTGTCCGCTGTGAGAACGACCTTAATAAGTTTGCTGAAAAGCATAAAACCGGATCTCCGAGCTTATGCAAATGATAACGAACATCAACTCGTACTCGTTCTGCGGACCTTTGCGACTCGCTCTTCTTTATTGTGTGCTAATATATATTGTGTGTGTTACTTTTTCAACCTAAGTGCTTTCATTATATACCAAAACTATATTGTTATACTTATTGTAAGCGTATTCAGTCAATATATGATGTTAGTGAGAACTACTTCATATAAACATAAACATTGTTTATTACTCAGATCTACGATACTCAGGTCTATAATAACAAATTATATCGCTTTCCGTCACTCGAAGTTTGAATATATTAATATAATGGTTCTATATTCCATAACACTTGTACCGAGAGGTTTCGTCTCGATAGGGTTCCACATTCTATCATTTATTATAATTTTGAGTTGTTCCATGATAATATGTACTTATAGTTCACTCACTTTTAATGACTTCTAATAGTATCGTTATGTATTATCAGAACTGTGGAGGCATTCGCACAAAGTTACAAACTTTATATATGAACTTAATGGCAAACTTATATGACGTGGTGATTCTAACCGAAACTTGGCTCACACCGGATATTCTAAATAACCAGTTTATTGATAATCGCTATATGGTTTTCCGATGTGATCGCGACAGGTCTGCCACCTGCAAGGCCGAGGGTGGTGGAGTCCTGGTGGCAGTTCGACGTGAACTACGTCCCAATAAACTAATTACACAGTTCGATAGTTCAGCCATTGAACAGATTATTTTAGAACTTCCAGCATCCCAACCCAACACTCGCCACATTATTAGTGCTGTATACGTTCCGCCACGCTCTAGCGACGCAGTGTATATTGAATACTTAAACATGTTACAAAACATTGTCAATGTCCCATCTGTAGAATCTTATTTTATTACCGGAGACTTTAATCGCCCCGACATTGACTGGCAATTTCAAGATAATCATGTTTTTCCTAATTTAGTTTCGTCGTCAGTTAGCTCACCGAGGCAAACATTGATTAATTTCTTGTCAACGATAAATGGTACCCAGTACAACACATTTAAAAACAATTTAGACCGAATACTTGATTTATACATCTCGAATATCGATTGTGAGGTCGTATCTTGCAGTGCCATTCTGAACACTGTCCCGCATCATCCACCTTTTTCTATATTTACTAGTTTGAATGCTGAGTTTGTAGCCATGAAACGTGAGGTTTCGCTCACTCACAAATACTTCAAAGCTAATTACGACCACATTAATGAGGCACTTGCTAAAATAGACTGGAAAACAACACTATCACATCTTGCAGCTGAACAAGCCGTTGATACATTTTACGAAATCCTGTATAGTGTGATTAGAATACATGTTCCCTTGACTCAGTCAAAGAGTTCACGTTTCCCTATTTGGTTCTCTCCTAATCTAATTCGAATATTTAAAAAAAAAGATCGCGCCTGGAACAAATGGAAAATATATAGAAATACCTTTGACTATGAACACTTTTCGAACTATCGCAAGCTATTTCACAGAGAAATGGCCAATTGTTTTCGTGTATACATAAAAACAGTGGAAGAGAGCATACCTAGTAATATTAAATATTTCTGGTCTTACGTTTCGAATAAAAAAAATAAAGCTAACTTTCCTAACACAATGTATTATAACAATGTCTCATCAGACAATCCCACAGATATTTGCAACCTGTTTTCCTCTTTCTTTTGTTCTGTCTATGAGCATTCTACTCTCGACCCACTGAATTGGCACCCTACTGATCAATATACTGAGTTTTCCTCATGTTTATCCAATGTTTATCTGTCAGAAACCTCTATTCACAAAGCTCTTAAATCGTTAGACTCCTCCAAAGGTGCTGGTCCTGATGGGATACCACCATACTTCTTTTTAAGAACAGTGGACACAATTTCTCACCCCTTAGAAATTATATTCAATAAATGCCTACTTGAGTCGGTATTTCCATCCGTGTGGAAACAAGCGTTTATAACACCAATTTACAAGAACGGGGATAAGAATAACGTGGAAAATTATCGACCGATCTCAATTTTATCCACTCTGTCAAAGGTCTTTGAGAGACTCGTTCACGATGTAGTGTATCCTCATATTCACCAATTAATTTTACCAGAGCAACATGGTTTTGTCAAGCGACGCTCTACTTGTACCAACCTTATGACCTTCGTGGGATATATATTTTCAAATATGGACAAGCAAGTTCAAGTTGATGCCGTTTATACGGATTTTAAGAAAGCATTTGATAAAGTGGATCATTCACTGTTATTAGATAAAATTGCTTTCAATGGTATACGTGGGAATTTGCTTCGCTGGTTCATGTCATATATTTTTAATAGAACACAAAGAGTTGTAATCAATGGACACTATTCTGACTCCATTGTGGCCAGCTCTGGAGTTCCCCAGGGGTCTATATTGGGCCCATTGCTTTTTATAATTTTTGTCAATGACATTGGTCTTTGTTTTAAGAGCTCTAAGTTCTTGATGTTCGCTGACGATATTAAAGTTTATAAGGCATGCAAAAATATACAAGATTGTCAGCTTCTTCAACAAGACTTATGTAGATTACATAATTACTGCATTCTAAATAAGCTATTTCTTAGTCTCCCTAAATGCCACACTATTTCATTTGCCAAAAAAAGACACAAACTTGAGTTCATGTATTCTATTAATAATGTCCCATTAAATAAGGTGGATTTGGTTCGTGATCTGGGGATCTTATTGGATCCCTGTCTACACTTTGACAAGCACATTGATAATATAATAAACAAAGCATATCGTATGTACGGCTTTGTCGTACGATCCTCCGTTGACTTTGTGCGACCCTCCACACGATTGTTATTGTATAAAACACTCATACGTTCTCAATTGGAATTTGACATACCTGTTTGGAATCCTATCTACACGAAATATTCTTACAGACTAGAATTAGTGCAAAAAAAATTCTTACGCTCGTCTTATTATAGATGTACGGGATCTAACCTACCTTATTCTGAGTTGTTAAATTATTTCAATCTTTTAAGCTTGGAGTATAGACGTCTGCTTCTCGATGTCATGATGTTGCACGGACTGTGCAATAATAGATTTGACTGCTCTGTCATCACAAATGAGATTTGTTACATTGTACCAAGGACAGTCTATCGGCGAAAAGCGCATCAATACAAACTTTTTCACACACCATCTTGTAGGACTAATGCTGGTGTCCGCATACCTCTACGACGCCTTGTGGATACATATAATAAATATTTCAGTGATGTTGACATATTTGCTTTATCCAATAGCCTCTTCAAAAGTCACGCTATTAAATTATTGTCTGCTTTACCAACAAAATAAGTTATTCCTTATATACGCCATTAAATTGTTTTACATGGTTTACCTGCACGCGTTTAAGTGTCACTGTAACAGTGTGACCCGTTTCGTCTTAATTTAATTTATTTTTTGTTAATCTGTGAACAATAGTGTGGGTTACATGTTCATTACCTCGAATATTTAATTGTATATAGTTAAGATTTTAGCATGTAACTGTTTTTTGTTCCAAATAAAGAAAATAAATAAAATTTTTCTTCTCTTTGCAGTGATGTCAGCGTGTGATGTGCGTGGTTTGCTCCTTTGATTCATTTAAATACTTGTAACCCTCAAGGGACCAACTGAATAACATATAGATTCCCTGTGAATACCTAGTCTTTTAGGTTTTCAATTAACTCTCTAAAATTGGCTGAATGCTTTAGTGCCAAAAGTATTCATATCTCGCCTGAGGCATGTCATCATCATCATCATCATCATCAGCCTATCGCAGTCCACTGCTGGACATAGGCCTCTCCAATTGAGGCATGTATCTACATTAAATTGTTTTTTTTTTCTCAAGTAGGCCTTTTCAGCCACTTCGAAACGTTACAATACTGACTAGAGGTGTGCGTTGCCAAAATGTCATTCCTATCGAGAAGAACCGTCAAGAAACTACATTCAGAAAAGGAGTGGAGAAGGCGTTTATATGTGAATATACAGAAGAGGTACATAAAAGTACACGTAACACCGAATAGCTGTCATATTTTTAATCCAATTTACAAATACATCTGTGATTCTATTACATACACACTGTGTGGTGTAGTGTGAGGTGTAAATTTTCCACTTGAAGTTATGAAATGAACTGGTTCCGAGGTTGGTTCCTAGTGTGAGTTTATTTCACATAAAACTCGATTGTCACGGTGACCGCGTGCACCGTTGTGATTGGCTCGCACTGATCAAAGGCAACGCCGAACACACACTCGTTAGCGAGAGCGGCTAATGTGAAATAAACTCGCACAGACAGTGTGCATGCAATGCTTGCAATAAAAAAAAACTTATTTTGATAAAACATTAGTTTATTATGTCAATACACGAAATACTCATTCTAATCCTTATAATCTATGTACATCAACAATAATTGGAACACCTTGATACAAACTGCTAAACAACATCAAAATTTAAGATTGCATAGTTCTAAAAGATATATTAATCATTCATTCACACTAGCTCAGAATGTATAAAAGGTCCTAGTGTGAGTTTATTTCACATTTTCAGGTTCGATGTGAAATGAACTCGCACTAGGCCCTCAGAGATATAGATGCGTTACATGCGAGGCTGACGAGGGCCGTCAAGTTCATGGAATAAAAAAAACGCGATAATAAGAAATCGGTGATGTTCTAAACGAGGGCCGTGTGAAAAGCACTAGTGAATGACGAACATCATCGATTATTGAAATATCGATTGAACATGTATCGATTATTGAAATTTAACGAAGCAAAAAACCGTAGTGAGTGGAAATCTGTCTACCTCTCTGGGTACGGTGTACTTTTCTATTGATTGAGATTAAATATGTTTGCTTGTTACACAAATCGCCACTTGCAAGTCAATGGCAAGTAAAAGTGAAAGTAATATAGATTTAGGCTAAAAAAGAATAAATAGAAATACACTTAGTACTTATACGAGCGAGAGTTTGAAATGAATAATATTTTCTAAGCTAATAGACGTGGAAGTAAAAATCAATCAGTTGAGAGAACAATTTAATGAACTTAATCACTGAGCATGATGAGGGATGTAATTTATATCATAGAAAGGAAGGTGGAATCCGCTGGAAAGCAGCAAAGAATCGGTTGTTGTGGATAGCGTTGGGGAGATGTATGTCGAGCAATGAACGTCTGTCACCTGATATAGCAACTTCGAAATGGCTAACCCGATTTGGCTAAATTTGTCTTGAATAATTGTGGAAGTGCAAGGAAAGTTTACTGTAAGTTTCTTTTATTCTTTTTGATTGCTCACACTTCAGTCAAATTTTGATGTAATAAAATAAAACTATTTAACATTAGTCCTCTGGTCAAATATAGTATTTTATTTATTCTACGTCTCCAACGGCCTGGGGTTCGAGTCCCGCTCAGTGCGAATGTATGTTATTGTTGCATAAAAACACCCCATTTTTATGTACCTGTCCAAGAACTACATTACTTTTAAATTGACATAAAAGATATTATTCTATCGCTTATATGATAATTACAAAAGAGATTTTTTAACACAGCACAGTTAATATTCACAAATTACTATTTTGATTGTTTTTGTTTTGGCAATACTTTTTTTGAGTTTCTATACCATAATAAAAGCTTAAAAAGCATCTAATTAAAGAATTTCGCTTATAAAATATTTCAGAGTAAGTAGTCGAGATCTTTAAAGATTATGAATATTTTAATGAACTAGCGTATATAAATACTACATCAATTATATTTTGTTTATTTTTCCAAATTGTCCTACAAATTTGACGAATTTTCGAAAAGTTTAGAAATCGTATACATAGAAAGTTATGTCTTTTTAAATATATATCGAGTTTAGAATAGATCTTCAGTAAAACATTTAAATTCAAACACCATATTTATATTATTTTAGAATTACTTCCAGATTCTTCAATCCTTGTAATATTACAAAAGTATTGTAGTTGTAAAAGGTTGTCACACTTAAAAATATTAAGAAGATATTAATATCTAACTAAATTCTAATCCTTAAAATTCCTTCCGAAGAGTCCTTATATAAACGAACAAACATAATATCAGTGTACTCACACTTATAATCACTTAACTTTAACTCCACTAAAAGTTACGTGCATGTTAGTTCATCTAGCATTATTATCCACAACTTGTCTATGCAGTTACGTCAGAGGTCTAGGGCCGCACAGACAGTAGCCCTAGATGTCTCATCCGCCTCTACAGAGCCCCCCGCCCTCTCCCTCTGCCTCTGAAACCTCCTCGCCCTCTGGAGCGCTGTCCCTTACTAGTGTTAGGAGGGCTCTTAGGCCTCAACGCTTCTATCCGTTCAGTGCAGCCGGTACTCTCTCGGCCTTCGGTAAAGTACGAGGCGTACAGTTCCGCATTAAAGTTGGAATTTGTCAGTTCGTGTCCGATGGTCACCCAGCCCGGACGTATCGTGGAATCACGACCGAATAAGTGCACTCTGAAATAAGTAATGGAAATACTTTAAATGTTTTTTTTTATCTATGAATTAATTGGATACTATGGTGTTTAGGAAATAAAGCTGAACTTAAGAACACACAAAGCTCTGTCAAAGGTAAACTAGCAGATAAAATTGTATAAAACTATATTAACGAGCAAAGGAAGGAAGGAAAGAATATTTTTGCTAAATCAAATGTTGTACTTTAATCCCTTTCGCATAAATTATGGTGTCGGAACTAATACAATATTTTTTTCGGACATCTAACACACAACGCCATCTAGTCCCAAACTAAGCAGAGCTTGTATTATGGGTACTAGACAACTGATATAAATACACATAATTATATTTATTTTTCTTTTGTAAATCATACAAATATTATACATAGAAAACACTCAAAACTCCGAAACAAATATTTGCAGATCACACAAACATTTGGTCCGACCCGGGAATCAAACCTGAGACCCAAGGACAATAGTTGCATACACTGCACCACCGAGGCAATTTTTACTGTATTTAAAATACAAAAATCACAAATATTCTGAAGCTGATAGGATTAGTGTTACTACTGCCAAAAAAACTCATAATTTAATTATAATATAACAATCTCACCTTCTCCTACCCAAACAAAAGTGTTCCATGATATGAAATATTTCAATCGGCTTCTCGGTGCTGCCAAATTCTGGGTCCTCAGATATGATCAGATCTATATCGACGTTAGCATGAATAAAGTCACCATCCACAGATCTCCGAACCGTCCCTTTGATACCCATGAGACAATGTTCCTTGGTCCGTTGGAAGACAGCATTGTGCTCCAGGTTCTTAGAATGGCCTGGGTTCTTAATGTTGGTTTTTATCCAGCATATATCCTCACACCGTCGGAATCCCCACTTCTTTAGGCATTCTCTGCCCATATCTAAGCCTGTAAATGGTAAATTTTAATGGATTAATATTATATTTTACTACTCTTATGGATAAAAATTTATTTAAGATTCTATTTTAAAACTTTTCTTTAATTTTGATGATAAAAAAAACTGGTTGAATGCACCTGCGACCGTAAAAATAATGGTTTAGCTGTTACATATTACAGCTACAGCTATTGTATACATAAAATATAAATACAATATGAGCATCACAATGAAACTGACTATGAAATTTTGTTATTCTAACTTTACAGGGACAGCTTCCAACAAAGACTGCAAAGTTAATATAGTCAACCTCAAACTACTTTCATTTCATAATTATGATTTCTTATATCGAAACTCACTTACGGGCTTCAATTGATAGATGCAGTGCAGTTATGATATTAAAGAAATAACCATGCTTATGCCAACCTTATTAGTCTAGTCAACAAGTTCAAAAACGTGAAAAATAGAGATAAAGGTCCTAAAAATATGAGCGATGGCTCATTTGATTCGGAATCACCTTTAGAAAATTGTTTTTGAAGGATTTTGGTGCAGGTAAAAAATTGCAATTGTTAAACAAAATAAGATGAAAAAAAAAATGATATTGCGTTTTTTGTTAATAACTTGAAAAATATTAACTTTTAAGCAATTTTGAAAAAAGCTCGTTAAAGAGGAGGATATTTCCAATAAAAAAGTCCTAACTCCCGGAACTCTATCTCCATTATTTATAATTTTAATTTCCTTTAATTAACCTCAAACCCAAACTTCAAATTCCCCAGCCATATTTCAGTAGAAATGGTCATTTCCTAGGATAAGAAACTATAATTTGGTGTGTACCTTCAGAAGAGCCGCACCACAAGAATATAAAGGAGCGTGCTTGTGCCAGCTGCTGCAGGTCTAAAGCCAGCACGTCCTGCCAGCGCCAGCCCGAGCCCAGGGGCGGCTCCACGAGCAACACATCAAACTTATTGCCCATTTGTTTCAGGTCAAAAGTCTGGAATTGCACCAAATATTATTGAGCATTTTAAGTATTACTTTTCAATGTACATAGAAATGAAAACTTTTGAAGTCTAGTTCCCATCTGCATACAATACATGTCCTTCATTTAATCCTCCTTTCGATGTGTGTTCTAAATAAACCAAGAGATAGACAATAGTAATAGAATAGAAAAGCTAGGATTGCATTCTTTGTATAAGAAATGTATGGTTGTTTAACATCTCAGTAGGCAAAATAAGTATAAATAAATAAGTATAAGGTCTGGTTGTAAAAAAAAAGTCCAGTGCTAAAACACAAACACAAAAGAAATAAATTTATCCATGGGAGAGCCACGCTTTGGCATACATGGGCTCGACCGGAGTGATACCACAGACTCACAAGAAACTGATGTGAAACAGAGAGTGTATTTCACCTAGTGAGTTAGGATACTGGAGGCCCATCCCCTTCCATCACATAAGGACCAGCAACGCACTTGTGACGATTCTGGTGTTGGTGGCGTCCATGGGCGGCGGTAATCGCTTACCATCATGCGATACGTCTGCACGTTGGCATGTATTCCATAAAAAAAGACAACTTTTTTTTTCATTAGCAGCCAAAGTAGATTCAAAAAAATAACATTTTCTTTTTATTTTATGTTTGGATGTGTGGATGAATGTTTGTTCAAAATCGGTCCAGCCGTTTCAGAGATTACCCGGAACAAACAGACAGACCCACCGACAGACAGATACATACATATGCATTTATTAAAAAGTGGTTATTTTAATATTACAAACAGACTGCAATTTTATTTATTTATATACATTTGTATAGATAAAGTGCAACAGCTAACTAACTTCAGTTTAGAAGTACCAGTTATCTCCAAAAAGCGGGAAAAGACCTTTCCCGCACAGGACATTGTAATTTTGACTCAAAAAGCCAGACGTCCCTTCAAAATCAGGACGTCTGGCAACGCTGATAACAGATATTTACTGCAGTGAAAGTTAAAATGTCAGGAATGATATAAAATACCTTCAAGTCACACTTCAAGTACATAGGAGGCGTAGCAGTCTGAGCAATTAAATCATCTTTCAATTTGATCAGCTCCCGCAACTTTGGATACTCCTCAAAGCGGTCAGCAAGTCCCACATCCCGAATGAAATTCTGGGGCCTCTGTCCTGTGTCAACGAAGTGCTGACAGTAGTCATTGTGCGGGTTTGATGATTGTGTGCCCTGTAGATAATTGTGAACATACATTAGATTTCTGGTTAAAGAAGTTCCTTAAGATCTACACGGAGATTAATTTCTTCTTAAGTGTTTTGTACTTGAGGCACCTAACTGTCCAACTGTTTCAAACTAAGCAGACCTACTAATACCAGATTGCCGATAAAATACTTATAATACATTACATCTGGATACAGAACATAGCATTTTCATTTAGTGCATTTTAGGTACAAATTTTTAAGTATTAATTTTTTTTTTAATAGGGTCAAACAATATGACATAGCACTTGATTGTAGGCCGGCCTTTGGGGAATGGGGGGAGGGGTTGGAGTATGAGTCTCCAGTATCCTCACTTACTCTGTGAAACACAGCACAAGTGCTGTTTCACACTAGTTTTCTGTGAGGCAGTCGAATCACCCGGTTGAGCCGGCCCATTTATGCTGAAGCGTGGCTCTCTCACAGTAGTTACCTAATTTATTTCTATTTCTATGCTTATTTTTCTAATTAATTGTCCATTGGCACCATTTGTGAGTTTATATTATGTGAGCAGATTAATGAATCTCATAATAAATAAACTTAAAAAATAAGATATAAACTTGTAATTTAAAAAAATAGCTAAACCATTATGCAGCCTATTCACACTTCTGTAGTTTAAAAAAATAACCTAATCTAGATGACAAGTCTGTCTAAAAGTTTAAACCTCAATAACAAAATTGTAAGCCTCCATGACAGTTTTTTTCTCATACAATAAACTAAAATTAAACTGTTTACAGATAACGGTGTTATTGTATTTACAGAAAATAAGACCAGACGTAGTTATAACCTAAAACAATAAAAACAAACTCTTACTTTTAAAAATGTTGATGAATCCGTGTATACCAATTCGTCTGGTTGGTCCTTAGTTGCAGGTTTCTCTGAACCCTCGGCATTGATTTCCACAATCGCCTGTTTCTTAGGCGGAACGTCGGAAGTGGTACCTAAAGCATGCCTCAGCTCGCTAACACTCGATACACCAAGCTAAAACAATAAATATAGCAATATCTTTGGACATGTTTAGGTTATAATCTTACATAAATAGACTTGGGCATACAAGTCAAACATACGGTCTGTGCTAGCAATTTTTTCCTTTTTTGTGATCTCTCACGCAACTCCTTTAGTTTTTCACTCATTGTTTTATTATTAATGCAGTCCGTTTATACATCAAGGAGCATCAGGATCAGTAATTATGTACTTATCATCAAAACGACAGTCGACAATCAGTCAATGACATATTAGACTCAGTCCAAAAACGATGTATTTTGGAATGTTTATTTTTGGAATAGGAGTATTTTATTTATTTATTAGAGATAATATTAAAGTAACAGTTATTTTTTTAAATATAATTTGATTATTGAAGAAATTACAGTATTAAAATCTTTATCATAGTTTTTGAAATTTGTTTCTTTATGTGAAGTCTTATTTCATCGCTACGTATAACATCTTCGGTAGTATAGTGGTAAGTATCCCCGCCTGTCACGCGGGAGACCGGGGTTCGATTCCCCGCCGGAGAGATTTCTTTTTGTCATCGCAGATTTTCGTCACAATCTTTTTTACTTTATTAGTTTCATCTAATGTTTTTTTTTGTCAGAAATATTTCTATTTATCAATCTGTTCAAGTTAAAGAACTTTGTTCTCTCTAAAAAAAGATCAAAGTTTTGTCTGACCTGTATCAATTACTTCGGTTAATGTGCTTGCTTGTGCAATTAAATCTGATCTGTCTACTCTTTACTGCATCAAAAACGCATATAATTCAATATGTAAAGAAGTTTATAAATAATATACCTACAGAGTATGATTTTTAGTTATTCGCATTTTTTTTTTTTTTTTTTTTTTTTATGTTTGACCCTGCCAAAGTGACTCTACTCTGCCTGATGGAAAGCATGAGTAGAATCCAAGAGTGGTGGTCACCATACTGCGACTGCAGACAATGCAACAATGCAGCATGGTGACCCACACCATGGCGGGCTAGTGATGCTTCCGCATCATTGGGCCTCCGGTCTCGCACTCACCAACGAAACACGACAGCATGATCGCTGTCATTTTACGTTGATTTTCTGTGCGCATTTGTTTTCTAGCTAATGTACGCCGTGCAAATACGCAGCGTTAACAAGAATTTTTAAGTTTAATTTATTGTTAATAAGAACACTACCTACAGACATATACAAAAACAGATTCTCCCGCTTAAACCACGGGGGTTTTTAGGCGAGAGGGAGTTAGTCCATTAACAAACAATAGGTATTTAGCAATATCAAATTTAAACAGTTTATTAAATAACCCCCCTTTGGCTTTGCCGTAGTCGGGTAATAATAGACTTAATAAGACACAAACTTTAACAACTTAGGGCAGGCAAGCGCATTTACAATGTCTATTATACAACAAATACATCATCCACTTAAATACGTACCTACCCTAAGCCATGTTGTCCATTAAGAATTTCTTCAGTATTGTTTTATATTTTTGTACTATATGCTCTGGTATAGTATTTAATATATCAGGTAATATTTAAATGTTGTATCAGCGAATTAAATAAATACTTAAATGTAGTTTTCATAATGATAAAGTGAGGTTTTGGTTTTCTTTACCACGTACGTTGGTCTGACGAGCTGGTAAATTAAATAGGGCTAGGAAAAGATGCTATTTATGAATTCGTTTAAGAGAAAACTGTGCCTTATGATGAAAATCAGTACCTAGATGGGTGATCGCTGGTGGCATGTTACCATGAGCGACTCCGTGATTCACGGAGGTCACGTTAAGTAGTCGGTCCCGGTTGTTATCATAGGATAACAGTTGTGAAGCTTAGTTGGAGGCCTTTGGGCAGCTCAACAACATCCAACGGCAAGATTACGTAACCGCAACGTTTTCTTGCCTGTCCCCAACCCGCACTTGGCCGCGTCGGGACCTATGTCCTTAACCCTCTCCTGAGAGGAGACCTGACCCCAGCAGTGGGACGTTATGGGTTGTTGATGATGATGATGACAATATTGCACAAAAATTGAATCATTTGTACAATTGTATTCAAATTAAAATAAGAGGATTTTCTCATTTTGGTTGTAATTTCTCATGTATGTTTACAGGCATCTCTGTCATTTATGAACTGACTAGCCGACCCACGCAACCTCGTTTGCGTCTTCTATTGCCCGTAGCGTGATAATTTTCCCCCGTTTTTGTAACATTCTTCATCGTTGCTCCGCTCCTAAAGGTCTTAGCGTGATGATATATAGCCTATAGCCTGCCTCGCTAAATAGGCTATCTAACATTGAAATAATTTTTCAAATCGGACCAGCGGTTCCTGAGATTAGCGTGTTAAAACAAACAAACAAACTCTTTAGCTTTATATATTAGTATAGATTTGGAAAATTCCCTTTTTTTTGAGATCTTCAAATTCCCGCTATTTAATACCCAACCTTTTGAAAGTTTAACCGTTTCTCAAATTTATTTTGTTTAGCTTATTTTACTTACCTTCGCCGTTTTATTTGCTGTCACACCCCAAGGTTACAAATTGACACAATATTTTCTTGTGGCTAGCACGGCGATGCTAAAAACCTACTCTAAAGAATTCGCCTGTCTCTCTGTGCCATCTAAGTTAGTAAATTTTGAAGGATTTGTTTCATATAATATTGTATATTTATATATTCACTAGCTGTTACCCGCGACTTCGTCCGCGTGGAATAGTATCTTTGGGTGTATTTTTGAATCATTAGTAGGCATATTTAAAAAATAAAAATTTATTGTTCTCTTATAAATGTCCAAGAGACACTTACTGGGGCCAGCGTCACGTTGTGTACAAAAATATTTTTAAAGAACCTAATTTAAAACATTTTTATACACAACGTTTGCTGTTTTATTGTTGTTAGATAAAATGTGGAGATTTTTGGGATTTGATACACGTGAGCAGGCCACGTAGAGTTGCCCATGCGAAAAACAGTTCTTTTCTAAATTTACACCCGCCACTTTCAGTGTTTGGCCTTGCGCTTTGTTAATGGTCATTGCGAAGGCTGGTTTGAGGGGAAACTGGATTCTTTTGAACTGAAAAGGTAAATCTGTAGGGATCATGGGTATGCGAGGAATCAAAACTTCTTTATCTTTAGCTATTCCTGTCATTATAATTGCTCTAATAATATTGCGTCCTAGCTGCGTAATTTGTAATCGAGTTCCGTTGTATAGTCTCGGTGCTTCGAGGTTTCTCATTAACAAAACTGGAACCCCAACTTTCAGTCTCAGCTTATGAGACGGCACTCCTGATAGCTCTAAAGAGTTAAGAAACTCTGTAGGATAAGATGTCACCTGCTCACTGTCCATGATAATATCTACTGATAAATATTCGACAACATCGCCTTGCACATGTGACATCATTCGTTCATTTATCTGTCCCACGATTTCATTGGTCGGTGCTAATATAGCCCTTTCACACAACCACTCTCTATTCCTCATGTTATATTCCAAACCGGGATATACGTTGTTTTTAAGATCTTCCAAGTTGTGGACAGCATTACAAAATTCTTGATTTAACGTGATCATGCCGTTAGCGTCCGTAGTCATTCGACCTTCACCAATTTTCAATAGAGCAGCTGCATATTGCCCCGATTGCGTATCATTATGTAGTTGTACTCGCATGTTTTTAGTTAGACAAAACTTTTTTACATGCACCCATAATATAGACGCTTTCAAATATGCATTTACCTCATCTGCTGGAGTGCCTCTGGTAATGACAGGTAGTATCTGTCGAAAATCCCCAGCAAGCAGCACTACCATCCCACCCATTAAACTCTGGTTGTTTCTGATATCTTTCAGAGTTCGATTGAGCGCCTCGATCGCTTTTTTATGCGACATTGTACATTCATCCCACACTAACAGCTTGCATTGCTGTAGCATTCGGCCACGATCGCTGTTTTTTGTGATGTTACACACTGGAATTTCCTCATGGGATAAATTTAATGGGAGTTTAAGAACTGAATGTGCCGTCCGGCCTCCCTCGAGCAGCGTCGCCGCAATTCCAGAGGAAGCTACGGCAACAGCTATTCCTTTGTCTTTGCGGATTTGGGCTAAAAGTAAATTTAGAAGAAAAGTTTTTCCAGTGCCTCCTGGCGCATCTAAGAAAAACAATCCGCCCTCACCATTATTAATTCTTTGCACAACAAAATCAAAGACTAATTTTTGTTCCGTGTTCAATCGAGGAACAAACTCTGATATTTGTTGCTGTAAAGAATCGACATTGTAGTCCAGTTCTCTTAATAAATCACTGCTAATTTCTCCGATTCTTTGTGGTCGGTTCATTCCAAAATCTGATAATGTTTTCCCAGATATAGCCATCACTTGGTCTTCAATCTTAGTAAGCGCCTCGTTATATACTAAATCATTATACGTAGCATTGGGATTATTTTGTTGTAGTCTGTGTAAAATATCGTCAGACATATCATTTTGGTACTTTTCCCATAATATCTGAGGATTTGAAAGACCACACGTCGCTATGACAATGGCAAAAAGATCTCTCACCTTAGCTGCTGATCTACATTGTGCAGCCTCTTCTAATGTCGAGTCCCAATGATTATCATTCTCTAACAATCCTCTACTTTCACAGGTTTCCCGGAACGTAACAAAAGTTTGACCATTGTAAGTTTTGAGATCATTGAACGAAGTTGGCCCACGCACGTGGTGTAGCAGTAGTCTCAAACAAAAGCATTCAATGTTGCTAACGTGGACTGTATAGACCCGTCCTAATGCATCTCCAGATTTAACGCCAGGCCAATTCGGAACAGCAGTTCCTTGAATTCGGCGTTTCCAACACTTTCTACTGGCATCCCAAATATAATACCGAGGTACCTGAACATACAATAGTGTTTTTGCAAATTCATCTGATCTGCAAATGTCGAAAAATGCGGTCAAAGTTGTTTTTTGTGGCGTTGTCACTCGTTGGTGAAAATTATTTTCATTAAAATAAATTCGTTCACCATTCTCTAGATGCACACTGAGGTGCGTAACAGTAGGATGCCTCTCATGCAAAGGAAACCCTAACAGGCGCCATACAGCTTCGTTACTGCTGACATAACGACCAGACTGAAACGTTTGTACTTCGTCTACTGGGTTGGAGGACTCTGAGCTTCTGATATTAAAAATAGCTTGATCACTGCCTTTATTAATATATTTGCAGATGTACTTGATTGCACGCACGTAAATATAAAATGTAAGGTATCTTCAAGAATGACGAACTTCATACAAACTTTCAACCCCTATTTCATCCCCTCACAGGTCGAAATTTCAAAAACGCTAGAACAAATGTTTTATTATTTTTTATCAAGTGCTTAAATATAAAGTTTCATGGTTTTATCTTTAAAAATTATGAAATCCCATACAACTTTCCCCCCCCCCCCCTTTTAACCCCTTACAACCCCTTTTTCGCGATAAAAAGTAGCCTATGTTTTATCTCGGGGTCTAGAATATCTGTATACCAAATTTCATTCAAATCCGTTCAGTAGTTTTGGCGTGAAAGAGTAGCAGACAGACAGACAGACAGACAGAGTTACTTTCGCATTTATAATATTAGTTAGGATATATTGATTTATCTTCCTCAAAACATATCGGGAAATAAACCGAAAAGGATATAATCAAAAGGAACAAGTAGTTGCACATTTTAGGAGGAATTGATAGTATCTGGTTTCTGTTCCTTTATTTACTTCATTTATTTACTTCAAGCTTTCTTCAATAACTAATAATTATGAAAATAAAACAATCAATATGATTTGCTTAAATGAATAATTTAATATACAGTAGCATTTTAATTTAAAAAACACAGCCATTTCGTTGAACAGGATCTATCACATTTCACACTAATCACACATATATATAAAGGCAAAAGTTTGTGAGTGTGTATGTATGTTACTTCTTCACGCAAAAACTACTGAACGGCTTTGGATGAAATTTTACAGTGTATAGCTTATACGTCAGAATAACACATAGGCTACTATTTGCCGCTATAATCGACATACACGCGGAGCCGCGGGCAACAGCTAGTTATAAAATAAAATCAATATTATAGTTCGAAAGTCCTGTCTATCTGTTATGCTTTCAAGACTAAACCACTGCACCAATTTCAAGGAAATAGGCAACTTTTTGCCGCGGACAAAAGCTAGTTTAAATATAAAATTATGCATTGCCATTTAGACACTAAAAATTCAGTCCGGTCAATTCAGAAGGAGCGTATTTTATCTACTTAACCTTATTCTGGTTTTAACTGAAATATATGTAAATATCCCAATGTAAGTAAATTAATGGACGAGATAAGAAAAAATGGACAGGACTTTATTTGTTGGGTATACTTGCAATACAGTTTATACAGTTGAGAAAACCTTCCCTCTTGACTTTTGCATGCTTATTTGTATTAAGTATCGTTTAATTCAATACCTATCTTTTACGCTAATTCACATCACACACATCAATCGACATCTATCTGAAACGGAGTGTGTCCAGTTACATCAGGTTCACTATAATTAAATACACTGAAAATTGTATTTTTCACTGCAGTGAAACCACTTCCAGTGACATTGCCACACTGTTCTTTAGTAACACAGTTTTCAGTGAAACTGTCACGGTATAACCCCGGCTTACAGTGACAGCCTAGCCTGCATCGGCGAGTGCGCATGGCGCAGTGGAACCGCCGCGGTTCACATCGCAGCTCACAGCCGTACCGACAGACGTATTCCTCATTCTGACGAGTGCATTTCTCTGAAAGTTAAAATAAATCCTTGAGCTATCTATGCTAATATTATAAAGCTGAACAGTTTCTTAGGTTGAAAGCGCTTATCTCAAGAACTGGTCCGACTTAAAAAAAAATCTGTTGTAGTGTTAGATAGCCCAGTTTTCGAGGAAGGCTATATGTAGGTAGGCTGTATATCAATAAAATTTGTTAATATTCAGTTGAGCTATACGGAATTAATTATTTTCATTATTATTATTCTGTTTATCAAAACTACCATTCTTAAATACATAAAACCTAAATATATACTACTTAGTAAATATTACTGTTAAACATTTATTTCTTTATTAAAAGCAGTTCTCTCGCATCCCAATGACCTCGCGCAGTTCGTCTAAAAACTTTATGAATGTGGATGTTTTTAATTTTGAAGATAGCAGGCAAAGGTAACAAAAGTTCAGGTATTCTACCTTTCCCATTCACGGCAAATAGTCTTGTACACAATCTTGTCTCATAATGCAAGTGGCCTATTTACGTCGTTCCAAAAACCTTTTGAACCTACATTTTTAAAAAGTTTTGCTCTTGTTATTTAAAACTTATTATACTATGGCCCATTTTCACCGGATACTACTAAGTTTCGGATGAATATCAGACATATATTTTGACGCATTGTAATTGCGAAATTGATATACTCGTAAATGAGAGAATTAAATTTGTGAGTCTTATGTTTTCAAGTTGTTTTATGTAATTCGCCCTTATACTCTCGTGCTGGAGTAGATAGAGAAGCCCTAGGTACCTGCCCAGCTTATCTGTTTACATTTAAATATGAGTTTGTTTATCAGCAGCCTAGTTACTCACATGGTGATCACACAGCAGTTATCGTAAATTTGTTAACTAAGTAGTTGGTTAACTGCCTCGTTGGTCTTGCGGTTGACGTATGCGACAGCCGATATAGAAGCCTCGGGTTCAAATCCCGGGTCGGGCCAAAAGGGTTATTGAGTTTTTCTGCTTATAGAAATACTTAATAACAGCTCGGAGTTTGGAAGTTGGGGTCTGAACCCCCGTGCCTCGGAGAGCACGTAAAGCTGTCGGTTCTACGCCTGATTTTTCCTCGGTCGTGTCGGTTAACTGTTCCATCCGATTATGAGAGTGAGGGAACAGAGAGTGCAGCTGTGTTTGCGCACACACTTGTGCACTATAATATCTCCTGCATAGTTGGCTTGTCTCCGTTGAGACTGGCTGCCGTGGCCGTTATCGGTTAGGATAACATTATTATTATTATAACTAACTATAGTATAACTTACATAATGCTAGTTCAGTACAAATGGCAAAAAAACTACCTACTGTTTCGCAGTCAGGATCGAGCGCTAAGACAACGGGCCCGCTCATATTATGCGTCAATATTGTATAATATTACGCCATAATAAATGAACTTACAGTACCTTAAACCACAGCTTAAGTCTGACCACCTTACTTGATTGTGAGATATTCCGTTTATGTTTAAACATAACAACTTTAATAACTTTAGAAAAAAAACAGTCTCAAGTAAGTAGCTGTTATTGTCAGTCAACTAATCTCTGAACGAACTTAAAAGGACAATACGCCAAAACAAACAACGAAGCTCATAAACTTTTGTGGAATTTGAACCTTTAATACGACATATTCAGTCGAGGATTAGATAACAGGTGATATAATTTAGACTTACTTACATGTAAGTCCGATTTTATCCATCCCAATTACCAGAATAATACCGAAGAAGAACCATTCGATTTAATTTGGGGGTTTAAAGCGACAGGAAGGTCAAAATCAGTTTGAGAACTGATCTGATTTGGCTAATAGGCATATAAACAAATATAGATTTATAAGGATCAGCGGATACTTATTCGGATTTCAGAAAGTTTATTAAAAACTTTACGAAGAAAATCCACACGATTTTATCGTTTATTCCAAAAACAATATCAATTTTAACAATAATAGAGAATGTGGGTGTCGAATTAAATGTGTTTTTTGTTCAAATATTGATTTTTTCCATGTTTGTTAAGTGTCAAAGATTATTTCATAAAGTATCAGATTATTTACAACCCGATTGGCGAATTTGGCTATAGCCAGGATGAGTTTAAAGCTTCGGGAGCATAAGTATTAGTATGAACCGTCTGCGTATGGTAAGGAATTAAGAATACCAAAGGTCACCATCCCTGTTTATCGAAAGGGTTCCGTAAGAGGACAGCATCACTGCAAAAAGCAGGAAAACAGGAAAGCAAATCCCAAACCGTCTGGCCTGTCACCCTTGTAAGGAAAGGTAGGTGATTTGATGTATCGATACCTATCGACCTATCGATTATCGATTTTATCGATTGTCGCAAATGATTCTGTTATGGAAATTATGGAATGAATAAAGAGTAATGAATAATAATATAATAATAATAATAATAAATAAAAACTTAATAATAACTAAAGTTTTTTTGTTTTGTCACAACTATTGTCATCTTATATTTTGTATCATGTTATTAAATCTTTGTCACAATAGATAACCATAGTGAATAGCTACACATTGTTTATGAAAATGGTACTATTTATACCTATATATCAAGTTCAAGACCACTGCACAGAATGTATGCAGGCGTGATGGATGGCGCCATGTACAATGGAGTCAAGTTAACAACCTGTCACATAAATAAGACACCCACATGTAGGTGAGCTTTGAGAAATGTTGCATAAACCTGTTCTACGTTTGACAGATAGATGAAGTTGAATGTTGACATTGACATTTTTGAGAGATAACGTTTAGTGTTACAGATATTTTTTTTTATTATTATTGTTTAGTTTTGGAAAACCCCGTGCGGTATTATGAAATCAATCATTACAAGGGAATTAACATTATCATTTATGATAAAAAAAAGTTAAATTATAGCGAGGTTACGCTAAATTAATAATTTTATAATGTACTAACTGAACCCCGCGGTGTTACGCGCGGTTATTGTTGTACCGCGAGTAACGCCGCGGGACAAAGGTAGTCTAAAAAAAGTAGCCTAAGTTACTCCCCGGATCATCAGCTACCTGCCAGTGAAAGTCCCGTCAAAATCCGTCCAGCCGTTCCAGAGATTACTCGGTACAAACAGACAGACAGACAGACAACATTTTTTTTAACTACATTTTTGGAATATGTATCGTGTATACATACATATGCATTAAGTAAAAAGCGGTTATTTTGATATTACAAACAGACACTCCAATTTTATTTATTTGTATAGATTTTCTACGGATATTTTTATCATGTATTTTTGAAAAGCAAGCCTTGGCCTATCCCTTCCGCAAGCGCGATTTTATGTACCTATGTTTAAATGTATTTTCTAGGTCAGAAAATAAGTACCTATTGGCTATAGAATCGTTAATACTTAAATAAAAATTCAATCAAAAGTGGGTAAAAAATTCAATTCCCGAGAGGCAGTACAAAATGCCTTTGAAGAGTTTGTCCCGTCCAGCTGAATTTTACAAGAAGGGCATCAATAAACTGCCAATGCGTTGGCAAAGATGCGTCGATTGCATGGGTGATTACTTCGAATAACAGAAATAAAAAAGTTTGAAAAAATAAGTACTTTCACTTATTGCATACAAAACGGTAATTTCAACCTATTATAATTTTTTTTTCTCTGAGTTCTTTTTCAGTCATGAATTATAAAACTATTTTAAAATTAGACTTTAAAACCCATAAAATTACAGTTTTGTAACGAAAACAGACAACTTCCTTGTGTATTAAGTTGGATTTGGAGAGAAATCCTATTCTATTTGAATTATCAGAAACTCTGTACTAGGTAAATGTCTGGTTGTCTGGAAGCAATCGCCGTGAGCGATAAGACCGCCAATTGATATACACACTGTGTAACTGATTTTGTTGTACTAATTTAATTTGTGTATACAATAAAGATAGATAAATAAAATTTAAAATAAATGGAGAAACAAAATACGGTGTTGCGACTTACGTGGAATACAATCCTTTTCTTCCACACAATGTCCACTATGGTGCCTCAACAGTGGTGGTCGACATAGACATCCCGTGGTGCACACTTTGTTCGGGCATGATGGTTTTGGGTGGGAACAGCTCGGCTCACACCAGCCACAGGAGAAGTACTCCTCGTCTGAGGCACAGTCTTCGATGGACGGTGACCCGGGCACCCCGAATGTCATCTCCGCTGGTGGAAAATAAATAAAAAATTAATAAGGATCTTTATTTATATCTTTGTACTCGTTCGGAACTATATCCTTAACAAAACTATTAAAACAAGAGATTTTGAAAAGAACAAGCTTAAGAATAGAATGGATTTTTATTTAATACCAGTTAATACAGTTTACATAAAAGAACATATTAATTGAATGACCGTGTACAAATGGCGGCCTTATCGCTAAGAACATAATTAAAATTTAGCAATAAGAAACGACTTTTAACAAAACGACGAATTGAAATGGGACCACATGAGAAGCAATTCAAATAAAAAAAATCATCAAGATCGGTTCACCCAATCGAAAGTTCTGGGGTAACAAACATAAAAAATACAATCTAATTGAGAACCGCCTCCTTATTTTAAGTCGGTTAAAAAGCAATTACTTCCAAGCAACCTTAGGGTAGAAAAATAGACAGTGACAAAAAGCAAGTTGAGGGGTAGTTTTGGTGCGAGAAGAAAAAAGTGTAAAAGAATTTAAGTTAATTATGTACCTAGATAAAAGTAAAAACAAAATAAATATTAAAAAAAATTTAAAAAAAGTTGTTTTAATGAAGCTATGAAGGAGTTATTTAATTTCTACAGGTAGTCACTAATTTGTTTAGTGTTTTACTGTCTAAATTCACTATTTATTAAAGCGGAGATTTATTTAAATCAATATACTGAAGTAATGTGCGACCGTAGTCTTGATATTTTGTCAACCTTTATCAAACCATACAGATTGTCTCTATCTCTTTGCTTGGAGTTCTGCTGTGATGGGCATTCAAGTAAGGCCAAAAAGAAATTACTTACTATACTTCTTGCGTGCGTCGCACGACTGTCCGGATCTGTCTGTTAGGGTCCGAATAAGAAGATAGGACCATACTATAGAATAACTTTTGCTATTTATTTGTCTCACGAACTGATTTATAATAAGTGGAGAATACAAATTCTCAAATATACTGTTTGTTCGCCGTGTCACTCTTCTGGTCATCTCGTTATTTAAAGCGACAACCGTGATCGGTTTCTATTTGTAGCCAGGAGAAGGATAAAAATCATTGAAACTTAATTTACATAACTTTTTATGTAATTTTTTTTTGTATAAGTTCGCTGACAGTTCCGTTTAAAGAAATGTTTTTTCTAAAAATATAGTTTTATATTGTTAAAATATATAACTATATTGTCAGGGAAAATACGTATTTTATACTAAAGATACTTTATTCGGTTCATTCGATTCTTGACATTGCTAATCCGTCAATCATTTTTTTGCCTCGAAGATGCCTCGAAGGCACCAGGCATCAACTTTTATTAATGAATGGCATGAAAAATGAGGAATCAAGGAACTTTGAATACAGCAATCTTAAACAGTAGACTCTACTACTTAGAGCGGCAAGTATTTACATAATAAGTTACGCTATTGAATAATGCATGTAATTGTAATGCCTAAGTTGTTACAGCTTGGAGTTACGTATCATTACATGAAACTATGTACCTATCATAATTCATAGTTCTACTTTAGCGCTCTTGTGCCTCTGACAAAAATTAATTACGTTTTGTAGTCTTTCCAACCCGCACTCGGTCAGCGTGGGGACGTACGGCCTTAATCCTCTCCCGAGAGGAGACCGGAGCCTAGCAATGGGACATTATGGGTTATTGTTGTTAAGATGTCTTTTGTGATTTAAATCTGCCGAATCATTTTATTAGGAAAATAATTTCTAAAATCCTTTTATTGGTTTAGGCATGAGAGCATAACAAACACGTAAACAAACTCAAATTTGCAAGGTAGAACAGTTAACGAGGAATGTTAACTATATATCCAACCAAAAGAAGCAGAGTAACAATAAAACATGTTGCAAAAACGTGGGAATAATAGTCCTTTTGAGTGTTTCTATTGCGTGCGCTGCGTATACGGTTAAAGTCTCGCAAAAATAATTTGTGAAAGAACTGTTCCCGTTTAAAATTCTAAAAAAGTCTTCTGCCTCTACTGTCTACTATATCACGCTCGCCAGACTTGTTGGTATCGTCTCTCTCTTCTCATCTCATCTTATCTCATCTCATCTCATCTCTTTACAGTAGTGGATTTGTAAGGGGTTTGCTTCTTTAGTCGACTCTTACGACACCCATAAAATTCTCTTTTTTGTATGTTATAGGTGGGTAGGTGGAGCAGACGTATCACTCGATGGTAAGCAATTACCGCCGCCCATGGACACCCGCAACACCAGAGGCGTCACAAGTGCGTTGCCGGCCAGGGGCATGGGGAAAGGGATGCAGGGAGGCGTTGGGGTATGGGCCTCCGGTATCCTCACTCACTCGGTGAAACTCAGCGCAAGCGCTATTTCACACCGGTTTTCTGTGAGGCCGTGGTATCACTCATTCGTGCCGAAGCGTGGCTCTTCAACGGTATGAATAGGGTTGCCACTATGTACTGTTAATCTGCTACCACACGGATATGCAATCTTTACCAATTAATTAAAGTGGTAAAACAGTACGAGCTGTACCGCATTTAAGTTAGAAAGACCTATGAGTACTTACTTACTTTATCTATCTAAAGCTCTGGTTATTCATAATTCGCTGACTATTCCCGAGGTCGATATAACGGGATAGGTTTTGTAAAACATCATTGCAGCATGCTCCCACATCCATTCGGTTATTTTATCTTTATATTTAAATAACCAAACGTAAGGACAAAAGCATAATAATGTCTTATAGCTGCTAGAAATTCTCAACAGGTGTTGATCCCCATATTATTTACTACTACTTATTAGAAAGAATACTGAAAATAAGATTAAAGAATTAGAAAGAAAGAAAACAAAGAGAAAAATTCGTCAACAATTTATTTAAACTTATATTAAGTACCTATCTAAAGTATTAAAACTGTAATAAATCTGAATACTTGAAATATATCACTGTGTTAGAAATGTTTAATTGAGTCAGTTTTATTCACCTTCTTCATTCTGTTATCTGTCGATTAAGATCGAAGGTGAAAAATATAGTTTAAAATTTTCGTAAACTTTAAAGTACATATTTTTATTAATTGGAAGAAACAAACAGTGTTCAAGTGCTGCTAAGTTTGCTTAGCAAGGAAAATACTCAATTCAAAGGTTTAAAAAAGTATACATAGGAACGTCATTTTGTTATGTCAAATCGTTAACGTTCCCGCTAAATCTCCTCCTATCTGTCAAAATTTACGTTTTTAGTCGACTTCAAAAAGGTTCTCTATTCGACTGTATTTTTTTATTTGTCACCTTAGAACTTTCGATCGGGTGAACCGATTTTAATATTTTTTTTTATTTGAAAGCTGGTGCTTCAAATAAATTTAAATTTAGTCCACTTCTTGAAATCATTTTTTTTTTTACTTGGAAATGCATATGTCAACTTCTAAGGCTCCTAATTTCCGTTATCCAGAAAGATGACAATAAAAATACAATTAAAAGTTAATATTACAGAAATCGGGCAAGATTAGAGCCAACATCATTGCCAAAAGTAAATAGATAATAATAATATATATGTTTGTCACTGGTTTTTAACAATACACTTGAACAAAAAGATTTACCTATCCAAATTAGGTGCTTTTTTACCTCTTAAATAATACTCAAAACTAATCGGGTCCTAACCGTAGTATATGAAATGCAAAAGTTAATTAAACCTAGGTAAATATGACGTTATGACTAAGATTACGTAGCCACAACGTTGTATTGCCAGTCCCCAACCCGCACTCGCCAGCGTTGGGACGTATGGCCTCAAACCTCTTCTGAGAGGAGACCAGAGTCCAACAGTGGGATGTTATGGGTTGTTGATGATGATGAAATATGACTTTATATAAGAATATTATATTTATATATATATAACGTATATATCTAAGGTATCGTATAATATCACACATTATGCAAGGATTTAAATAGTTAAGACTTCAATTAAGTATAGTTTAGAGTAGTAACACTATAATTAATTTTACAACAAAACACAGAAGCATTTAGAAAAAAAGATTAGTTGTATATAATCTGTAGGTATCACAAGAAAATTATAAAAAATAATACTAAAGGTGAGGCACACCGTGTTTTACACGTTAAGTCGTAGTGCTTTTGTTATTGTTAGTGCATTAGTAATTGAACACATAACCCATTTTACTATAAACTAGAAGTTTTTTGTAGTTTCAACACCATTTGTTATCAATGCCTCACTCCTAAGATATTTAGCGAGATATTACATATTCCATAACTACAAATAGACTACAGATGATGAAATTACGAGCGAGTCTTACAGTCGCGCGCGCTTATTGGCCAAATCAAACAGCACGCGCTTCATCTACTCTCTGTTACACGTTTCCGTCCCTTTTCACGGAATCGTTACTAACTTATAATTATACAGCAACAAAATGAGAGAAAAGATGTAACACATATAACTTTTAAATAACAGTTACAGTGATAGAGGTTAACACATACAAATATTTACAGAGTAAAACTATTTTTTAGCTTCATTTTAAAATGGAAAGAAATAATAAATTTTAAGGTGTAATTCTCACTTAGATATAACATTGTCCATGAATTCTTTATCATCTGTACCTTTAGGGCAATTTTCCAACTTCATACATTGCCCATCAGGGCCTTTTACATAATCCTGTTCACAGAAACATCCTGTTTTACAAGGTGAAGGGCATTTAGGATTCGGGTCGCTGCAGGTCCGTTCGCAGGTCTCACACTGCTTGTAGACCTGGAGTGAGTTGCAGGTCATCTGGTACACTATCGGTTGTGGAGTAGTCACTGTAAGAGATAACTATTAGTATTATAGTCTGTAGTTTTATCAAGGTTTGGGGAGTTTTCGGCATTAGCATTAGCTACTAATGTAGCTAATAATGATGAAGCCCCGAGTACCCGAGAGCCCGAGTACTAATGTACTCGGGCTCTCCATCTGCCTCGTTGGTCTAGCGGTTGACGTGTGCGACTGCTGATCGTGAGGTCTCGGGTTCGATTCCCGGGTCGGACCAAATGTTTGTATGATCTACAAATATTTGTTTCGGAGTTTGGGTGTTTTCTATGTATAATATGTATGTATTTACAAAAAAAAAAGTATATATGTATTTGTATCAGTTGTCTAGTACCCATAACACAAGCTCTGCTTAGCTTGGGACTAGATGGCGTTGTGTGATAGATGTCCGAAATATTTATTTATTTATTTATTTATTATAATAATAATAATAATAAAACAAAATGCGAAACGTCAGAACTGAACAATTACTTAGAAACTTTACATAGAGAATTTAACAATAGATATCCCGACATGCAAGTCACTCGACAACGGTTAGGAGACCAAAAAAGAGCTATAATAAGAAGAAAATTGCTCTCACAAGATGTGTTAGACGAAATAGCTTCTGAAGTAAGAAAACAAATAGGAGATGAAAACGTTAACCACTCACACACACATAGCCAAAACGAGCATTTATCACACACACAAACAGTCTCTAGCAACAATAGGATGAAATGGACAAAAGAAATGAACGATGATATTATTAGGTGTTACCTTGAAGCAACGGATCTAGAAACAAATATGACTGCTTATCGTAAAAAACTTTATGAATTATTTATAGAAAAACAACCGAATTTATCTAATCTAACCGAACAGAGAATTGCAGACCAAAGAAGAGTAATATTCATTAATAAGACATACACCAACAGAATAAATGAAATAAAGCAGGAAGTACAATTATCACGAACAGATCTGAATAACCAAAGAACATCTGACTTAAACCACTCTATTGCCGATCAAACTAATAACACACCCGAAAGCACAATGAACACCATAATTACACTGCCCGAACCAACCGCAACAACTCACAATGAAAACTACACCACTCATAACACCGATACCTATAGTAGTAATAGTATGGATAATAATAGGATAGAAGTAGAATTTAATAATGCTCTTACACGATTCAGTACAATCGACCCAGAAGAAAGACCATACATCCCGAAACAAAAAACATCACGAAAATTTGCTGAAATAACTCAACATTTAAATTACAATATTCTACCGAAACACTTAAACTTAGATTTAGATTTTAATTCACTACACACTCTAATTTATTCAGCAGCCTATACGGCAGCTTCCTGTAATGGCACTAGATTCAACACTGAAGGTAATACAACTACTAATAAACGACATAGGAAACCTGCGTGGCAAAGAAGAATCGAAAGTAGAATAAAACAATATCGATTAGAAATAGGAAGATTAACACAATACATATTTGGAAATAGTAGTCAGAAAATATTAAAGACTGTAGAGGAAATAAAGAATAAATATAAAACTCATTCACAACACGAAGAACCTAACACTGACCCACAACATTTTCTTGACACACTGAAACAGAAACTAAGCGCGATTTCAAATAGACTTAAAAGATACTTAAATTGTACTAAACGCAAACAACAAAATACAAACTTTATAACTAACGAAAAACAATTTTATAGAACCCTAGGACACAATAATGAAATAACATCAAATTCCACAGAATTACCCTCTTCTCAAGACCTTCACCAATTTTGGGCAGGTATTTGGGAAAACCCTGTGCAACATAACACACATGCTGACTGGTTACAAAAAATAGCAGACACATCAAATATTAACGAAATGGATTTTGAAAACATCCCAGTTGATACATTCACACAGGTTATTAATCGCACACATAACTGGAAGGCACCAGGCACCGATCATATACACAATTACTGGTATAAAAAATTTAACTGCACACATTTATTCATCCACAGTCATATTTGCAAATTCATACAATCACCACACACTATGCCAACATTCATAACACAAGGAATCACATACATGCTACCAAAAGGTTCAGACCCCAAAAATCCTGCAAATTACAGACCTATCACATGCCTGCCAACTATATATAAAATCATTACAGGATGCATCAGTGAAATTATTTACAGTCACCTTAATCAACATAACATCCTAGCAGAACAACAAAAAGGATGTAAAAAGAATAGTCAGGGTTGTAAAGAACAATTAACCATAGACTCTATAGTAATGAGGCAAGCCCAAACTAGAAATAGGAATATTCAGATGATGTACATTGATTACAAAAAGGCTTTTGATTCTGTTCCCCATAGTTGGTTAATATATATATTAGAACACTACAAAATTCACCCCAGTCTGATATCATTTCTAGGAGCAACCATGGTTCATTGGAAAACAAAATTAAAACTGTTGAACAACACTTCAACTACTCAGCTGATTAAAATAGAAAGAGGCATGTTTCAAGGAGACGCACTTAGCCCGCTCTGGTTTTGTATGGCACTCAACCCCTTATCTAAGCTACTAGATGATACAAATATAGGTTTTAGATTAAGATCCAATAATTCATTCCACACACTCTCACACCTACTTTACATGGACGATATTAAAATTTATGCAACTAATTATACCGAACTCAGTAAACTAGCTGACATTATACAGTCATTTTCAACAGACATCCAAATGCAGTTCGGGGTAGACAAGTGTAAAATTCACTCGATCAACCATGGTAAGACAGAATACAACTCTTATACACTTAGTACAGGTGAGCAAATAGAACCGTTTGACGAACATACAACATATAAATATTTAGGATTCCATCAGTCCAGACAGATTCAACAAAAACACACTAAATTAGAGTTAACAAGGAAATTCAAAGCCAGACTAAATCAGATTCTGAGAACCCAACTAAATTCACGCAATAGTATCAAAGCCATCAACACATATGCAATTCCAGTCCTTATTTATTCCTTTGGGGTTATCAACTGGTCTCAAAGCGATCTCATTAAATTACAACGCACAATCAACACACACATGACAACCAATAGGAAACATCACCCCAGATCGTGCACACAACGCCTTACGTTACCCCGCCAAGATGGAGGTAGAGGCCTCATCGACATACAGAATTTACACAATACACTCATAGATAAGCTACGCAATTATTTTTATGGCAAAGCCGAACAATCCCATCTTCATAAATTCATAATCGATATAGACAAAAAATTAACCCCGCTCAACTTATATGACAGAAACATTCACCCCAAATTAGCAAGTAAGCAACAGAAAATAGACTTATGGGCACAAAAGTCTCTACATGGCAGACACCTCGCCGATCTCAGCCAAACACATGTCGACAGAAAAGCGTCGAACGAATGGCTGTTGCGCGGAGAACTCTTCCCAGAAACCGAGGCTTTTGTGATCGCTATTCAGGATCAGGTTATAGATACTCTTAACTATCAAAAACACATAATCCGTCTCCCTAATCTTCCAACCGACTTATGTAGACGATGCCATAGCAGTTCTGAAACCATCCAACACATCACTGGCGCTTGTAAATCTATTGTACAAACTGATTACAAACACAGACATGACCAAGTTGCCGCAATTATCCACCAAAATCTGGCTCACAAATATTCATTCATTCCCAATAAAATTGCTTATTATAAATATAAACCCAGTACCGTTCTTGAAAATAATGCATTTAAAATATATTGGGATAGGACAATAATTACCGACAAAACCATACATTACAATAGACCTGACATAACAATCCTAGATAAAGTTAACAGTACAGTTTTTATTGTAGACATAGCAGTATGTAACACACACAATCTTCTTACAACGCACACAGAAAAAGTATCAAAATATGTAGACTTAGCTACTGAAATCAAAAGACAATGGCAGGTAGATAGAGTTAAAATTGTACCCATTGTCATATCCACAACTGGTGTGGTTCCGAAGACTCTTCAAAATAGCCTCAATACACTGCAAATGCCGAAATCCACCCTAATGCTGATTCAAAAAGCAGTTCTTCTAAATACATGCCGTCTCACACGAAAATTTCTCGCATCATCGTCATCCTAATCTCACACCCCCTGGCACACTTGGCTAAGGCCCGTGTGTTAGATTTAACTTCCCTTTTAAAATAAAAAGGAGACCAGAAAAGGTAAAAAAAGAATAATAATAATAAATCTCTTTATTGTACACCGTATAAAAAAATATATGATAAACTTAAAACTATTATGAAGTATGTACAAGTGGCGGCCTTATCGCTCCAAGGCAATATCTTACAGGCAACCATGGGATGGAGAGAAGAGTAGGGATGAAAAGTATATGGTAGTGTCTGGTGTATTATTGGTGGAAAGGAAAGTAAAATAGAGTTTATACATTACATAAAATAATAGCAACACGTAGTGTGAGTGACCGAGTCAATACATACAAAAGAGATGAGTAAAACATACCTGCAGACATTCCATGCAGTATGGCAAGTTATGGGACATTGATGTCTCTCAGGTAATATTCTTTCACTAGTCCTCTAAAGGTAGTTACAGTTTTCGCACGTCTTATTTCGACTGGTAAGGCGTTCCATAGGCGAACTGCTTGTACAGAGAAGGAATGGTCTAGGAATTTAGTTTTATGTCCTGGCATTCTCAATTTCAAATTCTCTGACGATCTCAAGGATTTAGGATGTGAGTCGAGTAAGAAGTTAAACCGAGATTTCAGGTAGCGTGGAGAAAGTGGATTGAAGAGAATATTGTACAGAAGAGAAAGAATGTGTGCATTCCGGCGAAGGCGGATGGGTAACCATTTAAGCTGTTTACGATAATTAGAGACATGATCATATTTGCGTAGTCCAAATATGAATCTTATACAGAGATTTTGGAGTCTCTCAAGCTTATTTAATTGGTCTTCAGTGAGATCAAGATAACTGGCATCAGCATAATCAAGGATGGGGAAAAGAAGGGATTGTGAAAGAGCAATCTTCGTAGCTTTGGGTAAGAAATTGCGAGGGTCAGCGGCAAACATTTTGCGTCTCAGCTCCTGCAGCTGAGGACCCCAGGATAAGGTACTATCAATATAGATCCCCAAGTTCTTCACCTTGTCATTGTATGGGATAGGTGTGCTATTGCACGTGACTTGAGGCAATTTTATCCAATCAATTTTGGAAATTATTCGCGAGCTTCCAACGACAATGACCTGAGTCTTAGACGGATTAATTTTCAAGCCATAGGTGTTGCTCCACTTAGAAATTTTATCCAGGTCAGCATTAGTGGTGTTAACAGCATCAACCAGATTAATCGGTGATGCTCTGGTGTAAATTTGGAGATCAGCAGCATATAGGTGGTAGGAAGAAGAAAGATCATTAGTGATGGTGTTAATAAAAACGGAGAAAAGTAGGGGAGAGAGCACGCCGCCCTGTGGTACGCCAGCAGTAGTGCTACACCAAGAAGAAATAGTGTTCTCAATACTAATGCGCTGCCGGCGACCAAACAGGTAGTTGTGAAACCAGTCAATCGCCGTTGGAGATATGTTGAAAGAGCGTAGTATACACAGCAAAACGTCGAAATCAACGGTGTTGAATGCATTGCTGAAGTCCAAAAGGGTCAGAATTGTAAGCTGGCCATTCTCCATAGCATATCTAATGTCATCCGTAATATGGACCAGGGTGGTAGTGGTGCTGTGACCAGGTCGAAAGCCAGACTGGAGAGGGTTTAGTAGCAGGTTCTGGGATAGGAAATTTGAGAGCTGAGAATGGATAAGGCGTTCAAGGACTTTGGAGAGAAACGGGAGAATGGAAATCGGGCGGTAATCGGAGAAGGACTCGGGATTTTTCTTTTTGGGGATAGGGATTATTTTAGCATCCTTCCAAGCCTTTGGAAACACGCTATAGGAGATTGAATAGTTAAGGATGTGACATATGACAGGAAGAATTTCATCAAGGATCGGGATGATCATACTACGGCTAAGACAATCAGAACCCACCGCATTTGAGGTAATAGATACTATGCTCTTCCTAACATCACAATCAGAAAATTGACTAAAGAAAAAGGGAGAACAGTCAGGAGCTGGGGCAGAAGTAAGAAGTTTTATTGTAGCATCTTTTGTCATTTTATCAAAATTTGACGAAGCAGAGAAATGTTGATTTAGGGAGTTTAGGTTTACATTTTTAGGAAGCGAATCGTGAATAGGTTTGCCAACTCCCAGTGACTTTAAAAATTTCCAGACTTTAGCTGGATCCTCATTTTCAACGGAACTGTGGATATATCGGCGTTGAGCACTCCTACACACCTTGCTGCTATGATTCCTTATAGTTATGTACTTGTCGTGGTTACTACCAGTGGGATTCTTTTTGTACTTAGACTTGGCAATCGCCTTTTTCTTTATTAGGACTTTAATGTCTTCAGTTAGCCACGGTGATGGGAGACGTTTGACCCTCATTTCTCGCATTGGCGCATGTTCATTGTAAAGAGTCGTTAGTTTGTCGATAAGAATTTCAACCTTATTATTAATGCAATCAGCACTGAGGAGAGGCGCCCAGTCGATGTTCCTGGCATCCCTCACCAAGGCTGCTACATCTATATCTTTGAAGTTACGCTGTAGGATGGTCTTCGCTTTAGGTTTAGGAGGTCGGAGGCGATAGGATAGGTAGAGCAAATCGTGACAGGAAAACTCGTCAGCAGAGCACTGGCCGTGTTTAACTGCGAGGTTAGGGGAGGAAACAATGGTAAGGTCTAATAAGGACGGAGCAGAGTGTGGGAAATAATGAGTTGCGTTGAAAGGAAGAATGGACAGGTTGCTAGACTGAATTATAGACTGAAGAAGAGAAGACCGAGAATCATTTTTAAGGAGGCAGGTATTGAAATCACCCATGATTATAGTCTGACTGTACGAAGGGGTAAATTGTTCCAGGAGCAGCTCAAACGAGGAGAAGTAGTTAATGCGTAGGGAAGGGCAATAAAATACACCAAGAAGAATTTTAGAGTGGAGGAGTTCTACTTCCAGAAAAAGATGTTCTCCCGCATTAGTTGGAGAGGGCTGCGGCGATGAACTAATAATAGTATAGGGAATTTGGGACCGTAGATAGATAGCTACACCACCGCCACCACCAACAGCACGATCATTCCTTATCAGGTTGAAACCTGGTAGGGAGTATGCAGCTGAGGGTAAGCAGGGCTTCAGCCACGATTCGGAGATAAGTATACCATGTAAATTTGTACAGTCAAAAGACCCCAGCATCTCGGGGAAATGAGCCGGAACACTTTGAGCATTAATGTGTACTAGGTTGAGATTTTTGGGAACGTCAGAGAACTTAGACAACAGAGTCTCAGCGATTGTTAGGTGACTTTGGGAACCACCACTACTACACGGAGACAAATATTCATTGCTGTCATTGCTGCAGCAAGGCGAAGACATTGTAAGCTATGAAATAAATATATTTATATACATATAATAAATAGGTATTATAAATTTGAAAAGAGATGTAGGTATATGATTAAGTATGAGAGTTTTACTATAGTACTAAGATAGAATAAATGTTATAAAAATAAAATTGAGAATATACGTCCTTCAACTCCACCCGTCGGTTGCCAGTTCAAACAGCAAAAAGACAAAAAAAAAACCGTATAAACAATATGAAAAATAAAACAAAGATAGACAACAACAAACAAAACAAAAACACACAAAAAAAAAAAAAGAACAAAAAAAATAATTATTAAATCAATTAACGTTAAAACGGTTAAAATGCCACCAATACAACCAATCGCTAGGCTAACCGTCTGCCGGTTCGGTGGTAAACATATTATCTACTCATCTAAGTTAATAAACCTTACCTACTATTCGAATCGCTTGTTATTCGCCTCTCAACAAAAATGACAACAATAGTCGTTAACATTGCACTACGGAACGCCCCGGTCTAGCCGGCCCGTTCGTGCTGAAATCAGCGTGGTTCTCTTACAAAGGTACTTTCGAATTTCAAATATTATTATGGATACGTTATGAAAATAAATAAGTATTTTCGTCTTTAGATTTTGTAAACTAGTGAAAGTAAAGAAGTATCTAAATAGTCATAGCCAAACGCTAACACTCCAGGAGCATAGGCAGATATTGCAGATCAAAATACACAGACAACAGGCACCATGAGAAAACAATGATGAAATTAAATTTCCAATCAAGTCTATAATAATTTATCCTGGCATTATACTCACAATTTTGGCATTTATCTGTCTTGACACAGAGTCCTTTGTCGTTTCTCAGCATCCCTTCGACACAGAAGCACCCCCTCATGCATTGTGCTGGACATATGGGATTGGGATTTTCACAACTCTTGGCGCAAGTCTCGCAGAAGCGATACTCTTCGTTTTCCGGACATTTTCCTTCATTCTCTCTGGGCTCGCTCGTTTCTTGCGTAAATGCTGACTCTTAAGATGGAAAAGTTTACAAAGTGAGATATTTCATCATTCGAAACTATAAGATAACGGTCTGTTTATTGATAACTTATGTAACGTTAACGTACTATAAACGGGACCCTTATTTATAGAATAACTTCGTTGTCTATCTGTTTGTATATTTGTCAAGACCCTTTGTCTCAGCAATGCGTGCAGGTTTCAAGTTGAAGTTACCTTAGATCCCTTGCAACAGTGAAAAAATCAAACTCAAGTCGACGCGATCAAAACATAGGGCCTTTTATGTTCCGTTTTTTTTCGCAAGTTTTGTTATTTACAAGGAAATTAAAGCCTATAAGGGTACCACGAAGAGTGGAAAATTATAGAAAGAAGAACATAATGTATAAATGGGTTCACTAGGCGCATACAGTTAGGCATACTTTTACAAAAGTAATTAATTGGATGTGTTCATATATCGTAAGTATTTTTAGTAAAATATATGAAACAAAATAAGGATGTTTAGTTAAGTATGTGTATGTATGTTTAGGTAAAGTTTACAGAAGTGAAAAAACAAACAAACTTTTTTATAATACTAACTAGCTGAACCCCGCGGTGTTTCCCGCGGTTATTGTAGTACCGCGGGTCTAATCTAGTCTAAAAAAGTAGCCTAAGTTACTTATATTATCAGCTACCTATCAGTGAAAGCCTCGTCAAAATCGGTCTAGCCTAATAAAAATAGTTTTTTTTACAATTTTTGTCTGCCTGTCTGTCCGTTTGTTCCGGCTAATCTCTGGAATGGCCTAGGCAACTTTTTTTAGACTAATTTCACCCCGCGGCTTCACCCGCGGTACGGTAATAAAACACCACAGGACTCAGATAGTAAATTATAAATTCAAAACAGTGATTGGCTAGTGCCACTTCTTCCGGACTTTGACTTCTCATGACGGAGGTTCGAGGTCGATGGACGTTCGCCCACTGACTTTGCGAAGTTCATGTCCGTATTTAAAACTAATTATTACTTGCTATACCAGTTAACTAAGAAATCGTATAAGAAAGAAGTTAACTTTATATAAATATCAAAACAACAGTTTGTCGGTCACACAAAGTGTTGTCTCATTTATCATCAACAGCCTTAAATTTACAACTGAACATAGAACTTTACTTAGGAAGGAGGTTGTCTAATACGGGCATCGAATCTACAACGCTCAGGGCATTACAAAGGGGTGAAGTGACCCCTTATATCACTAATTCACCCGTGCAGTCAATGACAATTCTTTCTTCTCAAACAGAAAATATATTATTTGCTCAACATATGTTTTATAAACAAGGCAAAATATCTATCGATCGTAGAATGTAAATTTGTTTTGTCCTAGTTACTTGAAAAGGTTTTGTACAATACATTATGTATGTTGTATTAGATAGCAACCGTAGACTAAGCCGACCTTTCAGGCCCTTTCAAACTACTTAAAGATGTCCCTAAGTAAAAGTACCTTACCTATGTATAATGTTCAGGAAAATGAGAATCTTCGAACACTTAAAGCGCCTACTTGTATTTGACTTTCAATTTAAAAAATCCGCGTTAAAGTTACGACTGTTTAAATTTTCAGATATCCGTTTTTATGATCTGTGCAATACGGCTAGCAGGACTTGGATGCGAGAAGCCGAGGATCGAACCAAGTAGCGTGCAATTGGAGAAGCCTATGTTCAGCAGTGGACTGCGGTAGGTTGATGATGATGATGATGAATAAACGCAGATGAAATGCGTAACGTTGAAGATTATAAAACGATTTATTTTTAATTGTTGCTGAGAAAATTCGTAAAAACTAACTTCAAACATTATCTTATATTTTTGAAAATACTTTTTACATATTTTGATTGCATTATGAGTAATAGAAGTGAACATTTCTGAATATTAAAACGGTTAAACTTATGGAGTTTTCTTTAAAATACTACGCTAACCATTAGGGTTAGCGTAGTAGTTTGAACGGTATTAACACCATTTTCTACTGCTCTGAATGATGTGGGTTCGAATACCACCTGGGACAAAACTTCGTGTGATTCACAAATTGTTGTTCTGAGTTTGGGTGTTCTTTGTGTCCGTTTTATGTATGTTTGTAAAGTCCCTCTCGACACAGGATGTATTCCTAATGCGGGTGTTATCTTTTAAAAAACAAGTGTTTAATTTGAATTTTTTTTTTTAAAACAAGCTTTTATTACTTGTTGATAAAAAAATAACTTTAAGTCCTTTCATTTCATACCCATGTTGGGAGGATTGTTCAGAAATTGTACGCCGCCATTTTGTTTCGGCGGCCATATTTTATTAATAAGAAAACCGGTCTTATACAATTGCACTGACATCAGAATTAAAGGTATTTTTCAAATTTCAGGTCAATTGGAAGTCGGAAAGTGGATCAAATTTAATTTGCAAGATTTGATTACAGACAAACATCACGACAGGTGAAGCTATATAGAGGAATATGAAAAGAAAAACTGTGTCCCATATTCATGAACTTCGAATATAATAGTACAAAATAAAAAATTGTTCTTTTCGTACATCTAACACGTTGTGTGTTAGATGTACGCTATCTAGTCCTAAGCTAAGCAGAGCTTGTGTTAGGTGTACTAGACATGTTATATAAATGCATATATACTTTTATTTTGTAGATACACATATTATACATAGGAAACACCCAAACTCCAAAACAAATATTTGCAGTACTAACTTTTAAACTTTCATGTTCCATGATATATTGACAATTATTTTTACGGGAATTAACGCGATCACTTATTAAAAGGTATTATATACCTCTGATTTGTCTGACGTTTCGACCAGTTTGAACAGGCCGTGGTCATAAGCTGACTCAGTCAGCCTGTGACCACGGCCTTTCCCTTTAATAAGTGATCGCGTTAATTCCCGTAAAAATAATTGTTGATAAATAGGTAGGTAGAACCCGACAACTCATGCACAGCAGCCGCACCACGCTACGCTACCACTGCGCCAACGAGGCAGTAAAAGACTTACTAATCGGCGGACATTCAGCTAGCTTGACACAAATTCCTTCATCATTCCGGTATTCATCCGTTGGACAGTAGCAGCCGATCTTGCAGACGCCAGCGCAATCCACGGCAGGGTTCTTGCAAGTCCTTTGACATCCACACATCAGGTATTGTTCCTTTGGCCGGCATAGAGAAGCTACTTGAGCTGTAATAAAAGCAAAGTTATTTTAAATTAAATTGAAATCGATGCAGCGGTTGAGCTGTGACAGTGTAACAGACAGACAAATTAAGTTACTTTGGAATTTATAATATTAATATGGATTAAAGCGACGAGCAGCATTCTGTCAGGCATGATCTTATCGTCCCTGACAGATAGCGTCCCGTACCTATACAGATTAATAATAAATCTGCTAATAAAATAAAAGAGAAAGTGATTTAAAAAACAATTCTTAGAACAATAAGACAAGATATTTAATCTCTTTTACAGTCTTTATAACGGCATATAATCAGTACTTAGATATTAAATCGCTAGTGGCATAATGCCGTGAGCATCTCCGTGATTTGGAGTTCACTTTAACAGTCGGACCCGGTTGTTATCAAAGGATAACAGTCGTGAAGCTTGGAGGCCTTCGGGGGCTTAAAAACATCCAAGGGTAAGATTACGTAGCCACAACGTTGTCTTGCCAGTCCCCAACCCTCACTCTGACAAAGTGGGGGAACTATGGCCCGTCTCCTGAGAGAAAACCCGAGCCCATCATTGGGACTTAATGGGTTGTTGAAGAAGTATTTATAAATCAAACTATGCCTTCAGTAATGAGAGATAGCTTCTCATTTCTTCCCATAACACGGGCACGTCTACTCAGAAGTGTATGTAGTGGTAAACAAGTGATTGTTTATGTGTCGCGTTGATTAGATGTCATACAAATGTTTTATAAACTCGCATGACGGGTGCTGTCCGACGCGAAGTAGAACGTATTGATGTATTTGTATCTGTATTTATGATTACAAACTTAAGATAATGTATATACATACTAGCTGTTGCCCGCGGTTCCACCCGCGTTTATATCGGTTCTCGCGGCAAATATAAGCCAAGTACTATTCTGATGAAAATTTCATCCAAATCCGTTTAGTATTTTTTGCATGTATTCTATAAATTCTGCACCGATTGAGCTCTATATTTAAGAAAATGTACAAACCGCGAGATTGTTTTTATTTATTTTTTGCATTAAAGGACCTAGAACAATGAACTATGAAAATTATGAATATATCTCTGTAAATTCAATAAAAACATTGCCTATCCACGCAAAGAGAAACGATCATGTCTGAACTATATAATTTCGGATTGCCTTAGTTTTTATTTATTTATAACTTTATGCACAAATAGATGCATCGCAGGACTTAATACCTAAGGCATCCTAAGGCATTTTCAGCAGTTTCTGCCAGTTGACCGATTTGGGAATGCGGAGAAAACATGAGGTGTTTTTTTTTTTTTTTTTTTTTATTTATTTAAATAAGGAAAACAGTATACATTAACAAACATAAAACACCCATAAAACCCTTATAGGTTTATCTTGGGTGTGAGTGTACATTCCTCAGTTAATTTATTTGATACAAACCAAATATTTGTTTAATAATATCTACACGCATGGTATAAACGAGTAATCAGATACATATAAGATTATAAATGTACACTTGATGGGCGAATATTATTAAATGATAGACGTTTTATTACATGAAAACTATTTGACCTTAATCATGTAAAATTTATTATTATTATTTATGTATGACCAAATGTTTGTATGATCTACAAATATTTGTTTCGGAGTTTGGGTGTGTTCTATCTTTAATATGTGTGTATTTACAAAAAAAAGGATATATGTATTTGTATCAGTTATCTAGTACCCCATAACACAAGCTCTGCTTATCTTGGGTCTAGATGGCATTGTGTGTTTAGATGTCCGAAATATTTATTTATTTATTTATTTTACCGATTACACAGGCGTAGCCGCGGGCAATACCTAGATCAGTTATATAAAAACAATATAGGACGCCTTAATAAAACTTCTGTATGACATATAAGATTAATGACATTATCCTTTATTAAAACGAACGAAATTTGTACACACAAGTAGGGTAATTAAAACTCAAGAAGATTTACGAGCAAAGTCGCGTGTGCCTGTATGTTAAAGATCAATTCCTCTTATCATGAAGAACATCTGATGTTAAAGTAAGACGATTAATTTAGTTTGATTGACTTGCAGGCTAGTTGCATCTGACAATCTCTGGCCTGTCAGATATAGCTGACAGAGTCACTGGCCTGTCAGTAGCTTTATTTCAGCTTCAATTGATATGTTAATTAAAGATTAGTTTATTGATGAAGTGGGTTAAAGATCTGACAGTAAGATGCGGTACCTACTGTGTTTTAAACAGACTTGTAAAAGAAAGTGTGTTTTAGTTGATTGGCTGTTTTTGTGCTGGTTTTTTGTATATCTTTTACCTATTTTTTGAATTGAGTTTGAGGTCTTGAATATGTGTATCGAGGTGAGCCGATTTTGTCTAGAAAGGGATTCGTTTTTAAATAGAATGCTATTGATTCCTTTGGTGGTTACTTTGATAAAACTCATTTAGCAAAGAATGAAATATTGGCATAAATCAATATATTTATCAGATAACTTAGCAAAAGAAGTCGCTTCGTATTTTATGAAAACAAAGCATTATTAGCGAAACATATATTCACAAAGGTAATTGTAATTGTATTGATGTGGAATCGATAGCCGCCTTTTTGAAAGTCAGTAGCAAATAAGGTCCAAACACGTTAGGTATCTATACTTATATATAAAGCTGAAGAGTTTGTTTGTTTGTTTGTTTGTTTGAACACGCTAATCTCAGGAACCGCTGGTCCGATTTGAAAAATTCTTTCTTTGTTAGATAGCCCATTTATCGAGGAAGGCTATAGGGTATATATCATCACGCTACTACTAATAGGAGCGGAGCAATAATGAAGAATGTTTCAAAAACGGGGGAAATTTTCACGCTACGGGCAATATAAGGCGCAAACGAGGTTGCGTGGGTCGGCTAGTTAGGTACACAAACAAGAAGCGCTCATAGCCTAGTTGGACTCGGTGATTAGAAACAATCACCAAGGGAAAGCTACGACAGCGCGGTCAGTATCTGGATGGGTGACCGCTGCTGGCATGATACCATGAGCGTCTTCGTGATTCGGAGCTCACGTTAAGCAGTCGGTCCCGGCTGTTATCTATACTAATATATAAAGCTGAAGAGTTTGTTTGTTTGTTTGAACGCGCTAATCTCAGGAAACGCTGGTCCAATTTATAAAATACTTTATTTTATAATTTGGACCATTTATTATTTATTATTTTAAAATACTATAGGCTATATAGTATCACGCACGCAAGCGGAGCACCAATGAAAAATGTTTCGAAAACGGGGGAAAATTATCACGCTACGGGTAATAAGAGACGCAAACGAGGTGAGTCGGCTAGTCGTAGAATAATGGTCGTGAAGCTCAGTTGGAGGCTTTTGGGCGGCTTAAATACATACAACGGCAAGATTACGTAGCCACAACGTTGTCTTGCCAGTCCCCAACCCGCACTAGGCCAGCGTGGGGACGTATGGCCTTAACCCTCTCCTGAGCGGAGACCCGAGCTCAGCAGTGGGACGTTATGGGTTTTTGATGACGTTAGGTATATTGTTAAAAATATTTAATAATCTACTCTATGAATTCAAGAAGTGTCTATAATTGTTTATCAGATGATGTAATGTAATTCCCTTATAATAATAATAATAATGAGTCACAAAAGCTTATCGTAACTAATAATAATATAACCTAATAACCCAATTTCCTTCGCCAAAATTAATGAACTTGAAATATTAATTTACTTTCATTATTACATTAATTTTACGCTGTCATAATTTGTAACTCTCGAGGGAACTGAGTAATTAAGCGAAAAGATTGTAAACTTGAGGTGAATATTGTTAATGATGCTTAATTTCTGGAAAGATTTTACAGCGGCTTAGTAGCTTCAAATATGAATGTACATACAGCCCCTGAAGTTTAAAACTCTTATTCCATCCAAGACTCTCGGGTCCATCGCTTCGCCCATATTTCCTCGCCCTAGGCATCTCTTGAGTTACCAGTTCTAGATAAACCAGGTGTCTATGGTCAGCGGTAGACCCTTACTATGGATGAATGGCAACAACGATGGGACGAATCATCTAAGGGGCGCCACCTCAACCAGTTCTTTCCATCTGTTCGCGAACGGATGTCGAGGGCATGGCTCGAGGTAGATCACTGTATCGCTCAATTTCTAACAGGCCACGGTAACTTTAAGAGCAAACTACACTCATTTAAATTAGTTAATTCACCACTGTATCAATGCTCAACACCTGATACTAGCTGTGAACAGTCGGCTCATCATGTTCTCTTGGAGTGTAGTCTTTGGTACAATGAACGTAACACAATGCTAAATAGCTTACAAATGACATATGAGGCGGTATACTATGGGGATCTTGTGTCAACTGCGGTGAATTTCCGTGCGTTTAGGCGATTCTGCCATACATACTCAAATACTCATACTCAAATATAGCTCACTTAGGACCCATAATATTACACCCGTGGTGCTTCGCAGTTTTAAAAAAGGTGTCTGCCTATTTTGACTTCATTTTGTCTCCCGCTTTGCTAAGGAGGGAAGTGGACTTATCATATTTCCAACTCCTCCTATTATTTCTATTTCTACGGTTCTGACATACATATTTTGCTCCACATTCGTCAATCACTTCATGCATGCACGTCAGTTCCTGGTACTTTTACATGGTCCTTCTTCAGATCATCACCTAATCGTTTTGGACCCGTCTATATTAATTAATGGCTGCTTTTATGCTCGTCAGTTCCTGGTCCTTTTCACATGTCCCTTTTTCAAAACATCACCAATTAGGTCTGTAAAAAATAGCCGTGAACGTAAATTATAAATTCTTTTCGTGTGTCTATTATCATCCATCCTTTTTAAATAGCCAAATCATAGAAGCATGCTCCTTTTAATCCTTGTCTCTACATCTTCTTTCATCGGCTCCTTTACCAAGAATAAAACTGGTAACTATGTAACACATTTTCCCCTCCAACCTAAAATATAGCATTAGGAACTCTCAATTGCTTACTGCACTAGTTATAATTAAATCATAATTAAACGTTTTACAGCGAAGCTTTTAATTAATATTTGGTTTTTAATCAAAATTCATTTAAAATTCAAATGTTTTACAGGAATATTCAAATTCCTACACCGTGACTTAACCATGCAAATTGTGTTATTACATAATTGTCTTTGGTATTTTTTAAACCTTATTGAAGCCTTATTAGCCTTATTAAACAATTTTAAACCAAAAACAATAGGTACCCATGTATTATTTGTATAATTTTGTACCTTTCGTTCATAAACTGTGCGGTAAATAATTTAATTTATCATAAAGTTTATCTCATAAATGAATACGTTCTTCAATGAGAACCTGATTTGACCAAGGAAACGTTATTTATTGTTTTTGTATTAAGATATAAATATCCTTTAAGCGGTGTTGCATTCGATATATCCTGTTAGCTAGTGTTGCAAGAGTTCAATTTAGATATCGATAGATGGTGATAGCAAGTTAGTGGGACAAGAATTCATGCTTAAATGATATTTACGCTTATATTCTCAGTTAGGTAGCCAGAGGCGTAAATGGGTCGGTTCAATAAGATACTACGGTGTCACGGAAAGCCTTCTTTAGTTGCTTTTCACTCAAATGAGTGAGTGATTGAGGTTGCTGGAGTTGAAACCCTTGATCTTTAAAGGGGGAGTTAGAGCTCGGATTACTAGACGCAAACATATGTAAATAAATGACAGTTAAATAGATAATAATGATATATAGATATGTGAAAAGGTTGAGGTCACATTGATAACATAAGAATTAGCCCCGTAATAAAAAGAGATATTATCTCATTACGACTACTCACGTTAAAATACCTCAGCACTAATAACTGCAATAAAAAACAAACTACAGACCAAGTTGGGACCTTGACATTACTAAATATATTCGTAAAAGAAAGAAAATACCAACAATATGTCGGAATATTTAAGGAGTTTCCCACTTTAAGATGTATCTTATTGTGGTTTGCGCTAAATTGCGAACATTGAAGGCTTAATGTTCATCTGACCTTCATTGAAAGTTTTGATAAAATCCCGGGGAAATCCATTGCATTGGCAACACTATACGGTTGGATTACGTCATGAGATAATAGATCTAACGACTTGGTACAATAAAGATTAAAGATAATATTATATTTATTTGTAAATATTTGCATATAATAATATCCTTTATGATAATTATAGGTGTAGAGTACGACTCTATACTAATATTATAAATCGAAACGAAACTTGGCTGGTCTGTTAGGCTCTCATGGCTGAAAAGCTTACCGATTTCAATGAAATTTTGTCATGGAGATACTTTGATTCTTGAGGCAAGACATAAGAAGCCGTGGTCAAAAGTCAGTAGATTATAAATATCAAACACAACAAAATTATAGTTTTTTTAAAAGACGGAGGAACTTTCAAAGATATGCAGTTCAAATGTCCCTGAAATTGATCTACTTAAACTCATCTGCTTCTGTTTAAAAAATTAAATTTTTATTTATAGAATAAAAATATTGATTTATGCATCATTTGAAGAGTTCTTAGTCTATTCTATGTTCTGTGTATGTGTATGTATGTTCATGAGTAGGTAAATGAAAATAAAAGGATTCACGAAACTACATACAAACATACAAAATTTTAACAAAAAAAAACCGACTTCAAGAAATGGGACCACATGAGAAGCACTAGCTTTCACTTAAAAAAGGAATCATCAAAATCGGTTCACTCAGCTTAAAAATACAGTCGAATTGAGAACCTCCTCCTTTTTTGGAGTCGGTTAAAAATATAAAGAGTTAAAAAGGTTATTTTTGGATTACAAGAAATTTTCTTCTCACGAGATTTATGGCCCTTAAAAAGTAGGTCGGGATAGTTTAAAAAAATATAAAAAGCCAGTGAGGAGACCATTCTGATTTTTAGAGCTTTTCTTATATTTAACATAATACTAATTAAAAGGCAAGTAGAACTGGTTTTACATATATCTCTATGTAAAACCAGTTCTACTTACTCTATATAAAACAATAGATAGGAACTTAGGATTTTTTTAAGTCAAGTTTAAAATATTAAAACAATAATAGGAATTTAATAATTATATAATTTACCTTAAAATAGGTATTCACAAATATATAAAAATATGAATAATACATTTCACTAATTAGTAAACTTTCACAATGGCAACTTTTTCAGTTGATTTTAAATATTTGTAATCATTCCTATGTTTTAGAGGTTGTTATGGTTAAATGTTTTAATTTGCCGCGTTAATTTATTAATTTCTTTATAAATAAATTAACGCGGCAAATTAAAACATTTGAGGTCGAATGAAAATGCTCTATTTCAGTAAACATGATCCTAATGTAAATTAAAACACAATACTTATATTTTTGTGTATCTTTTATAAAAAAAATATAAGTACGTACCATAGATCGGATAACAGAGACACAGCAGGACGAACAGACCGACAATCACACGGGGCTCCATCACGCTCAATATCCGAGACCACACTGAGCAAACACGACTGCACTCTGATCGCACTTACACATTATATTATGTGCGGGCCACTCTTGCGCATGACGTCTTGTACTTAGTGTTATGATCACTGTAAGGTTGAATATCGAGGTCGAAATGTGTGCTGTCACAGTCCATTGCTTAAATTGTAGTACTGTGTCATGTAGGTTCAAGACCCAGGCAGTAACAACTGTTAAGTTTTTTAGATTTTTTGGAGAATTGTAAGGAAAATCAGGAAAATATGGACTACTACTACTATAGTAAATATACGTTTGTATGTGTGTGTATTATGTGTGTGTGTGCAGTATGGCAACAGATTAGGAATACGACATATTATTACCCCGATTGATCCCGGATCCCGAGAGTTAATAATAACGATTCCGCAAATAGGGCCATTGCAAGTCAACACTAAAGGGCCATCTGCCTCTGAAGTAATAAACTACGGAATAAATACTAAGCCTGAATCGCGATATGGAAGTTCTCGCGCCGATTAGCATATATACAACATCCCAACATCAAATGATGGGCAACGAACCACTTATTACTCGCAGGAGGCTTGCCGTTCCCTCTTCAGAGATTGATCAGGCGACCTAACCTCGTGATAGGTGCACAAAAACCCCATTGACCGACTCACCGCAGTAAGTTGCGAAGATCAACCACTGTAAGAAGTCCAGCAATCAGTAGTCTACCCATCATCCCCAATCAGGGGCGAGTAAAAACCCACTTGAAATGATAGGCCTTGTCGTGTGTCGGAGGAGCCTCATTTGTGACAAAAGTTTGACTTCAGGTAAAGCTAAACTTTGTGGTAGTAATTTTTACGAAGATGAAAATACTTATATTAATATTTTTTTACCAGAACATGTTAAGAATGTGTATTTTGTGTCAACTGAAAGTTTCACCAAATGCCATGATTCATTTTGCGAATATGTATCATAGCCATTTATTACTATTTTTCTTCAAAATTTCACATAATTCAAGGTTGTATTGAAAGTTCTAAGTGGGGTACCATATATATTTATTACTAGCTGAACCCCGCGGTGTTACCCGCGTTTATTGTTGTACCGCGAGTAACGCCGCGGGGCGAAGTTAGTCTAAAAAAAGTAGCCTAAGTTACTCCCTGGATCATCAGCTACCTGCCAGTGAAAGTCCCGTCAAAATCCGTTCAGCCGTTCCAGAGATTACCCGGAACAAACAGATAGACAGAGAGACAGACAGACAAAAATTTTTGTAACTACATTTTTGGTATATGTATCATGTATATATACATATGCACTGATTAAAAAGCTGTTATTTTAATATTACAAACAGACACTCCAATTTTATTTATTTGTATAGATATTTTTAATCATCTAATGTATTATATACAAATAACTACCATACACTTATAAAGTGAATATTAAATTAATATCTAATAATCGTAACTATCTAACATCTTCACGCTTTTTATTACGACAGAGAATGCAAGCAGAACGTCAGGATCACTGACATCAGCTCATTCATAAAATAAAATATTTAATAATAAAACCTAATTGGTCAAATACAGATAATAAATATCTATATAGGGATCTATAGAGTTGAGTATCATTTATTTGACCACTAACATCGTAAACACAAAATAAGAAACTTTTATGAACATCTCGGACTTTATGACTTGGTGAATATAAAATTTGTGTTTATTGCTTGTTGCTTTTTCTGTTTAACAGTATATGCTGTAATATTTACTATTTGTATACGGGTAATCATCAACAGACCTTAGAAGAGAGGTTTAGGACCCTCTATAAAATGCTGACGAAAGGGATTGATATGTAGAGAGTTTGTATTTTATCTTACATAGTTTGCTCCCTCAGTTAACTCACTCGCGAGATAACAAGTACAATTTTAACAAAAATAAAACCGACTTCAAGGTTCGACTCGATTTCTCTTGGATGCCATCATCAGATATTAATGTGCTTATCATGGTACCACCGTTGGGACATCTCCTTTCCATTAAAAAAAGAATCATGAAAATCGGTCAATAAACGACGAAGTTATCCCCGAACACACATAAAAAAAGAATATACGGTCGAATTGAGAAACCTCCTCCTTGTTTTGAAGTCGGTTAAAAAGAGTAGTGACACTTCATATCCAGCTCCGTTGCTACTGATTAAAACGATAAGAGTATTCAGAGTCAATAAAAATTAATAATTTCATTGTTCAACTTTATTAGCTTAATCCATTTTTTTTATTCAAGTAGTTTAATCCATTCTTCAATCCTCAATTTTACTTGAGGTGTTATTGTCTAAGATTAAGTTGACCAAATTGGTTTATAATACAATTTAATTAAGCATTGAGGATAGTAATATTAGTTCAATGGAATTAAGGCCCCTTATTAAATAAAACAGTTAAAAAGTATTTTAATCGTTTTGTGTTATCCTCTTCTACATCTTCCTAGCCTTTATTATTCCCAAGATTTGGGGTTGGCTACGAGTTCAACCGGTTTTAACTGAATATAAGTTTTTACACGGAGCGACTGGCATCGGACCTCCGGAACCTTGAGGGTGAACTGAATTCGCATGTTGATCTAGTTGTCAGTATATTTGAGGGTACTGACTTCCCAATAACGATTGTCATAGATATACACACATGGAAACACTGTCATCTTCCATACTCCGGGCTGCTCTTAAGAGTTTCTTGGAAGAAAAATCCAACTGCAGTCCGCCCCGGCAATCGAAACCAAGACCTCTTGATCTGCAGTCGCTTACGCTAACCACTAAACCAACGAGGCAGTCGTTTTCTGCTATATTATGTTTCTTTATGACAGGCAGGTATGATGAAAAAATATACGTCATTCTTATCTTGGCGCTAACTTGAAGATTGACGTCACAAAATGTCGTCACTAATGTCCTTATATTATCAATAATACAATAATGAGGAATGGCGGCCATAACACCACGACAAAATATGCAAATGGCGAACTAGTTCCGAGAAGATTTTATCATAACATCTCAATGTCATATATTTTCTACACAGCGTCACCTTTTCCTCGTATTTTACGGCTTACTAATCACTTTTGATATTGTGTTTTCAGATTTTGGTTATGTCACTACAAAACTACCTGATTGAAGCAATTTTATCTTTAAACTGTTTTCTATTCGCAGTGATGCTCGTTACTAGATCAACGAATAAAATGTTACTAACAGTCCCTTCTTGGATCGCTGACAACGTCTTTGCAAAATCATGTAGGTAATCTAATCTATACTAATGTTTGCTGAGTGGCAAACAGACAAATACATTTACGTTTAAATTGATGTTCTCCTAGCCGATTACAGTCGCGGCTGCCAGTCTCAACGGAGACAACCAACCAGCCAACTACGTGTAAAATATTACAGTGCACAAGTGTGTGCGCGCAAACACAAGTGCTCTCTTTGTTCCCCCCTTAATCTCATAATCCGATGGGACGGTTAACCGACACGATCTGGAAGAAATCAGGCGCAGGACCGACAGCTTCGGTCGGCATCGGCAGTCGCATACGTCAACCGCTAGACCAACGAGCCAGTACAGTTATAATATTAGTTTTTATTAATAGAGTAATATAATAATAATTATTAATATATAATAATTAATAGAGTTAATAGAGTAGGATATAATGAATCTGAACGCACAATCATCATCATTCTTAAATATTTAGATTTCCATTCCTATCTTATAAAAATGACAGCACATTTTGTACATGTTACGGTGAAAATTTATATTCTTTAATTATTTAAAGACAAATCCTACCCTAGTGATACTGGCTTAACAGTTAGGATGACTTATGTCTAGCCCATCCACATCCTACTAATATTATAAATGCCAAAGTTTGTAAGGATGGATGGATGTTTGGATGGATGTTTGTTACTCTTTCACGCAAAAACTACTGAACGGATTTGGATGAAAGTTTACAGTAAAATAGCTTATACATCAGAATAACACATAGGCTACTATTTGCCGCGATAACCGACATATACGCGGGCGGAGCCACGGGCAACAACTAGTAACATATATGTTAATTCGGTTCGATTCTTCGGTCAGACGAAAAGTGTTAATGGGTTTTTCATACAAGTAATTCTTATTAACAGCCCGAAGTATGAAAGTTTAGTGGAATTTCAAGTCCATGTCCCGGAGACCACGTTAAAACATTGATCCCGGTTGTCATGAACGTCCATGGCAATCGTTATTCGGAAGTCAGTGCCAGCAAAGATATTAACAACTAGTGAAACTTTCAAATTTAGTTGGTTCTTAGGGTTACGGAGGTCCGAGGGCAGTCACTCCGTGGAAAGGTAAAACCGGTTGAACTAGTAGCCGACCAAAAATAATCTAGGGAATAATAAGGCTAGGAAGATGAGATATGTTTATGGTGATGTTGGCGCTAGTCACCTCTGATCAATACTGATTATTGACTAAACTTTCTTCAAAATTTTATAATATAAAGTAAACAAACCTCTTTTAAATAATATGTGTGTGCATCTAAAACAAACGCCTGATAGTTTTGTCTTAAATCTCATGGGTTACGCAGCAGTGACGCAAGGCCAGTAATGTGTTTTGCTTAGCCCTTAAATCTCTTGGCTAAAGGTCTCCTTATCTCAATGCGCTTATCTGATACACACGGATAGATTAAAATGACAAGCTTTAGGTGTTAAATGATTTTATAAGTGAATACAATTTTTAAAGAGAGATACCTCTTGAATAACATTTTAAAACAAAGATCCTAGAAGAACTTTTTGGTTGGTAGATAAGGAGGTTTCAGACATTATTTCGTCAGCGTTTTGTATACGGTAGAATCATTCCTGCAATAAGACTTTTATTAAAATAGTAATATGTTCAGCATTTAAAGATTCTTAACAGAAAACGCAATTATTCTATAATTAGATAATTAAATAGGGGGTCAGTTGTTCAGTCTCTTCTTTTATGTATTACAACTGAAGAAATTATAATTTGATTTAATTTGCCAAAGGCATTTTGCATTTCACAAGTTGTCGTCTACGGTATTTCCGAACTATGACTTAGATGATTACCCGTAAATGTAAATTGAAATGCAGGCACTTATTGGAAGCGGTAGTAGTAAGCGGTAGTAGAAAAACCCAACAGCAGTCCGACCCAGAAATCAAACCCGAGACCTCTTGATCGGCAGTCGCTTACGCTAACCGCTATACTAACTGCAGTAGAGGCACTAGAGGCAGTATCTTACTCCTCATTGGTCTAACGTATTTTACGAGTACCTAACTTAAAAAGTACATCATTTAGTATTAGAAGAGATAAAAAACAATTTTAAATGTAGTTGCTCGTTTCGCACATCCGTATGTCCGGACACTGTCTTTGTTTTGTCCGAACATTTTTGGGTCCAGATTAAATCCGCAGGGTCGTTGGCTTTGGGGTTGGTATTGCGTTTACACAGTTCAATTGCTTTCACTAATCACTTAATATCGCTAATGCGTATCGTCGGGGATGGAAGGGGATTGCTTTGTGGATGTCGTCGTGTGATAAAAATGTACGTTCAAGATTAACTGAAGTAATTGAGAGAAAAAAAAGTATTACACTTTTACAGTATGTAGTATCAAACTTTGGTTTGTTTCAAATTGTTTAACTAGCTCCCCCAACTTCGTCTTTGTCTTCTATTGCTTGTATCGTAATGTTATACAGCCAATACAGCGTGTAGAAAGTTGTTTACCAAAAAAGATTGTAGTGAGACAACCTTAAAAGATAGATATATGCTGTCGTGGACTTTTTCAACAACAATTCTCTTATTCATTATTTTTGTAAAACTTTTACCGTTTACGCAGCGTACGCAACGAAAGTTCTCAAGGGGAATAATTTTCTCTCGTTTCAGCTACATTTTTCATTGATACTCCGCCCCTTTTGGTCGAAGCGTTATGAGATATAGCCTATATCCTTTCTTTGTAACTAGACTAACTAACGTTAAAAGAATTGTTCAAATCGAACCAGTAGCTCCTGAGATTAGTGCGGTCAACCAAACAAACAATCAAATAAAAACAAACAAACTCTTCAGGGTTAAGACTTCTTCTGGGTTTATCGAAAGAAATATTTTTTTCTTGTTGGAATGAAGTTCCTTATGACGCGTTGCGAAAGGGGGCTAGACGGAAAAAGTGTAACGACACTTTTTGCTATATTAACATTGAGTCGACGTCATAATGGTTGATACTCAACGTTATATATAGCATAATAATTGCCAACGTCCATACCATGTTGAATACACCGGTTCTCGTCCGATCACCGAAGTTAAGCAACATCGGGCGTGGTTAGTACTTGGATGGGTGACCGCCTGGGAATACCACGTGATGTTGGCTTTTTGCATTTACTTACAGAAAATATATTGTTTTATAGTAAATTTTGTACAGTCTGATTATTTGTAAAATAATTTGAGTATTTTATGCGCATTTTTATTAGTACTAGCATATGAAATATATATATTAGGTCCTTACCTATGAAATTGCCGTTTTGTATGCAATAAGTGAAAGTACTTATTTTTTCAAACTTTTTTATTTCTGTTATTCGAAGTAATCACCCATGCAATCGACGCATCTTTGCCAACGCATTGGCAGTTTATTGATGCCCTTCTTGTAAAAATCAGCTGGAGGGGAGGCAACAAACTCTTCGAAGGCATTTTGTACTGCCTCTCGGGAATTGAATTTTTACCCACTAAAAAGTTGTCTAAATTTTGGAAAAAGTAATAGTCGGTAGGTGCAAGGTCTGGTGAGTATGGCGGATGAGGGAGAGCTTATGCTTATGCTGTATCTATCTATCTATCTTTATAGTTGTTGTCTTTGTACGTAGGGATGATGTAAATAAAAAATCTATTTCATTCAAAATGCACTATATTTCTTATGTTCAGTTGTTATGTAAATTATGTAATACACCTTACAGATACAATTTGCAACATAAAAATTGTTACGAAAATAGTTTATACACAAAACTTAAGTATGGTATTTATGTAGTAAAAGTAACTATATGTATATTGTATAGTTTTAACAATTATTTCTGTGTACAAAATACCTCAAAATGTCGGATCGTCACGATTTCTATTTAAAAGACATTTTATTTAGAATTGCCTGCAATAATGTTGCTAAACTACGAATATTTTTTAATTTAATTTATTAATCATTCGATTTAATAAACTTTTTAGTTGTGAAAAACTTGCAGAAACTCAATTTTATAATTATCTTTCGGTATTTTTACAGAAAATTAATATGAACACATTTTTTTCAAAGTATGGTTGTGTATTGTGTTTTAAAAAGATCTCAAAATGTTTAAAAATAAATGGAAAAAAGTTGTGCATGCAAATTTTATACTTGTTTTTAAATAAATGTGGTCTCCGTTGACTAGACGATGCATATCGAGTTGCAACTTCCATTAACTGATGAAATCTAAATAAACCATTTAAAACTAATATAGTACACGCCATTTAACTTATAAACTCAAAAATAATTTTAAAATATATAATGTAAAAATTTAAAAAAAAATGGTCTTTAAATATTTAAGTTCTTTTTTTAATAAGATGCGTTCCGAAAATAAAATTGATTGCCTTTTGTTTTTTAAGTTTAAGCCGTTTTTAATTCCGATAAGTATTTAAATAAGAAAAAAAATTAAAATTAAGAACAAACCATGAAAAATACCTTGGCCGGACTACGTTCATTATTTATTTTTACAAAATTCTAATATTTTAATAGTGTCCTTATTTAGGGACTGCGAATAGGAGATTTTATACACATATAATGTATAATAATATAATATGTATATTAACATTTTATGACGCAAATATAAATCTACACAATAAGTATATTATATTAAAGTTATTTTTCAGTTAAAGTAAGTTATAAACTAACAAATTATTTGAAAGACAAATACTTTTATCAACACATGTATAATTAAAGGCACAAATAATTGTAGTACCTGACATATTAAATGAAGTCTACAAACTATGAAACTAACATTTAAAATATACACGAATACATTTAAAATCAAACAAGATTGTGACCTGTTTCACCGGGTACAGATAAGTTTCGGATAGCTTATCTGACAGACAACATTTCTTCCATATAAATTGTGTCTAACCATCTGTCATATAAACTATCTGGTACTTATCTGTACCCGGTGAAACAGGCCCTAAGTAAGTAAAGTATATTTAATTTGATTTGAAACACAATACGAAGTTTAAATGAAATAAATTTAATTTCTATATTACAATACCCAAACCCATTTTTAGCCAGCTACTTTATTTTTGGCACGCTACTAAATAACTAAATTCGTCGATAATCTTTCATTATCTTAAAAACTATGCACATAGGAACAAATGTATGCACTTTATGTACTATTTATGTACATTTTATTTACAAGTCTCATTTTCAATGGATTCAAACAATTAGTTTGTCTACTGCACGACGTAAACATGTACTTATTTCAAATTGAATTAAAAAAAAACGAATGCAGTTTCTTAATCATGGTCACATACATCCTAAAAAGAAAAATAAAACCATAGACTTAAAGTGTCTATCATATTTTTTTAAATCAAATTGACAGTTTGAACTATTTAAATATAGAATGTCTGCTGATCATCCTTTGAATAAAGAAGCGTATGTCAAAGCCCGACCTTGAGTTTAAGGGATATTTTTCCATGAAAATATGGCGACGGTAAGCGCCTTGTACAAACTAATAATTTGAGTGAATGTTTGGCAAAGTCATCAATCTTTTGTGACAACTTGCGTCATTACGGGATACTGTTTGATGTTTCCTTTTTTTGAAACAGCTTTAGTTTTTATTAGGTCGGGCTTTTGAATTGAATAAAATTGTTTCAAAACAAACGTTAAATATTTTTTACCAATAATAGGTATAAATACATTATTTTAATTAATTTATTCAATGACTTAACAGACATAGTTCAACATACAATTTCCAGGCAAGATTCTTCAATAGAAGAGTAATACTATTATCTTATTTGTAAACATTTATTTAATGATTGAGTACCGCTACTATGATTAGTTATGACTGATGTCTCAATGATTGTGAGGGTAACATCATTCGAGTAGTAATGCGACTGAGGTTTAATCGTAAATGACGTCATTAGGGTATTCTGAGAGTGAAGTTATTAGGGTTGTGTGTAAGTGCCGTCATGAAGGTAGTAAGTGAATGATGTCAATAGGGTTGTGACAAGAGGCTTGGTGCCGTAGCTAGGGATGTGCGGCGAGGGCGGCGCGGTCGATGCTGGCGTACTCGCGGCCGGAGCGGGGTCGAGCGGCGTGACGCTCTGCTGATGCGTCACACGAGCTGCTGAACGACGAGACCGAGAGCGACTCCATGTAGTCCGACGTGTCGGACGCACCGCTTGACGTCAGCTGGCTGTGGCGGGCCATCATGTCCTGTTCCATCACTACGTCAAACAGAAAATGTTAACTAATTATTATTTGTATTATATAAAATATACCTACTCTATAAAAATTAAAAGATAGTTAAAATGTATATTAGTCTAATAAAAAACATTATAAAATTAGGGGATTTTCATATGAGCCATGTGATTAGTAGGTCACATAATTGGTTAAATGTAGAAAACGTCAATGGCGTTTTGAATATTGTCCATCATTTTTGGTATTACCATACCAAAAAGAACGGCTGATAAAGGATCTGAGAGCTAAACTTACCAGGTTTTTTCTTCCGTCTCGTAAGTGTGTCAACATCGCAGGAAGTTGCTTTCGTTAAATTGGCAACTTCGTCAAACTGAAACGTCAAATTTTTCAAGGGATCTGATGAATTTGACTTCACGAAGGCATGCACCGGCGTCATGCACATTCTCATCTGTTTACTATTCTTTATATGCTTTTTCGTCGACTTTGAATTCGTTACGGGCATTTCGAATTCATTAAAATCACCCCTGTGATGCTTCAGAGATCCCGTGGAAACGCCGGAATCGTTCGAACTAGACGAATCTCTATTCTTCTCCGATTTACTCGGGACGCTAGAGGAACGCCTTATTTTGACAGCATCCCTGAACTTCGTCACAAGTGTGTTTTCAGTTTTTGATTCAGGTATCTTGAATTTGTCTTTGGGTTCGATGATTTCAAGGCTGATCTGCATGCCTTCGTTGATTCTATCGCTTTTAATTGCCTTTCTTAAGACAGTAGGCGTAAAACATATTTGACTATGTATTCCATATTCGTCGTCGTGTCTTTTAGTGAAGTCGGCGGAGCTCGATCTTCGGGTGCTAATAGTATCGGACTCTGAATGTTGAGTCGGGTCTGATACATGGCTAATTCTGCTCACATTATCTGAATAGTTTTTGTTACTATTACTTGAAATGCTAATTTCTAACGGTTCCATGTGCATATAGTTTAAATGTTCGTTACAACATTCTGTTGATGGGTGAACAGTGTTGGTGGTGGCTGTGGAAATATCATCTTCATGTTCAGGGATGTCTTCTAAGGCGTCTAGTTCTTCTTGACTAAAGCCAGCACTTCTTAAAATTTGAAGAGAATTCTCAAATTTCTCGAGAGTTGTAAGGTCTATATTAGCATAGTTGCTAAAATCGATTTCTGGGATTGGTTTTTTGGTTACCGGCGTTACGTTTACGTAGTTTGATTGTTCTTCGTTATTATTAATGTTAGTGTCACTTTGATTGTTATTGTCTGTCTGTTGGGTGTCATTGCTGTTGGCTTCTGTGCTATGTGAGCAAGAGCATGGTTGACCATTAATCAGACATTTTAGTTTCTTTGGTGTGTCGTATATACTTGACGGGTCTGAGTGCGAATCGACTGGATGTTCCTGTAGACAATATTTACTTTATTTAATAAGAAAATTATATTATTTTACAATACACACCTATATATATTACTTTAAGATCTACTTTCTCATACGAGTCTTACCTGTATTAAAGGCATTGGTGTCTTCGGGACATCGTAATTCTCATACGGTCCACTGAAGGACTTCTTCCTGCAACAGCATGGCTTCTGTTGCCAACACTGGCAATTACTGCCAGTTTTAGCAGGCACTGTTGGTGTACAGCATGCCACAGGACTCCCTCGCTTTGACGATTCAAAACTCTTGTCAAGGAGGCATGAGCTGCGTGGTACACTGTACTCTGAGGCACTTCCACTTGATCGAGAGTAGATGGACACGCGGTCAGAATCTGAGCGCTTCTCCATTATGTTGTCCATAGTCCAGACTGGAGACATTATTGAGCCAGGAGTACCCATTGTTGAAGACCTGGAAAATTTGAAAAAGAGATTCAATTTTTAATATTTATTTTTAAGGTATCACCTTTGTTTAAAGCTTAAGCTCTAACAACCATTGCTTTCACTGTAGAATAGTGTGAGGTCTTAATATTCTCGTTTAAATCAGGTAGAATTAATGGCTTCAAAATATTAAGAATTCTTAGGCTAGTTAGTTTTTCTAACTAACATATAATATATATTAAACACTAATTTTAGCTGAGCTCCACTATGTCAACGCAATTACAGTTCTCAGCTAATTTAAAAAAAACAAGGAGGTCATTTTTATGACATATATAGTAATGTAACTGTATCTCATTAATTTGCATCACTGCACTCTGTTTTGGGTGTCATTAATTTGAAAAAAATGTTCGTACTCTCTATCCGTTCCACCCTCATTCTTTTTCTCTCTCTACAACTGTTTCATTAAATGGAAATTCTATCCAACCTAATTGGACATCATAGCCATAGTTATTTATCACTACTATCACTTACCTCGTCAACTGACTCATCTTCCCAATACAACTGGAGCATCTTGGCAAGGACGTTGGCCTTCGGAACTTGTCATCGTTGCTATCCATACTGGCGTCCAAGTCTGACAGGCAATGCATCGTCTGGCTCGTTGGCCCAGCCCAGGATGGAGAGACGGAACGCATAGATGGATGGAAACACTCATCCATACAGGAACTCGCGTCGGAGAAGCGTTTCTCGAAAACTGGGGACGGATGAGATTAATGGGATTAGTGTACTTACATTAGCCGAATTTTGTAATACTGTTCAGTAGTGCAGACAAGTAGTAAGCTAATTATAATTCTTTTTATTTCTGAACTCCTTACATCTCAAAAGTTACAAGTGCGTTGATTTGATTTGAGAACTCAACCCGCTAATAATTGGGTATCACATAATTAGGGCTTTGGTAAACACTTGGTGCAAGAATTGATTAACACATTGCATATTTTGACTCTATTTCTTAAGTTCTTCTCGTTGCTGAAGCAGTTTAAAATGGACTTTTCACGTTTAAATAAAATAGAGAAAATAATTTATCTCACCTGAACCACATCTAGAAGCTATGCTAAGTCTGGACTGTGCTTCATGACTGTAAACATTGAGAAGCTCTGTAAGCTCCCGGCCGCCCTCGGCCGCGAAGATAAACAGCCCTTCTCCCTTACCGCACCTGGAGCCACCTTCCACGCAGAATCGCTTATCCACCACCCCGTAGCGTCTGTGGAACAGAAGAAGTTAAAATGAGACTTCTTATTTAGTGATGACTTCTATTTAATTTGTCGTCAACATGAAGTTATTTTGGTGGTTTCATGTGGGTTTATTGGTGTTAACATTGTATAACCTATAAGCCTTTTTAATAAGAATAGTAGTTTTTCAACCGAGCAAACAAACTCTTCAGGTTTATAATATTATTCTACCAAATCGTAACAAATCGGAGTTTCGAAGCTTAGCTTAACCCCCGTGACTCGGAGAGCGCGTAAAGCTGTCGGTCCTGCGTGTGATCTCTCCCCGGTCATGTCCGATAACCGTCCCATAGGTTTATGAGAGGAAGCGAAGAGAGAGTGCACCTGTTTTTGCGCACACAGCATCTACTGCGGAGTTGGCTGATCTCTGTTGGGACTGGCTACCGTGCCCAAAATCGGCTAGACATCATGTAACAGCTTTGTCCACTTCTCCTATGTCCATTAATATTCTAAATGGGATACACTTCCACACGCGATATAGGTTTAAAAAGGACCACGAATAATTGTTTTAAAATTTTAATAAATAGAATATTTTGTAGATACTTTAATGGCCCTTCATTACATAAAGATAAATTTACCGCTAGTTACCTAGTAAGCTTAAAGAGAGGGCGGTATAACAAACAATATTTATTACCCTGGAACTCTGACGTAGGGCGTCACGATAAGTTAAATTACTCAAACTTTCCAATTGATTCAAACTGTTTTATCATAGGAGTCTATTATTTGCCGAGCCCACCCGTATGTTTTTAATTAAGGAACAACTGGTAATCATGATTAATCAACTACATGATGAATGATGAAGGATGGACCACCAGTGGCGTGTACTGTATGTTACTGAGGTGACTATTTATTAAATAGGCTTTTATTTTCATCGGAAAGAGGTCGTCCACGGCAAATATTTACCGACCAAATTTACCAACATGGCTGACATTGTTGTTTTTTTACCACACACTGGAACAATACTTTGTGTGATCCACCAAAATTATTGGTCTGAATTAATAATATATATACTAATAAATAAAGTTGAAGAGTTTGTTTGTTAACTAATTTCAGGAGCCGCTGGTCCGATTTGAAAAAGAAAGTGTTGGAGTACATTTATCGAGGAAGGCTATAGGCTATATATCATCACGCTCGGACTAATAGGAGCGGAGCAGCAATGAAAAACGTTTCGAAAACGGGGGAAAATTTTCACGCTACGGGAAATAGGAGACGCACACCAGGTTGCGTGGGTCGGCTAGTATTCTATAAATAATAAATTTAGCACGGAGATAATTTGTTTGTAAGTCGATAACTAAAGCGTGATAAATGAATTCCGGGATTACAAGTTTGATTTTACCTAATGTCTCTATTTCTGGAGTCCCATGTATTTTGGTGTTTACTTTACGTACATATTTCTAAGGCAAATCAGTGTACAATGTTTTAAATATATATGCATATGTACTTATTGCCTAATATCCTATAAGGTCAACTTTAATATGTGAGTTGGAGGTTATCACTCTGTATGTTTGAATGTACAAATTTTCAAGTCAACCAATCGTCGTCCACTGCCAAACGAAGGTCTCCCCTAAGGAACGCATACTATCGCGGTCCCGGGCAGTACCAATTTTAAATAGCAATGAGGATTGTGACCATTAGTCTTGGATTGTATTCATACTTTCCATCAGGCAGAGTACAGTCATTTCGGCTGGCACATCTATACATACGAATAAATAAAATTGGAGTGTCTGTTTGTAATATTAAAATAACAGCTTTTTAATCAATGCATATGTACATACATACATATACATATACCAAAAATGTAGTTAAAAAAATTTTTGTCTGCCTGTCTGTCTGTTTGTTCCGGGTAATCTCTGGAACGGCTGGACGGATTTTAAAGGGACTTTCACTGGCAGGTAGCGGATGATTCAGGGAGTAACATAGGCTACTTTTTTTAGACTAACTTTGCCCCGCGGCGTTACTCGCGGTACAACAATAACCGCCGGTAACACCGCGGGGTTCAGCTAGTTTAAAATAAAAAGTTTTTCTGAACCAATGTTACGAATATGTTGTCAACTTTTTCATTAAAATCGGTTCAGTAGTTTAGGCGCTACAATGCCGGTAGAACATACAAACATACATAGACTGCCATAGTCGTAAAAAGCTGAAGTAAGCCAGTAGATTTACAAATACAAGTAAAACCGCTATCAGAAGCAAGTTTTTAGATATTTAATTATTTACTCATATTTAACAAATAGCCGTAAAGTAGTCAAATAAAGGTTTGCACGCGGTGTCTTGTAAAATATTTGTAAAATCAATATTAGAACGTGAGAATCTTCAATGACTTAAAGCGTTACGCGATTGTGACATTATTTTAAAAATGAAAATTGGTTTCATTCATTCGTTCATTCTCTCATTGAAACATTCAATTCTTAATTTGAATATAAAAGAAAATTACAGTTTGGTAGAAACAAGCAGTAGTATTACAGTTACGTATAAGCAGGCATAAGTAACAGTTAAAACTAAATTAATCTAAGACACGATAAGATTCGATGTAGGAAATTTATAAGATAGAAGCGCCGTGGTGGAATTCAGAGTTTATATCTATACTAATATATAATATATATATATATCTATACTATAAGCCCGGGGTTCCCAAAGTGTGCGCCGCGGCGCCCTGGGGCGCCGCAGGAAGTAGCGAGGTGCGCCGCGAGTCGGTCTTCTATCATAATCCGAAAGGGTTAATTATTTGCATTTATGTTTAAATTTTTGTGCCTTGCCACCAATAATAACTACGATTGTAGGTACCTAACTCTTTTGATTCTATCTATGTCTAATGGCTAGGTACGGAGGGGGGGGGGGGGGGGGGGGGGAGAGCGCCCTGACAATATTGTAATCTTGAAAGTGCGCCGTAGGCTGAAAAAGATTGGGAACCCCTGCTATAAGCTGAAGAGTTTGTTTGTTTGTTTGTGAATCTCAGGAACCGGTGGTCCGATTTAAAAAAATCTTTCAGTGTTTGATAGTACATTTATCGAGGAAGGATACAGGCTAAATATCATCACGCTAAGATGCTAAGCGGAGCACCAATAAAAAATATTTCAAAAACGGGGAAAAATTATCACGCTACGGGCAAAAGGAGACGCAAACGAGGTTGCGTGTGTCCGCTAGTTTTTCTTAAAAATTCAAAGTTTGATTGAAGGATAGGAACAACTAGTTGTTGCCCGCGGCTCCGCCCGCGTGTATGTAGGTTATCGCGGCAAATAGTAGCCTATGTGTTATTAGTATAAGCTATATCACTGTAAATTTTCATCCAAATCCGTTCAGTAGTTTTTGAGAGTAACAAACATCCACCCATACTTACAAACTTTCGCGTTTATAATATTAGTGTGATTAGTAGGATTATCTATACAAATAAATACAATTGGAGTGTCTGTTTGTAATATTAAAATAACCGCTTTTTACTAAATGCATATGTATGTATACACGGTACACATAGCAAAAATGTAGTTAAAAATTTTTGTCTGTCTGTTTGTTCCGGGTAATCTCTGGAACGGCTGGACAGATTTTGACGGGACTTTTACTAGCAGGTAGAGGCTGATGATCCGGGGAGTAACTTAGGCTACTTCTTTTAGACTAACTTTGTCCGGCAACGTTACTCGCGGTACAACAATAACCGCGGGGTTCAGCTAGTTTCTTATATAAATAAAATTTCTTTAACTATAAATGAGTTTTTTAACTTCATTGTGTCTGTCGCTTTGCTAAGGAGTGGACTTCTTATATTTCCAGCTCCTCCAGTTTTGTTCAGATTAATTTCGTTGCAGGTTCCAAGACTTTAAGTCTAATTTTTCCTGGGACTTCCCGAGTGTCATTGCTCGGTGTGTTCGTGGGTCACTGCTGTTGATCCTGGTGTACAGAAGTTACAGTAGTGGGAATGTGGGTGGGATTAGTCCTTAAAGTTATGAATGACCTACTGAGAGGTATTTGAACAACACAAAATATTTAAACAAATTTTAGGTTATAAGTAGGTACGAAAACTATTTACGTAATTTGACTAGCAGTTTGAATAGATTATATCATTAATAACGAACTTTTTTATTATGTCGTAATAGTTGTTATTTATTAAAACGTTAGTAAATTTACAAACTGTTCAACTACTAGCTAATACAATATAGGAGAGAAAACAAGTACAATTTTACCAAAAATAAAACCGACTTCAAGGTTCGACTCGATTTCTCTTAGATGCCATGATCGGATATTGATGTCCTTATCATGGTACCACCGTTGGGACATCTCCTTTCCATTAAAAAAAGAATCATCATAATCGGTTCATAAACGACGAAGTTATCCGCGAACACATATAAAAAAAATTAAAAAATATATACGGTCGAATTGAGAAATCTCTTCCTTTTTTTGAAGTAGGTAGTTTTATTAGCTGGATATCGCAGTACCAGACAAAGAAAACGTTGTCCAAAACAGACTCTCATTTAGGCAGCCATAGGCAACATTGCCAAATGTGCTCAGAATTCCGGCTATATGGTACATTCATTTACAGAACCTACACAATTTTGGAAACAAGCCATCACTGAACGAATCTGTACCGAACATTTTGTAGATAGAAAAGACAATAAATAACCAACAGTCTATTAGTAAAATTCAGAAAAAAATACGTAAAAATATAATGATTATATGTATGTTATATACTTCAATAATATGTATTAAATATAAAACATAATTTACGCGATAATTTTGATAATTTCGACTTTCGAAGATCAATTAATTATTGAATCTTTCTTTGATTCAGACACATTTGCCCATTTTTTTCAATATCTCGGTATCGTTCCAGACACAGTGTTGCCAACAATATGAACATAAACCTAAAACCTAATGAACCTAAATTAAAGAAGTATTTAAATACATCTATATATAAAGCTGAAGAGTTTGTTTGTTTGTTTGAACACGCTAATCTCAGGAACCACTGGTCCGATTTGAAAAATTCTTTCGGTGTTGGATAGTCCATTTATCGAGGAAGGCTATAGGGTATATATCATCACGCTACTACTAATAGGAGCGGAGCAACAATGAAGAATGTTTCAAAAACGGGGGAATTTTTTACGCTACGGGCAATATAAGGCGCAAACGAAGTTGCGTGGGTCAGCTAGTCTATATATAAAGCTGAAGAGTTTGTTTGTTTGTTTGAATGCGCTAATCTCAGGAACCGCTTGTCCGATTTGAAAAATTATTTCGGTGTTGGATAGTCCATTTATCGAGAAAGACTATAGGGTATATATCATCACGCTACTACTAATAGGAGCGGAGCAACAATGAAGAATGTTTCAAAAACGGGGGAAATTTTCACGCTACGGGCAATATAAGGCGCAAACGAGGTTGCGTGGGTAGTAAAGAATATATAGTTCTAATACAGGTGATGAAGTATCCTACATCGTCAGTGGTCAGTAGAGTACTAGTACTTGAAGTTACACGGAATGAAACAATGTATTTTTCAAAGACTACATTCGTTTCCATTTCACGTACCACAGAACACTAATTCCATGTTTTGATATTACATTCCTGTTTATTGAATCATTAGCCATAAACAAGCCTCTAACTTTTTAACAGAGACGTAATTGTTATGTTTGTCACACAGTATTTCAAGCTCACTTGGGAAACGGTAAACAAATAAATTTATATCGCGAAATAGTAACTTTATTAAGTAAATGCTATAAGTTTTAAATATTAATGGCACTTTTTATAAATAAAGACAAAGTTTTAGAACTACTTATTTTTTTTATATTGACAGTTGCCAAACAAGGGCTTCTTTTCTTAAGTTTTATATGTTTGTCAAACATTATTTTTTAAATATTGGCATTGTCATCAGTGGTGTCGAAAGACATTAGCCATTTGCAAATGGCCGAAATCCCTTTAAATATGTATACAATGGAAAGTTTTAATTCAATCAGGATTTAATGTTGAACCTTTACCTCAGTTGATTGCTTTGTTTGACCATGGCCGAATTTAATTCTAACTTCGGTTTGCTCATGGGTTTTTGGGCTACAGACCGTTCAAATAATAATATTTGCTTTTTCATTTTTATGAACAGAATAATTTCACCCCAACAACCTTTTTTGTTTTTACTTTAGCTGCCAAAAAGACTATACTCTGCCTGATGGTAATCATTGGTAGAATCTAAGAGTAGTGGTCACCATACTCATAGCAATATGAACTTTGCAGCATGGACACGAACAATATAGCAGCCTAGTGAGATGTTTTTCACGCCCGGCTTAAAGGACCCGGGTTTATAGAGGGAGGGAAACACGTGCATTGGTTGTGAGTTTTGACTGGTAACGTCCACACACGAGCCACGATACACACGACGCACTTATTTTAATATTTTTTTATCCTATAATGATTTAGACCCCTTTCATTGTAAAAATTATGGCAAAAAGCACATACATGTCATCTATTAGACATCAGGCTATTTTCTGTAACTAAATTTTCTTTGTAAAATCACATATTAATTACGAAATTTGAATTAGCTTCATAGAAATTTAGTTCATTTCAAGAACCTCCGTCTTAATTTAGTAGGAAGTTAATAGAAAGACTGTGCCCGGTTCGACCACGGTGGAATTTAATTTTGACAGTGCATGCCTTCAATGGACGGGCGCTGGCAAATTTCATGGATGCCTGCAGTCGCTCATAGAGCGGCTCAGCGAGTGAGATGAACTGGATGTTTGTATATCTATGGTTTCTTTTTTGAATTTTAAAGTTATGTCATATATTCTAAAGTCAAATCATTCAATGGTTAAGTAAATAATAATTTATATATGTAGCCAAGATTTAAACTGCAAAACTCCTTATGTTCATTTTGCTGTGATATTTTCCTTCTTCTACTATTGAATCATAAGTAATGACTAAATGGGTTTATCATTTAAATGAAATTTGGCATAGGGATGAATTATCGGAAAAAAATATTAAATATATAATAGTTGAGCGAAGCAGTGATGAAAATATAATGCTGTACCTTACAGTAGACATATTTGTCACAAAGATTTACTTTTCGCAGAATTTATTTGTATAGAATGACAATGACACAAAGCTCAGACTAAATTCTTTAGTTATTTTAGTTTGTAGTTTTATAAAACATATTTATAATTAAAACATCACATTTTTTTTGTTTCAATTGTCCTTTGTTCTCTTTTCTCGCAAAGATACAGTAAGTATGTCATTACTGTTTGAATGCCTTCTATTCTAAAATATCTTACTTCTTGGCAACAGACGTTCGTCTCACATCGCAAAGGACGTCTACGAAGGCTGCATCAGACAGACCGCCTTTGAATTATTTTGATTCGCTCTTTTCTTTGTACTTTCGCAAATTGAACGGTATATTATATTTTCTGCTACTGCCATGTCATTTCATTTCTTGGATTCGAATCAACTTTAGTCAATATTCGTATGTGTGTAACTAACAAAGGTAAAATAATTTTATTTAGCAGAAAAGGAACTTTTATCTTGATTACCGCACCCACTATTACATTTTACGAGCAACAATAACATTAATAAAATCCTGGAATATGTGTCTTGTGTTTCCTTTATAAAGTATAACCACACAAAAGATTTTCATTTTATATCCGCATAAAACTAAAACACAACTTCCTGGCCTAATGGAGACTACACGTGTCTGCGTCAGTAAAAAAAAGAAATGTCAAAATCGGTTCGCGCCAGAAAATATTCCAATGGAATCCAAGTTCAAAAAACGTTTGAATTCAAAATGTTTTGTAACCAAATTCAGAAGTTATTCGTGCAGTAGGTTTGTGGGAAAGGTTTGAACATTTTTATTCGGTTGGTTAAAGTTGGAAGAAGAATTTGTACTTCAGTCACGTAGGTCTTTTACTAGGGAGCTCATCGTATGAATAAGGAAGTCGGCCGAGTGTGTTTTTTAAATAGCTTTTAAAATTATGTCTTCGATTTAATGGAGACGTTTAGATAAAAATTTATGCGCGGAAGCTCTTTCTCTTTTTTTCAGTACTGAATTTCATTAATGTGCACATCCTTTGCATTCGAAATTTTAAAATCATTTGAAAGTAAACACACAGTAAGTGTAGGTACTATTTAATAGAGAGTTTTTTTAATTGTAGTACACTGATGTGTATCTTCTACTCTACAATGTGCAAATATGATTATTTGCACATTTTCAGAAAATTCATTATAATGTAATCAAAGAAAGTAAAAGGTGAAATCATAGGCAGGTTTTTATTTTGGATAGTGGTTACCTATATAAGCCTAGCTATCTAACACTAAAAGAATTTTTCAAATCAGACCAGTAGTTCCAGAGATTAGCGTGTATAAAACAAACAAACAAACAAACTCTTCAGCTCTATATATTAGTAAAGATATACTTTCATATAAATAAATATTTTAAATAAATTTTGTTTGCTTTTAGACACCATGGCGATGCTAATATAACATTGTAATACCGTAGGAATTAGTCGCGCAAAATAAGCAAAAAAGAGAAAAATACGAAAAGCTTAAGCCATTCTTTTCTATATTTATTCTTTAATTATTACTATTTATACAAATAAATAAAATTAGAGTGTCTGTTTGTAATATTAAAATAACCGCTTTTTATTAATTGCATATGTACACAGTACATATACCAAAAACGTATTCTAAAATTTTTTTATCTGTCTGTTTGTTCCGGAAAATCTCTGGAACGGCTGGACCGATTTTATACATAAAATTAAACAAACGCAATTTTCTTTAACCACACAACCTGTGTATCTCGTTCCTACACCCCAATGTTTCTATTCAACATGACCTTTTTACCGTTCCCTTTATATTAACGAAGCGGGGTTGTAAATATCGTGTTATTTATACCTGTTCCAAGGGCGATAATACGTAATACTAGTTTCGGATAACGACAAATACGAAGCGGATAAACCCCATGCCTATTAAAATGATGGGGTGTCTGGGCACACCCATAGAAACCACATTTTTTGGATATTTTATGAAATACTAGTTTTTGCCCGCAGTTTTTCTCTCGTAATAGTATTCTTTTTACCTGTAAGTATTATTTTCAGTTCAAATATTACTTAGGTATACTCATTGCTGTATTATAATGATAGAACGATATTTCAGTGCATATTTTTAAACTAGCTGACCCACGCAACCTCGTTCGCGTCTCATGTTGCCCGTAACGTGAAAATTTTCCCCCGTTTTTGTTACATTCTTCATTGGTGCTCCGCTCCTATCGGTCTTAGCAATATGATATATAGCCTATAGCCTTCCTCGATAAATGTAAACAGACGCATAAATAACTTTAACACATTTGCCATTGTAGATCACCAACTCACATTATTACATTTACAGAGTTTAACTATAGTCGAACTAGCGGACCCACGCAACCTCGTTTGCGTCTCCTATAGTCTCCGTAGGTCGTAGCGTGATGATAAATAGCCTATAGCCTTCCTCGATAAATGGGCTATCTAACACTGAAAGAATTTTTCAAATCGGACCAGCGATTCCTGAGATTAGCGTGTTCAAACAAACAAACTCTTCAGCTTCAAATATTAGTATAGATTATTCATTACCTTTAAAAATATGTGCTGATACAAAAACTAATCGTTTAAGAACCGATGTCTGAATCTTTTGTCGATAGATAATATTAGTCCATAAAGAACACAATGAAAATGGTTGATACAGATTTTTTTAATACAAAAATGGAACACACATTTAAAATTCGAATTTTCCTCCATTGTAGTACAGTTCGAAGTCAGATTACCGCTAGATTCAAAACGCGTAGCAATAGCTTGCATAAAACATCAGGTATTCGGTAACAAAGCCGTGCCCTTTGCACAAAGCCTGCTTATTTATGTAAGGGATCCCATTCAATAAGTTAAAGTAACTCCATAACCGAGGAGCCGACGGCATCACGAACGATGTCATTTGATAAAATGAAATTTTGTATTTCGTCGCCTTTTAAATTGTATTCGGCCAGTCGGCCATTGTAAAGACAATTTCCTAAAGTGTCAAAACATTCCTATTAAGATTATGATGAGATGATAATGCTGGCTGTTTGATGTTGGTGTATTTTTAAAGTTAATTTCGAATTTGGTATTCAATTTTGTAAGTTTGCCGCAAGTATTGTTTTTCTTTTGTATAATGTCTGTATCTCATGTTTTGAAATATAATAAATACAGTCTTTAATACAAAATTAAATCTTACAGCACTCATTTAGTAGTTACCTAACTCTTAAAATTAAAGTAAATAAAGCGCTCGATGATAGATTTTATTTTAAGAATTGTATTTCTAATCTTATTTAGTTTAGTTCCTTTTAAAATGCTAATCAAGCGAATTATAACTTATTTCAATTTATTAGTAGATCGTTAAGTACATTACAAAATCATGTTTACTGTTTTATTATGTTTAATTATGAAACAGTAAAATAGATAGAAATAGGAACACAAAACTAACAACAGCTTATATATTATAGTACAGTACAATATAATTACTGTAAAACTGAAATTCACAACTGTGGACATTGTTTTCACGAAACTGCTCGCAAATTGTTCCGTGTGAAGTTAGCGATGTGTCTGTCCGCTGCCTCCTATACTACAACAACTGCCTATGCATCACTTAACTAAGTTAACTAATCCGTTAATCTATGTTTAGTCAACTATTAGTAAGCGAGGGTTGAGAAGTAGTTTAAATCTTTATTGTCATTGCTTTGTCGGCCATTAAGTAATTGAATATATGAAAGTAGTTTACTCTTAGTATTGAACTTACAATTGATGATTCTACTGATTAGAAGGAAAGGATTAATATACTCGATAACATTAAAATCATGAACAGCCTTTACTTAGCAACTAAGCCCAATGACGCAAAAGCATCACTAGGCCGCCATGATGTGAGTCACCATGCTGCATTGTCAGCATTCGCAATGAGTATGGTGACCACTGCTCGTGAATTCTGCTTATTCGTTCCATTATGCAGAGTAGATTCGCTGTGGAAGACCCATACATAAAAAAGAGCTAGGTGTAGGGTTCGTTTCAAATATTTCTCCTCCTTGCAGTGTGGGGTGACGTGCAGTTTGTGAGTCTTTAGTCGCCTCTTACGACACCCATGGAGTGGGTAGGGGTAGTGACACTCCATAGGTATTCTTAATCCGTCGGATTTACACTTGATAACATATTTAGGAGATTTGCGTGAACCGTATGTTCAATATGGGAAGTGACGTCAGTTTAAAGAAAACCCATGTGAACAATTTTTTTTTTATTATTTCTGACATCTATCACACAACGTCATCTAGTCCCAAGCTAAGCAAAGCTTGTGTTATGGGTGGTACTAGACAACTGATACAAATACATATATATACTTTTCTTTTTTTGCAAATACATACATATTATACATAGAAAACACCCAAACTCCGAAATAAATATTTGTAGATCATACAAATATTTGGTGCGACCCGGGAATCGAACCCGAGACCTCATGATCAGTGGTCTCAAACACTTCCGCTTTTTTTTTATGTTTGGCCCTGCCAAAATGACTCTACTCTGCCTGATGGAAAGCATAAGCAGAATCCAAGAGTGATGGTCACCATACTGCGAATGCAGACAATGCAACAAATCAGCATGGTGACCCACATCAAGGCGGGCTAGTGATGCTTCAGCATCATTGGGCCTCCGGTCTCGCACTCACCAACGAAACACGACAGCATGATCTCTGTCATTTTACGTTGATTTTCTGTGCGACGGTAGTACCGCCCCGGTCGAGCCGGCCCGTTTGCTGAAATCAGCGAGGCTCTACTACCTTGATACTACCATTACACTACAGATACTACCACTGCGCTACTGAGGCAGTCAAATTCTTCCATTTTATGTCACCAAGACTACCGTAGTCTATACTTGTACTCCACTTGTTAATGTGGTAGAAACTCTAAAGGTGGCAAGGGATCCAACTACAACCTATTCAATAGTTAGGGCACTAAGATTCCCGAGAAGCAAAGGCCATGGGCGGTTGTTGACCCCAATAGAAAAAAATAATGTATTTATGTCACAAAGTTTTTCTTTTTGTTCAAATTATGTCCGAATTGTGAGAATTAGAATGTTCAAACGTAAATTTCTAAGATTTATTCCCTAATATGTACGTAGCGCTTTTACGGAGAACGCTTCAAGGTTCTTTGTGATTGTTTGCAAATTGAAATAACTTTGTTAATACACCAAGTGCCATTCTTTTTCAAAATAAAACTTTTCACATTCGTTTTCCTGTTTTCCACGAAAATATTACAGCGCATACTTTATTTAGCCGACTGCGTCCATGAGGGTTATGTTTTCAAATGTATATTTTTCATTACTTCGCTCTGTAGCCTAAACGACTTAAGTAATTTCCCCGCTTGAGTCGTTAAATTCATCTTAATTATGATTATAAAACCTGGTATATTAAAGTTATAAAAAGTCAAAATCGTCGATTGGTAAATTATAACTATAAGTAAACATTTTCATGCTATCGGGCTTTTTGTTTTTTACTTGAGTGAAAAATTTGTTATCAATATAAGTTTAAACCTCCTATCTTCATTACAGGGAAGGTGAGGGGGATTTTTTCTTGGTAAAATGAATTTATTCCGCAATTAGTTCACTTTTTTGAGCAGATGAGTTCGGCCTTTCCTAACGGGACTAACCCTGAGATGAAAGGACGGAGGACTTAGGGATCATCGTCTCTTTTGAAGTCCGAACAAACTTCTCAAGATAGGCAAAACAAGAGGACAAACTTAAAATTCATGAGATTGACCTATATATGCCACAGTAAGATTGTAAAAACCGTTACATTATACCTAGCGAGATTACAAATTACTTTTGACTTTAGGTTCTATGTCCCCTATTGTATTGATCTGTTGATCGATCGGGACTTCATCGCAGCGTCGACAAGTGAGCGTTGGATATTCTCTCGGGCCAGAATATACCGATATACCGAGTATATGGAGAGCCATCGGTTCACAAAGACCTGAAGTTGATGCGGATGACCGTGCATGTGATCTTCCACGTCTCACACCCTTATATACATATATATATATGTATAGCGAGATTGCAAACTATCGATAAATTCTCAACTGTGATATGCTGCTTACGAGCATCAACGTCATATTGTCAACTGTCCCTGATTGGTCGGTTTTACGGTATCCGTTCAATGGCCCTAGAGTTAGGTTAGAACTTCTTTAATTAATCACAAATTAATTTTACTGTCACAACATTTTTTTATAACTAATTCTAAAGCTGTGAGATATTTTAAACATGAAATCAATTTACAATCACAAAAATACTTTACATTCAGCAACAAACTCGAATTAACAACAAATATGGCGGCGCGGGACATATGCTGTTCAACCAATCGACGCGCATCTTGCGAATCATCGATACCATTTTACAATCTTTCGACTGTTTGCAATCTCGCGACATAGATTACAATCTAACGGTTTTGACAATCTTACGGTAACATATATATCATGAGTGCGTTGCATCTGATGCCAGGCACTTACCCCAGGTAACCTCTAGCACTATTTCGTTAAATAAAACATGAATGCCAGAAAACGTAGAATATCAAAAGAGACGAATGCATTTAAACATACAGTAACAAATTAATCCAATCCCAATTCACTGAGGAGCATCATTTAACGACAAAAGTGCATCAATATTTCACTGCTACGGAAATTGGAAGTTCTGCTACTACAACTGGCTACAATGATATCTGATGCTGCGCCATCCGTTTCTACATTAAGGTGATTGTACACTAACCGACTGAAAACTGGACACGATTCAGAGAATGACATATAGACGTAGTGTATATGTGTTTCACGCCTGTATCTATACCCGTGTTTACAGGACCGTTCACCATTTAAAGTTTTATAGGAAAAAAAACATTTTTACGTTGCACAGACTATAACTTGACTATTTAAAAATGTTTTGATAAATTTTGTATAGCTTATGTCACCCGGGGCATTATTACGATATATTGAGAGACCTCGTTGATTGAAATGGGTTTAGTAGTTTAGACACTACGGTGGGACATACAAACACACATAGTCTGTCAAAACTATTACCCTTCTTTTTGGTTTCCACGTAGTCGAGTAATAAATGAAAAGAATTCGTAAAGAAAATGAATTCGTGACTGTATTAAGATAACCATTACTAAATTCAAACGAACAGATTTACGATATCAGGAGGGTGTTCACCCTTGCACTGTTCTCCCAATCTGTTGGCGTGCTTAGCGGTTCCACAGGAATTTCTTCCCTCAAACCCTAATATTGATAAATTACTTCGCTGCTTTATCTTACCCAAGAGACTAAAACTTAGTATTTTTGCCAGAGGGGTTGTAAAAACTGTTTCTGTTGGCAACGAGTACACCCTTCTTTTAACCGACTTCAAATAAGGAGTTGTTTTTTTGAAGAAAATATTTTAAGTTTAAAGGTGGACATCACGATTTAGAAAATTTGAACTGGGATACACATATGAAAAAGTTATTTATGTTGTAACATCAAAGTGTACGAAGTCTGTCGAAAAACACATCTAATATTTGAGTCATGTATACTTTATTTGAATGGATTAGTTTGAAGAAATACATAGACAAATAGAATGGTACTTATTGCATACCATGAATAAGAAACTTATAGTCATAGTATCACATATCATCACACATAGTATCAACCGAAGCGATGAGTATGACTGCAATTTCTTTTTATTTGCTAACGGATAGCGTAGTGTATAAACTCCTTTATTTAATTCACTGCGTTAATATACGTTGCATTATATATGAGTAATAGGGTAGTTGACTGTATCTTAAATAAATACCGATGTCTGTCTCCTTCATTAAAACGAATATTTCAAAACATCTCGAAAAATATATTTATTACAGCTTTTCATTTCTATTACAAATTTTAATCAAATAAACATTGTAATATAGCTCAACAGAGTAGTGTACAACAGTGACGTCACAAGCCAGTTCTTAGTACAATTTTCGTGCGAAGTTATCGTTTTGACAGATGATAAAAAGTAACTGATTTGACTAAGGTGTCAACTAACCAATTGGATAGTGATTAGTTTATTACTGCTATAAAGGTCATATATTCAATGAATTAATTGAAAATACCCGTGTTAATGTTATCTGCTAGGTGCTGCTGGTTATGTAGTGATCAATATATAACAAAATCGTAACTGGTCGCTGTCTGTACATTAAAGAATAGAACAGTTATTATAGCGGGCTTTATGAACGCAATTGAATTCAAAACAACAATTTAAAAAAAACTGTTTGTCTGTACGTTTGTGCAATGCAAAAACGGCTTAACCGATGTGAATGCGGGTGTTACTAATGCGTTGCAGTATGTTCCAATTAATATTTAGTGTTTGTTTCATTTCAATTAGTTCATAAATAAAAAAGTTATATCAGTTTAAAGAATTACGGCGGTAACTGACATATACGCAGGCGGAGCCGAGGGCAAAAGCTGGTTTTAGAATAAATAAACACCATAATATAAATGTAAGATAAATAATATTCTTACCACGTTTTCATTGGATAATGGAGACTATCATTTTACATATTTACGGAGTTTGATCCTTCATTCCTTTTAAAAACTCAGTATAAAATTTAACTGTCCCAAAGGAAGGCTTTTAAAATATATATATATGATATATGGAATTAAAAGCTTTTAGTTTTAGGTATATCTTATCTATACAAATAACTAAAATTGGAGTGTTTGTTTGTACAATTAAAATAACCGGTTTTTACTAAATGCATATGTATGTATACACGGTACCAAAATTGTATTTTAAAATTTTTTGTCTGTCTGTTTGTTCCGGGTAATCTCTGGAACGACCCGACCGATTTTAGCGGGACTTTCACTGATTGGTAGCTAATGATATAAGGAGTAACTTAGGCTACTTTTTTTAGACTTGGCTCCGCGGCGTCACCCGCGGTACGAAGTTAACCGCGGGTAAAACCGCAGAACTCCGCTAGTACTAATATACAAAGCTAAAGAGTTTGTTTGCTTCAACGCGATAATCTCAAGAACTACTAGCCGGATTTAAAAAATATGTCAGTTCAAAATAAGTTAGATAGCTCATTTATCGAGGAAGGCTATAGGCTACATATCATGACGCTAAGACCAATAGGAGCGGAGCATCAAGTAAATGTATATATGTCAACTAGCTGACCCAAGCAACCTCGTTTGCGTCTCCTATTGCCCGTAGCGTGATAATTTTCCCCCGTTTTTGTAACATTATTTATTGGTGCTCCGCTCCTATAGGTCTTAGCGTGATGATATATAGCCTATAGTCTTCCTCGATAAATGGGCTCTTTAACACTGAAATAATGTTTCAAATCAAACCAGCGGTTCTTGAGATTAGCGCGTACAAACAAACAAACTCTTCAGCTTAATATATTACTATAGATTGGAAGTTTAATAAAAGCTTATAAATAATCAAGCGACCCGTCTTTGAATTCTCGGATTTCTTCTACTTTTATATGCACACCTTCCTCTTGAATCACCCTATACATTGCTGAAAACTGCATTATAATTCGTTGGGTAGTTTAAAAGATCTAAGCGAACACACAGCGGAAACGACTTCATTTTATGCTATGTAAAGATGCAAGTAATGTTTCGGTGTAAATAAAATAGGAGCCACATCAAAGCCGGAGTTATCGCAACGAATCGCTTCTATTATTTCCTATTGGCAAGCTCATTAGAGTCTTGTTTGCACAGTTAAGGAATATCGCTACAGGCTGTTGTGTGGTTCAAGAGAAAACTTTAAGCGATTATGTCATGATCTATTACTTTATAACGTGTTGCGTTCCAGCCAAATCTGAAAAACAGGCTCCAGAAAAGCTTGACGGAATCTGAGTTCCCTTTTGAAAGGTTCAAATAAATTATTACTTTAGTGTTTTTCAAAACACAACATAACACTAAATAATTCCATAAAAAGATATAATGAATACATATTATACTAGTTGTTGTCCGCGGCTTCGCCCGCGTATATGTCGGTTACCGCGGCAAATAGTAGCCTATGTGTTATTCTGATGTATAAGCTATGTTACTGTAAAGTTTCATCCAAATCCGTTCAGTAGTTTTTCCGTGAAAGACTTACAAACATACATCCATCCATATTTACAAACTTTCGCGTTTATAATATTAGTAGGAAGTAGGATTTCGGCTCGAAGGACCATGTTAGTAAAATAATATATGTATTTTAAACGAGTTATTCTTTTAGCCGTTTGTAATTTTAGATTACTTTTTAAACAGAATTAATCCCTTCCACATGACCATCACTGTAATTCCTGTACACCAGGACCAACAGCAGTGATTAACGAACATTTTGACTTGGAAATTAATCTGAGAAAATTGAGGGAGTTGGAAGCATTAAAATGGTCTTATAATATTAAATTATTAAGTTACTGTTTCTTTGAAGAACATACGTACATAGAGTGACGCCTCTTTCCTAGAAGGGTAGTCAGAGACAATTGATCTCCACTTACTACGGTCCTGACACACCTCTTTCGTTTCGTCAACATTCATTAATCGCTACATGCTTGTCAGTTCCTGGTGCTTTGCTTCGTTTCTTTGAAGTACTCTATCAATTTACTATTTCAATATTTCTTGACCCACCCTCATTGCTTTGATGAATGTTTATATTTTATCAATTCGGAATATATTTTTAAAATTTCATAAGCTTATAACTTGTATGTAGTGCATCGGCGGTCGCGCTATAATCCACAAGGAATTGTTATAGGCACGCGTGTGTACAGGGCTTAATAATGAAATTAGCCACCGCCACTCCGCCAGCGTGCACCAGTAGCCCAATATTGGCCAAATTATTGGGCAAACGCGTACCGCCCGCGGCGTTGTTTAAATTAAGGTGAAACTAAAGTTTGGTACATGTTTAAATTTTACATGAGAAATGTTTGGTTTGGTTAGTTTGTGTTCAACGATATCATTAATTTAATAGTACCTACGTGTTGTTCAGTAAATATTGGGAGTACCACAATAATACCCAGTACCCAATTTACAAGTTTAGTTAGATTTTTTTAAACTGGCCATGAGCATTTAGGTACTTGAAATTTTGACATTAGGAATTTGCCCTTGTGGTTTAAGAATATATAATTTCATACAAATTAACCTTTAATTATAGCTGTTATGTATTGTATTTATGGATAGAATGTCCTTCGCAGAGATAGACTCACTCGAAATGCGATGTAAAACCTAGATTAAGGATGTTATTTGTTTGAGAAAGAATATTAAAACTGTTATTGTGTTTATTCAGTCTGCATGTAGAGTAGTCTGGTCAGGCGCCTGAGATGGAATATAAAATAGTCTAAAAGAAGTCTGCTAGAATAGTCATTTGCTTTAAAATGTAGTAACATTGTAAAGAAGCGAACATTTCTAACTATCCTGAATATAAAAGCCAATTGCAAGGTTTCCGAGAAGCGTTTGCAAAAGAGTACTTTAATTTGTGAAACCATTTCAATTACGCGACGTTTCTTTAACTAGGGGATATTTTATAGTTCAGTTTTTTTCTTGTAAAACAATTTAATTTATTTTTAATTATATGTTTAGTGCACTTGCGCTGTGTGTGAATTATAAAATAGCTTAGATAATTCTGTAAGTACTTTTTCAATTTTGTGTTAAAAGTCGCACGCGATACTGTCTAGCCTTATAAGAATATGAAAACAAACTGTTAATAAACGTAGGAAAAAATCTCCAAAACAATTAAGTTATTATATTTTTGACATGGCATAACAAACTGACTGTACTTTATTTCCTACCATTACTACGAAATCATGTTTTTAATTTCCTACGGAATAACTATTTTGCCTACAAAAAGAATATGATTCCCGGTGATGAATCGTTAAAAGAAATTTTACATGTGCGATTTAGGTTTATTCACCCACTTACAACCATTCAGAATAAACACACACACACTCTAAGCTTTTGCTCGTTAATATGTCATTTAGTCGCCCATTTAGGAAGCATTTCATTGATAGCATCTAAATGTATCACATCACCCTAAATATTAAAGAAAAAGCAAAAATCACAAATAACAAGGTATTTTGAACTCTTTTATAATTCACTACCTGAATTCAAAATCTTAATCTCTCCAAAAAGTTTTGAAGTCGTTAAACATGTCTAAAGGGCGGGAATATTCATAAAAATGGCGGCAAAGCGCCACGGTTATAATTGTCGGAATTGTTCTCTTAAGTACGACTTTTGATGACTTATAATACCTTATCGTAAGTTTAAGCTACTTTTTGCAGAAATTCCGGTCTTGGTTCACGGATAGATATCTGATTTTATTACTTAAAAGTTCTTAGTTGAACTTTAAAGTGTTTTACAAATCTTGTACCATAAACAAAGTCTGATTTCATAAACACTATTGGTTACCTAACTATAGTAGCGCAGCTCTGCTGCCTATGATTAAATTTTATGTCATGCTTTAGGTTTTAGTTGAGATTTTTTAAATTTTATTTTATTTTCAGATAAACTGGAATATTGTAAAAAGAAGTGAAAAGTGTAATCGAAAATATTTGTATGTTGATTGGTCAGTTGATTAACTCCACTGTTCTAATGAAGGTCATATTTTGTTAACAATCTAGGTATTATTTTATTGGCTCTGTCTGATTTATAATCAGGAAACCATGTGTGATATGTTTCATAAAAAATGTGCCTACTATAAGCTTTACGTCTCAATACTATATCTAAAAATAAGATTGTGTGACGAAATTTCCGCCTAAATCTGAAATATGACAAACGAAATACATGTTGATTTGTTTTAATTTTAATTGAAATGAGGACATCTATTCCGCAGCTCTAAGAATCTCATCTTGTTACCCGGTCCTAAGACCAACAGCTTTAAGTGTCTTATATAACAAAGGCAGTAAGGTTCACTTTGAAGTAAAAAAACCTTAAGTCTCACTTGCAGCTACATAACTCCTGTCTTTTTTCCTCATAATCCGAAATTTCTAATGTAATTTTTCTTCAAAACCAAGTCATCGGGCCACCTGCTCTTCACACGATTAACTTATGAGTACCAGGGCTCTGACAATTTGAACATCGCCAAAAGTAGGTCAAACTCCAACACAGGAAACCAACCTGGCTAAATTATGGAGGACATTTTTCAGGAAACTGCGGTAAGAGATTAGTGGCCTACGTAACTTTGCAAGCGTACCTGTTAAACGATTTCAACTTACGGATGATAATGCGAACAACTTTTTTTTTCGAGTCTTGCTTGTGAAATGAAAAAAAAAGTGGACCTACACTTTTCGCGCGGTTCTTGAACAAAATTATGAGGTTTTTCGTGTTTATTTTTATGATTGCTTTATTAGGCAGAATGATTTGACATGTCTAAACAAGGTTTTTTTTCAAATTGATGAATACTTTGCTTTTGATTAATAACATAAGATTTGTTATTATATGTTGTACTAGTTGAACCCGAAGTTAGTCTAAAAAAGTAGCCTAAGAAACTCCTTATATCATCAGCTACCTATCAGTGAAAGTCCTGTCAAAATCGAGATTAACCGGAATAAACAGACAGACAGACACAGAACATTCTATATGTAAATACAATATAGATTTCAATAACTATACTATATCAAAATATTACCTGAGTAGTTTGACGTCCCAAAGTGTGAGTACTTCAGGAGGGCGGGAAGCACACAGCGCTAGTCTCGGCCCGCAAGCGTGCAACCTAACAGGGCCAGCCCGAATGTTGGCAGCAGTTGGCGCTGATATGATGACGGCGGCAAACTCCTTGCTGCTACCGAGGTTGTGTTGAACCTGAAGAGAACACGAAATAATATAACATACTCCGGAGGTAAGAATTCGATCGCAATTCAATAAAAATAAAACATCTCAGTGAAACATTGTTTAAAACTACTACTCCTCATCATCATCAGCTTATGAGCAGTCCACTGCTGCATACAAGCCTCTATAACTAGCTTCTCGCATCGAAGCTAGGAGCTGGATAGCTTCTGCCAATCATTTTGCGCAAATAATCACACCTCCTCCACTTCCATTATGTGCGTTGTCCATTGTGGGGTTACCGCAGTGTACCAGGTGATCACCTGTTCGTTTGCCTCTGCAGCAGTTTTTACTATAAAAGCTAAATAGACTTATATACTACCTACATATTTTTATTCATATTATACATAGAAAAAAAACCCAGACTCCGAAAGAAATATCTGAAGATCATACACGACTGCCTTGTTGGTCTCGCGGTTGGCGTGTGCGACTGCTGAGAATGAGGTCTCGGGTTCGATTCCCAGGTCGGACCAAATGTTTGTATGATCTACAAATATTTGTTTCGGAGTTCGGGTGTTTTCTATGTATAATATGTATGTATTTACAAAAAAGAAGTATAATATGTATTTGTATCAGTTGTCTAGTACCCATAACACAAGCTCTGCTCAGCTTGGGACTAGATGGTGTTGTGTATTAGATGTCGAAATATTTATTAAAAAAAAAAAAAAACATTTGAGGCGACGCGGAAATTGACACCGAGACCTCTGCACAGTCGTATAACAGGCAAAAATACTTAAGGCTTAAATATTTGTTTAAATAATAAAATGATCATACCTTGACTCGCCACTGGATAAGTCCCTCCCTAGTGTCAAAAGCTAACACAGGAACCACGTCTTCACATAATATGGCCAGGGTATTGGACTCTTTGTCCAGCGTGAAACCTGACTCTGTACCAAGATACTGCTGAAGGGACAGTGAGGCTTTAGTCTGTCCGTTCTTCTGTCGCTCTTTTAAGTCTTTATATAGCTGGAGGTGGACGCAATCTGGAAAGAAACAAATTGGTGGTTATTGGCGTGACCAAATATCAATTCGCGTTCAGTTCATGTTGTTTTTCATAAATGTAAGTCTGTGTCTATGTATGTTCATCAATGCTTGTACAATTATTCATACAGGTTTAGTTTTTGTCGAAAAAGCGATTAATAAAAAAAATATAAGAATTTTCTTAGACGCCACGGCAGGGCCTAAATTTACAAAATAAAACCTTTTTCGATGTACATTTAAATTATGGACATTTGGGACTACCTATGCAAATTTCCAGGAAAAAAATGTTTTTTCTTAAAAGGAATGTACCTTAAACACAAGATAAAATACTATAAATATAAAAAACAAGTTCAAGAACATGATTCAATTCAAATGGAACCACAGGGGATGCCCAAGCTTTTAAATTTAAAAAAAAACATCAAAGTCGGTTGACCCAGTCGAAAGTTCTAAGGCAACAAACATAAAAAATACAGTTCAATTGAGAACCTCCATTTTTAAAGTCGGTTAAAAACCTACTAGTTTACTTAAGCCAAAATAATATAAAAACTCTCGACTTCATAAATTCTCAGTAAAATCTAAACACAAATACTTCGCCAATTATTTTCGAACAACAAAATTTCATACCAAGAATGGCGCGTAAAATGTAATAAAAAAGAATTTTCCACACTTTCCCGAACGTAGGTATTTCTTGACAGAAATTGGACGCTCCCTTACAGTAATCAAGAAAATGACTGTCGCGGTAGAAGCTCCAACAAAAATTCCTTTGCCAAGAAATGTCGTAGTGCCTAATGAATGCGAGTGTACCTGCTTTGTTCCACTTGATACCTTATAACGATGCGACTTAATATCCTTGGTTTCAGACTCAAGTTTCATTTCAAAATACTTTTGTATTGTGTTTCTATTTAAAAACATAAATAATCATACCAATGACATCCACATTTAATTCCAAAATCAATATTTTTTTGGAGATCGTTTTTTGTTTTTTCTTAAGACGGTCCCCATTTCATCTCATCCACATTCTTTTATATTTTTTTTTCATTTATTTCATCACGACGAAGACTTAAAGACTTGAAGACTTAAGATTTGATGACTTTAAACACTTGACATTGGCAGAAATAGCTGATCCGAGAGATCCGGCTGGTTGCCATTTTATCAAAAGAATAAGAAGAAAGAAAATATTTATGACAAGCTTTCTAAACGTGACGTTTTTGAAGCTTCTTAAAAATACAAATTTGTCATATGGAGAATTCTAAAGTTTTATTAGTACTTTTTAACCTCAGTCCATTCTTGAAACGAGTCTATATTCGTGTTGCAGTGACTAATGTTTACTTTTAAGTTTCTTTTAGGAAGTAGTATGCCATTTTATGCGTCTAAAATGAGTGGGTCACTGTAACCATTCAGATAACACTGTTATGATTACATCCTTACTTAAATCGTTTTATCCTTGTGGGTGCTTATGTAAATTTAAGTACAGAAGGTGAACTTTCAAGTTATCGATATCAAGTGTAGATAAAATAGATAAAAAATTTATGCATAGGTGACTTGAGCGTCATTAATCTCACATAGAAAAGCGGTGAACACGAAGCCTGTCTAGATTTATTGCACCTAACTTTTTCAAGAGATTTATATACACGGAACGCTTTTCAAGACCAGCGAAAGTTATTTTGCAGGCAATTTTATTCTGTAAAGATTTTACTATAATACCAAAAACGTAAAGTACATTTTAAAGAAATTAGTAGAAAGAAAAACAACTTAATTATTACATAAGTTGAGCAAATGGGAATTTGAACTCTGCAGGACACTTTTTGAGTACAAAATTAATAAACAAATAGCTATTGAATGACATTCAGTCTTTCACCTATTATCTCAGGCGTTGAATGAAATCAAGTACAGACAAAATTAAACTTTAGCAACTTGACATGAGTTTGAAATTTGCCTGTATTATACTGAACAAAGACCATAACGACAGATTCCACTACATCAAAATCGAGTGTTCCATTTTCAAATTAATTCGGGACCGTTTTCTAATTGGCGCAACGTGACTCTGCTCTGTTCGGTTCTAATCAGTGTGTGTTTGAATTTGGAATGTAATTTTGTGCTTAGTGCTTTTGTGATTGTTCGTGCGCCTTGTATGAAGTTGCGTCAGAGAATTTACATCGCAAACAAAAGATGGCGTAATAGGTAGAATTTGAATGTAGCCATAACTGTTTTAGGTACGTTTTATATTATTATCAAATTAGGGCATTAGGGTGTATAATGATTTACCTTTATTTTAATATGGTTCTTTATTGTTATAATTCTTAGTAGTAGAATTGTTGAGCTACGGACGGCTTTATGTCGATGGCTATCCGGCCATGTTTCACGGAACAAAAAGCGGCGTACTGATGCATGAGTTGTGGCTGTGCAAACGTTGCACAAACGTTCTTTATGCCGACATCAATAAGAAGACTGATACCCGTTCTAGTTTACGAACGTAGCAAAGACAATGCACTATTGTTTATTTGAACTTTATTTGATAATCTTATCATCTTTAGTTTAAATAAAATGAAGCAGTGTTTTTGTAATTAGTTTGTCATATTGATGTAGGTATTATGTTACTTTAAATGTTAGCTTTTTGATTTATAGATATAATTGCTACAATAATTATTAAGTATCTATATTTATTTCTAGCCGCTCATGCATACCTTGCTGCTCCATTCCTAAAGTCATAGCGTGATGGTACAAAGCCATACATTGTAAATGCTGCAAAGATGAAATTCTGTAATTACAGTTCTAGAGAGTGGACTATTTAAACAAACTCAAATTAAGTTCAGGATACCTACTACATTCTAAATCTGTAATGTCACTGAAGTGCATCAAACTCGCACTTGACCGTCTTTGTCATTCGATAGCTTGTCACGAACAGGGCGACTGCCTCTATTAAACGGACGATTCGCGGAGATTCCTGACACCTTACATGTACGTTAAAACAATAGAGATTCATATATCTACTGACATATCAGTAGAGATATAGATGTAATGTATCACTATTGATAAATCACTCGTATTTGTCATCACTTATCTTAGTCGCTTTTTATGTGTTATGTCTACTTACTGTTCTATTTAATCTTAATACTTTATGGTTAACTAGTTAATTTACATTATTTGAATACATCAGAATTGAACAGCACAACAGGAATGAACAATATTACTGAATTTGTTTAGTTATTATTAGTTTACGTCCAATAATTTAATTCCTACAAATCCTAGACCGTCTCTAAAGCCACATGAGCCCATGTAATCCAAAAGTGGAGTAGTATAATTGAAATGTATGTTTTCAAAAGTTGTTTAGAGAGCAGAATAATAATATATAGTTATGTTTTTTTAAGATTGTAGGACTTTCGTATTAATAAAACATGCAATAGATTTGTATGTCGACAAAACGATTTTATTTTTATATTGTGACTAACTAATCTTCTGTCATTAGCACGGGGGGAATTCAGGTCATTGTTGCAGTGATTGGTGTGGGTATTTGTAGATATAATGTCGAGTGGCTTTAATAATAGCTCGACATTTTAAATTAAGACTGTAATTTTTTATATGTCTAAATATTCAACTTCAGTATATAATTGTACTGTATAATTTTTAGGCATAAATTGTTTATTCTGAATTTTTTCTACATATATAACTACTAGCCGACCCACGCAACCTCGTTTGCGTTTCCTATTGCCCGTAGCGTGATAATTTTCCCCCGGATTTGAAACATTCTCCTTTGGAGCTCCGCTCCTTTTGGTCGTAGCGTGATGATATATAGCCTATAGCCTCTCTCGATAATTGCACTATCCAACACTGAAAGAATTTTTCAAATCGGACCAGCGGTTCCTGAGATTCGCACGTTCAAATAAACGAACAAACAAACCATTCAGCTTTATATATTAGTATAGAGATTAAGTAAAATGATTTTATGAGTACCTATCTCTCGAATGGAGATCAATTTTATCTGGTCTATGCCATAGTGTGAGGTACCATTGGGTTATGTTTAAAAAATAAAAAACAGAGTACACTCACAGCACCCATTTGTGGACCTTACTAGTTTGTTAACCGTCTTTAAAAAAGGAGGAGGTTCAATTAAACTGTACTTCTTTTTATGTTTGTTACCTCATAAGTTTCGATTGGGTGAACCGTTTTTGATGATTCTTCTTTTATTACCCGACTACGGCAAGGCCAAATGAGGATTATGATTTTGACAGGCTATGTATGTATGAGTATGTGTATGTATGTATGTTCATTTGTTCCCTCATAGCTCCTTAACTACTCATTAGATTTGGACAAATGAGGTGTCGTTAGAAGCGTCATGATCGTCTTCTGGTTATAGGCTATATGACGTGTTACTGAATCTAATGAGTCGCCCTCTAGCCGACGTAAAGTACTGTTTTAAAAAAATAATCTAAGAGAAATATGCCGTGTTTGGTATAATGCGAAAGGACGTTACTTGTACATTTCAAAAATATAATATATTATTAGCATTTCCTAGTGACTTTGTCCGTATTTATTCGATAATTGTGATATTTCTATGGTGCCTACTTAAAATATACATTGCCAAGAAATTAATTTAATAGAGGCACCAAAACTTGGGTATATGGTATAGTTGGGTAAAAAAGTTCCGAATCTCAGTCTTAGCTTGATCCGGAGACGTACTACTTTTTCTTCAAATCTTTCCAGCCACTATTCTACACAGAAACTAAAAGCCACTAGCCATCAACACCTGCAAGATCTTATTCTCCACACATTTCCTAAACGCCATTTCCCATACTGATGATTATTACATTTTGCATACGAGCCACGTTTCGTCCTCACAATATACAATAAGTTCCTCGCTCGTGTCAATTTACCTAAATCTCTTGCTGACATTGCACCCAGCATCCCCTGGCAAATTTTGGCAAATATACGGACACAAAAAATGTATAAAAACGCTGAATTTATACGAGGCATATTTAAGTTATATTTCTTTCTTAGTCTACCGGTTAGTGTTTGATTTGAAGTTACCATACAGGATAAATAATTGTCTTTCGATTTACCTATAACACGTACGTATGTATTCAGTACAAATATATGTTAAGTGCTATTTCTTCTCTTTTAAAATACACATCTCCCTCATTTATCTATATTAATAAATAAAATTGAAGTGTCTGTTTGTAATATTAAAATAACTGCTCATCACAAAACACGGTATATTTTCCAAAATAACATGTTTTATAGTTTTTGTCTGTCTGTCCGTCTGGCTGTCTATCTGTTCGCTCCGGCTAATCTTTAGAACGGCTGGACCAATTTTGACGACACTTTCAGCTATTGATTTATAAGGAGTAACTTAGGCTACATTTTTAGAATAACTTCGCCCCGCAGTGTTAGCTGCGGTACGACAATAAGCACGAGTAACACCGCAGGGTTCAGCTAGTTAGGAATATAATCTATTGCACAAATAATACTAGACTCGGAATAACTTTCAGGAGATCACAAAATATGTGTGTGCAAAACCCAACGCAGTAGGACGCAGCAAAATTACTGCCCAAACTTCTACGCCATCCGTGCAGTTAACACATATACAAACCTTATGTACAGTTATATCTTCAGAAATTTCACTACATATGTATTGTTTTAGACATAAATAATTTTAAAAATAGATACAAAAAAGTACAAAATACAATCCCCTGTGTTTTCATATTCAGTTACCGTAGAAAGACGTTTCAACAAGACGTCGAATTCTATTTACTTTGGGACCTTAGGGTAACTGAATATACTTTATATATTATGCATTATATTACATAATTAGGGGAAAATTTTATAGGTGTATTAAGGATTCAATCCTCAACGGTAAATAAATGTTTTTGAAGCGAAAACTTCTTTAGTAGCGTTGTGCACTTTAGCAAAATTTATTTTGGGATGGGTCAAAAATGTTAAACTCGCGACAGGACACGTGACCTGATCGTAAGACGGCGGCACAGGGCCCTTGCGCGAGTGTGCATGGTGACAGCTAGTGGCTTGACTGTCTAATATGACATGACTGGTAATATGTTTACCTGTATTTTTACAACATCACATTAAACATTTTTTTACTTCTTTATTTAAAAGCAAAGAGGTTCATTTCAGGTGAGCTTAAACCATTGATTGTTTATAGTTTTGAGTTTTCACTTCTGTCGGCAGTTACCATGACTGCTTTGTTTTTTTTTATAATTAACTTTTTAAATGTATCAGTAATTTCAATGCAAATTGTTGTCAACGATTCTGTATCCCTTAATTTGTATTCTTAGATGTGCTATGTTTTTTAGTATACCCCTCTCAAATAAGAAAAGGAGTTTAAGGGTTTAAAAGGTACACATCATACATCTAATTGAGAGTTTCTTGTTTTTCTTTTAAGGTCGGTTTACAGTAACAAGAACTATTTTTCTGTGTCTTTTTTTATTTATAGCTTACAAGTCGATTGCCAGGCTTTATAATGAAAATGTTGTGGGGAGAGGGTTGTAGAGTCTCTTAGTAATTTCACAGTAAAGTGCGAGAAAAGAATAGTTTGTCAGATTCCTCAGAGACCATGGTAACACTTCGTATGAACCTATGTATACTTTTTGCTGGTTTTTATAAGACAACTTCCGCATTAGGAATCATCCTGTGTCGCGAGGGACCTTACAAACATATATATATCGGACACAAAGAACATCCAGACTCAGGACAACAATATGTGGATCCCACAAAGCGTTGTCCCGTGTGGGATTTGAACCAACGATACTTGATACAGTAGAAAGTGTCGTTGCGGCCGCTTAAACCATTAAGCCAACTGCAGTCCATCGGCGTCCTGGCTAAGGAGGGGTTTGTATCCAGTAATCGACTATTAACGTTCATGATGACTTCATGACATCGTCTCTAACTACTCCAATATTCCTTTACTACCTATATAGGCATCTACTACTAAAACCAGTATTTCATAATCACGTGTTCCAGGAATACCGTAAAATCCGATTATGTGATTTCATCCATGAGTTGGCAACACCGCCCGTGTTTACCATAAGTACCCCCACATTTTAGGGAGTTGTGTGGTTCTGTTGTTACAATAGGAATTAAGTGTTTGTAGTTAAATACGTACTATGATATGCTATAATGCGATAAGGATCGTAAAGCCGGAAGTAACGGAAGTAAGTGTATCAGGCTTTTGGGTAATTACTTAAATCGGTTTAAAAGGAGTAACTTTGTTATTTTTAAAATTAAAATAACCGTAACCAATATAAGTGGTTGTCTTTGCCCTAGTAGGTTGATAGATTGCCAAACGTAAAATTGTGAATGAAAATGTAAAAAAAAAAAACTTGTAATTACTAGCTATTGGCGTCTGTTAATACACAAGTATCAGCTGATCAAAATGTCATATTTATGGCTGTTTTAGGCTTTGTATTATATGTATATATTACAAAGCCTAATGCTACTAGCCTATATGTATAACTGACTATTAAACGTAGCTATCAGCTACGTTTAATAGTCAGTTATTCGGAGCAAGTTTTTTTTATGACGTATAGGTAGTCGCAACAGAAATACATAGTCTGAAAGTTTTAAGAGTAAACTTATAACTTAATTGGTTCCTTGATAAAGGTGAGTTATTCCATCTCAAGCTACGATAATTGCAAATATTTGATATGGAAGCACTATGACAAAGTTTTAATGCGTATGGTAACACTGGAATGACGTATAACAATATGGCCGCCGTAGGTCTAAAATGAATCTTTGCAACAAAATATTCTCACTGCACTATAAAATGTAGTTGATATCAAATCAAAATATGTATTATAAAAACGTCATAATTCTTTGCTATAATTCTCAAACCAGCAATGTCAAAGAGAGAATCGCATTATTACAAAAATCTTTGTCAAGAACTTCAAAGCATCATTGAAAACAAAGGATATTCTCCAAAATGGCTTTTATTCCGTTTGTTTCCCCGTTACACTTGACCGCGCAAATATTAGTTTAGCCAACTTTTTTCATATCAGTCTTGTCTATGGTATTCTTCTATGTATACTATGTCCAAAGGGATGATCAATCTTACTTCGATAATGACAGGAGTTATAAAGATTTATCTTTTCGATTGTAACTGGTTTAGGTTTCACTTGGTTTTGATACTGTTGTATTCTGTGGACAATGTCAAAATTATTTAAAGTTTTTTTTTATAGTTTGGAAAAAATAATAAATAGACTTCACGGTAAGCTATCAGAGCCTATTTAAAAAATATAACACTCTAATATTGAACACGGTATTTGAAAATGGAATCTAAAAAGAAGAAAGATTAAATTAACTACATACTTATTTGTGATTTTAATAAATGTACTGACGATTTATTTCATGGCTTAAATTAGGTCTCATTACTTTTTTTAGACAAGATTTAAGACAAAACGATTTAGAAAGTATGTTACACAGTTACTCAATTAAGAATTTGATTCTGCACTTTAAAAATATAGTGAACATTAAATCAAATAAGTTAGTGGATGATTGTTATCGGATAAGAAATATAGACTAATTACCGCCACTGTTTGGCACAGATTTAGGTATTAAATAAAAAAAAACTCTTCTTCTGACTTATTAAATTACGCCTTTGGGATATCTGTTATTTGAGTAACAGAAAAATAAAAATGTACCGTTTTTTTCATCCATAACATTGTTTATCAAGCTTTTTAAATTTACTTGAGCCTCCCGGATCCACTTGACGATTCGAGTCGGATTCACAAAAGAAACAACAGTTGGAATATCAAATTGAATATCACCCCGGGATTCTATAAATGTTTTAGGGGTTATTTTCTTTGTTTTCACCCTTAACGTCGCGACGCATAACATTGAATACATCTAAAGGAAATTTTAAATAACTTTGAAAGCACTTCGTTTGAAGAAACTGCGTTATTGTTTTATCTATTCTTATGATATTTACATATTTTTTTCGGACATCTAAACACACAACGCCATCTAGTCCCAAGATAAGCAGAGCTTGTGTTATGGGGTACTAGACAACTGATACAAATACATATATACTTTTTTTTTGTAAATACATACATATTATAGATAGAACACACCCAAACTCCGAAACAAATATTTGTAGATCATACAAACATTTGGTCCGACCCGGGAATCGAACCCGAGACCTCATGATCAGCAGTCGCTCACGCCAACCGCTAGACCAACGAGGCAGTCATATTCGTTGTTTTTTTATATATGTATCTTCAAAATCTATGATATACTTCAAGCTGTGGTTTTCAAAATCTATAGAAGTAAATATAAATTGAGTAACAGTATTTTAAAATACTAAAACAATACCTTTTTCTATATACGAATGTACCTACGGCTACATGACATGAATAAGTAAGCAGAAGCGTATTAAAGTTCCTACATTTTGCTCATTATAATTTTTAACCTCCCCTTCATACGTATTTGGGGATAGCCTACTGTTAAACGAGTGCTTTAGAAATAATTTGAGATAACTGGTGTCCATGTAGTGACGTATTAAAGGCGCGTATCCACCGAAATTATTAGCAACTTCAGTGTTTCCAACTGTTTGCAACTCTTCAGAAAATCGCCAACTTTTGTTTCCATTGTGTCTACACCGGGTCGCCAAAGATTTTAAAAACATTCCAACTAAGTGTTTCCACACAGCCAATAAATATCTGCAACAAGCGCATTATTTTGATGTTTACCGCTAAAAACAGAAACACGGTGCCCAACATTTGTTGACGATTTTTGTTGTCAACACAAGGAAATTACAGATACTTTTGTCGCCAACACGTGTTGACAACACAAAAGTTGTCAACTTTTATTCGGTGGAGACTTGGCTTAAGAGAGTAAAACCTTATTTCTAAAGACAGATTTATATCAGTGGACTTTAAAAGCCTGTTCATTTGATGTGTGAATATAGTAATGGTTGTCATACCGCATAATCTTGTTAAAAAACGTTTATACAGCAATAATAAAACAACAGATTTCTCGTTTTCTTTCAACCGGTATCGTTAGCACTATCTTGCAACTAAAGGTCAAACCTTAGAAAACCAACCCACTAAAGGTTTCACTTTTCATGGCAGTAGGTACTACATTCGACTGAGAAAGCTCCGACGAATCACGTGCGTGAAATTTTCTCCACATTCCTTGAGCGAAAAATTACCACTAAACGTAAAATATAGAAAACCACTGGAACGGCTGGGTGTGCGAGAATTTATAATACCACAATAGGAATTTCAAACCTTGCAAGAAAAGAGCGTACTCCTTTTAAAACGCACTTGTGAAGTCTCTGGTGTCGCGAGTGTCCTTTGGCGGCGGTAATCGCTTACCATCAGGCCATACGTCTGCTCGTATCTAAATATCATAAATAATCATAAAAAACCTTATCTAAAATTTAAATTAGCATTGCAATTCAACGTGGCAATGCTGCAGTCTTTTGGAACTCTACCAGTAGGCGATGATGCAGAGGAATTTTTAGACGTTTGTATGCATATATTGTTATTTTTTTTTTAATAATGGTTATGTACTTAAGTTTCTATACTATGTAATATAGATATTATTCAAAATCTTAACAACTTTTATATGATGTGGTGCAAATGATCCGATAGGGTGAGTGGGAACAAGTATTATGGTGCATCCCTTACTCCCTAGTAAACAAGCAGATGTGTCATCAGCAAGCAGTAGACGACTAATGCTGCCTATGCAACTCAAGGAATTACAATTTCGTTACTGCCCTTACTGACGTGCATCTGTTCTCTGTTTGGAAGTAACTATCAGGCAAGTTTAAGACTTGTATAGGTAGAAGAACGCTGATTTTAGCATGAACGGGCCGGCTCTACCGGGGCGGTACTACCCTCGCACTGAAGATCTACATAAAATGACAGCGATCGTGCTGTCGTGTATCGTTGGTGAGTGCGAGACCGGAGGCCGAATGATGCAGAAGCATCACTAAGCCGCCGTAGTGTGTATCACCATGCTGCATTGTTGTATTGTCTGCATTCGCAATGAGTATGGTGACCGCCACTCATGGATTATGCTTTATGCTTTCCATTAGGCAGAGTAGAGTCATTTTGGTAGGCCCATACATAAACAAAAGACTATAAGATTCCTCACTATCTTTTGTCATCATAAGAATGGAAACGAAATTCTTAGTTCGAAACAGTCAATATTCAGACCCCTTATGACTATACTATTTTATTCTATCTGTGATAAAAACTGAAGTAGGTACAATAAAGTTCATAACACAATTTGTAGGTCGCCCTTTTTGTTCACAAAACATAATAATTTTCTTTACGAAGAGTCCTCTGGGCATATAAGTTCACAGGGATGAACAGAAAAAGATGTCTGTTCGTTGTTTGAGAGGGTTTCCGTGTCTATCCAGGGGAGGAAGGGGTGAAGGTACAATGGGAACCTGTAGGCTGTTCTTTAAGATATGTATCGTTTCGTAAGGTGAGCATTGTTTCAAATTGAGTAGGTGTTAAAAAGACTTGTTAATGATTCTTTAGTTTATATTAACCTAATCAATCATGAACAAGAACCGTTGAAGTCAAAAATGAAGATAATTGTTATTACGAAAATTTGGGTGGAAAGTTGGCTCGTCATGTCAGACCTGTTGAACGGGTTCAGAAGTAATTTGTCAAAAAAAAAGTAGATTATAGTATGTATGAGTCTACTTTTTATATTGAATAAAAAAGAATGTTAAATTCGGTATTAACGTTAAATAGGCAATTTAATATTAATAACAATTAGACCATAATTAATAAAACATCATGAATTGGATGTCGTGGTCAATCCAAATGAATTCAAATAGAAAAAAAACCGCGCTAAAAATATTTCATAAAGTACAACACAAGAACAAAAGCTGATGTGTGTTATTTTATTTTTTTATAAAACAATGGAAATAAAACAGGCATACCCAGGTTCACGCACTATACGCGTACATATTCGCGTTAGAACTCAATTTGCGAGGCGCCTCCCCGAATCCTCAGTGCCGGCATTTTATCGAGTTACCCCTGTTTTCTATTGTTTCCGAAATATTCACCTATTTTGGGAGCTTTCAAAGAGCCGTGTGCTGAATTTTTATCGGCCCTTTATGATTTATTCACTCACTATATTCATGTTATGTATTTTAACAAGAAGTGAAAAGGTATATATTAAATACATATACCTTCTTTATTTTTTTTTCTTGCTATCCCATAATAAACCCAAGATTATTTGTTGTTTGTTACTGGTTTTATCTGAATGTTAGTTTTTCCAAGGAGCTACTGGCAACGTACCTGCTTAGGGAGGTTTGCCCTGAGGGCGAAGTGGTTTCGGACTTTGGAACTACAAAAGATTTGCAAAATTTACATAAAACGGACGAAAAAGAAAACCCGAATTCAGAACAAGACCTTGTGGATCACATTAAGTGTTGTCCCATGTAGGAGTTGAACCCATAACACTCAGTGGAGCAGAAAACGGAGAGATGAGTACGTAAACAACTTTGGTATCCATGCAGTCGATATGAGGGTTAATCCCGTCCACACAACAATGAAGACTTTGATTGATATAGATAATTAAGTCCAGTACATTTTATCTTTCTAAACATCCTTGTTATAATCCAGGTCTGGCCATTATCGCTTGAATGGGACTCGCCTCTGCCGTACAGTCGGACATACTGACCGAATAAAGCCAGTGGGATAAGTATCAAAGCCCATGAGATCTGCAATTAAAGCCGTACCAGACATAGGCATGTTTGTTCTTTTTTATATTAATTTATGTTATAATAAATATCGCTTAATTATGTGGTTTTATAAAATAAATGAGGTTTTAGTACTGTGCCAGAATATAATGTACTACGAAAGTGGTAAAAACATTACATATGTAGTTACAATATTTTACATTTTAAATCATACTATCCTACTCCCTACTTATAAAGGCAAAAGTTTATGAGTGTGTATGTTTGTTACTTCTTCACGCAAAAAGTACTGAACGGATTTGGATGAAACTTTACAGTAATATAGTTTATACATCAGAATAACACATAGGCTACTATTTGCCGCGATAACTGACATACACGCGGGCGGAGATGCGGGCATCAACTAGTTTACACTAATCGAGAACAAATTTACTATTAAAAAAAAAAACAATGGAGCCACTATCACTTGCGAAGTAATTAAGTTAGTTTAAAGAAGTGGTGTTGCACGTGCATACTAGTAAACTCGTAAACATGGATCAACTCGTCAAATGTAAGGTTAACTACCTCACGCGTTCGTGTACAATCATTTAATTATCGTGTGCACGGGTTTTGTGCCACTGTAAACAGTTAAAACAGTATTACCACTCATCTTGACATTGAAATGCTTGTATGTTGGGTTTTATAACTTAGGAACGATTCTTTCAAAAGTGTTTGACAGTTGGTAGAAGCTAGACAAAAGTGAATAAAAATAAATATTTCGGACATCTAACACACAACGCCATCTAGTCCCAAACAAAGCAGAGCTTCTATTATGAGTAACTAGACAACTGATTTAATTACATATATATTTTTTTTTGTAAATAAATACTTATGAAGGAACACAATTTTTGCGTTTAAAATCGATAATTTTGAAGTATATTTTATTCTGCTGCATACTGAGTGTATTTAATAGGATAGTGTTAATAATTATTTCCCGTAACAAATAATTAGATGGTATAAATATTATTAAGTTAGGGTAAACCTGTAATGATAGAAGTTTTCATTGAAAGCAAATTGATAAGCATAGGTAATAGTAAGTGAAATATAAAATCTATTAGTTTCTAAATATTTAAAAACAATATTGTACATTAAAATGACATCTGTTTATATTAAATCGCTACTGAATTCTCAAATTGTGTGACTGTAGTAGACTTTACCTTCTGTTATTTATCTGCATAGTTGTGTTGCTGTATATAAGTAATAATGAAATTACCAAACGTATTATCACGCGTGGACGACAATCGGTGCAAACATGTCAAGGACCGGGCTTACAATCGTGAGTACACGCACTATTGCATACACACTAGAATACTAAGTTTACATACTGCATTTATTTATTCGATATTCTGTACCTACGTTTTGAAAATAGAATCGTTATAGGAGTTTATTTGATTTAAATAAAAAACAATAATTTGAAAATAGAATGCCGTGGAGATACATATTATGTGAAAGTTTAAAGCTTTAAATGAGTGTTCCTTGATTAATTATTAAATTTAATCATTACTAGATTTTTCTTAAACAAAAATAACTTCTATTGTTAAACAGTTATGGTTTAAATTACAATAGAAACACTGTTTATAAGAAAATTTCACACCAACTAACATTTCACAGAAGAAAACTGTCGCTCTCATTTGTCCAATACAAATGTAAATGTGATACAATGACATGGTCGAAAAAAGGATCATTTTGTCAGAGAAGGCCTAATTAAATGCAGCCATTTTTTTCTCGAGAGCCCTACATAATCTACCCTTTGGGCCGGTTGGGTCGGTTTCTATTATATGGAGGTGTGGTTGATTAATTGTGACGGGGGACAGAAGGGCTAAATACCCCCATCGATACTTATACGATTTAAGCATTATGTTGTGCAAAATCTACTTGTACAATAAAACGGAAAACTTAAATCTCAAAGTTAGTTAGTGACTATAGAAGTGCTATATAAGAAACGAACGAATATGATGTGTAACATTTTCATCGCCGGTTTCTTGTTACATTTTCCGTCCCTCTTGACGTATTCACTCTCACAGATTGCAGGAAAGCATGATGAAAGATATTACACAACAAAAACTTATAGTTCCATAATTAATAATAAATTCAACAGCCTTAATAGTCGTTAGTTGGGCATAGGCCTGTACTTAGAAAGGATATTTTGGTCTATTATACCCGCTGGTCCGACGGTCATTCTAAATTTAAATTAGTAAATGACTGTCCGCTTCTATGTGTCTATTCATTTTAAAAGTAAGAACGAATAAATAACTACCGACTTCAATAAATTGTCTGTAATTACGAAACCGGTAGTTCATAATTCAAATTATATCTAAGCCGATGATTACCGAAAATAAACGACCATTACCGACAACACTTTCACAGACATCTTTGTTCTTTTTTTAATTCTTATTACACACCTCACACTAATACAGTTACAACGTCCTCCGATAGGTTTCAATGCCAACAAAAAAATAAAAAAAAACACGCGATCGCATTCCTCAACTACATAATAGGATAAACTGGCCAGTTCCCGCGTCGAATGTTGTAATTGACGCGTTAATATCTATATAAATGTCTATCTATCTGCGAGTCGTGAGCAATTGATTAGATGGATTGATGGCTTTTAAATTGGTTCCATGGATATACCATACCTGGATACGATAGAGTAAAAGGTTTATAAAATGGTTTTAAATTTGATTTGACTATAGCAACTTTTTTTTAATATATTTTAACTGCCAGGAGTGGTGGTCACCATCCTCAATGCAAGTAGGTACAATGCAGCATGGTGACCAAGACTATGGCGGCCTAGTAAGATGCTTTTTCACGCTCCGCTTAAAGGATCCGCGACTTCATAGTAGGAGGGAAACACGTACGCAGGTAGTGAATTTCAGGTTTTGACCGCTCGGCAAAGGAAGGAAGAGGGAACGGAGGGAGATTTGCGCAGCGCACTCTTAAGTAGGGGTCTATGAGCTAAGACTATTGATGATGACAAAGATGATGATTGATGACCATCCTACTCCCATGCCGTCTATACCAAAAAAAAAGTTACGAATCACAGAATACTATTTAATTAACTCTCAGCTTAGGATGACGCTCATATCCCGCCTAAACTCAAAGTTATTTACTTGCCAAATAAATGTTACACCGATGTTGATAAACGGCCAAAATTTACCGCCATATTTGAATGAGGATTTAGTATTTAACTTTCTGTAATTTAAGTTCTACAACTGCGATAACCGCTTTCCGTTTTGGAGGATAAATTGGAGTCACTTGACTAGGGCTGTAAGTTATTAGATAACCGTTGTGAGACACCACTATTTCTAACTTTATATTTGCGTTATTCCCAATTACGTAAGTGCAACTTCATCTAAAATTTCAGCAAAATATTACCGATAAAACACCTTAATACATTTCACCATGGAGTTTAAGGTAGTATTGTCGCTCTATATCTATGAACCTGTAACAGTCTTTAAAAATAGTTTTCTTCAACTTCAAATCTGTTTAACTCAGAACATTGCACATTTTTCTAATGTTAGCCATAAAATAAGACAGTAGCAACTGTGTGTCTGCCATTACTGTTCCAAAGAAAAAAATTAAAAGAAAAACTATCTTCTTATACCGACTAACTTTAACTTTACTAAAAAGTAGACAATATTTTTATTGCAAAAAAGCATAGTGTGTTTAGATCATATTTCTATGCATTCTTTGGCGTAGAAAACACGCAACTGTCATCTCTTGTCTGTATAGGTACCTGCGCTTAACTTTTAAATTAACAAACTGTATTCTACTTTGTCTATTCTTAACCTTCGCGTAGCCTGTCAAGAGCTGTATTCAAAGAGTAAACAATAGATATAATTCTTCATACAGTTAAGCACTTTTCTCATCATTAAAAAAAATCCGAAAACAAACACCACTTGACAGCTTCCATCATTAGTTACAAAGACAGTTGACAGTAATAACGATTGCTATAAAATAACGAGCAACCAGTTATCGTAACTCGTTATAACGTTAAGTGACAGCAATAACAGCAGCTGTTGCGTGACGTTTTGTGTCACGTTATTTGCGTGATAGTTTGTGGTTTGGTAAACAAGAGAATAGGGGACAAGTATTGAGTTTCGGTTGTGTGAATACGAGTATAAATCAATTAGTACAAAAAATAATAATTGTAAATCAATCTATGGCAGTTGTTCAAAATGCCATTCAACGTTAGCGGTCGTGGCTTAGTTTCCTGTTTATATATTGATTTGTTTTCTATTTACATATTTGTTTATTTTTTTCCAAAATCATGTATTATGTGATTTAACATAACTTATGTCTTTGTAATTCATATACTCGTAGCTAATTATAAAAATAATTTCACCAACTTTGTACATTGAACGTTCATAAAGACAGAAACTATTTTTAACTTGAAATGGCAACATCAGGTACAAACTTACTTAAATATAATTAGAACTATTAAACTCATTCGACATACCGGTAGCACACATCTTTTTTAAAGTCGGCTCAAAACAAAGGTACATGCAGACAAGCCTTGTCACCTCTCAAATTAGCATATCAACTTAAAATACACGAGAAACGGTATATTTGAATTGAAAACAGTGTTAATGCATCGTACGGGTACCAAACCTTGACCTCCGCATTAGCATACAATAGTGGCGTAGGTCGGGGTAACACTTTCGATGTGTCGACTGGAAATTGGTTATGGTGTTAATATTTATGAGAAAGTGATTGAAAAATTTACATATACAGTTTGTGAGATACGATGTTTTTTACACCTAATATTTCAATTTGGCCTTTTAATATATATAATAACCTCTCGGTATTACCCGCGGATTTTGTTTCGGATGTTATTCACTATTTCCCTATTCTTTTTTAAATAAAATAGCTTACGTTTCAATTTATAATATAAACAAGGCTAAGACAGTGAAAGTTCCGTCAAAATCGGTCCAGCCATTCCAGAGATTAGTCGAAACAAACAAACTCACAAACAGATATAGATGGTCAAAAAATGATCTTTTTATGCAAGTACCGTTTATGCCATAATTTAAGGATTTCATTAATTAAGTATACAAAATTCTAACCGTATTTACGCCCACATAAAAACACAACAAATTTAATACGGTTAGAATTACAAAACCGTTAGACCGTCAAGCTCTGCTTACCCCGCAAGACGATAAAGTCGTGTATATAATATATCACCTCTCAAGAGCCCCTAAGTACCCAATATTAAGAAATGACACAGCACATTAGACTTCCTCGTGCGCTGCGATTTTTCTACGTGTCATGTAGACCCTTCCTTATTTCTACTAAAGACTTATTTATAAGATTAGGGCTGGGACACATAACGGGATTTAGGTTGTTCCTTAAACGATTTGAAGTGAATTGAGGAAGGGATAATGTTACTTTGATCTTTTTAACATTAATAGACAAGCTTTAATGATTTCCATTGATTGTTTCTTAGTCATTTTACGATTAGTAATAGTATACTTTATTATACAGAAACGATTTTGAATCTTCCTCTAACAGTTTTGCACAAATTCTACTGTATTTTAGATCAATTAAATAAGATTTTTTTAGTCGAAATTATTCGAAATATTAAGACATCGTGCTCATCGTCATCATAATAATAAACACTTCAAACATTCGCCAGTATATTTCAATTGATTCAGAATTTTTAGCAACTCATTAAATAAATAAACACAAGCACATCAATATCTCATGCATAACATTATGCTGTTAATATACTAAACCGCCATTTTAACTTATTACGCAAATAATATAATATGAATACTAATAACACTCCAGCAAATAAACTTGTACAAGGCGCCTTGAAACTTTGTCAGACGAAATGACGCGCCGGAATATTTAGCCGTATTTGCGGGATTTTGCAATGCTAATAACCAACTAGTTGACGATTCCAAATCTGTATTTCATATAGTGATGTACCGAGCATTCGGATATTCCGGGATTTTACAAAACGGGATTGCGTGAATAACGAACGTGAAGAGGCAAATGAACTTCGCGTGTAATTGACAGTGCGCTAGTCATAGTTAGCTGCGAGAGAGCCCTTCTTAACTAGAACGATGCCATAGCATTTTAGCACAGTATTTCTTCTGAATCTAGAGAGAGATTGATCTCTAAGTAAGCTGTACGTTTATGCACAAAAATGGCAACTCTAGGAGTTTGTGAAATTACTGTTGTTAAATCTAGCGTAGTGTTCAGTGTTCACTATGAACAAAATATGACTGAACGCGTAATTTTTAGACCCCGCAAAAATAAAATAACTACTGCAACTGTATTAATGAAAATAAAACTACAGGCTCTGTTGTATTCATAGGCGTGACGCGTGAACTAGAAAAACAGTAACTTTTTTCTAACACTACTTTTTGTTAAGTAAGATTGGGTTGTGGGACACTTTAAATTTTTTTTTTATAAAAAAAACCATTGAATGATTTTAGAAAAACTAAGACACGTTATTACATGCATAAAAACTTTAACATAATAATATCAAAACAAAAGTTACATAGACATATAACAATAGAAACGATTAAATTAAAATCCTAAAGACCATTTATTGAATTAAGTTTTGAAAGAAATCGGTTAATAAGATCCTTTCCAGTACTTTTCAGATTAGATAACACAAAAATATACCACGATTACGGTAAACCCATTTGCCATTCACAACACTAGCAGGTACACACAGGAGACAGATACTCCGCTTGCGTCATTCTTACTTGTTTTGATTTTAAATGACTTTTCAACGTGAAATATGTCATAAATATTCCACCGTGTACGAACATATGACCGCAGGTAACCGAATTTCTATGACTTTGATACAAAAATGTTTATTTTATTTGCAACATATTTCTTTGTAGTTACTTTCTAAATGCCAATCAGGCCAACGTGCAACGGGTGGTAGCCGAGGACTTTATTCTGTTATGCCAAGTATCAAGGAAGTAAAGAATAGGGCTTATCTTAAGGAACTCTTTCCTCCATGGAAAAATGAACTTAAAAAACAATGCCGAAATTTTATAAAACTATGTAAGTTTTAAAAAAACTATAACCCGACTACTTAAACACTTTAGATAAAATTTATATAGCCTGTCTCCAGGACCATTATTACAAATCTACTGACACCTTATTCATTAAAAACGGTTTAGTAATTTATCCGCTAGGGTGGAACATACAAGTATAAATAGACTGCCAAAATTTTCTTCCTTTTGGCTCCGCTATCTTTCCGCTATTTTTAGCAAATTATACCAAAAATCAGTATAAACATATAGGTATAATATAATACTTTAATATCTCAAATCAATAGATTTCTCTATCAACAGAAAACTACACTATCAACAGAATAATACATAGATCACAATCCTCTCTACTCATTAATCCAATTACGCCTTCACAAAACATTTACATAATTCACTCCAAGATAAAAGGCAGTCGGAAGGTGTTATGTCAAAAGTTCGTTCACCCCACACAAACGATTATTTTGCGTACGAGTGACTCACGCGCAGTTAAGGGCGACATACATGCGTACGATTAGTAGCTGTCGCTCGCACGGAAGTCGTAATGATTGTTTACTGCTTTATCAAGATTGGTCGCCGATAAAGTAGGAAGGGTGACAATTTATTCTATAACTAGTTGATATGGTGTTGTGTGACGTTTTGTCGCTTGGTGTTTGTATTTTGTAGTGTTAGTTTTGTATTAGAACATTTAATGTGTTATCTATAATTACATATTTTTGTATTAGAGACCGCCGTCTAATTTCAACTGTTGTTGTGTATTGTTGTATTTTGCTTTAGTTTCATTGATCAGTAAAACTTGGAATGTCCTTGTTTAGATTATACTTAAGCTACCACAACAGTCCCAAGATGTAAGCGTTTTACGTCGATTCTCCTTTTACAATCACTAGTACACACACCCTCTATATTCATGTATTATTGGCTAATATGTAGTTTTGACCACGTGGCTTAGTATCGAGAAACGTCATTCCCATGCATTTATTAGTTTTCTGTTAAAGTTTAAGTTTGTAAGAATGTCAACTTGTGCAGAGTGGCTGATCAGAATCACTTAATTTCTAACGTTTTTACGGTACATACTTTAAATTTCTAATACTTATTTACATTTAAAATTAAACGTTAAGTTTTCAAAATACATAATGTTATGGTTCTGCGCACCGATTTTTTGTAAGACGAGGTATGTATATAATATAAACAGTTCTAATGCGTTCCGTTTTCAAATACCGAGACATTAAATAGCTTTTTCTCAAAAGTTAAGTTATCAAATGCACAAAACTGTTTTATATTTTTTAATTCAGATAGTTTGTTCGAAAAATTTCAAATTCTTCACTCGTTATTAGCGCGTATAAAAGGAAACTGTGATCGATAGCTACATATCTCTTGATAAGAATAGATTTCGTTTGGAAAATTCATAAATCGATTTTCATTTCACTCGCAACCCACATTACTACCAGCTGTAAAATCTCTGGAATAGGGAATTGATTGATCACTCGGGAAATGCTTTGATATTTGTATTAATTACATAACGCAAACACAAGCCCTTCATAATTAGAGCGTTATTTGAGAACGGTTGATTGAACAGACCTTTTTTTACGTCCTTTAACTGAAGAATAATAAATTATGTTCGTTTGTGGCGTTACACTTATAATACTTATATACTTTTCAGCTCAAATAAAAAAGCTACTTTTCTTCAGTATCTTACACCTTACCTTTTTTGATTTGATCTGAGATATACATATATTACATACTAGCTGAACCCCGCGGTGTTACCCGCGGTTAATGTTGTACCGCGAGTAACGCCGCGGGACAAAGTTAGTCAAAAAAAGTAGCCTAAGTTACTCCCTGGATCATCAGCTACCTACCTGTGAAAGTCCCGTCAAAATCCGTCCAGCCGTTCCAAAGATTACCCGGAACAAACAGACAGACAGACAGACAGACAGACAGACAGACAGACCGACAGACAGACAGACAGACAAAAATTTTTTTAACTACATTTTTGGTATATGTATCGTGTATACATACATATGCATTGATTAAAAAGCTGTTATTTTAATATTACAAACAGACACTCCAATTTTATTTATTTGTATAGATAGTATACTTATATCAGCTTTTGGTTGCGACTCCGCTCGCGTGTGTTTGTCAGATATCGTGGTAATCATTTTCGGATTAATATAAAGTTTATGCCACTCACAAATATTGTGGATCACTATTGTTGCATAGCCTGCATTCAGCCAGTATCTTGGATTCTGCTCATGTTTTCCATCAGGCAAGGTCACTTCCGCATGCCCATATATGTAAAAAATATGGCTTTCTATTGATCCAGAGATTACCCGCTACAATCTCACAAACTTTACCTCTTTATAATATTAGTATAGATTATAAAGTTTTGGAAACAGTTATGGAATAGTAGCAAAAATTTTGAGATATTCTCTTAACCCAAAACCTTCAATCAACAAAACATAATACACAAAAGTTAAGTCTTGTGATTTTATAACTAGTATGTGAATTTGAAACAGTAACTATTATCGTAGTTTTATAAGTCCTTTACTTATATATATTATGCAAATTGGAGGTTGTTTATCTACTTTTTAAGCTTTCACACCTTGATTACTTAATCGATCATCATGAAACATGTACATGTCACGGATACGGGAAAGGGTAAAAGTTTAGCTGAATTAACAGTCGTTTTGAATAAGATTTTCCAGACCTGTTTAGTGATCAAAAACATAAGTAGGTATTAATAAATAAATATTCTTACAAATACATCATACTAAGTAGCATGGTTACTTCGTAGAAAAAAGATGTATTCAATGGAGTCAAATCTAGTAATTTTGATGAAATTATAAGAAATTTTTGCGCGCGGCTCCGCCCACGTGTTTATTAATTATCGCAGCAAAGAGTATCCTATGTCCTTCCTCAAGAATCAAAGTCTCTCCATGTCAAATTTCATTGAAATCGGTGCAGTGCAGTGGTTTGGCCGTGACAGCAGGAGAGACAGACAGAGTTACTTTCGCATTTATACTATATAGGTATGGATAAAGAGGCTTCTTTATTTGAGAAGTCGGTTCTCTATCTGGCTTTCATAGCCATTAGTTTTTTGGATATTAAAAATAAAAAATCCACTCCTCTTCAATTTTTGGAATTAAAAGAAAACGTGATACTTTTCCTCATTCCATATTTTAACATTGACGCATACTTTTGTCCAATACCTTTTAACATAATATGAACTATTTTATCTCAAGTCAGTAACTATTTTCACAAGTATCATAAACAATATATCCAATGTTTTGGATGTTTGTATTGTTTGAAACAAACAAATCCTATAAATAACGTTATTACAGATCATTCGCTCCATATTTTGTTATGCAAAATATACTTTATACTAAATGTGTATCGTCCTTAATAATATTTATTCGATAATATTTATAAACCTTGCTGTCGTACATTTTAAGTTCAAAATTGCATGTGCAATATGACATAGTACATGTAAAAGGTAGATAATACAGTTAGCAATTGTTTTGGGCGCGTTAGTTTAATGTTAATTAGTTTAATTAAGTGTTTTGCGAGTTAATAACTGTCGTTTCGGTAATTGGAAACAGGATGCTATTATTTGTGTAAATATACCCACATTATATTAATACATGTTATCGCGTTGTTAATGTACCGTGTTCTGTAGTATAATTTGCTCGGTCTGTAAAACATCTTTATCTATACAAATAAATAAAATTGGAGTGTCTGTTTGTAATATTCAAATAGCCGCTTTTAAATAAATGCATATGTATGTACACGATACATGTACCACAATACCATTTTTTTTTATCTCTCTGTCGGTCTGTTTGTTCCCGGTAATCTCTGGAAGGGCTGGACCGATTTTGACGGGACTTTCACTGGCAGGTAGCTGATATTCCAGGGAATAGCATAGGCTACTTTTTTTAGACTAGCTTTGTCCCGCGGCGTTACCCGCGCTACAACAATAACCGCGTGTAACACCGCGGGGTACAGCTAGTTTATGCATAAGTTCCGAAGTGACTTTACTCTGCTTGATGGAAAGCATGAGCCTGAATCCAACAGTTGTAGTCACCATACTCATTGCGAATGCAAATGCAAATGTTGACCTGAACTATGGCGGTTTTTTGAGATACTTTATATCTTTGGCCCTTTGGACTCGCCCTCAATAACGGAACACAACAGCACAAATGCTGTCATTTTAGGTTGGTGTTCTGGGAGAGGGTAGTACTGTACATGATTTACCGTGGGAGAGCCACGCTTTGGCATAAATGGGCCGGCTCGACGGGAGTGATACCACGGACTCACAGAAAACCGGTGTGAAATAGCGCTTGCGCTGTTTCAGGCATAGTACAGATAGCTTATTGTACTTACAACCTTTTATAGTTGTCGGCCATCTTAACAGTAAGGAAGCAAGTTAATAGTAAATTCTAAATGCGTTTGTGTTCACACGCTGCTTGTACATAGTTGTCACGTCAAACACGCGCAAGTAGGGGACACCGGTGCCAAGTTTAGTTGCCAAATGTAGGACGACCATTTGCTAAGGATTAAATAACAATTTATGTGCCAACTAGGATACGGAAACAGGTTCTAATTGTTAACACAATAGTGTTATACAGCTTCAGACAGCTACCTGCAGTATCATCATCATCAGCCTTGTGAAGTCCACTGCTGGTCATAATTCCCTCTAATCACGTCACTTGGTTCGATCCTGGGATTCTCGCATCCAGCTCCTGTCAGCCGCCTGGCCTAAGGACGTCCTACACTACGTAGGAACATTTATCTGCAGTATTACACTATTTATTAGATAAAAGTTGCTTATAAATGTATTTTATGATTATCATCTATACTAATATTATAAAAGCGAAAGTTTGTAAGTATAGATGGATGTTTGATACTCCTTGACGCAAAAACTATTGAACGGATTTGGATGAAACTTTACAGTAATAAATCCTATACATCAGACGCGATACTCGACATAAACGCGGGTGGAGCCGCGGGCAGCAACTAGCATAACATATTTGTTTCTATCCAAGACTTGGGAAGTCAAAATCTATAGTTATCTTTAAGATAAGTTCGATATGGTCTATCAGGGACTTTATATGATATATCTAAATGTTTCCAAAACATCGGTGAAACAAACATACGTACAGGTAAAGCTTATAAGTGTGTAAGAAAAAAATAAAGGAAAAATGCTATACCATAGCTTACCTTAAAATAGAAGAATCACTTCCTATTTTCTTCAAAATGAGTATTTTAAAACTATAAATATTCGTAAGTACGTCCAAACTCCTCGCTTCACAGGAACTGACTAAGAGTTCTGAATCATGACTCAGTGTTCAACAATGTAATACCACATTTTAAATAAAAAATGGTAATTTAATTCAATTTATTAGTATGCCATCCGCTTCTGACATGGTTATCACTATCACCCAGTTCAGATATCAGTAATAGCCATTGTTAATCATATGAACATAACAATATTTAGCTTCGGTGGCGTAATGGATAGAACTTTGGAACTACTTCGAGCGGTTGCAACCTCACCCAATAACACTGATCTAAACAGCTCAAAATTTTTTTTTTAAATGTGTGGCTCATATGGAAAACAGTTTGAGTTTTGATAATTATGATTTTGCCGTACCTTGATCCAAACAGTACTATGTGTAAAATTACAAAATTCTGGTTAGTTCTTGATCAGTCTTAGATGAATGACACTTTATTTATGAATGAACTAGTTGTGGGCGCGGCTCCGCGTATTTGTCGGTGGTGGTTGTGGTTATTCTGATGTATAAGCTATATTACTGTAAAGTTTCATCCAAATCCGTTCTACTTTTTGCGTGAAAAAGTAACAACATTTATCCATCCATACTTACAAACTTTCGCGTTTATAATAATTAGTAGGATGTCGTCAAGGCCATACATCTAATAATTAAATTATTTATAACAGATTCTTATAAAAAACACAAAGTAATTGACAACAAAAAAGTCTCACACCTAACCTGCATTTAAGAAAATAACCAAACTCTTTACCACACATAAAAGGCTTTATACCTTTTTTCTTTTACATACGAACATAGAATTTAATAGGTATGTAACATGGCAACATCACGCCATATTTTTTCCTATGGCCAATCACGTCTGCACATCAAGCCACAAAAAATGGCCCACAAGTTGAACGACCTCGCGAATATTCTGTTATTATGCGTATTAAATTGTTACTAAGATTGCGGTTTGTGCATATTTTAGATAAATTGAGGAAAGATAAAACAAATGGCACTATCGTATTGTCAGTTCTGCGTTCACTGAAATACAAATTTGTAGTTTATTTTCTTGTTACGATTTTATAACTTTGACATTATTTGTTTGAATTGTTATTGTTGTGGTATGGACGAGACGCAATAGACTGAATGTTGTTTTATTATAATAATGCTGGAGTCCACGTTGGTCGCTGGACAGTTTTTAAGTAAATTAGTTCAAACTTATTCATTAAATAAATGATCTCTCGAATCATACTTAAACGTATACAGTCACGTCTTTACCGAAGTGGTACTAATAGGTGGAAGTATTACACGTTAACATATGTATAATCCGTTTTAACTTATTTAATTTATAAAAATAAATAAAATTAAAGTGTCTCTTTGTTATTTCTAATTATCAGTTTTTCACGCAAAAACATATGAAAGTAAACTTACAGGGTTAATACGGCAAAAAAACATTTTTTAAATTTTTGGCTGTCTCTCTGTTTAATCAGCCTTTGGAACGACCGATTTTGACAGGAGTTAGACTGTCAAATAGCTGATGGTATAAGGAGTAACTTAGGCTACTTTTATGTTAGAAAAGCTTAGCCCTGCGGCGCTGTTGTAAAGGTACAACAAGAGCTGGACGTTTACATTTCAATTTTAATTCAAACATATTTCAAATATTTTACGGATACTAAAATATTGAGTTACGAATTATATTTTGGAATAGTCACAAAAAATGGGCGTGATAAATTAATAGGAAACCTTAACCGCTTTGTGTAATATTTATTATGTATTCAACGTATATTAGCGTAAGACATAGGATATGAAAAAGATAAGAAAACAACATTACATCCCTCAGTAGGACAAGGACAACAAGATATTTGTCAACAAATATCAATATAAATAATTCCGTTATAATTTTACCATAAACTATTATAAAATTAGCTAATATTATATTAATACTGAGAATTCGCCTTACGAAACAAAAATTATAGCACTGTTCAGTGAACAGGTGTCTTTCATTGCTTGACGTTTAATTTTATGTGTTTCTGAACGAGGTAATCATAAAAAGGTTTTGTAATGCCTTTGAAGTACCTATACATAGTTTGACAGTAAGGTGTGACTTAATTTTTTTGAGTTATATGTTTCGTTATAATTTAATATTATCTGATTTATTTCTTTCATTATTATCTAAGTCAATTTGATCTGTAACATCTGTGCATCTTTATATCTCGAGCGTACCCATTTACACAATAGGTTTTCTAATCGACTAGTCGTAAAAAGCACGGTCAAATGGAGTATATTATCTCCACATTAATGGTATTGCGCATTTGAAAATAATGCAAAGCGTGGCCCAAATACTAGGTTTTATTCATTTATGATATATGACATTATGTTACATTAAGAGTAAATATTAGCACTCTATTGTTAACTTTTCACGGCCAGCGGTGTAATACTAACACACTTGAATCAAAAAAAGAAGTCTCATTGCTGTTCACATCCACCGTTTCGTCACTTTATTTCTGTGTACATTTTCTGCTCGCCACTGTACGTACTCTAACTATAGTGTATTTATTTCTTTTGTAGCAGCCAGTACAATTTTTTGGCCCGACTTTTATGGTTCGGTCCGTTACGTAAATACTGAGTTTTTATACGTATTTTTTTAGCGAGCCATGTCAAAGTTGTGGTTGTCGGTTGTAAAATATTTAACATGTTGTGTTCAATGAAACTATTTATTGAGCTGCTTTAGCCGATAGAAATACGAACATGTTTCTATTGGAAAACAGCTAGAACATTTTCACTGAATATATACGATGCTGGAACTACTGTTTGTGTTTTAAAAGTAAGTTTGTACAGAAAAACTTGAGAGTGTTTTTGTCTGACAACTTCTGTAAGTGAATTACTCGGATATATTAGTTTTATTTTAATTACGTGTATTATTAGACTAAATCTATACAAATAAATAAAATTGGAGTGTCTGTTTGTAATATTAAAATAACAGCTTTTTAATCAATGCATATGTATATATACACGATACATATGCCAAAAATGTAGTTAAAAAAATTTTTGTCTGTCTGTCTGTCTGTCTGTTTGTTCCGGGTAATCTCTGGAACGGCTGGACGGATTTCGACGGGACTTTCACTGGCAGGAAGCTGATGATCCGGGGAGTAACTTAGGCTACTTTTTTTAGACTAACTTTGTCCCGCGGCGTTACTCGCGGTACAACAACAGCGGGTAACACCGCGGGGTTCAGCTAGTGTTTGAATATATTAGTATACAAACTTGTAATGATCTGGATATTAAATGTAATATTTTAAATTATTATTTAAAAAAATAACAATCCTATTTTGTTCGTATTTTTGTAGATACATTTTATATATTGTTATTTAATAAGGACTAATATTAGTATGTATACTATTTATAATTTCAATAAATAAAGTCATTAAACTCTTTGAATCTTTCATGAAGCAATCTCACCTGAAGGAACTGACTGGTTCAATGTTGCAATCTCTAGTAACAATTATTTTCTAAACCTTTTACAAAATAAAATGTCCTTTTTCCCAATGAAGAAGCGCGTATAAATAAAATCAGTTAAAGGGCAATATAATGAAATTACGCGGCTCGGCTTGGACAGAGCATTCCCGTGAGACCACGTGTTTATATACTACACTTTGATGTCACGAAGGACTGTCTTATGCTAGAGAGAACTAGTAAACTGAGACATTAATACCACGCTATTGATGTATTTTTAGCGTCAAAATCTATTATTTTTTTCTCTAAAACGGTGCAAAAATGGATGTAAATTGGAAAATATATTTGTGTTCTTAAATATTTTCAAAACTGCATTATAGAGTTTCCATTTTCTTATAAATTACTGTTCGAATTAGATATTTAGATTTCCTTTTTTCTATATTTAAACACCGAAAACAAATTCAGAAGACAGCCCCAGAAGGAGGGTTGTGATAAATTGAGGTATATATTTCTTTATGACGCTTTAGAATAAATAAATATTTCGGACACCTAACACACAACGCCATCTAGTCCCAAGCTAAGCAGAGCTTGTGTTATGGGTACTAAACAACTGATATAATTACTTAAATTTGGTTTTATATTTGCAGATCATACAAACATTTGGTCCGACCCGGGATTCGAACCCGAGACCTCAAGCACAGCAGTCGCATACGCTACCACTACGTCACCGAGGCTTACTCCGTAACTTTTATTATTAGTAGAGGTAGAATTTTAACAGCTTTATGGATTTTGTCGTTTAAAACTGACGACATTAGCGGGATTCAAACTGCAACGAATTACATAAAAACAGCAGTAGTTAAAATAGAGTTACCATAATTTTAAACTATTTCACATCTTAAATAATTAATTTTATGAAAAGAATAGTTCTCTCCAATATAATACCATCCCTCCTTGTTGTTCAATTGTGTTTAATGGAGACGTTCGACTCGTGGCCGCACGTTTGTACAGCCTCTGTTTAGTTTGTGAGGCACGGGAGACTCATCTCTACGGAAACACTGGACAGGCAAGACAAAACTTAAGCTACTGAAAGGGCTTTGAGTTAATGAAAACCATCGTTTTTTTTCTAAAGACGGATGAGTCTATTTCAGGCACAGTGGTTAGCCATGTAGTTCAAGTTGGTTTGATTTTGACATACCGTCCTGCCGCAAAATCAGAACCACGGACCCACAGGGGTTTTTTATCTTTCAAGGCACCTATTTCCATTTTAACAAGCTTTTATTAACTTCACCTGTATGTTTGTATGCTTGTAACCGACTTTTGCAGGCGTTTTTAAGCTATGTTTATTATTTATTAATTTGTACTCTAAAATATCTGTATTATTTGTTCGTTGGATTTGTAACATACTTTTGCATTCTTCAAGCGGTTGATACTACGTGAAGATCAAGATATAACTAATTTGTGATTAACTTCAGACAGGTCATCTAATTATTATCTATACAAATAAATAAAATTGGAGTGTCTGTTTGTAATATTAAAATAACCGCTTTTTACTAAATGTATACACGGTACATATACAAAAATGTAGTTGAAAAAATTTTTGTCTGTCTGTCTGTCTGTTTGTTCCGGGTAATCTCTGGAACGGCTGGACGGATTTTGATGGGACTTTCACTGGCAGGTAGCTGATGATCCAGGGAGTAACTTAGGCTACTTTTTTAGACTAGCTTTGTCCCGCGGCGTTTCTCGCAGTACAACAATAACCGCGGGTAACACCGCGGGGTTCAGCTAGTTGATTAATAACCTAGATACAAAATGAGACAGCGAACCCAAACACGTACACTTTGTATAAAATTCCGAAATACAAAGCTATTTTTGATAAAAAAAAATGTGTGTTTGTCGAATGTAATATTATTTGAGTGACAGTATCGTATTTAGGCAAATATTGAGTTTTACCAAATGAAAGCGAGGTCTGTCATGTTTATCTTCCCACGTTTGACCTAAGGGGTACTTTATAAATACATTTGATACATTAAGAGGCAACTTTTAATGAATATTTTTTATTAATCACTATTATTTTTCACAAAAAATACATACTTTAGCAGTAGACGTGTGGCAGTATGTTATTTATGTTTGATACCCTTTTTACCTTTCGGGAGGACTTTTGTGTCAGAACAATAAGTAAAATTCTAAAAATATTACTTATTATTTATTCGACAATCAGGTAAAAAGGTCCGTATCCATCTGACGATGAGTGGTTATCGATCATGAAAAGAAACTTGTCGCATCATTGTTGACAATTCATGACCCATTCATGACCCATAAACCTTATACCTAAGGAGTTTTGATGGATTTTTACTAAAAGTTGAACAAGCTTTATTTCTCTCTTATATATTTATTTGTTCTATAATATCAGTTTTCCTTTATAATATACAAGAATATATAAAAGGACAGCAGACATTAATTAAAAAAGAAATAAATCAATCAAATAAATAAAGACTTTATCTCCAATGTGACAACGTGCAATTCCGATCGCTCAACGCTAATTGTCCAGGTCCATATATGTAGTTTTAATCATCTAGTTGTCTTTCTCTCCATCACGAAACACATTTCTTCAGATAATAATAAGATTGTCCTTAAGAATATTTATGATGATGAAGTTAATTGAATTTTAAGTTTCTCCATTAAAATCCATGCTGATCCATTATCCATACTTTATATTAGAAGTTCGGAATTAACTTTATCTGTCTGTTATGCTTTAACGGTTAAACCGCTGCACCGATGTTAATGAAATTTGGCATGTAGATACTTTGTTTTTTGAGGAAGGTCATAAAATACTTTATACCATGAGATAATTAATTGCCAGAATATAGAAAAACTTCGACAAGAAATAAAGTACTGTTTTCAAAGGATGCATTAATTGACAAAGATGGTAATTAACGCAAGCAAAACTGCGCTTTCACCCGATGCCTTTACATCAACTCAAGAATAATGTCAACAGCAACTTCACGTCATCACTTATCATGTGGATATAATGAGATGCAATTGTTCCTGAGTAGAAGCAAACTAGTGTTTGGCAGTTAGTAATAGTGGCTTGATTTGATTAATTAATCGTAATAATATCCTAATCTACTGTTGTTGGTTTAATCATTGCTTAATGTAAAGTAATGTAGCTGCATTAACATACAATCTATTATATTAGGGGTTTTTACCTATGAAATTGCCGTTTTGTATGCAATAAGTGAAAGAACTTATTTTTTCAAACTTTTTTATTTCTATACTAACTTTTAAACTTTGATATATTAACAATTATTTTACGGGAATTAACGCGATCACTTATTAAAAGGTATACATAGGTAAAAGAACAGGCTAGCCTGTGACCACGGCCAGAGCAACCTGGTCGAAACGTCAGGCAAATCAGAGGTATGTAATACCTTTTAATAAGTGATCGCGTTAATTCCCGTAAAATAATTGTTTTTTATTTCTGCTATTCGAAGTAATCACCCTTGCAATCGACGCATCTTTGCCAACGCATTGGCAGTTTATTGATGCCCTTCTTGTAAAAATCAGCTGGACGGGAGGCAATAAACAGAACAAACTCTTCAAAGGCATTTTGTACTGCCACTCGGGAATTGAATTTTTTACCCACTAAAAAGTTTCTAAATTTTGGAAAAAGTAATAGTCGGTAGGTGCAACGTCTGGTGAGTATGGCGGATGAGGGAGAGCTTCCAACCCCAGCTCTTGCAGCTTGGAGACTATCTCTGGCGCAGTATGGGTATGTGGTCGCGCGTTGTCTTGAAGGAGCAGTGGGGACGACCGATTGACCAAAACGGCAATTTCATAGGTAAAGACCTATTATTAATGAAGAAGCCACCGTGATATAGCACGCTAAAACCTCTTATTTAAGGAGCATGTCCAGACGTGTTCACTTTTTCCATCTTTGTAATTGTGAAAGATGATTACTAAAGGTTTAGTAGTTTCCAGGTTTCTCGATCAACAATGAACAAATCTTATCTCCTAGAAATATAACTATAGAAAAGTATTATACAAATTTTATTGACCATTACAGAAACCCACAATATAACTGAGTAAACGAGAAAAATGAACGTGTCTTTAAAAAAGAAATAAAAGTTCGAACGTTCAACTGATTGTGGATTTAATATCCTTTACAAATAAGGTTGAAAATGCAAATAAATACGTTTCTATATTAAGATAAATGTTTAAAGGGTTGTTTGTATTCTGTGGGATTATTTTGGATTATCATTATTGATATTAAAAATAGTTCCAAATTGCTCCAATGTGTGGCGCGTGTGAGTTATTTTCATTTTATAAGCTTGAAAGGGTCCTCGGACCAATTATACTAAGGCATGTATGTTATTTATCATAATAAAATTGTCTTGGTTTATTTAAGATGGTTCGTGTAATGAATTAGGATAATGAGTAATGTGTAACACGTGCCTGTTATTCTTTTTTTTTTCTTTTAATATTTAAGAAAAATGCAGAAGTATCCATGCTGCATTGTTGCTTAATCTACATTCGCTCTTTGATTCTGCTCAAGGTTTCCGTTAGGGAGAGTACCTATTAGTAGTATTAGTCCACATTGAAAAAAAGCTTGTCCTATTTGTATACTACAGTACAAACTTTTCTAAAGATCTTTTTTTCAGGGTTTCGATTGGATAATAGTGATTTTTTAAACGACTACAAAAAAAGGAAGAGGTTAGTGGGTGAACCGATTTTGATATTTCTTTTTTTTATTTGAAAGTTGGTGCTTCCCCTGTGGTCCCATTTCAATTTGATCCAGTTCTTTGTTTTTTGTTAAAAATTGTGATTATTTTTTCATATTTTCATTCTTCTTTGCGAAAGGCGGTATTAAGTTTGCTGTATCCTAGCAAAGAATAGGCAAAATTTTGTACCAATTAACTGACATTATTTATATTATTTTAAATTTTAATATTAATTTGACAGACGTGTAACAGTCATATATAAATGTTATTCACAATATTTACGTATGACAGAAATCGAAAGACTGCTTCGTTGATCTAGCGGTTGGCGTGTGCGACTGCTGATCATGAGGTCTCGGGTTCGATTCCCGGGTCGAACCACAGGTTTGTATGATCTACAAATATTTGTTTCGGAGTTTGGGTGTTTTCTATGTATAATATGTATGTATTTACAAAAAAAAGTATATATGTATTTATATCAGTTGTCTAGTACCCATAACACAAGCTCTGCTTAGCTTGGGACTAGATGGCGTTGTGTGTTAGATGTCCGAAATATTTATTATTATATTATTATTATTTATAACTTATTATCGCTACTACGTAAATTTTCAAAACATTTAGCTTCTCTTAATAATAAAGCTTTATTTAATTCCATGCATTGTACATAATAAACTATAACAATCGGTAACTTATTAACCTGTAATTCAATTACATACATTTTTTACACTTAGATCAATTTCATTTCTAATTATAAATTTGATTTATTTATTTTATATTTATTTATTGAGCTTCTCTTATGCTACTTTAAATAATAATAATAAAACACTAACATTATAGAAGGTAACCTCATAACATTTTATCATGAAACATTTATCACTTATAACAAACCAATCTATACAAATAAATAAAATTGGAGTGTCTGTTTGTAATATTAAAATAACCGGTTTTTACTGAATGCATATGTATGTATACACGCTACATATACAAAAAATGTAGTTAAAAAAAATTTTGTCTGTCTGTCTGTCTATCTGTCTGTCTGTTTGTTCCGGGTAATCTCTGGAACGACTGGACGGATTTTGACGGGACTTTCACTGGCATGTAGCTGATGATCCGGCGAGTAACTTAGGCTCCCTTTTTCAGATTAACTTTGTCCCGCGGCGTTACTTGCGGTACAACAATAACCGCGGGTAACACCGCGGCGTTCAGCTAGTAATATAATAAGATTGTTAAGTATACTTCAAAATAGTTTATTAAATTCTCCTTAATAATATAACGCATGTTTTATCAGGGCATAACATCAGAAAATAAATCATCATACATCGCGGGCCCACCCTAATAATTTCATCCCAAGCTATTAATAAAATCTTTTTTTTTTTCGTGTGACATATTTTATTACACCATCCTTCATCCAATACACGTCGGGCCAAAAACCGTACATTAATGTAATCAATATTAATTTTGTTTGACGGGTTTAAAGCATCGGTGTATTAGTATGCATTTGTTATATTTATAGGTTACCTACTGTAATGAACCTTGGACTACATTGTGTCATAGTCGTGATGTTCTATTTGCATTAAATTATCTGATAAAATAATAGATTGGTTTAGGTACAGACTATGGGCGCCAGAAGGTCATTTCTCATAATAAAAATCGTTCAAAATTATGACGAATGCGTACGATTTTCATAATAAATTATTTTATAATTGTGACCGCAATTTAAATAGATAGTGTTTACTATTTGACTACGAAAACACCTGTACAAATACTTATATTGTTTTTTTTACGTTATAACTTATGTGAGTTTTATGGCGTATAGTATTTATTTACTGCCTCGATGGCGCAGTGGTAGCGTACGCCACTGCTGTGTTTGAAAAGTCTCGGGTTCGATTCCCGAGTCGGACCAAATGTTTCAGATCATAGCAAATATTTGTTTCGGAGTTTGGGTATTTTCTATGTATAATATGCATGTATTTACAAAAAAATGTATATATTTATTACTAGTACGCATAACGAAAGCTCTGCTTAGCTTGGGAATAGATAGCGTTGTGTGTTAGATGTCCGAAATATTTATATATTTCATACGTGTGACATATGAGTGTTAGGACAAACCATACGCCATTGAGGGGACAAATTCAAACATAAGTATCATAGTAAACTAGATACTGGATATCTATAAGAAGAAAATAACCATATTACCTATCACCAGTTTATGACACATAATAAAAACAATAATAATTATATGAAGATAACAATGAATATTTATATTATGAACTGCAGTGTACTAACCCGCCCGTGCGTTGTAGATAATTAGTACAAGAACTATATAATTAATAGCACGTATAGTGTCTGTCTGTATATGAACACATACAATCATTGTTCAATTAAACAAACGCTTTCGTGCTTTTTGTTATAATTATGTTAGGTGTTCTTTTTGTAAATGAAACCAGCTTTTATATAACAAAGATATTATCAATATTTTTAGATCATAAAAATATAAATTCGGAAGTAACTCTGTCTATCTGTTACGATTTGACAGCACATGAATGACTACACCGATTTCAATGAAATTTAGAATGGAAGAGATACTTTGATTCTTGAGGAAGGACATAGGCGGCTCTTTAGCGCGATACCTGACACAAGCGGGTAGAGCCGCGGGCAAAAGTTAGTTCATTATTAAATAATTAAAGGTATCTAGTTGTCTGGCTGTCCTGTTCTCTTTAAAAGGAAAGATGCTCAATCACCAGTCAGTTTAGAATTGGATAATAATGAAAATTATGTGTTAATGTTTTTTTTTAGAAAATAGCTCAATAATGTTCAGTGAATAAGGATAAACGATAATCTATACAGATACATAAAACAGGAGTGTCTGTTTGTAATATGAAAATAACCGCTTTTTACTAACTGCATTAGCATGTATATACAGTACATAATACAATTTTATTTTTAATTTTTGTCTGTATGTTTGTTTGTTCCGTCTAATCTCTGGAACGGCTGGACCGATTTTGAAGGGACTTTCAGTGGCAGATAGCTGATGATGTAAGAAGTAACTTATGCTACTTTTTTTGACGACTAGCTTTGCCCCGTTGTTGTATTACCGCGGGGCTCATCTACTTCTTATATAAAACTGCTTGGATGGCGTAGCCGTTGTAGCGGTTGCCATGCCGCTCCCTACTGCGCTGAGTGCTGTGGATACAATCCCCACACCAGGCAAGTACTCTGTAAGATCTACAAATAACTGTTCTTATTCTGGGTGTTCGATCTGTATGTTTCATTTAAGTTTGTAAAGTCCCCTGAGGCGCAGAATAATTCCTAATACACGAGGTGACTAACAGGAAAAGATAGAAACTTAAATAGGTGGAGAAAGTTACTATCAACACGAGTGAAACTGTAGACGAAAGCTAGCAATTCATATCAGTCATACTAGTCTAGAATTCTATATCCTTCAATCAAACAACACTATCTGATAGCACACGTGTAACAAAATCTCAGTGCCATCTGTTCAAAAGTCAATAATTGAGATTCATGATAATATCGGAATCTAGGACGGTGATAACAAAACGGTGTGTATTTCTTACATCGCATTTTTGCACACCTACAATCAACTATAATTCTTAACATTTAGACTCAAAAACCGATATTACTTGAATACTTCAAGGTAGTAGAGCCACGGGGCGGTAATACCCTCGCACAGAAAATCAACGTAAAATGACAACGTTCGTGTTGTGTTTCGTTGGTGAGTGCGAGACCGGAGGCCAATCATGCAGAAGCATCACTAGCCCGCAATGGTGTGGGTCACCATGCTGCATTGTTGCATTGTCTGCATTCGCAGTATGGTGACGACCACTCTTGTATTCTGCTTATGCTTTCCAACAGGCAGAGTAGAGTCATTTTGGCAGGGCCAAACATAAAAATATGAAATATGAAATTTGCCACTTTTAAAGTTTAGGGAGTGCACAAAGTTGAAAACCGAATTTTGATTACTAGACGACCATTAATAATAGTAAAATCAAGGCGGTCTCCACATTTTAAGTCATAACTTTGTAATTTAACTAGTATATATCAGTAACTTATGTGTGAAATACAGTAATACAATTATAAATCTAACACAATTCGCACACACCCGTCTAGTCGCAAACCTGCTAGAGCCAGACATAGTATGGTATGATATGGTGACAGACGGATTACTATCTGTAACTTTATCAGAAAGTGATGATACTAGCTCTAAATCCTCTAAATTAAATTATAGACCTAAGAAATAATCTAGCAGTCTGGTATAAAGTCCTACAATCAATACTCAACAATTTCGAGGCACAAATTCGATAACTTACGCTCGACGAGACTGACCGAAATTGATAGTCTGTGGGCGGGCGTGGACGTTTGGTACCAATCCTCGCTACCATGATTTATTATAGTCCCATAGTTGTTGATGAACGGAACTACTGTAGATGGTTTATGTTTACAGATTTATAGATATTCTAATATTGAAATATACCAATTTTTAACCAACTGCAAAAAGGGAGGGGGTTATCAATGCGACTGTATTTTTTTTGTTTGTTACCTCATAACTTTTGGAGGTACCGATTTTAATGGTTCTTTTTTTATTTGAAATTCCATTTTAATATGGTCCAGTTCTTGAAGTCAGTTTTTTCTTTTTGTTGAAATTTGTGATTATTATCTAGCATGCATTAGTTTTTAAACTATATTTTTTGTTTTAAGTGCATTTTGATATACCTACCTATTTATTTCTAAATTCTTTTTCTCTGTAAAATACGATTACATATATGTATATATCATCATTATCACCAGCTCGTTGCAGTTCACTGCTGCACATCAGATTCTCCCTCAGAATAGCATATATGTATATCTATTTATATATATATATATATATATATATATATATAAAAGTGGAAGGTGACTGACACACCCAGAGATCAACGCACAGCCCAAACCGCTGAACCTAGAATCCTGAAATTTTGCATGTGGGTTCTTTATGTAACGTAACCCTTTAAGGGGGTAATTAAGGGGATGAAACTCTGCGTGAGCGAAGCTGCGTGCAAAAGCTAGTATAGTAATATTATAGTGACACAAAATCCGATCGAATTATAATTTTTATCAAGCCCTCATAGTGAATTGACAACAACAATGAATAATTAATGAAATTATTTAAGTGATAGACTTTACTAACAAAAATACCCAACTTTGTAAGTTAAATGCTAAGATATAAAATAAACTCCCAGTTTCTCTTCTACTGTAAGAATCTTACAGTTGGAGTAAAGTTATTGAAACTTTTCAATCAGCTTATTTCCGCCGACTGGAAATAAATGCCCATCATCTTACTACTGCACAAGAAAACTGTAAGCTACTTATGTCGTATCTAACTATCATTGTGTTATTTATTTACTAGCTGACCCGTGACCACTTCGTTGGGCGGTAAACATTTTTTTCTCCGACTTGCTTTGCAAATCCGGCTACCACTAAAAACTCTTTCGACTTTTCGGGTTATTATATAGCCTATCTCACTCACATAAAATGTAGCCTTCTATTAGTCAAAGAATTATCAAAATCGGTTCAGTAGATCCCGAGATTACCCCCTACAACGTCACAAACTCACATACTTTACCTTTTTATATAATAGTATAGATTTGTTATGACGTAGGAGTCTAACCCACAAAAGTTCAGCTGATGGTCCTGTTGAAAAGTGCACTTGGAATTAAAGAAATCCAAGTACCATATTTTGAAGGCTCCTCTTGGTTTAAAGAGGACTAAGACACCCTTCCTCCTTTTTTGAAATAGTTCCAAAATAGCGATAAAGCCATGCAAAATCCCTGAAAAAGCTGTGATCACGCTAATTTTGATATTTGAAATGACTGATATTTTCGATTTAAACGCCAAAAGAAAATACTTTCTCGATTTTGTTTTGGACCGGACAAGGGTACTTATCAAGAAGAGACGAAGCGTCGTCTTGTAGACGGACAAGTTTGTACCAACTCTCTTAGAAACATAATTACCCACGTACGCGGAACCATTTAGAAATCTATCTCAAACGATTTGTGCCGCGTTTTACACATCAAAGCAGTTCAGGCGTTACTTAGAAATGCGTGAACATACATACATAAAACACGCTACGAACTTAGTAACTGACCTGCTTTTAATAGTACACTGAAATACAGTACAACTTGAAGTTGTAGTATAGTACTTCTATGTACCTTCATGGGTAGTGTGTTAGAATCCAGTTTAGTGTAGCTTTAAGAAGATATCATAGGTAGGTAGGTTTTTTGACCGTGTGGTGTTAATAAATAGCCCGATCCTTGGAAAGGAGGGTTTTGCCACCCCGTGGTACCTTATACCCCAGTGGCATAGGGTACACCACGGTTTCGTAACATTCCGTATTCTGAGATCGTCACCACTCGCAACTAATTCGAGGTGATAAAATGTAATACAAAATACATTGAACTCAACACAGGTGATCTATACATCTATACAAATAAATAAAATTGGAGTGTCTGTTTGTAATATTAAAATAACCGCTTTTTACTAAATGCATATGTATGTATACACGGTACATATTCCAAAAATGTATTTAAAAACATTTTTGTCTGTCTGTCTGTCGGTCTGTCTGTCTGTCTGTCTGTCTGTTTGTTCCGGGTAATCTCTGGAACGGCTGGACGGATTTTGACGGGACTTTCACTGGCAGGTGCACCGGTGCACCAGGTGCAGATGACCCGGGGAGTAACTTAGGCTACTTTTTTTCAGACTAACTTTGTTACTCGCGGTACAACAAGAACCGCGGGTAACACCGCGGGGTTCAGCTAGTTGTATTAATAAATATTGACACATCGAACCCGCTGGTCTCCGGGCTGTCTGTACATCACAATATATATTGAAAATATCGGATACAAGTTGTGTAATTTAGTTGATTACGTTAGGAATTGGTGATTGAAAGAAAGTCTTAATTGACCATTTAAGAGAAATCCGATCGACATTTGGTTTTTGAGGTGAATTTTAATTTTACATGTAATTTTATATTGCTGACAGTTATTGCAGTGCTTTTTCCCCAGACAATTTAATGTTATCTTAGTACAGGAAACGGTTTTAAAAGGTTTTTATTTACTGTCTGATACATTGTACTATAATTTTTTTATCTAAATCTATTCAGTAGCTTTTGCGTAAAAAAGAAACAAACCATTCAAACAGTTTTTTATAGAATAAAGGGCAATGAAGAGACGTATCGTCTAATGGCAAGCGATTACCGCCGCCCATGGACACCCGGAACACCAGAGGCGGCACAAGTGCGTTGCCGGCTTTTGGGGTTGGGGACATCTTTATAAACTTTCGCATTTATATTATTAGTAGAATTGTAGACACATGTCTATACTTACACCCATATATTTATTCTCAAGGGATCGACAGAGGTATTTAAACCAGGTTGAATGTGATTTTAGTCTCCCATATAGGACATTTATAATAACAAATATTAACAAAAAAAACAACCGACTTCAAGAACTAGACCAAATTTAAATGGGACCACAGGGGAAGCACCAGTTTTCAAATAAAAAAAGAAACATCAAAATCGGTTTACCCAGTCGAAACATATGGTCGAGTTGATAACCTGCTCCTTTTTTGATGTCGGTTAAAAATAGTGCAAGTCTATTGCCTTGAACTGAGTTCGTTTATAGAAATTATTAAAATGTCTGTTTGTAATTCGTTTCAAAATAATTATCTAAATGAATACGAAACTGTATACGGTATTTGAATCGTAAATATTTTTTTTGTCCTTCCAAAATGACTTTTACTCTGCCCAATGGAAAGCATAAGCAGAATCCAAGAGTAGTGGTCACCATACTCACTGCGAAGGCAGACAATACAACAATGCAGCATGGTGTCTCACGCCATGGCGGCCTAGTGATGCTTTTGCATCATTGGGCCTCCGGTCTCGCACTCACCATCGCAACACGATAGCACGAACGCTGTCATTTTACGTTAATTTTCTGTGCGAGGTTAGTACCGGCGATTGAGCCGGCCCAACCATGTTGAAATCAGCGTAACTCTAGTACAATTTTAATTTTTGTCTGTCTGCCTATCCATCTGTCTCACTGCCTGTCCATTTTTCTATTCGTTCCGACTAATCTCTGGACCAGCTGGACTAATTTTCATGGAACTAATTTCACTGGCAGATAGCTGGTAATATAATGAGTAACATTTTTAGACTTACGTTACTCTTTTTTGTTATTGTCACTTATATTGCAATGAACTTCATAGCTCAAATTATTAGAAGTTTTAATACTGGTCCTACATATATTAACTGCCTCGGTGGTGCAGTGGTAGCTTACGCGACTGCTGTTCTTGAGGCCTCGGGTTCGATTCCCGGGTCGGACCAAATGTTTGTATGATCTGCAAATATTTGTTTCGGAGTTTGGGTGTTTTCTATGTATAATATGTAAGTATTTATATCAGTTGTCTAGTACCCATAATACAAGCTCTGCTTAGTTTGGGACTAGATGGCGTTGTGTGTTAGACGTCCGAAATATTTATTATTATAAAAAAATATTTATTATGTAAACATCACATCACACACAAACATATTTCAAATACTATAAACTACCGAGCTCTACATTTGTTTAACAGTGCACAAAGGATTTTCTCCACGTGTTAATATATTTATCTACCTAAACCTGATTAAGAACCCGAACGTTATTCGCTGTGTGACGAAATTTTAATTAAACAAGAATTATCTAACCCATTTACATAATCGTGTATCGTCCACGGTGACCGACAAACCATATTTGTACAACAAACATTATTTTTTCCGATAATGGGTTCAATACCCGCACTATATGTAAATAGAGGGTCTGTTCGACCGTCGCCTGTCGCGGCCGGAGGGTTGTGTACGACATTTTGTTACGAAATATGTTAACAGTGATTCTTCTGTACGAATTTTACTTTTTTTTATAATGAAGAAAATTGGGGTATTGGGTTTTTGAAGCTGTATTATGTAAGTAGTTTTTTGGTGAAGTTATTTGAGGGTTTGTTTGGAAGGTGTTAGAAGGGGAGGATCGGTAAGGGGAGGGTGAGTTAGGAAGTCAGGTTTTTTAGGAACGAAAGATTAATTAGACTATTATAAACTACTAGTTGTTGCCCGCGGCTCCGCCCGCGTATATGTCGGTTATCGCGGCAAATAGTAGCCTATGTGTTATTCTGATGTATAAGCTATATTACTGTAAAGTTTCATCCAAATCCGTTCAGTAATTTTTGCGTGAAAGAGTAACAAACATCCATCCAAACATCCATCCATCCTTACAAACTTTCGCATTTATAATATTAGTAGGATTTTCTCTAGTAGTAGTAGTGGACTAATCAAGACTGTTCATGATGATAAGACATTAAATTCGTATTAGATATTATAACACTAGTGTTTGACTGCGGCTCTGTCTGCTGATATACATTTTTTAGTTGCCAATTCACCGAAAACAAACACTCAATGTTAAGTGAAATTTACAACAAAACAAGAAAATCGGGTAAGTCACTTACAGTCAAACAGATAAAAACTGTTGTTTTGAGTTCTGTTTGTTTAGTAAAGGCCCTTCATTAGTTTTCAGTAGTGTATAGAAGAAAAACTAATGAGGAGATATATCTCTAATGCACAGACCTTTCGACCTTTTACAATCTAAACTATATATATAAAGCTGAAGAGTTTGTTTGTTTGAACTCGCTAATCTCAGCAACTAATTGAAATTATTTCAGTGTTAGATGGCCCATTTATCGAGGAAGGATATAGGCTATATTTCATCACGCTACAGCAGCGGAGCACCAATGAAGAATGTTACAAAAACGGAGGAAAATTATCACGCTACGGGCAATAGGAGACGCAAACGAGGTTGCGTGGGCCAGTTAGTATTACTATATTTAAATGGATATCATTTTTTTTTTTTTTAAACTGATGCAAATGTACAGAACCATACATCATAGGTCCATTATCGTCGGCGTCCACTCGTGTAGTCCAGTTTAGTCGTTAAGGGCTGAGGCGATGCCAAGTGGGGTGTGTTATACAGTTAGAGGGCTCGTACCCTCGCTCCACTCGACATAGTAAGGCAAAAGCTGAAGCGATTTTAAGGGCATTTAGTTACGGCCTGAATTGTAGTAGTTGTTGACACTACTACTACAATTCAGGCCGTAACTAGTAGTGTAATAGTAGTAGTGTCAACTAAATATTGTAATTATTAATTTAACAGTATTTATTGTAATACATTCTGGATTAAAACTCACTTGTACGTATTCCACTATTTTATTATATGTTACACCTGACCGGTTTCGCCTTAAGGCATTCTCAAAGATTAAAGAATTTATAAATTTATAAAAAAAAGTATTTATTGTTTTACGTTTCATGCATAAACAATTTTAATAAGATCTTTTTAGTTCATTGCTTATACTTAAAGTTGATTACATACATTCAAAGTATTAGAAAATATTCGACTTGTGAAGGGAGGGAAGTTAAGAAGATAAAGTATGAATAAGTCAGCCAATCGATGATACTTGTTTTGACAAGTTAATTATTGAGTGGGCAATAATTTTTTTTATTTTATTTTTAACTTAAGTAATTTTACGGCGAAAATACACACACAGCGTGACACCACATAAAAATCACTTTATCTTATAACACGTACCACACCGTCAGGTGTATCGAGCTTAAAATGAAATGTACAGTGCATTAAACTTGAATTTTCCATGCCTGCACCTGTTTTTGGGAGATATTTTCCCAATTTCCCCGCCTCGCTTTAAACGAAACGTTTCATTATAGCCCTATGTACTATAGTGATACGGAACACATATGTGATCTTGGGTAAATTTTCCCATGATATTGTGTGAACAGTGATGGGGCCATGAATAAGGTATTTGATGTGTTTATACCTAGTACTGCCTCGTTGGTCCAGCGGTTGACGTATGCGACTGCTGATCAAGAGGTCTCGGGTTCGAATCCCAGGTCGGGCTAAAAGTGTTATTGAGTTTTTCTAATCCTATAAATACTTAATAACAGCTCGGAGTTTGGAAGTTGGGGTCTGAACCCCCGTGCCTCGGAGAGCACGTAAAGCTGTTGGTCCTGCGCCTGATCTCTCCCCTATCGTGTCGGTTAACTATCCCATTGGATTGTGAGAGTGAGGGAACAGAGAGTGCACCTGTGTTTGCGTACACACTTGTGCACTATAATATCTCCTGCGTAGTTGGTTGGTCTCTGTTGAGACTGGCCGCCGTGGCCGTAATCGGCTAGGAGAACATCACCTAGTATAATTGTATGCATGCTGAAAATATTATAGATAGAATGATCTATCTATTGTTTCAAGACTCCTAAACGAAATAAACTTGATAAATCTTTCATTTAGTGAAGGGAAGTAGTTTTTTATTTAATTACGATCATGAAGTAACGATACACAGCATATATTATATTATAAGTACAAAAATACAAAATACAGGCCTTGTGCTCATCCAAGTATAGACAATCACAGGTAAAAAGAAAGGAATTTGTACTGTTTTAAATTAAAATTAAGGATTAAGAAAAAAAATCGGGCATCTAACACACGGGTAACGGTAAACGGGTCATATTTGTTTTTTTTCCTTCCAATAAAGGATGAGGTTTTATGTTCTTTTTACGTCACTGTATCTATACTAATATATAAAGCTGAAGAGTTTGTTTGTTTGTTTGTTTGTTTGAACACGCTAATCTCAGGAACCGCTGGTCCGATTTGAAAAATTCTTTCAGTGTTAGATAGCCCATTTATCGAGGAAGGCTATAGGCTATATATCATCACGCTAAGACCTACAGGAGCGGAGCAGCAACGAATAATGTTACAAAAACGGGGGGAAATTATCACGCTACGGGCAATAGGAGACGCAAACGAGGTTGCGTGGGTCGGCTAGTGTATTATATTTTTATGTTCTTTTCAATATTTAGCTGGTCATACGTCACTAACATGTCCTAAAATATCCTAACGAAATGTAAATAAAGAGTTCTTCTAGTACATCAACAACGCTACTTTAGATTCAATTCAAATGAGACTAAGATTCAAATGAGACTTAAGTCGTTTTTAATCTGTTACTTGCGCTTCAGCATCCTCTCTGAATCTCGTACAAATCGTATCATTAAATCTAATACAGGCTAGATCCGGTAAGTCCCCGTAATCTTATACTTTGTTGCTAACATTTCTGATTGATTTCAGGCTTTAGGATACGTCCACATTAAACTAATTTGACTAACAAATTTCTGTGAATAAAATATATTTTGGACGAGACACAGGCAATTTATAAGGACTTAGAGAATTCTATTTTGAAGTTATACAAATTATATTTTTGAACTTAGCTGAACCCCGCGGTGTTACTCGCGGTTATCGCCGTACCACAAGTAACGCCGCGGGAGAAAGTTAGTGTAAAAAAAGTAGCCTAAGTTACTCCTATATATAGTATCAACTGCTACCTGCCAGTGAAAGTCCCGTCAAAATCAGAACAAACAAACAGACAGACAGACAGACAGTAATTTTTTTTTAACTACATTTTTGGTATATGTACCGTGTATACATAGATATGATTTTTTTCTGCGTTAACCTAAAATTGCTATCAGCTCAGCGTAAAGCAACTTTAAGAAAGTAAGTTTATTAGTAAAAGTTTAGAAAAGGGAATGTTAGAATTATTCTCACAAATCTATACATTTAACTATTTTAGTCTTTGCTCCGAATTTTAAACCTAAACCTTTATCGTCGTTTTGCAAAAAAAGGAAAAAAAAAACAACAAAGCCACACTTTTTTTGAAATCAGAATTCGGAGAGGGCGCCCTTAGCATTGTGGCCACTAAAATGGCAGATATACCGCATATCCGGCGATAAATACAGTAAAAAGAAGTTTTATATTCATGTCCAGTAAAGATAAGTTCTTGAGGGGACAAATAGGGGTTCGAAAAGGGTATATGCCTTGCCATCTCTTTGTGCGTAGTCGAAAACATAAAAAAGGTTTGACGTTGAAAAGGATTGGACGGTAGGACACTATTTAGATGTCACCGATAGTTTTGATGTCAGAAATGTTCTTGAACCCTTAGTAAGTGTCACATGACTTGGAAGTAAAATTAAATATAATAGATATGTGTAGCATTTTTAATATTACAGTAAGTAAAATATGTTGAGTAATGTAGTCACAAAATTGGTAAAATTTCTGAGGAAACCAAATTATAAATTACTTAACTAAATAAGCCTAATAAATAATTGTTATTCATATTTTTGGTATGAAATAAGTCCACTTCAAGTTAGGGTAAAATATGACGAACAATCAGGGTAAAAACAAATTGTTAACAGTGTTTTTTATACCAAAAAAAAATGTATATATAACCCCAATTTCGGAAAAAAAAACAACACAAATATAGCTTGGCTACTTCTTTTATATATTTTTTTAATCCACATCAGAGCCAATTACAGCTGACCTTACTTTGAACACGTATTAGAAACATCGCCCTTTTCCTAGCCACATCCTAAGACTTGCCCCCAAAGATTATAAATGACTTAAAACTGTTGAAATATTCAATTAAATTCATCATAAGATTGTGCGTAATCACGTTTTGAAGAGGGGAGGGTTTAAAATTAATATCTAATTTGGGGGATGAAGGGCTTTTCCTCGTTAGTTCACAGGTACTGAGGGGTGACACGGCTAATTGCCATGCGACTTGTTTATCATTTTATAGCTATATCGGGAACAATGTACAAGTTTATGGGGAGAAATGGTATTTTGATGATCTTCTTAAAATCTTAACTATCTCGCTATTCCTAATTTATTTGTTTAAAAACATTTTTTTTTCTATCTTTACAGTTACATTGGAACAAAGTTTTATAAATAATAAATATAATAAATATTTCGGACATCCAACTCACAACGCCATATATTCCCAAGCTAAGCAGAGCTTACGTTAGGGGTACTAGACAACTGATATAAATACATATATACTTTTTTTTTGTTTGTGAATACATACATATTAAACATAGGAAACACCCAAACTCCGAAACAAATATTTGCAGATCATACAAACATTTGGTCCGACCTGGGAATCCAACCCGAGACCTCATGCACGGCAGTCGCGTACGCTACCACTGTGCAACGAGGCAGTCATTATGTAGCGTATGTCTATTATTTTAATTTTTTAAGTCAACATTTTTTTTTAAATTTGACTAGTATGATAAGTTTACATTATTGGATTTTTTAAATCAAAAGTAATGGTAGCAAATTAAGCTATTTCAATTTTTAACCGGGTCAGTCTCACAATTAAGTAAGCTTCCGACACCTGTGAACCAAAACCCATATAGACAGTTCGAGTTTAGTAAATTTATATATGTATTATACTAACAAAGGTACACGCGAAATCCATAACCTACCTTCCCAGGCAGTCGGGTAAAATTAGCGTTAATAATGAAGCTTTTATTATTATGATACCTTATTTGTTTTCATAACATTACAATTGCTCTCAATCGATCCTTACCTGAAACAAATAAAAATAACATTAAAAACATATTCAAAAGACTATGATATTAATAAAAATGGTTATTTACAAACTAGCTGAACCCCGCGGTGTTACCCGCGGTTATTGTTGTACCGCGAGTAACGCTGCGGGGCAAAGTTAGTCTAAAAAAGTAACCTAAGTTATTCCCTGGATCATCAGCTACCTGCCAGTGAAAGTCCCGTCAAAATCCGTCCACCCGTTCCAGAGATTACCCAGAACAAACAGACAGACAGACAGACAGACAGACAGACAAAAACTACGGTTTTGGTATATGTACCGTGTATACATACATATGCATTTAGTAAAAAGCGGTTATTTTAATATTACAAACAGACACTCCAATTTTATTTAGTTGTATAGATGTATAGATGGCTTTTACAATTAACATTTTTCGAAGTAGATATTATTTAAAAAAAATAACACAGTACAGTATAACCGCGCATTTAAAGCTACTGCTAATATGGTGCTTATGGTCACAGCTACATATGTCGTTGGTTTGATTCCAACACCCTCAATAATACACAAAGTTCTTCAATGTATACTACCCTCTTTTACATTAAAATTGTACAAGAACTTCGAAATTTCGACAAAGTGCTTTACAATATTTCTGCACGACGATATAACTGTCACCTTCGCCTTGAAGATAATACGTAACAAACTGCAACTCGACAAAGTTTTGCCGCCCGAGTCTGTCACTGTCAGGGGTGTCAAACATTGGAGCGGTAAAATAAATCATAAACGATGCCAAAAACAGGGGAGACAAACAGTTTTTAGTGCTTGGGGCGTGAAAAATGAACCGCTGTGTAAAATTGATATGTATTGTGGAACGGTTTTTCATTTGCATAACCTTATTTCATGTGATTTGAGGATTTTTTCCCTTTAAAATTGTGTTATTAGAGATTTTTACGTTATATAGCAATAATGCATATATTTATGATTGAAAAAGGTTTTCAGTGAAGCTTGCGTGTTGGGTGTTTTGCTATTTACGTTGTTTTTGTCAGTTTCAGTTTTGTATACTTTAGTTAGTTTAGTAGTTTATTGACACCTAGGAAAAGGGTAACTGTCTACCATCAGAAGAGTGTGGGTGGCGTTACCCGCGGTACGACAATAACCGCGAGTAACACCGCGGGGTTCAGCTAGTAATAAATATAATTTAGGTTTACAAATTGATATCTAAAGATTTTATAGGTACAATATTCTTCTCTGTTCATAAAACCTTTAACATACTGCATCATCGTATTGTCGTAACAGACATATATTAAAACGCACAATATGACCGAGTGACTAATCAACCCCGTAGTTAATTACCGCAGTAATCCGTCAGCCGACTAACTAAACCCATATCGGTATGGCGGCTAAACTCCGGAGAGAGGTAACCACTGCAAACATTGCCAGCTGACCGCTATTTAATCATGGGGATAGACGAACAATTTGATTTGCAGTTATATTGCCACGAGCTATGGACGTGCAACTGTACTGTATAAAATTATATTCAGATGAATACACATCTATACAAATAAATAAAATTGGAGTGTCTGTTTGTAATATTAAAATAACCGCTTTTTACTAAATGCATATGTATACAGGGTACATATACCGAAAATGTAGTTAAAAAAATTTTTGGCTGTCTGTCTGTCTGTCTGTCTGTCTATCTGTCTGTCTGTTTGTTCCGGGTAATCTCTGGAACGGCTGGACGGATTTTGACGGGACTTTCACTGGCAGGTAGCTGATGATCCGGGGAGTAACTTAGGCTACTTTTTTTAGACTAACTTTGTCCCGCGGCGTTACCCGCGATACAACAATAACCGCGGGTGACACCGCGGGGTTCAGCTAGTATATATATAAAAGTGAATCCCAATTTGCCTTGGTCAGGACATCACGCGTGAACAGCTGAACCGATTTTGCTAATTCTTGTTTTGTTGGATAGCCCATTTAGCGAGTAAGGTTTAGTTTAGGCTATACAACATCATTCTTACGACTAATAGAAGCCGGGTATCGACCGAAAATTTTGGGAAAATGGGAAAAAATATTTCTTATGGAGAGACACAAACGAAGTTGAGCGGGTTAGCTAGTATAGATAAAATAAAAGAGGAGAATAAGCAGTGAACTGACGAGTGATAGAGGAGAATGGAAGAAGATAGTTCATTGCACCGAACCCTGGACTTCAAAAGAGACGACGATCCCTAAGTTTGTTTCGTTCTTTCTTCTCAGGGCTAGTCCGGTTAGGAAACGCCGAAGCCATTTGCTTAACAAAAAAGTTTAACTTGCAAAAGTGTTATGTTATGTTACTTAATTACAGAATAAATTATTTCATTTCATTTCCCAAATTAAGTTTGGAAAAGGATAGGACGGTGACTTCTTATTGTACTGATAACATAATATTTAAAAAAATGGCAGTTATAAGGACTGGCGATAGAAGTGAAAACTTATAACTTGGAATGTTATTTATAAAATTAATGTGTAAAATTAGAAATTTCATAATGTTTGAATTAAAATTATCAACATCATATCAACAATAAATTATATAAGGTTTTCCCCTAACAAAAAGTGCTCAAAGCGGCCAAAGAAACTTTCACTTAGAAAATGTCATGTCAGCATGTCAGTGACGTCGGCATGTCGGTGACGCGAACTTATAAGATTTTCTCCTGCCAAAAAGTGCTCAACGCGACTAAAGGAGTTTTCACTTCAAAACGTGAGATGTTTTTTAATTTTTTAGGAGGATAAACGGGCAGATGATGGGTGCAGGCCACTTTAGTTAGGCATTCCCGCTGTCACATGTGTCTTGTGTATAAAGAATGCCTACTCTCCCCTAAGGTAGAGGAACAGTAGGAGTTTTGAGATTCGGTACTCTCATTCATTGAGGTCATGGTTTTCCTGACGAGCTTGAGATGAATAAAAGTCGACTGAAATTAAAACTTTACCTCTTCGTGTTTTTTTAAACTAGACAGACTATGTGTAGCAGATCGCTGAATAACACACTTTTACGTAATTTAGCATTATTATATACATAATTGTATATGTAAATTAAAATTAGGTTGGATATATATATCCGTTTTCTAAAGTAACAATATAAAGTTTGTTACGATTTCTGTCCTCCACATTCATGTGTGTGCAGAATTTATCATAAAATTTTGCATACACCCACAAAGGCATGGGTAGAAAAAGTAAAAAGGTTCAGTCTAGAAAAAGTAATGTGCACGAAAGATAGTTTAATAACCATAATAAGAGCAAACCAGCAGTATAAATTTTACGTTAAAGTTTATGAAGACAAAAATATTTAAGATTTTGTTTTTGACAAAGTCCCGATTTCCATCCCGATTACTAAATTTTATGAAAATAGTTGGAGCCGTTTTCGAAATTCAGACTTAGCTCTTTTAAAGGTTTTAGATAGATTAATAAGTGATTAATTCATTTACAGTAATTCTTAAAAGGAAAAATAGTTTCACTGGAGTTAGTTCATGTAACGTGAAAGGAAAACTAAACCTACCTAAAGCGTTACGTATAAAAACTTTGATAAAGGAACACGGTATTAGTTTGTTCCGGAATTCGTTAGAAGTTTAAACGTGAACACATACAAGCTACCTGCATACGATGTGACAAGGGTTTTATCCCAAGCACACACAGAACGACCCGCAAAATACCTACAAGTATCCACCCTTCATTAGGCAAATAATACTTATGCAGGTACATATAGCGAAAGAACTACTTTATTGATTTAACACATACTGCTGTAGTAAGTTAGTTAATAGGAAAAGATAAAACTGAACTGTAAATATTTATGTAAACACTAGCCGACCTATATCGTGTATCATCGCTTCAGTAGGTTGCTGTGTTATCTTTTTCATCAAAAGCCTTTAACAGTCCATTGCTAGACATAGGCCTCTGGTTTAAAGGAGGTTTTGGCCTTCCATATATACCAGGCTGATCAGACATGTCGGTATAGGGTTTGCTTCAAGTTCACTCTCTCTTTGCAGTGATGTGTGTGCTCCCTTGCCGGCTCTCAAGACATCTGTATTCTTAATTCATCACCATAAGAACCACCAAATGACTCAAATTACCGGAATTCCAACCTTCCACTTACATGTTTCGTGACTTGTTTCCGCTTGTGAACCTTGAGTTGCATATGTTCCTTTGATAGTCACTTACATTTAGGATATCCTTCTACCCATGCATCCCATAAGCCTTTTCAAGGTAGTAGAGCCATGCTGATTTCAGCACGAACGGGCCGGCTCGACCGGGGCGGTACTACCCTCGCACAGAAGACCAGCGTAAAATGACAGCGATCATGCTGTTGTGTTTCGTTGGTGAGTGCGAGACCGGCCGAATGATGCAGAAGCATCACTAGCCCGACATGGTGTGGGTCACCATGCTGCATTGTTGCGTTGTCTGCATTCGCAGTATGGTGACCACCACTCTTGGATTCTGCTCATGCTTTCCATCAGGCAGAGTAGAGTCACTTTGGCAGGGCCAAAAAAAAAAAAAATGCTTTCCTATATTCTTCTGAGTTTAAGATATTCATTAGACGTATCACGTTCAGGGCTAAAGTTCGTTCCGCTTCAGACGAAACCATTACCGGAGTGATTTACACAAAAACATCTCATATGAATAAAACATACGATAAAAACGTTTCGAGCTAAACAACTAACATATAAGTACACACATTCATTGATATTTTATATATTTACGTAGGTTTTAAAGTAACCACCATTTACATATAGGTAATACGAATAATATACTATTTCCTAATATGATTGGTAAGTTTTTAATATTAACTTACACCTTATAAATAAAAATCAATTGTTGTTCGTTTGTCTTGCTAGAACTCGAAAACAGCTGGGCCGATTCCATTGATTTTAGTTTTGAAATGTTTGTCGTAGTCTAGGAAAGGTTTAAACGATGAAAAATAACTTAAAAATTCAAATGTCAAGTATACGAAGTAGCGGGTACAATAAGTATACATGGAAAAGCTGAAGATGGTTTCAGTAGCTATCTGTTCGAAGATTTATCTACAGAATATCTGTTTTCCAATTTGCAAATACCAACAAAGTATGCAGATGGACCGTTATATGGAGATCCATCTCACTTAAGGGATGAACAGAGGCTGTATACTCGGTCCTTGACGCTCTCTAGGGCGGTCCCTCTATCTATCCTCTAGGGAGCCTCGTATACAGTCAAATGTGCAATACATTAACTTGTTTGTCACTTGATATATATTAGGAGGGATATAAACCGTTTTGTTGTGATTGAAACGACAGCAATAAAAATAAATTTGCGGTAAAATGTTACAGTGGCATAAAAGGATTCAATTGCGAATTAATATCAAATGGAACAGAGATATAACTAATCTATATCTATAATCTATGAATCGCCAAAATGTATGTATGCGCATAACTTCCGATCGGCTGCACTAAATTAAATAATTCTTTTCTTATGTGTTCGTTATTGTTAGGACAAGGTTTGTGTGCAAGAAAAATTAAACTATATCGGAAAGCTGTGGGAAGCTGAGACAGATATGTAAATATGGCGGTACGAAGTTAGCGGGTCGTCAGCTAGTATCTATACTAATATATAAAGCTGAAGAAATTGTTTGTTTGAACACGCTAATCTCAGGAACCGCAGGTACAATTTGAAAAATTCTATCAGTGTTAGTTAGCCCATTTATCGAGAAAGGCTATAGGCTATATATCATCACGCTAAGACCTACAGGAGCGGAGCAACAATGAAGAATGTTACAAAAACGGGGTAAAATTATCACGCTACGGGCAACAGAAGACGCAAACGAGGTTGCGTGGGTTGGCTAGTTTATTATATAATACAGTCCGTGTCCGAGTCCTTATCCTTATCCTTGACTGGAAAGAGAAAGAAAACTTGACACAACTCTTATACAAATCAGACTAGCCAACGTGTTTTAGTACGCCAAAAGATCCTTGCTGAAGTGAGACCGATGTCCTCGTTGGTCTTGCGGTTGACGTATGCGTCTGCCTATAAAGAGGTTCGGATGCCGGGTCGGGTCAAAAGTGTTATTGAGATTTTCTGATTATAGAAATATTTGATAACAGCTCGGAGTTTGGAAGTTGGGGTCTAAACTCCTGTGCCTCGGAGAGCACGTAAAGCTGTCGGTTCTGCGTTTGATCTCTCCGCGGTCAAGTCGGTTAACCGTCCCATTGGATTCTGAGAGATAGGGAACAGAGAGTGCACCCATGTTTGCGCTCACACTTGTGCACTATAATATCTCCTGCGTAGCTGGCTGGTCTTCGTTGAAACTGGCCGCCGTAGCGTTATTATTATTATTAAAGAATGATGATGAAGTGATGACGATGTATAGTTTGACAGTCGTGATAGGATAGAATTAATCACTTTTCACTACTTGAAAGTTTCCTATAGAGTTCCAAACTAGTCAGATAATCCTCTAAGTAAAAACGTAAATTTTTAGTAATTTTCATCGTATTGTTTCCTAAGTTTAAAGCAAAAAAACACTATACAATAATAGGAAATTATTAATGTTGAAAACGCAAATGACACGCAATTTTTACACCCCTCCAGCAACGTCCGCCATCTTTCCTCAAACGTCAATCAAACACCCGCCATTTCTCAATGACAGCCAACGGAAGGTTGCTTTTAAAAAAATAAAGTGCAAATGTAAATCGGGGTGCGGTGCTATCACACTTCATATAGTATCGGTGAATAACGAAATATTTAAATTAAAACTTGATTATCGTTTACAACTGCTTTTTACTGACAATAAATTATCAAATAATAAGTACTGAGTATTAGATGAATTTCATTTTGTGGTAACTCCAACGAGTTGATCAACGATCAATGTCATTTATTACAACAAAAAAACAGTAAAACGACAGATGTATAGATAATTTATTGGCTGTCGTTTGGGTTTTAAGATTAATAATGTTAGACAGGTTTTGTATGAATTTGTAAAACTTCAAAAAGTCGTGTGGTGTCGTGGGACACCAGATAGGAACGAAGTTCCTTACCATAAAATATAATAATAAAAACAACTTACCTGCAGATGGCGCTAACCTAAATCTTTCGTTCACGCTCTTTAAAAACCACAAAATTGTCTTAACACTTTTATTTTATTTAACATGGTTTATAAAAGTATATAATAAAAATAAATAAATAAATGATTATTTCGGACATCTAACACAGAACGCCCTCCAGTCCCAAGCTAAGCAGAGCCTGTGTTATGGGTACTAGACAACTGATATAAATACATATTTACTTTTTTATGTTTTTTTTTAAATACATACATATTATATATAGAAATGATCCAAACTCCGAAAAAACAAATACTGGCAGATCATACCAACATTTGATCCCGCCCTGGTTTCGAACCCGAGACCTCAAGCACAGCATTCGCATAAGCTACCACTGTGAAACCGAGGCAATAATCTTACGTAGCGGACGCTTTATACCGGCTAGGGTACCCCTCCGCAACGCCCCATAAGGAACTTTGTTCCAATAAAGTACATAATAGGTCTTTACCTATGAAATTGCTGTTTTGTATGCAATAAGTGAAAGTACTTATTTTTTCAAACTTTTTTATTTCTGTTATTCGTTACTTTTAAGTTTTAAACTAATATTCCATAATCGAGTTCTAATTCTGCTTTTGATATTTAAATAAACGTTTAAAACTCACCCAGTAGAAGGGAAATGAGGAACCGTTCTATATAAAGGAAATTGATTTGACGTTTGTGTAGAATGTTTTTTTTTTAATTCATATCGACTGCGAGGGTGTGTTGTTGACGGCCTAACAGAACATCGGTGAATGACATGCGGTATCGTTGGATATGAAAAAAAAAGAGGTTATTTGTGTACATACTTTTTTATGGTTGAAAAGTTGGTAACTTTTGTTTTACATTGTGTGATATTTAGACAGTTAATGGTTTAAATTGAATAAACCTTTTGGGGATGGAGAGAGGGTTGTGGGGAGGTTTTGGGGTATGGGCCTCCGGTATTCTCACTCACTCGGTGAAACATAGCGCAAGCGCTATTTCACACCGGTTTTCTGTGAGGCCGTGGTATACTGCGATCGAGCCGGTCCACTCATGCCGAAGCGTGGCTCTCCCACGGTACTTCTGCATTTTTAATATAAGTAGGTATGGATTATTATGATAGAAGGAAACAATTATTAATAGGAAATATTCTTCAACCTATTGAGTATTTTAGGGTATAAACACCATTAAATGTGCAATTAACCAGAAAAATCCGATACAGCATAGGTTAAAATAAAAAGACTTCGGAAACGGAAACGCGATTGTTCGCTTTTTGAATTGAGAGTGCTAATTCGTGCGCAGCGAGATCAAAGAAAACCACCGACCAATTACGGTCCGGCGTGTGCGCAACGAAACGCACCAGTTTGAATTATGTTACGAAAGTTTAAGTTATAAGTTAATGTACTGTTTATAGATTTGTTCCTTTCATGTTAGTAGTTGTGTATTTATCTTGTTTTTTAATGACATGGTGATGAGTTCTTTGGTATAAGAGCAAACTGGTTGGGGTAAATGTCTACTGCCGTCTATGGAAACCAGCAATTTGTGACTTACAAGTGCGTTGTCGTCTTCAGAATCCCTTCAGACTCACATAATCAGTGATGGGGGAAAGATCACTCGGATAAATCAACGAATAATACAAGACTGAAGAAGATGACTCCAGTAACTAGACACAACACTATTTCATTGTATATATACCACACTTACAAATATAGGTACAGGTACACATATACAACAGTTTACCGCCACTTCTTGTGGTTTAATCCAAACAGATCTACTGGTTTGTTCGCTGTTGCAACTCTTGGCGGTACAATTATATAACGGGAGGTGGATATGCACCAGATTAGATGTTTCCACTATGATGTAACAGAAAATTAGTGGACGGACGATAAATAGCCTTTTCACCCTACACTCCGCGAACAATTTCCTTGCTTTAATAACTTAGGTTATGTAAGATTTAGTTTGGAACTTGACTTAAGGAAGAGACTACCCTAATAATTTCACGTGGCGTAATTATTTTTAATACTTTTAATTTACTATTTTTTATTTACAACTGGAACGATAAGGTTTATTCTTCATTCATTTTAATTATTTAAGCTTTATTTACAAGGGATATGGGAATTGAACTTAAAAAACTCTACACGGCTGGACTAGTTCGGTCGTATTATGCCAAGTTTTTTTTATATTTTTTTACAATTCCCGCGCTGGATGTAAATCCTGTATCACGAGGAACTTTAAAAAGTTACATGAAACGCATACAAAGAACACCCAGATTCAGAACACAATTTCTGAATAATACAAAATGTTGTCCAATGTGGAGTCGACACTTCGGTGCAGTAGGAAGCACCTACTACGCCTACCAGTCAAAGTCAATTACTACACAACACCACAGTTCTATGGAAAGCTATAAAAGCTACAAAACTCCGTACTATAAGTACTTACAGTACCCAGGGGGAAGGTAAACCAAAAATAGCACAACCGTACTCCTGCGTTTGCTGTCTTTGCTTATTTATTAGTTAAACTTTAAGGGCGACATTATGAGTTGTGACTTCTTTAGGAGATTTAGGGGTTAGGGGAAAAGATCAATGATTCGTTTTAGGCGTGATCATTAATATTGAGAAACATTTAAACACTGATAATTTAGTTGGTGACATTTGGTACTATTGAATTTTAACAGTGAGAGAGTCATTCTGGGACATATGCTTACGTCGGTTCGAAGGGAGAGATATCATACCTTGACTTTGTTGAAACCTAGTTTATGCCTGCGTCTCTCCCAGCGTGTATTTTGTTGTAGGTTATCGCGTTAAAAAGTACCGTATGCTCTACCTGAAGAATCAAAGTTGCATTGAAATCGGTGCTGTGGTTTAACAGTAAAAGCTTAATAGACAGACAGTTTCTTTCGAAGTTATAATAGTATGGATTGGTGATGTAATGAACAATCTTTTCGATGCTGGAGGTAAAACAACCGACCCCTTCCTCCTTTCTATTATAAGAGGAGGGAGCATACAAGGGGCATCATCACATACGCTTAGATTTTTTATTAAGGTAAGAATGTATTATTAACTGTTTAATTTTTAACTAAAACACACCGCTGCTGTCCCGTGTTAGCTAGAAAACTCTTTCTTAAGTACCTCTATTTAAGTTACTTTAATGGTGACAAATTTTAAACTCCTGGGTACATATAATTTTCTTAAAAAGGTACATAATTTTGTTTTAAATATTATTGTACCTCACTAATTCAATCCTCTCTTTCCAAAGTAAATATTGTGAAACCATACTAACTTAATATTAAATTGATTATTTATAGTTCTTGCATCCAATCTGAGACGCCCTTTATCGGACGAAGGGGTAAGGTCAGCGCGACAGGAAATGTAAGTTTGATAACCCAGTAATTAATCAATTTATTTATTAAGACAAAATGAAGCATGCTGTATTGTTTATACGGTCTTCGCACGTGAGCCTATTATGTAAGATATATATATATTATGTCGATAAAAAAGCCGTGTGATCTCGGCAGTAGATTGCTGAAGTCACACTGCTCGTAAGCTCTGCACCGCTTTTACTTTGGCAGTCTCATATAAAACTATCAATTCTGTTATTATGTAACAGTGAAAACTCTTAACAGCACGGGCAAAACCAAACAAATTTGCTTCACATTACTCAAATGATTATTTAACAATAGAGAAGATCTGACGCACCAGTCGATTAAAAATAACACAACTCATGAATATTCCTGTGTCGCGGGGAACGTTATAAACATGAATGAAATAGACACACAGAACACACACATGTAAGATTTTCGCCCACGAAACTGGTCGCAGTACAAAGTGAGAAAGGCATCCATAGTCCTTTTGACACTTTTGTACTTTACCTAATGCCCTTTAAGAATATTTTTGACTGATTCTAACTGTGACATATAAAGTGTTCTAAAGCATGTAACATTTTGGCATGTATAAGAACCGAATTCCATTTGACTTAAATCAACTGTTCTTTCCGTATTGCAAGTACAGTGAACTAAAATATCACATAGGTACCAATATTCTCTTGTCTTTATTTAAAACTAGCTGTTGCCCGCGACTCCGTCCGCGTGTATCTCGGTTATCGCGGCAAATAGTAGCCTATGTGTTATTCCGATGTATAAGCTGTACTGTAAAGTTTCATCCAAAAACGTTCAGTAGTTTTTTGCGTGAAGAAGTAACAAACATACACACTTACAAACTTTCGCCTTTATATTAGTGTGAAGTGTGATAATCTAATCTGATACCTGACAAGTACCTGTTGACATTTTGAGGCATGCATTGACGTATGTAGTTGACAAATGATAAGGAGACAAATAGGAATGAATGTTAAACATTTATTTAAAAGAGAAATGCTCATTTATCACATCTCATAAAAATTGGAAACAATTTTAGAGCTTCAATTACCGTCAGTGCAAAGACAAAAACCTGACGTTGGCTGTGAAGTTGAGAATATATATATATATACTTTAAAGAAAAAAGTATGACAACAAGAATACTAACCATGTCATCATTAGACCTTCAAATAAAACAATACTGATGGATTTGTCACAACGAGCCACACAATTCTTAATGAAAGGATTTACTGTTTAAGGAGGGATTTACAGTAATAGACCCTTCGAGTTTAGTTGAGTGGAGAGTTGGTGTTGCAGGTTACACCGCGGGGCTCAGCTAGTTATAGATATAAATCTTCCTTATTCTACTACTGAAAACTGCATTAAGATCCGTTGATTAATTTAAAAGATATAAGACATAAGCGAACAGACAACGGAAGGGACTTCATTATATACCATGTAAAGTTGTTCATTATATTAGTTTCCTGTAATGATAACTTTAGAATGATATAATATGTCATTTAAATGATACTGTGATATCAGTCAATGAACGGATTTCTACTACCGAAGGTTTTGTAATACCCAACAGTGTGACCTGCATTATCGTGTGGCGCCTCACATCTGTACTATTTGATAAGGCGCCCCGGTGTGGTCATTAGATATTACTTTTTATGTATGATGTAGTCAAATTAATTAAATTCATATGAAATTATATACAGTACTAATATCAAACAAAGTTTTTTTAAATTTTATACTATGTGTCTGTGCGCATCTGTTTGTTCCAGCTAATGTCTGAAACGATTGGACCATTTTAATGGGATTTCAATTGGAAGATAGCTTATGTTTTATACCAGTGTTAGCCGCAGTGTCGTAAAGGTACAACGGCAACCCCGGGTAACACCGCTGGGCAAAGCTAGTAGATTTACATAATTACAGTATTTGTCAATTATTTGGTTGGCCGTTTTATTTCCGTGAGTGCACCTGAGTGACCGTATGTCGTATGTAAATTTTAGTTTGAATCAAATAGGTAAATCTTCCTATCAATTACACTAAGCATAAAACTACATACAAATAAATTCTTATAAATTGAAAATTGCTGTACTGAACTATGCTATTAAAGATTAAACCTCAAAAGAACCATAAAATGCGTGATCGTATTGTACCCCGAGGAGTTCACGGGTATCTATTCTCAGAAACCACAGAGCAGAACTTAAATAGACATCCTTAAGCAATCTGAAGTATAGTAAATCGTCACTTTAACTGAAAACTTTGGGAGTGAGCCTCCCCCGTCTGCCAAGTTCGGGACAGTTTCGAATTAGAATTTAGCTTTAATTCCGTACAAGACAAACGCATTTGGCCGTCTGAGCTGAATTTTGTTGGTATTTTAAGTGATACCCAGCTTAACAGAGATTGATACAGAGGACACGTTGTTACCTATACTGAAACTTAGAGGAACTTGCAATATTGCTTTAAAAACAATTGGTTGTACTTATTTTTTAACCGACTATAAAAAAGTGTTCACGGATAACTTCGTTGTTTATGAACCGATTTTGACGATTCTTTTTTTAATGTAAAGGAGATGTCCCAACGGTTGTACCACGATAAGGACATTAATATCTGATGATGGTATCCAAGAGAAATCAAGTCGAACCTTGAAGTCGGTTTTATTTTTGTTAAAATTGTACTTGTATGATAGCTGTAGAAATGATGATGTAGAGTAGCTGACCCGACGAACTTCGTACCACGATTTTTTCGTAATTATTTTCTACATTTCCAGAAAGCTTGTTGTTATTGTTTTATACCTACCTCAGCACCCCACAGTAAGTACAGTCCTAGACAAAAACAAATAACACTTCTGGTTTTCTTATAGTTTTCTTTAATAAAAACCTTATCCTGACAATAGCAAGCACATAAAAAAAGAATTATTCAATTGGGTGTAGTCAATCGGAAGTTATACGCGTACATACATTTCAGTGATTCATTTTTATTTATAAAGAAGATAGCTGAACCCCGGGGTGTTACCCGCGGTTATTGTTGTACCGCGAGTAACGTCGCGGGACAAAGTGAGTCTAAAAACCGCGGGGTTCAGCAAGTATATAATAGAATTGGCTCGATCAGATATAAGATATAACGCGAGGTCAACTCGGTCTTTATTATAACACATACAAGACTTCTTATTTCAGTACTAGTTGGTCCACGAAACCTCTTCTGCGTCTCCTATTGCTCGTAGCGTGATGTTAAAAGCGTGAATAAATTTAAAACTTTAACCATTTAGTGAAGTCATAGTTTTTGCAATATTTTATAGACACTGTGCTTTTGTTAGCAGCGTAATGATAGATAGCCTTCTTTATTAACTGGGCTATCCAATATTGACAGAATTTTTGAAATCGGATAAGTATATTCTTGTAGATTTTCTTTAGACTTTGTACATACATTCTTACCTTAATTTAAGTACGCATAATTCGGATTTCAGTTCACTTTTATATCAAATTACTATCATAACTAAAAAATAAACTGACAAAACTTCCCTAGTTCTTCAGAAATAAACGAACATAAAAGCTTCTAAGCAGACCTAACTAGACACGCTTAGCAGCTATTTAAAACCCACTTGAAGTACGAGGGCTCGACCACACTAGGTTATTTTTGGGCACAAAGAAAACGCAACGACCACTTAAGGATTCCGCCAGTGTGCACGACTGAATTTAGACCTAATAAATACTTCAGACACAGACGAATGCTAAAACATGTATGTTAACATTGTTGTGTATTTTAAGACAATCTCTATATACGGGGTCATTACCGGTGGCATGTTAGAGGGGTGTACTACTGAGGGTTCTTCGTGTGACGTCATTAGTTACGTTTACAGAACAAAACATTTAATTAATGTAGAATCTTTAAACAATATTACAATGTAACCTGATTAAGTGAAAACTTTGGGTGAAATGTGTATAGCCTCTGTCACCCGGGTTACTACTACAACTACTGACGCCTCATTCATGGTTCAATAGTTTAGGCGCTACTACATACTCTCATTTTTGTCTAGTCGAGTAAACATTAGACTAAATACTTAAAGGATTTCATGTACTATATGATGCAAAATCTCTATTTCAAATTCATATCATATAATTTACACTTAAATTTTCAGTACAATCCAATTAGAAATTAAAAATTATTTGAACAAAAATTATGAAAAAGATAAAGGCATGAAAATACGAACATATGGTTAAAACCACAAAACTATCTATATATATATATCCTATGAACAAAGTACACAGTGGGAACAAATTAAAAATCTCATTAATTTTTTTTTGTTATTTAAAACAAAAAAACTGTACAAATTGGAAACAATAATAATGAAATTCCAAACCTTTTGCGTACAAAACATGGACGGGCCTACGTCATAACAAAAGTCGTCAAAACGAAGGTCATACTTCAAACCAATAACACCTATTGTTTTCACATGTTATTGTAACATTACTATAACGTTACTATAACCCCAATAACGTTGGACACAATAACACTTTATTTGAATAACATAAATATTATGATTTGGTGGTTGAATATTTTGCTCTCTAAAAAGCGTGGCTTTGTTTGCACAAAATAACATGTTTGCCATACAGTGACATATAAAATTTGTGAAACACTATGAATGGTAAACTAGAACATTGATTCTTTTGTCGTAAAATAACTCTGGGTCGGTTAGTAAGTAACCTTTGATGTTCTCCTGTCCGATTACGGCCACAGCGGCCAGTCTCAACGGAGACCAGTCAACTACGCAGCAGATATTATAGTGCACAAGAGTGGACGCAAACACAGGTGCACTCTCTGTTCCTTCTCTCTTATAATCCGATGGAGTGGGTAACCGACATAATTGGGGAGAGATCAGGCGCAGGACCGACAGCATAACATGCACGGGGGTTCAGATCCCAACTTCTAAATTCAGAGCTGTTATTAAGTATTTCTATAACCAGAAAAACTCAATAACATTTTTGACCCGATCCGGGACTTGAACCCTCTTAACTGCCAGTCGCATACGTCAAACGCTAGACCAACAAGGCAGTCCAGTAATCTTTACTGCTTCGCCAAATGCCGTAGGTTCAAAACCCACCCAAAACATCATTTGAAGTCCTTGCGAAATGAGTACAATTATTTTTTGTAGGAGATAAGGGATGTTTTCTATTTCTCTTTCATTATTAAGCCTCTCCAGGACCTAAATATTGCTCTACACAAGAGTATTCCTATCTAAAGAGGAGTAAACATTATAGGCTTCGATGGGCATTAAAAACAGGCGCAGCGGTTTGTGTAAGCAACTCAACTTCAATCGTTTAGTAGCTCTTCTAAAATATGTTTATAAGTACGAGATGTGTTAATTCACACAAATAAACGATTATTTTTTTAACTCCAAATAGCAGCCTTCGTGGCTTTTTTAAGCTTAAAATAGCAGTTCTAATAAAAAAACATTTCTCTATTCCACAACCCAAAGTAAGTCTCAAGCGGTTCTCCCAGAGGCGTAGTCCGAGGTGACTAAGTGATTATTGAAAAGATGGACGTCGTTTCTTTACTTCCAAGACGTTGGAGTATCTCTGGAGAAAGACCCTTGTCCAGCGTCAAAATTGACAGTGACAGTCATCTATTAATTTACTTTTTTACTGAATTAGAAAAAGTAACCAAAATTGTACCCATAGTTTAAGAAGCTTTATCGATTAACTAGCGACCGGCTTCGCATGGAGGCCTTCTCGGATTTCATCGCTATAATATGCATATGATACACATATATAAATCTACTTCTTGAATTAATCTATCTATTGCTGAAAACTGCGTGGTTCTACTACATTTCCAAGATGGTAGAGCCACGCTGATTCCAGCACGAACAGGCCGGCTCGACCGGGGCGGTACTACTCTCCGGCGTTCGTGGTGTTGTGTTTCGTTTGTGAGTGCGAGACCTGAGGCCCAATGATGCAGAAGTATCACTAGGCCGCCATGGTGTGGGTCACCATGCTGCATTTTTGCATTGTCTGCATTCGCAATGACTATGGTGATCCATACTTTTGAATTCTGCTTATGCTTTCCATCAGGCAGAGTCATTTTTGTAGGGCCATACTTAAAAAAAAACTGTTGAGCAATTTAAAAGGTCTAAGCGAAGAGACAGCGTAACTGACTTCATTTTATACTTTGCAAAGACCAGAGGTTGGCTCATCCATCATTTGAAAGTTCTAAGACAAACACATTGATTACCTCATTGTGGTCAGTGGTTTTGTTTACAAACAGTAGCATTCTAGTGCTAAAAAATACAGTTAGTGGACACTTACAAAGTACATAGAATGTTGTGGAGAAATTTTTGTATTATTTTAAAGACATTCACGATTCACTAATATGATATTCATTGCTAGACCTAAAATATATATGAGAATGACGTCATCTCAGCTTAGCAGCAGTAAGGTTTAGCTTAAGGGACAACAGTTATATAAAGAGAAAGAAAATCCAGCTTAAAGGTAAATCATATTATTAATTATTAATACAGAAAATTTGCCGCTAAACGTCAACAGCATCGACCAAACCAATATATACATAAATACATATATAATCTACTTAGAAAGAGGTTACGTTGATCCCCAATCGAAATTACCGAATGAGGTGAACGTCCTAAATGCCCCCCATAAACTACTTCCAGACGATTGGCCTGATCACGGAAAAGTGGAAATTGATTTTACTTTCTTGCTACTGACTTTTTGGATCCCTGTTAGCTTTGGAAGGATTTGGGCCATCATTTTCTTCAATGTACTATGAATAGAATTCAGGTACAGTGATTAAAATTGAATTCATTTTTAAGGACCATAACGAAACCTAATATATATTTGCAATACATCAGTCACCAAAATGTTATTATAGAGAAATACCATTAAACAAATAATCTTCGTTCATAAACGAACCATCAGCAATTAAAGATCTCATCAAATAGATCATAATGCGTGAGTTGAAAACATTTGGTATTATTACACCATCATACTTTCATTTCAAATAGTATATACCGTTTATACATAAAATATACTTATAAGAAAACATAACAGTTAAGAACCATTTTTGTCTATAGGTATGTCAATCGATGTACATTTGATTACACTCATCATTTCCCCGCTGTTAACTTCCAAACAGCAAATCGCGCGCCATAATCTTCCAAGAGACAAAGCTGTAACTGTTTGCGTGAATCATTGAGGAGTTGATATTATACACATTATGTGAGATGAGATGCAGTAATTGAGCGCTAGTAATCAGATCACGACCATCTCTTATGCATGCATAATTAGAGTGTAGATGCGATGCCAGGATGCTTAATCAAAGTTAAACTTGCCTGAGACTGTGTATCCTGAATATCTATTACTGATATTAATAGTGTTGTACCATATATCTTCTGATCTTGTATGTTTAGAATTAGTGTCTATTTTATTCTATTGAGTAAGTTTTGAATTGACTGACTTTTGTACCAAGGCAGATTAAAACATATATGAATACATTGCTTTACAGAAGTCTTTATATTACTTTAAGCATAAACTAGCTACCTCGAGAGCCTTCGTTCTGCCAAAAGTTTATTTACCTGTCGCAGTCCAATAGAATAAGTATCAAATATTGTTTTTACTATTTTTCTTGCATTTTTTTACCTTTTTTCACTCCAAAGGAACCTTCGTTGTGCCTTAACGAAAATTAAAAAGAAAATATTAACCGAATGGGTCGAGCGGTCCACGAGTTTTGAACTTAGCAACACATTTGGAGGTTTATTTTTATTTAAATAGTATTATTAAAAGTTTTCACTTTATACTCTTCATCTACATACTCGTAATAGCAACCAAGTCACTTGTGGTTTTTTTTTTAATAAAAAATATGACTAAATTAATCTTTATAACAGTAGCTGTCAGCCAGTAAATGTCAGTCCGGTGGAACACGATCCATCCTTTGAGGAGATTAGTTGACCACTAAACAGAGAGACAATATTTTTTTTAGTATAAGGGTTATATTATCATTCAAAAATGCTTTTAGAAATAAGCTGTTATAACGTCAATATTAGTTTTATATTTATTCGTATAAATGTATTTTTGTAATTTAAAAAAATCACCCCATATCATAAACCACCCCCAACGCCCAAACCCCTAAATAGCCTGAAGGTTATCAAACTGCAACAAACCCTCGCTACGATTCCTCACACTACAATGTTTTTGTACTGTGTTCTGACGAAGCGATCCGAAGCCATAAAAACATCCCCTAGCACTTCAAAGGGCTGTAAAATAGAAAATGGCGTCTCTAAACTGACCCTAATGGTATTACTATCGCGAAAAATACTGAGAAACGAAGTTTGACGCAGCTTTGTCGCTACAAAGAAACGGTTCGTGTCTAGTTGTTTATAATATGTACCAAGTTATTAAATATCTACTCAAATAACCTGAATAATAATTATATGTGTGTTAAGTATGTTTAACAATGCTAGATATAATAGATATTGGTCTACGTATTCTCTAAGGGTGTAATAATAGAATTTTGCAATAAAGCCTAAACACTTGCCACGACGTAAGGATTAAATTTAACCAATTTTTTTTTGGCATGACGCAGAATTGTCTGTCTGTTTGTTCCGGATAATCTCTGGAACGGCTGAATCGATTTTGACGGGACTTTTGTTTGTTGGCCAATAGCTGATGAAGTGATGATATAAGGAGTAACTTGGGCTACTTTTTTAGATTAGCTTCGTCGTTTGCCCCGCGGCGTTTTGGGTTACAGTTGTACCGCGAGGCTCAGCTAGTCTAATTAAATCTAAGCAAATAAATAAAATTGGCGTGTCTGTTTGTAATATTTAAATAACCGCTTTTTAATAAATGTATTTGTACACACGATACATGTACCAAAGTAACATTTTTAACAATTTTTGTCTGTCTGTCTGTTTGTGCCGGATAATCGCTGGAACGGCTGAGCCGATTTTGACGGAACTTTCACTGGCATATAGCTGATGATCTAAGAAGTAACTTAGGCTACTTTTTCCCTTTTACTTTTAACTTCTTCCCTCGGCGTTACGAGCGATACGACAATATTCGCGGATAACACCGCGAGGTTGATCTAGTATATTATATACATGTGAATTATTGTACGTCACCCAGGTAACACATATATACCCATAGATACCTTACGATTGTAATCTATTATATAAGTATAGTTCCTATGTCACGTTTTTGTTCGCGATGAACTCCGACACTGTCTAACCCATTTACTTTCACGTTTTTTAAACGTATGTTTTGCTGTGGAGATTAAGATAGAATAGTTAAAATCACGCCCAGACCAATAAGAGACGAGAGATTGAAATGAGAAACAGACGAAGCTGTGTGGATCACCTAGTATTACTACAGATATTTTTAATTTATGACCGTACCTTTTGTACACACGCTGTATAAATACATCAACCGGTACATTAGAACTGTGTTGAACAAACATTACAATGTTAAACTTTATAGGAAGTTTACTTTGGTGTTTCTGATTCGTACCAATTCTGGATGCGCCAATATCGTAATAATAATTTTTAGGTTTAATTTGCTTCTGTATTGCTGACTTATAATTAAACAAAAGTAGATATTTTAAAATGGTATATTACATCTCGAAGTACATATACACTTTCGAATAGATACAAACGACCTTTATTTATTTAAATCCTAATATACTAGGTTTTGCCCTCGTGTGTATCGGTTGAGGCGGTTATCAGTACACCTATGTCCTAACTCAAGTATGTAAATATCTTCATGCACAATTTCACTGAAATCGGCGCAGCTGTTTCGCCATGACAGGGTTAAAATCCAATTCATAGTATAGATTGCAGACATATGTCGTTTATTTTTATTGTTATCGACTTTTCAAGTACATCACACAAGTTTTCCGATAATATTTAACAGCATACAATAAAAGAGTTTTTCTAGCAAACAATTTTCAATCCGGGAACATGTCACTCATAAAAACAAGGACAGTTCATATTTTATCGTCAACCGGAACGTTTTCGAACCCTGGACCATTCTGACGAAATCAGTTCTTTTACTGTGGCTATAGAAAATATGGCTGCTATAAAATGAAAGGAAATTTCACTGAAATTATACTTAATCAATTTATTTATTGAGTCTGTCTGTTAAGCTATGGTTTATCGAAGTAAGGGATAAATTGGTAAAATATACAAAAAGCAAACAAACATGCAAATGTGTGTGCCGACAAATATGTAAATATGTTTTCAGCATTTTAGTTTATTTTTATGATATAGGGGGCAAACGGACAAACGCATCGCCTGATGGTAAGCTATTACCGCCGCCCATGGCAACACCAGAGGCATCACAAGTGCGTTGCCTGCCATAATTAAGATTTAACGGCAGTATAGACGTGAGGCATCTAGATAAATCAACCAAGTGTAGGAGACTAGACAATAGGGCTTATACTTATTAGTATACGTTTGTCTTCCTATTACGGCAATAGATTTCCTATTACCTACATTAACAATGCTCTTTAGTATTAAATAAAAGCACATATTCAATCAGATGTAATAAAAATCAAATGTAAGAAAATGATATACCCCGAAATATACAAGAAGCGATTCTGCAAGATTTAAATAACATATCGGATTCAAATCACGTACATACATGATGAATGAACCCGAATGGACGGACTCGGAATATTTTTTTCTAGGATGCGAAGATACTAGGATCGATGATGGTATTGCTGTTCTTACGTCATGCATAAGTAGTTTTTGGAATTCCTTGGACCTCTGTGGCTTTTGAATGAATTGTCAGTAACTAATTATGAGAACAGGGATATATGTATTTCCTTAGATGACAATCAAATGTTTTGGTTGATAAACAAGACTGTCTTTATATTCTCTGTATAATTATAGTTTATTATTATTTAAAATTGAATTATGTATCTTCCAACCTGTAACTTTACAGTAATTTTATTACTTACTAGCTAAACCCCGCGGTGTTACCCGCGATTATTGTCGTACCGCGGGTAACACCGCGGGACAAAGATAGTCTAAAAAAAATTCTTCTGTGATTTACTCCCTGGATCATCAGCTACCTGCCAGTGAAACTCCCGTCAAAAGCGTCCCGTCAAATTCAGCCGTTCCAGAGATTATCCAGAACAAACAGACAGATAGACAAAAAAAATTAACCACATTTTTGGTATATGTACCGTGTATACATACATATACATTTAATAAACAAGTAAAATTTTAACAAAAATAAAACCGACTTCGAGGTTTGACTCGATTTCTCTTGAATTCCATCATCAGATCTTAGTGTCCTTATCATGTTACCAACGTTGGGATATCTCCTTTCCATTAAAAAAAGAATCATCAAAATCAGTTCACAAACAAAGAAGTTATCCGCGACCACACTTAAAAAAATATATATATACCGTCGAATTGAGAATCTCGTACTTGTTTTGAAGTCGGTTAAAAACGGTTATTTTAATATTACAAACAGACACTCCAACTTTATTTATTTGTATAGATGTATAGATAACATCCATGTTTTTGCTTCAATCTATAAATTAAATAGTATCGTAAGTCTATACTTATTTTTCTTCTCAAAGTATCTTAATGATGCAGGTCCAATGATGTAGAAGCATCTCTGTAAGCCGTCATAGTGTGGGTCACCATGCTACATTGTTGCATTACCTGAATCTATACAAATAAATAAAATTGGAGTGTCTGTTTGTAATATTAAAATAACAGCTTTTTAATCAATGCATATGTATGTATACGCGATATATATAACAAAAATGTAGTTTAAAAAATTTTGGTCTGTCTGTCTGTTTGTTCCGGGTAATCTCTGGAACGGCTTGACGGATTTTGACGGGACTTTCACTGGCAGGTAGCTGATGATCCGGGGAGTAACTTAGGCTACTTTTTTTAGACTAAATTTGTCCCGCGGCGTTACTCGCGGTACAACAATAGCCGCGGGTAACACTGCGGGGTTCAGCTAGTTCGCAATAAGTATGGTGACCACTGGTCTTGGTTTCAGCTGATGTTTTCCACCAGGCAGATTCACTTTGGCGGGTTCAAATATTGTTAACAAACGTAACGTAAACATACTTAGACTCCTAATCAAGTTCAAATAAACAGTGATATTATATTCTTATCAAATTATCATTTAAAACCAAGCGTGTCTTCCTAATTAAAGACACATTAAACAAATTCCGATGAGTTTGAAGAGTTCCTGAAGACGAACATGTATGGGAAAGTTAAGGCTAATTTGAATATAAGACGCACAAACTTTGCGAGCGAAATGCTTATTTAAATGTTTTCGAATGGTTAAATATAATATTCGACAGTCGGCCTTACCAGTTACCTATTTAAATGTTTTCGTATGGTTAGGTACATCTTTAAATAATCGTCAGCCATTTTTTGATGTCGTGCCGTCTGGCAAGGCCGACTGTCGAATATTATATACTAGTTATAAGTTCGATTCGTCTCCCCCTTGATTTGAGTTTTATTGGTTGTAACTCGTGTTTTATGATCTATGAAACGTCTTTTGATATGAGTTAAGGAACTGATATTACGACAGGTATAATGACCCGTTTCTTAGTTTTATATCTCTTGAAAGTTTTTTAGTCACGAATTCGTGGTACATAAGATAAAGATTAAAGATCGCTGTAGAATTATCTAGACAGTTCAATAGATTAGTAAGTACTATGAATATTTGTTATTCATTTATATATTTAACTAGCTGAACCCCGCGGTGTTACCCGCGGTTATTGTTGTACCGAGAGTAACGCCGCGGGACAAAGTTAGTCTTAAAGAAGTAGCCTAAGTTACTCCCCGGATCATCAGCTACCTGCCAGTGAAAGTCCCGTCAAAATCGGTCCAGCCGTTCCAGAGATTACCCGGAACAAACTGACAGACAGACAGACAGACCGACAGACAGACAGACAGACAAAAATTTTTTTAACTACATTTTTGGAATATGTACCGTGTATACATACATATGAATTTAGTAAAAAGCGATTATTTTAATATTACAAACAGACACTCCAATTTTATTTATTTGTATAGATTTGTGTTCGTATTATGATTTAGTTTAAAATCAGTCACTAAGATTAAACATATAGGAGACACAAACGACGTTGCGTGGGTCAGCTATACATGTAAAAAACAAAGTGAAAACGAAAACCATAGATATAGAATACCAATATCTATGACGAAAACCGACATATATACATATCTATACAAATAAATAAAATTGGAGTGTCTGTTTGTAACATTAAAATAACAGCTTTTTAATCAATGTGTATGTATGTATACACGATACATATAACAAAAATGTAGTTTAAAATTTTTTTGTCTGTCTGTCTGTCTGTTTGTTTGTTCCGGGTAATCTCTGGAACGGCTAGACGGATTTTGACGGGACTTTCACTGGCAGGTAGCTGATGATCCGGGGAGTAACTTAGGCTACTTTTTTTAGACTAACTTTGTCCCGCGGCGTTACTCGCGGTACAACAATAGCCGCGGGTAACACCGCGGGGTTCAGCTAGTATATATATATATATAAATACTAGCCGATCCACCCAACCTCGTTTGCGTCGTCTATTGCCCGTAGCGTGATTATTTTCCCCCGTTTTTGTAACATTTTTCATAGGTGCTCCGCTCCTGTAGGTCTTAGCGTGATGATATATATCCTATGGGCTATCTAACACTGTAATTTTTTTTTCAAATCGGACCAGTTGGTCTTGAGATTAGCGCGTTCAAACAAACTCTTCAGCTTTATATCTATACTAATATATAAAGCTGAAGAGTTTGTTTGTTTGTTTGTTTGTTTGAACACGCTAATCTCAGGAACCGCTGGTCCGATTTGAAAAAATCTTTCGGTGTTGGATAGTCCATTTATCGAGGAAGGCTATAGGGTATATATCATCACGCTACTACTAATAGGAGCGGAGCAACAATGAAGAATGTTTAAAAAACTGGGGAAATTTTCACGCTACGGGCAATATAAGGCGCAAACGAGGTTGCGTGGGTCAGCTAGTATTAGTATATAGATATACAAGAATTGCACGTTTTAAGGTATTAGATAATAAACTTAAAAATACTCCTAAAACACTGGAATGTCGTCATCATTTGACATTTTTCCCGATTTACCTAGACATTTAGAAACGTGAAAATTTCAGCGAAAACGCAACAATTTTCCCCTTTTGTCGGGGTTGTAAGTGTCATTATGAGATGGTTTCGGCCGGAGGGATAAGAACAATGGGCCAAATGGAGGGTGACCAGCCTCAGAAGGACTGCGCTGTACTTATAGCCTCTATTATTGGCTTGATGGTAATTATTTTTGAGGTATCATTATTGATTGGTTCCTTGTTTAATTGAGGAAAATCTTTTCTGTCTGCGATGTGCAAGTTTCTTATTGCTGTTTTTTCTCGTCTCATTCTCAGCGGTTTATGTTTTTTTGTATATACACTTTTTGTCTCTTCCTTTTGCTCTTAGATGATGTACGGTTTATTGGGAATGGTTTTTTTTTGCGAAAGCAATAAACATTGATTATAATAATATAATCAGAGGTTGATTTACGTCTTAATTGAAACTTGACTTTATAATATTGTATTTATATACATACGACTGAGGATTGATTGAGAGATATTAATAGCAAAGTTAGTGATCGTTTTGGATCGATTGGGTTGCCAGTGTACCCTTAAAAGATACCAAAGAACTCCAGTTTCCTTAGGTTTTACCAATTTATTTAAGTCTCGTGTCTGTTTGTCCTAGTGCATTAGGCACATCCTTTGTAATATCCTCAGTACAAGTGAGACAAGGCTATCTAAAAAAACTATTTTTTTCCTGTAACTAAAATGAAATTCAGCATAAAAAAGAACAATATTTCAATGTCTTCGTAAAGTCCTCACTTAGCAATTTAATTGTGTGCTATTATTTCAACTGAGACCTTGAACAGTACGCTATTGTATTATACACATTACCTTTGTACCAATAAACAGTAAAAGTTTTGTAATTTTACTTAACAATACCCTAATTACACGTAGGTATTTGGTTTGATGCGAAATCTGCAGTCTTCTATCTTGTTCAAATGTATTACCAATATTGCAGGCATCCGATCTAATAGAATTGATTCATAAAAGGTCTGTTAGTTGCAGGCTTAGTGTCAATTCGAGGAGGACCTGAAATGACATGGCCCGGATCGTCCCAGAGCAGAACGACAGAGTTAGACGTCGATGTGGTTTTTAGGGTAACACCAAATATGCAAACTACGCACCAAATACTACTAGCCACACTAGACACCATGCTGCATTGTTGCATTGTCCGCATTCACAATGAATTTTGTGACACCACTCTTGGACTCTGCTTATGCTTATGCTTAGGACAGGCAGTCCCTCAGATGCCGATGATTCTAAGGGACTTCCACCACGTCAGCAAGAAATAACAATCCACCAGTTTGAATCTGTGGTGGGTAGTATAAAAATTGGAAAAAAAACTATTAATACTTATTATCAAAGTTTTTCGTAGTTTCCCATACATGCTAAGGAACATAGTTTTAAAGGGAAAGTAGAAAAAATAGGTAATAAATACAAAACTAAATAAAGCTAAATGTAGATAATAAGATGCATTCTACAGTCCATAGACAAAGGCGAGCAACGACCTCGTTCATAGCTGAAACTGACCAATCGCTCAGTCATATTTATCCAGGACAAAATTAACATAACACTATATTCACAGACGTGGGTAAGACAATAAAACAAAACAATTTGAAATGCTGCATTTCCATCTCTATATGTGAACTGAAGATAACAACTATTTATAAATATTTTACTAACAATATAAGGGTAAAGATTGTATGAATATTTGTTGCTCTTTCAGGCAAAACGACTGAATGGATCAGAATATATAAGTACTAGGTTTTGCCGGAGGCTATACGTCAGATATCGTGGTAGACAGGAGATTATGCCCTTACGCAAAAATCAAAGGATACATAGTAATGTAAATTTCATCCAAATCGGTTCAGTGGTTTCGCCGTTAAAACGTAACAGACAAGATATTAGTATGGATATTCATATGAGCCACCTGGTTATCAGTACATGTGTGTCACTCGTGACAGGGATATGAGAAATTATAATTATTAATATTTTAATGACAAAGTCAAACAAAACAAATATTTATAAAGCAAATTTTGTTTCAAAGCACATCGAGAAAGCCTCCGTAATTGACACTTAGCACCGACAAATAACAATTCCATTCGAGTCTTTTTGCCTTAAACACAAGTAATACGTACTAAAGAAAGAAACGTACGTATTGTTTTATGAAACGAGGACTTTGAACAATAAAATACCACTGTTTATTTTTCGTAGAAAGTTAAAACAATTGTTCATAATGTTCTTCTCATGCGTGTTTGTAATATCATAACGAAAAGTGGATCCAATTTCTAATACAGTATTTGCTTTTACTGCCACCTATTGTTTTTATTATTCATTGTTTTCAAAAATATGTAAACGAAAGTTTATATATAATATGTTAATCTCTAGAAATAAATAAAATTTAAGTGACTGCTTATAATTCAAATTAATAATAATAATAATAAATCGCTTTATTGTACACCAGATAACTTAGTACATAACTAAAAACTAGGTAGGTCGGTAGTACAACTGGCGGCCTTATTGCTCAACGGCAATCTCTTCCAGGCAACCGTATTATAATTAACAGCTTTTCAATAAATGCATATGAAAGTTTATACGGTACTTAGATCAAAAAATCATTTAAAAAAACTGTATGCTTTGTCTTATCCTTGGAACGGTTCATCTATCTACTACCCTCTAGTCACGCTTCGGCATCAATGGGTGGGCTTGACCGGAGTGATACCACGACCTCACAGAAAACCGGTGTGCAACAGTGCTTGCGCTGTTTTATCGAGTGAGTGAGGATACCAGAGGCCCACACCCCAATCCCTTGAGAGTAACTTGGGCTACTTTTATTTTAGACTAGCTTCACCCCACGGTGTTGTGTTGTTGTTACAGATACAACAACAATCTCGAACAGCACCGCGGGACGAGCTAGTTTATAAGATTTTTGTCAAGTGCTCATAATATTTTTAGACACATTTAAGCGTCTTTGCTGTAGCTGATGATATCAAAACCAATTAGTTATGTAGATAAGATTCTTTCTATTCTAAATGTAAACCACATGCTAATACCGTTGGTATTTCTTTGTATTAATTTTACAAAGTATCTGCTTAGAATACAAATGAAAAATACTTGTCTTATAATGTTAAATAAAAGGAATAGATGTGCATACATTTATTTTTCATATTATTTGTAATACGTAAAATGATTACTTGAGGTCATTTACCTAAAGATCAATAATAAGAATGTGTACAGTTTTTAATTATCAATTATATTCCTGAAGAGAATTGGAAGAAAAGCTTCTTAAACGTTATGGGAGAACAGAAATTCGATTTGTTAATTTACAAAGACTTTGAAAGTCAATAACTAATATTACAAGATTGGAATCTGCAATATTAAATCTGAACACAGTTTAGATATTACTTGTTTAATATTTTTCATGAGAACTTCCTAAAAGAAATCTGAATTATGATTTTTAAGGCGTATGTTTATTATTACATATCTACATATGAATGTCATTTTCACATCTTTAATGAGAACAACTTCTAACACTTTTTAAAATAACATATTTGAAGAAATATATAATACTTAAAATAAAAAGATTCCAACGGATTGAGAACCTCCTATTTTTTTGAAGTCGGTAAAAATAAACTGGTCGCAAGGATGGCGTAGTGATTGAAGCGGTCATTTTGCGGCTTCCTGTTTAGCTGAGTTCTGGGTTCTATCCCACAAATTGACTTCCTTAGTTAGTGTTCTTTCTGTCCATATTATGTATGTTTGTAAAGATAACCACAATACAGAACGCGTTTTATTATAATGAGAAAAAAATAAAATAAAGCTTCCTTCAATTTTCTAATCATTTTGTTTTGACAAGACTTAAAACAAAACGGTAAACACCGATTGTCATATCAAAGTGAGTCACACGTTTCTAAATATAACTCGAGTATAGCAAACACCGGGTTTGATGGCACCTCCGGGCAGCGGGCACCGGCATCGTGGTGTTAAAACACTCTTGTTTGTTTACCGAGGAGTCGTTTGAAGTGGAGATCATTAGGGGGTAACAACTTGTTTACAGTATCATTGTCTGTTAAGTGTTGTACTTTTGATCTAACGGTTTTGAAGATACCTCTTCCTGGGAGTAGATTATTAGAGGAATATGAAAAGTTACTGCAGAATCGAGTCGGATAAAAATGGAGACGGTTATGAGTCTGTTATGTGTGTAACATGATTTGTGTCTTTTATTGGTGGATTTAATATTCATTAACATTGCATGAATTAGTTTGTATGTGTATGTATTAGTCTTTAATACACAGAACAGTCAAATTATTTTTCACTTGTAGAAAAATAAGTAAATTCATCATTCTTTATTTGTTCCTGTTTTATGATATTTATATTTTATTATAGTACATATCTGCATTTAAGAGACTATAAGTAGTATTACTAGCATTACCTGGGACACTTCAATGTTACTTGACCTAATATTTCTTCAATCAATTGGGTCATACTACTACATTTAAGTACGAAATTAACACCTGTATATTGAACTCACTGATTTACGGTAGATATATGATAATCTATACTACTTAATGTTTTTTCTCTAATCTAGTTTAACACCAGACACTACCCTACACTTTCTTCGTAGAGGCCTATGTCCAGCAGTGGACTGCTAAAGCCATTAAAGTCGTAGTCTTCATCAACAACCCATAATGTCCCACTTGCTAAGGTCGGGTGTCCTCTCAAGAGAGGGTTAAGGCCATACGTCCCTACGCTGACCGAGTGCAGGTCAGGGACTGGCAAAACAACGTTGTGGCTACGTAATCTTGCCGTTGGATGTTCTTAATCCAAGCTTTATGTTTATATTCACGGCTAAGATAACAACCGGGACAGACTATTTAACGAGACCTCCGATTCACGGAGACGCTCATGGTATCGTTTCGCAAGTCGTAGTCTATTACACATGATGTTTCAACATACTTGATATTCCGTAATTAAGAAACACAGTTTTACGAAGTTAAAATTCTAATATGAAGGCCATTCTGTTTGTTTATACGTTAGGTAGTTGAACTCTTTGTAACTTAAGTACAAGTTTTAATAAGTTGTTAAAATTTAAACCACATGTTACATTGCTTGCTTCGGTAGCGGATACGACTGCGGTGCATGACATCTCGGGTTCGATTCCAGGGTCAAAAAGTATACATATTTCATCTATATCAATTGTCTAATACCGATAGTACAAGCTCAGCTTAGTTTGGGAATAAGTGGCGTTGTGTGTCAGCTGCCTAACATTTGTATTCAAAGACGGTTGACAGTTATAAGCCAATTTACTCTTTTACTTAAATCGGCTAAAAATCCAGTTTGTCAAAAGTGGGCGTTTAATACGATTCTGCCCAACCTTTTAGGGATACAGGCATGAATATCATCATCAATAACCCATAACTCATGACGTCCCGTCATTGATTGTTGATTGTTGACTCTTGGAGTCGGGTCTCCTCTCAGGAGAGGGTTAAGGCCATACGTCCCCACGCTGGCCAAGTGCGGGTTGGTGACTGGCAAGACAACGTTGTGGCGTGAATATATGTGTACTTATATGTATATACATAGCCAGGTGTACATAAGTCTGCATAGATAAGTATAATTACGATATAATTAACCTCACGTTCTTATAGTAACGGTAGTGATTTGTGTCTCGGTTTGGTCACGACGCGACAACCTATTACCGAGATAGCGAATAACATACAGATAAATAACGCTGATTAGGTTAATGTGAGCTAAGTAAACTGGAAATCCAATAGGTATTTCGTACAGCTAAAGAGGTATACTTACCGGGTGAAGTCATAAAAATTAATAAGGTTTTTTATTTATGATTATAGACTTGATAATCGTGATAGAAATATAGATTTTTTTAAGATCCGTAATAATACTATGAATCCGAAAGTAACTCTGTCTGTATGTGTCTTTAACGATTCCAATGTTAAACCGCTACACTGTTTCTTGAAAGAGTATATAGGCTACTTTGACCGCGATAGCCGAGATACATGTCTCCTCAAGCCAAGGATCGAAATAAGTGGCGTGCAATTGGAGATGCCTATGTCCAGCAGTAGACTGCGATAGGTCGATGATGATCAGCGGAGAAGCGGGCGGAAACGCAAGCAAAAGCATAATATACTCGTAGTATGTATATAAAATAGAGATCGTTGTATAGGGATATGTGATACGAGTATTATATACTTACGATTATAATTAAGTTTAATTTTGTGGTTTGCATAAATGCCAATATAATTTGTTCTGAGTGTAATTGTGTATACTTATATATACTACCAAGATATACTTATTCTACATAACCATATACCCAGCTTATGTAGAATAAGTAACATAATCATGATGTTTAAATAATTTGGTTTCTGAATATTTAGGTAAACGTTAAATTTTGCAATTTCGATTATCCTCCAAAAATCAACAAACATCACCCCGGAAGCATGTAGTGACCTGAAAAGGCTGCCGAGCTTCTGAGATGATCTAGGACGGTTAGAGTATTAAGATGAAAAACTCACGTACAACGGCCCAATCAAGAGACTAAGTGCGGAAATGGCCCGGCAAAACAAACAAACAAACAATAGGTACATGTGTGAATTTATTGGACTATCATTTTGTGTTGAGTCACTCTGTAATATTCCTGAAATTGTTTTTTAATTTACATCCTCAAAAATTAGCAACGAAAACTATGAATTGTCTATTTCTGATTAAATAAAATACCGTTTTAACTAGATATTTCCCATCTATTGAAAAGAAAAAAAACGATTGACAAAATCTCCTTCTTATCGCTACATTTTTTTAAAACTAATGTTTTAAAAATGCTTACTTCACATTTCCCGCGCTCTCAACACAGTACTTACATAACTCGACCTTGTGCATAAGAGACGTGCGTCCACGCACACTGGCATTTATCTGACACGTGATTAAAATAAGAAATTAACAGAGTAACAATAGGAAATTGTCGTTGAGATCCTACAAATAACATTAATACAAGGCTTAAATACTGTTGTCTTGTTAGCCTACAGTTATAATCACATTGTTAGACACTTGCAATTGTTTGGTTGATTTATATATCTATTGTAAATACGATTAGTCATAAATAATAGCTAATCTTTCTTATTTAACCGCTTAGATGTTTTTACAATTAATCAATTGAATGATGAATTTTCAAGGTAGTAGAGCCAATTGATTTCAGCACGAACGGACCGGCTCGACCGGGGCGGTACTACCCTCGCACAGAAAATCAACGTAAAATGACAGCGATCATGCTGTCGTGTTTCGTTGGTGAGTGCGAGACCGGTGCCTAATGATGCAGAAGCATCACTAGCCCGCCATGGTGCGGGTCACCATGCTGCATTGTTGCATTGTCTGCATTCGCAGTATGGTGACCACCACTCTTGGATTCTGCTTGTGCCTACCATCAGGCAGAGTAGTCATATTGGCAGGGCCAAACATAAAAAAGTGTTTAATGAAAGGATAGATAGATTGATCATAGAATGATTTATCAACGCTTGAACGGATTTTTGAGTCGATTCCGTTTTACCGTGGGAAAATCACGCTTCGGCATGAATGGGCGGCTTGACCGGAATGATACCACAGCCTCACAGAAAACCGGTTGTGCAGTGTTTCGCCGAGAGACCCAAACCCCTCCCCTATCCCCCTCCCCATCCCCAAAGGCCGGCAACGCATTTGTGACGCCTCTGGTGTTGCGGGTGTCCGTGGGCAGCGGTAATCGTTTACTATTAGGCGATACGGCTGCTCGTTTGCCCTATATTCCATAAAAAAACGTACGTATTACTCATATAATTTAAATATACATTATATTTACCGAATTACACAAGAACAACAAGTTTCATAATCTAAAAGTCATAATAAAACCTAGTAAAATTTTATTCGCTCACGAAGAGTGAGGCAATTGATTAGGTAGTTTATCGTAATCTACGACCCAAGGAAGTATCTCTCATATAAATATACAGCCTTTAACTAAGATACTATTAATATTTTATGTTCACTTCGAAATATCAATACACTTATAGTTTTCTTTAATATAGGATATACTGTAGGACATTCAGTAATTCTGAACTTAAACTCGGGGATAGACAGTGGAACTCGATGGCTTTATCTGACATCTTAATTGCTGTATCTACCCTTCTCCACGCGTCCGAAGTCTACCCCGACCTTAACATAGACTTATTCGTCAATCATCATCATCATCAGCCTATCGCAGTCCACTGCTGGACATAGGCCTCTCCAATTGCACGCCACTTAGTTCGATCCTCGGCTTCTCGCATCCAGCTCCTGCCAGCCGTCTTGCGCAAATCATCACTCCTCCTGGCCTGTGGACGTCCTACACTACGTTTGCCGAATCGCGGTCTCCACTCAAGAACCCGTTTACCCCAACGGTTATCGGTTCTACGGCAAATATGGCCAGCCCACTGCCACTTCAGCTTGCTAATCCTATGGGCTATGTCGATGACTCTGGTTCTCTGCCGGATCACCTCGTTTCTGATACGGTCCCTCAGAGAAACGCCGAGCATAGCCCTTTCCAAAGCACGTTGAGCGACCTTAAACTTGTGAACTAGCCGTACCGTAAGTGTCCACGTTTCGGCTCCGTATGTCATTACGGGTAGGACGCACTCATTGAAGACTTTCGTCCAATAAGGTCGTAATATGATAAAAATAGACAGACAAGTATACACAAACAAACATTTGAACACTTAACGAAACAGAAACATCAGATTTTTTTTATATGAGCATGCCAAAGTGACTCTTTTATATCTGATGGAAAGCATAAGCAGAAAGAATCCCAGAGCGGTGATCCAGGGTTCCCCACAATACCTGATCTTCCTACTACTACTACTGTGACGTCACAGAGGACGGAGGTTTAAAACTCCTAATGTGCTCATTACTTCATTGTGACCGTTTTGCTTATACTTGTACATTTTATGGAGTGGCAGACCTTCTTGTTTATTTTAGTTCGTTCGTTTTATGACTACCAAACGGCAACTGGCTTTGTAAGATAACCAGTTTATGGCCCGGTAAATGCTTAAAGACACTCTATAAAAGTTATTTTGAACATTTTGTTGGTATTTTTATTGTTACTCAAAGTATTCTTTAAGATTTTTCGTTTTGAAGCATTATTTTTTAAGTTGTACAGATTAAAAATTGTATCTCTGGGAGGAAAAAAAAGAGTTCATTTTCAATATTGATAGATTTAATAATCATTTACCGGTGGTAAATCATCCTTTAATTGCTTAAGTGACGTTACCAAAACCCAAGCAGCTTGGCGACGCAAATCACTGGACTGCAAGGATAGCGTATGCAGTTTAAGTCATAAATGACCATAAAGTATCAAGAGTATGTAAACCACTTACGCCTCCATAGATCTGTAGTATTCAAGTTTTGTGCCTGCTTTGTCTTCACAATGTTACAATAAGAGAGTAAACATGTGAAACAAGTCGGGCAACTGAACAGGTGCGAAATGGAGCCGATACACACCTGCTTCCAGATAGGGTTCCGTAAACACTGTCTCCAACAAATTGTGGATTTTTTACGATTAATACAAATTTCTCTGATCAACTTGTGGGGGACTCACATACGCTCCGTCGCCTGTGTGTACATTCATAAAATTTGATATGTTTTTCTTTCACCGATGTTTCAATTAAATTATGACGATCCTAAGTTTTCGATTCATACATAATAATCAACTATGTGTTAATTTGGTAAATTATTAATTCAAAGACCTAACCCTTAAATTGTAATATATTCACTAAACCTGTACCAGCTATTACCTGTATGAAAGTAAAAGTATTTATAAACTCGACTGCCTTGTACCAAGTAATTGATGGTATAATATATTGTCTATCGTAAAACGTGTATGGATATTTGAAGGTTTATTTAGATTTATCGTGGCAGTAATATTTCCCAAGGTATCGGAACTCCAAATGCGGATTACGATAATTATAAAATTGTTATTTAAATATCACATGTCAACAATTCACATTATTTTGATAACTTTAAATAAGTTTGCACACAGAAACAGAAACCTAATTTCAAAGAAAAGATACCTCTATGTTTTAAATTGCAACCTTTTTATGTGACTGTATTTTGTCGTTATCGCTGTAAATAGTAACCTATGTGCTTCCTAAAGAAATAAATACATTTCTACATACCAAATTTCATTGAAATCGGTACAGCGGTTTAGTCGTGAACAGATAGACAAATATACAGAGTGTGAGTGTAAGTCCCGCATTAGGAATATACATCCTAGTCGCGGGGGACTTTACGCGGGGGACTCAGAACAACAATTTGCGAATCACATAAAGTGTTGTCCCATGTGGGATTTCAACCCACAATACTTGTAGTAGAAACCGCTTAAATCACTAGGCTAACCGTGCAGTCAAAAGTTACTTTCTAATTAATATTAATATTGATTTCAGAAAAAATAAAATTTCAATATAAATCTACTTACGAGTATAAGATATCGAACACAAAATAGTCTGTTTCTAAAACAAAATGGTGTTAAATTCTTAACATTATGACTATATAATGACTGCTAATAATATGAATGAAGTATGATACATCTCCAAAACCCTACAGGACTTTCTGTCAGGAGTTAACTAAAGCCTCAAACATTTTATTTCAAAAAACTTAACTTTCCTTTCACACCTTTTTTCGCCCTAAACCGGTAAGCCCCAATGTCCTAAAGGTGTTATCCACAATCGTAATAAATTCATTCCGACATCTCAAATGTATAGCAACCATTAAATAAAACACGCATCCATTTATTTTGTTAAATTTCTAATACAATTCATAAACAATTGTACTCCTTTATTTTTAATGAGATGAAAAATGTATCTCTAATAATAACTTACCGACCCATTAAATATAAATCATTAACAACAGGAACACATACCTGTAACAAATAAAAAATAATAAGTTTTGGTATAAAACATAATAAGAAAGATGAAAACATGAGGCATTTAAAAAATTTATTCCTGTTAGTAAGATGCATAGGAACAATGTAATATTTTTATGTGTAGAACTATGGTACCAAGTAATATCAGTTTCAGCTGTCATATTCGTATTTTATCAATAGTCTTTGGTATTTAATTGCTGGATTTAGGCCTCTACTTAAAAAGATTCGGTCTACTAGTTTTCGTTTTACGTTTAAACTAGTTTTCTCTGGTGAAAGATATGTGTGGTACTCATGAAATTTGAAAAGAGTTTTCTTGTTTTTTCTTAGTTTTTAATTGTTGATACAAAGAGCACTTTATTTGAATGAGCAGAGATGAGTCTATAGGTAGTAGAGTTACGCTGGTTTCAGCACGGTTGGGCCGGCTCGACCAGGGCTGTACTACCTTCGCACAGAAGATCAACATAAAATGACAGCGTTCGTGCTGTCGTGTTTCGTTGGTGGTATCACTAGATTGCCGTGGTGTGGGTCGCCATGCTGCATTGTTGCATTGTCTGCATTCGCAATGAGTATCGTGACCACCAATCTTGAATTCTGCTTGTGCTTACCATCAGGCAGAGTAGACTCATTTTGGAAGGGCCATACATAAGAAAATGTTTTATATACAAAGATGATTTCAGTAATAGTCAAATCGTATTTCTTTGAACCAATGGTAAAATAAACTTAGTTTAACATGGAACAAGACAAAATACACAATATCTATTAAGAGAACACTCTCGACGTGTGTCCAACCGATAGCAGACACAACTTACGTTCAATATAATGCGCTGGATGACAGCCGCTGTCAATAAGTACGAGCACACCGCGGCACGCCATCTAGCGGCCGTCAACACATAGATTTATTTGTTTATTATTCGTCTACGTCGACGGGTACGCGTGTTTTTTGTAATTGGTTATATTTTTAGATAACGGGCGTGAGATTCTATTTTAGAAAGTGTTTGTTAAGATACATAATGTTAACTTTACCATAATTATCGTTTTAAAAACAAAATAATTCAAGATATTTAATATATCTGAAGACAGACATGTTAAGCGCTCTCATTTCGCAAATATGTAATAATTAAAATCCAATTTACTTAATATACGTATGTGGCAACCCTATATTTATACAAACATAATATTATTCCTCTTACTGACCTTCCCTAACCAAATTAACTTTAATTATTGCATATATAAATTCTAAAATATTATCAAAACCTGACCTATCCTAAGATTGTAACACACCTGACAACTAACTGACGCAAGAATTTAAATAACATATCATTTTTTTTTTGGTTGAACCATTTCCATCAATATCATCATTCCAATTAAAAGCCTCGTTAACAAATGGACAGCAGGCAGCTGTCTGTAGTTTTATTACAAGATGGACGAGTAAACAACATGGAGTACAAGAAGCACTCCAGTACAGTAATGTGAGGGTTGACAGGTGTTAGGAATCACGCGAACCATGCGCCGTCGCCTGCGCTAGTTACTGACAGAGGTAATAGGGGTGTCAAAACTATACGAATGTGTTTATTATTGGTTTATTTATTCGAATGATCAATTTTTTTTCTTTTTTTAACACAAAAGTAAAACTTTCATTTCCTAAAATAAGCAGGTCTGTTTTAAAGACATAGTGTCGCAGTAGTTAGCGTGATATTGTACAGCTTTCCTCGATAAATGGGCTATTAAACACTAAAATATGTTAGTTAGTACTATTTAGATTTTTCATTTATCTCCTATTTTAGAGAGGTAATATACGTGTCATGAGGGCCTAAGCCAAGCATGATACTTTATTGAGTAGGTGGATATGGATGAAGAAGTTAGAAATTTACGTATAATGCGGCAGGTATTGAGTATGGTGGCTTTTTGGAGCAGATAAATAGAGTGCGAAGGATATGTGCAGTAATTCAGATTTTGAATGAGTGGTTTAGGTATTACGTCTGTTGATGGAAGAACTATTGGAACTATGTATACTGTGTGAACTTGCCTTTAATTTTGTTTCCTTTTTACACACCTCCATCTAGTGGCAAGCTAAGCAGAGCTTGTGTTGTGGTTACTAGACAACTGATATAAATACATATATATCTTTTTTTGTAAATAGATACATATTATACATAGAAAACACCCAAACTCCGAAACAAATATTTGCAGATCATAGATACAGACATTTGGTCCGACCCGGGAATCGAACCCGAGATCTCAAGCACAGCAGTTGCGTATGCTACCACTGCGCCACAGACGCAGTCATTGAGTTTTGAGTTCTATTGCCAGGTCTTGGTATTTTGTATTATTATTTTTTACTTAGGTATGGCAAAGCTCAACAAATATACGAAGGCCACGGAGATATTACCGGTCCACTCCCGGATGTTGTATAGTCACGATGCCTTTCTTTTTGTTCAAGGATATTTCATAAAAGTAAAAAAAAAAAATACATTCTTAAAGTTATTTATTAAGACTAGGTTTCCTATTTATTTTAATGATAACTCTTGCTAGTGTTTTAATAAGCAAGATATATTGCAGTGTAAACCCAGTAAATAACGATGTTAAGATCAATATTTGACCTATTTTTGATGATCAGCAACATGTTGTAAATTGAAATTTACAACAAAATTAAGAATTTTGACCTTCAATCCTTCCACATGTCCCTAATATTAATTATTAATAATTAGAGCGTATATTGTCGTTGGCGATTCGCCAGCTTAGGTTTTAATATGAAACCTGTATTTGAAAGTTTTGACAGTGAAATGACAAGGTATATTGTTGTTATATTTTGTTTACGTTAGGGTTGTCAAAGACATACTTTGATTTTTCATCGATCATTCTCAACGGACATCTTTAAATAGGCTGCTGGGAGGGGCTGGATGTGTTAATAACAGCAGTTCCCGGATCCCTCGCGTCTCAGGCGCAGAGTGGCACACCGTGTGGTTTTAGTACGTTCGATTCCGACACACCGCCTCGCCGCAATCCCAGGTGGGGTGACTACCCGAGGAGTTAACACACGTAAAAAAAAAAGAAAAAAGGGCTCTTCTCAGCAAGGTTTTGGTCTACTATTGCTATTGCCACGTTGGCAAGATGGGTTGGTATTTACCAGCCTATTAATTTTACTTGTAGAGATTGTCCAAGTTAATATTTCCTTTTACGAGTTTAGATCAGTACATGTTTTTGGGTTTTTTACTTATTTTAGGAAAAAGTCAAATACATAAAGAAGTACAATTTATAAAACAATGTAGTATAAGAAATTCTCTTCTTAGGTGTTTCATTCAACATAAAATAGACGTATGTCACAACAGCTCTAACTTCACAACTAACGTGACCTAAATCTGACAACCCTATAGTTGAAATGTCTCTTAACAAATTGTCATCTCTCTGTCGAGCAATCTGTTCGTGCCAGTATCTTCACGACTATCCCTTAGGGGGCAGCACAAGTTTGTTATTCCATTAACATACACTTCAGGGACGTCTGAAACTTGTAAAGTAGTTAACTAGTCACAAATTGGTTTGTCCGCTAGGACTATGATAAGTGATTCTGGAATAAGTAGATAAAGACTTCTAAGATACATACACGGTAACTGTAGTTTATTAAAAAGATAGAAAACTATTTTTTTTTGTAGGGGAAAAGAGGCAGAGGCGTCACCTGGCGGCAATTAACACGTCGGGAGTTGCAGACGTTCACCTCCACGAACGGTCGCATGAAGCCAGACATACGACAGGCGACAATTCGTTCCACATAGTTCAGGGCAACAAGATGCAAGGCAGAGGATTGTAATGTGCTACAGTGCCATCTATTAAAGTGATGGAGATGGATGTTTTACATAGGGGACTCTCGATTGGGGAATTTATAAAATATTCATAAATATATCGCTATAGTATATCTATACTAATATATAAAGCTGAAGAGTTTGTTTGTTGGTTTGAACGCGCTAATCTCAGGAACCGCTGGTCCGATTTAAAAAATTCTTTTGGTGTTGGATACACAATGAAGAATGTTTCAAAAAAAGGGGAAATTTTCACGCTACGGGCAATATAAGGCGCAAACGAGGTTGCGTGGGTCAGCTAGTATCTTGTAAATTTTATCGTCATTTAATTCCCCTTACATCTGTATGAAATTTATCAAATTATAAAAATTTTAATTAAGATTTAAATTGCAAATACATTGAAGCACCTTTCACCAGTTATGTATTTAAATTCAGTATTAAACAGATAATGAACAGCAAATAGCCGATTGGGTCACAAAAAAGACCATTGTAACATTTTTGCAATGGCCTGGTCTCCCGGACAGCTGTGCGGCAAGCAGGTGTGCACGTCAATTGTTTCTTTGTAAAGCCTTCAACGAAATATTGTCATGTTTGCAAAATTGAATACACGGGTTTTTGTATAGAGAAATGTACATTTTGGTTTCTAGGAGGGCCATTTCGCCGATATTTTGTACATGGTGACAGAATAAATTTAAGAGGGTCCAATGCTGAATACATCCTCTTATATTTCTTAAATTTAATTTTCATTGCTGATGATTATCACAATTATTTTAAAAATTATGGATTTTAAATGTGTTTACAACAACAACGACCTAACAGCCCATTGTTGGGCGTAGGCCTCCCCTTAGATATCATTTATATATATAAAAGAGGAAGGTGACTGACTGACTGACATACCCAGAGATCAACGCACAAAACAAACCGCTGAACCTAGAATCCTGAAATTTTGCATGTAAGTTCTTTATATAACGTAAGTGAGCACTAAGAAAGGAATTTTGGGAATTCCACCCCTAAGGGGTGAATCAGGGGATGTAAGTCTGCGTGAGCCAAGCCGCGTGCAAAAGCTAGTATGTTATAAATTAGGAGGAATGTGGAGACAGTTTTATAAAAAGCAACTCTTTTACTTGTTTTTAGACTTTCGCGACTTTTACACGTATACATAGTTTTGTTTTATTGTGGGACTTACCCGCGATAACTTTGTGACCACGAGTGGTATAACCTCTTCGGAACGTCGGTTAAATAGAAGACATCGTAATCTTTTTAACAAATTTTATCACGGATAAGTCCCGGTTTTAGCCGCCGACAAGCAAGGAGGAGGGTCTTAATTCGATTGTATTTTTTTATGTTTGTCACCTCAGAACTTTCGACTGGGTATCCCGATGTTATATCTTACTAGCTAAGCTCAGCGGTGTTAGTCTAAAAAAGTCCCGTCTAAATCAGTCCAGCCGTTCGAGAGATTTTTTATTTGTTACAGAGATTTTGATTAGCCGGAACAAACAGACAGACAAACAGACGGACGGACAAACAAGTATTGTAAAAAATGTTATTTTGGTGTATGTACTGTGTAAACATACATATGCATTTAGTAAAAACCAGTTATTTTAATATTACAAACAGACACTCCAATTTTATTTATTTGTATCGATCCCATTGGTGTGGTCCCATTTCAATTTGGTCTTGTTTTTGAAGTCGGTTGTTTTATTATTAAAATACTGCACCCAACAAGAGGAATTAATTAGCAAACATAAAAACTACTGAAAGGATAACATACACGAAGTGAAAGTGCGAAAGTAGGTGGTTCACAACATTATTTCATGCAGAAACATAATAAAAGAAATTTGTGTAAATACGAATGAATGACCTCGAAACACGCGACAAAAACATGTTTTGTACCGTTAATATTGTATTTAGACTAACAACATTTTCGAGAAAACATCTACTAGAGATAATATATGCAGTGTCTGTCACTATCAACTGAATTTTTCCGTTACAGTTCGATTTTTATCCGAATACGACGAAGCCAAAATGAGGGTAAATAGTTTTGGCATACTACGTATGTTTGTATATCCACTGCGCCTAAACTGCTGAACTGATTCTAAGGAATGAGTTGTCAATAATAATTAATTCGTCGTAAAAGATTTGCCGGAGACGGGTTATAGTTTTTAAACTTTAAATAAAAGAGATTTCCGCTTTATTCTTTTTATTATGAATAATTACTTCATGTATTTTAATTCAACAGTTTGAAAATATTAAGTAAGTTACAAATATATATGCTATTTAGTTTTAAATTAATTATATTTACATACTCTTCCAGTTTTACCCGCTTCCGCTCAGCTCTTAAGATAGATAGCATGACTCTACATTGTGACATAATCTTACTTATCTATCTATAGATCTATCGAATACAAGAAAAGTTATTCAAATCCGATTAGTAGTTTCAGAGATTACCCCGTTGAAACAAACAAAATAATATCCCTGTAAGAATGAGACATCACTCACTCACTCACTATTACTTAATGAAAGGTGCAGGAAGTAGCATTCCTAATTTATTTTAAAACTACTAATACTCTTTTCTCAAACACTAGCAAATATTACTAGACAAACTGAGTAATTCATTTATCTCCTCTCAACAGCAGCAAAACACTTAAAGATCACTTAGCAAGAACATGTTCCAGTCATTACGAAATTTGCAAAATAAACACAGACATCTAGCCGACCTTTTCTAATTCTAAAATACATAATAAGGCCCTCCAGGGTAGAGAGAGAAAGCTGATCTTTCACCGTTACCTTATACCAGAGTTTATCAAAGTTTTTCTATTGCAGACCTCTTACAATATTTTTGTGATTTGGACAGACTTCTTGCTATGTCACTCGTTTTGTGGATTTTTTTTATTCAATTTAACTTCCATTTATACCATGTCTGGAAACGATCACGGCCAGCCATCAAAGAAACAAAATAAAGGTTATGAAATGCAATATGCAAGGGCAGAAAAAATGATGATCGGGGGGGCAGACCCGTTACCTCATATTGCAATTTTTGATACTTAGTAAATCGAAATATGTCTTGATTAATTTCCAACTCTCGGATTTGTAAAGCGAAATAGCTGACGGTAACGTGGCCGGTTATAATACATCTTAAATAACCCCTTATTCTTCGTTAACATACAACCTTTGTAGGTAGTGGCGCATCTATGGGGGTCTATTAGAGAACTTTGGGCATCAGTGCCTCATACCAATACAAAGGTTAGTGTGGAAATAATGCAGCACGACTATATAGCGGGCGACTGCAATGCTAGAGGTCGTGGGTTCCACTGTTTATGCAATTAATATACAAGGACAGATATGTCTATTTACGTTGGTTTATGAAAACAATGAAATTTATTCATCAATATTCTAGAACGTTTACTATTCGGTATACTTACATACCCGTATTTGAAGTTTTCTCCTGCATATACAGATAACATGATATCAAGGATTTACATGCCGCTGTTATCATTGATATGCAATCTGTTTTTGTTTCACTATTTACCTACTGAACAAATATTCATTGCGAATGTTTCATTTGTGCAATAGTTACTAAGATTTTCTTATAATGTCACCTTTAACAGAGGACCTAGTGTGAGTATTTCACATCTCCTAAACGTCACGGTGACTGCGTTCGGCGTTGTGATTGGCGCGTACTGAAATCTTTACTAAGATTCGCGACGCTAAACGCGCTCACCCCATTAATAGCGAAACTCACACTAGGCCCTCAGGTTTAAGTATGAAATGTTTAGCATGAGTAGATCATGAATATGATCATGAATAAAACTGTAATACGGTGAACAAATAAAGAGTTTTCTATCTATCTATCTATCATATTATTTCTAGTCTAATTACAGCTTCCTCTGAACTAAATACAAGAAGAACAAGTTGTAAATCAATCATCAAACATCAAACAAATTCCAAAGAGGAATTGAGAATGTTGAAGGAAGCCTACACAAAAATGGTGGAAATAGAATGAAGCAGAAGTACACATGTACACAATTTCAAGATGTTCGATAAGTTTCTATGTACTAAAAAGAACTAACTTGGTAACCTGACCAAGCAAGCTAATAACTCAGAACGAGGTACATACTACCCAGTAGTAGTTAAAAAGAACTATGAAAGGAAGGAATACTTGTCATAAACTTATACCAACTCATCTAGCCAGTGTGGTCAAAGTACGCAAAAAAGGATAGGCTCCAGCTATGGACTGTTAAGGATTCCTAACTGCAAGACGCAAGAGTCTCGCAGGCTTAGTCTTGTTGTTGCTCGAGTCTTGCACGGTCAGTCATGGTCTTGATCTTGCTAAAATTTGCGGTCTTGGGCACCGATTTTGGGCAACACTAGTTAAGGTTATTGACGATGATGATGATAAATCAAGTTCATTTTGCGTTTCACTTATACATTCACAAATTGATGAAGTACATCCCAACTCCGTTTTTATACGACAATATCTTAAAGTAGAACGAAATAATATCGTTTCGTAACACGACACTCCGATAATCACTTTATTTTTAATATAGAAAGCTGGCAACCCTGACTTTTAATCTGCAACACGCTGAAATGAATTTTATTACAACGTGTTGAGGTTTATTTAGGTAGCATTTGCAGTTGTTTTCGGAATGTCACGCTTGAAAACATCGGGAAGTTGGTCTTGTTAATCTTCTTTTAATCGTTCTGAACTCACGCGCAGATCGTCACAGATTTGGTTACGAAACAATTATATCCGATGTCTTGTTATTTAGTATTGTTATTTCTTTTTGTAATTCTTTATATTAGAACAAATATAAATAGGTTACTTCAAGTAAAACGTTCAAAGAACAACTGTTTTATAGAGAGAAAGCACTGTACTGAGCAAGTTCTCTATGGGACATTTAAATGTAGACCACTTTTTTTATTATCTATGGACAAGTCTGGCAACACTCGCAAGTGAAATTAATGGGCCCATAAATATAACTTACGTTCCTATTATATGTGTATATTTATTTACATCCTACTTTGGAGAACTGTTAAAACGTTAACTTGAAAACTTAATCCTACAATCACAAGTCAAATTGACATTTTTAACACTTTTTTATTGCTTCCATAGTTTAAAATGTCAATATATACCACTATATATACTAACCCAAGTGGTATAGTAAACCAAAAACTCCTTTCTAGAGAGAGAACATATTATTCAGCTGGCTGTTAAAAATAGTGATATACACAAGTATCAGTGCCCACATTTTTACCCAACTACGGCAAAGCCAAAGGAGGGTTATGATTTTGACAGGCTATGTATGTATGTATGTATGTATGTATGTATGTTCATTTGTTCCCTCCTAGCTCCTTAACTACTCATTAGATTTGAACAAATGAGGTGTCTCTAGAAGCGTCATGATCGTCTTCTGGTTATAGGCTATATGATGTGTCTCTGAATCTAATGTGGCGCCCTCTAGCCGACATAAAGTACTGTATTAAAAAACAAATTTGAGATAAATATGCCGTGTTTGGTATCATTGGAAAGGGCGTTACTTGTACATTTCGAAAATACATATATTATTAGCATTTGTTCGTGACTTTGTCCGTATTTATTCGATAAGTGTGATATTTCAATGGTATGCTTTTTGGTTCCCTCATTCTTTCTAAACTAGTCAAAATAAGACAAATGAAGTATCGTTAGAAGTGTCTTGATTGTCCGCTGCTTTGAGGTTATATGACGTGTCACTGAATCGAATGTCGCGCCCTCTAGCCGACATAAAGTACTGTATTAAAAACTAAATTTGAAATAAATATGCCGTGTTTGGTATCATTGGAAAGGGCGTTACTTGTACATTTCAAAAATATATACATTATTAGCATTTGTATGTGACTTTGTCCGTATTTATTCGATAAGTATGATATTTCTATGGAACCTATTTAAAATAAACTTTACACAACAATAAGTATTATAGAGGCACCAAAACATTTTAAATAAAAAAAAGTAAAAATAAAGTAAAAACTAAAACCCAACTACGACAAAAAACGACAATTAAAAAGTATGAAACAAGTTTCAATAGCCGTAGTCACGCGTTGTTAAAGGGCTATGGACTGTGGAACATTCCTAAGTTTCAAAAGCCGTAGTCCAGGTAATGTAATGTACCATAGTCCATAACCCTTTAACAACGCGTGACTACGGCTATTGAAACTTGTTTCATACTTTTTAATTGTCGTTTTTTGTCGTAGTTGGGTTTTAGTTTTTACTTTATTTTTATTTAAAATGATTTGGTGCCTCTTGTGCAAAGTTTATTTTAAATAGGTACCATAGAAATATCATACTTATCGAATAAATACGGACAAAGTCACGAACAAATGCTAATAATATAATTATTTTTGAAATATACAAGTAACGCCCTTTGCAATGATACCAAACACGGCATTTTTATCACAAATTTATTTTTTAATACAGAACTTTATGTCGGCTAGAGGGCGCCACATTAGATTCAGTGACACGTCATATAGTCTATTATCAGCGGGCAATCAAGACGCTTTTAACGATATCCCATTTGTCTTATTCTGACTAGTTTAGAAAGAATGAGGGAACAAAGAAGCATACCATAGAAATATCACACTTTTCGAATAAATACGGACAAAGTCACGAACAAATGCTAATAATGTATGTTTGTTTGAAATGTACAAGTAACGCCCTTTCCAATGATACCAAACACGGCATATTTATCTCAAATAAATTTTTTAATACAGTTCTTTATGTCGGCCAGAGGGCGCCACATTAGATTAAGTGACACGTCATATAGCCTATAACCAGAAGACGATCATGACGCTTCTAGAGACACCTCATTTGTCCAAATCTAATGAGTAGTTAAGGAGCTAGGAGGGAACAAATGAACATACATACATACATACATACATACATACATACATACATACATAGCCTGTCAAAATCATAACCCTCCTTTGGCTTTGCCGTAGTCGGGTAAAAACTAAAACCCAACTACGACAAAAAACGACGCTTAAAAAGTATGAAACAAGTTTCAAAAGCCGTAGTCACGCGTTGTTAAACTATTGTGGACTATGGTATATTACACTACATGGACTACGGCTTTTGAAACTTAGGAATGTTCCATAGTCCATAACACTTTAACAACGCGTGACTACGGCTTTTGAAACTTGTTTCATACTTTTTAAGCGTCGTTTTTTGTCGTAGTTGGGTTTTAGTTTTTACTTTTTTTTATTTTAAATATAATACAACCTGTACAGGTAAACCCCAGTGTTGTTTTTTTTTTCTTTCTGAACTCAAAGGATGTAAAAAGTCAATTGACCACCTGACGGTAAATCCGCTGCACATCCGGACCTCCTCAGGGCTATCAAGTTACACTATAATTTTTTTAACTTTAAACCTTTTATTATATGAAAAAAGTTATCTGTAACACAGTTTTATTATTAGAGATGTCCTTATTTAATAGTATTCAAGACTTGTATAGCGCTATTAAGGCGAAAACTTAGCTGAGTTTATAGGAAGGGTTTTTACGAGAGAAATATCAGAGTTTATTACAATACCAAATATGTTTGGGTTGTCCTGTTTCCTAGTTGGTCAATCTGACTGTTTGAACATGGGCCATGAGTATGATTCTCATTTGTTACAAATAAATTATGTGATGAGAGCGTGTGTGTTATATGTGTGGGTGTTATATCCATACATAATATTATAAAGCTGTTTATTTGTCTGTTTGAACGCGCTAATCTCAGGAACTACTGGTCCGATTTGAAAAATTATTTCAGTGTTAGACAGCCCATTTATCGAGGAAGGCTATATGCTATATATCATCACGCTAAGACCTACAGGAGCGGAGTACCAATGAAGAATGTTTCAAAAACGGGGGAAAATTATCACGCTACGGGCAATAGGAGACGCAAACGAGTTTGCGGAGGTCAGCTAATATAATAAATAACTGGTAAATGTTAATCAGTAGTCTCGTTACAGTACAGGGCCTAACGAATTGTAAATCATTCAGTCGTGAGTGAGATATCAAATGTCAACTCATATTATTTAATCGTGGGACTGCCATGCTTCAGCACTGGGGCCGACGTAAATATTTTTTGATGTGGTGGCGGATTGAGATAACAGAGTATCACTGACAGTATTCGTCCCATGGATGACGTAAGAGGTGACTAAGGGAGTTAGCAGGTAGGACAAGTGCACTACAAATAAAAGGAACACTTGAAAACAAATCTAATTCCAACCCGTCTTGTCAGCGGGATATAGCAGGCCAATAGCTTCTTTCTAAGTACAGCCTATGTCCAACAGTGGACTGTTTAATACTGTTCATGTAATCTATACTAATATATAAAGCTGAAGAGTTTGTTTGTTTGTTTGAACACGCTAATCTCAGGAATCGCTGGTCCGATTTGAAAAATTCTTACAGTGTTAGATAGTACATTTATCGAGGAAGGCTATTTTTTTTATTATTTTTTTTTACGGTTAAGCTACCCCAAAATGACTCTACTCTGCCTGATGGAAAGCATAAGTAGAATCCAAAAGTGGTGGTCACTATCCTCAATGCGAACGTGGACAGAGCAGCATAGTGACCCACACTATGGCGGCCTAGTAAGATGCTTTTTCACGCCACGCTTAAAGGCTGTAGGCTATATATCATCACGCTAAGACCTACAGGAGCGAAGCAACAATGAAGAATGTTACAAAAACGGGGGAAAATTATCACGCTACGGGCAATAGGAGACGCAAACGAGGTTGTGTGGTGGTCAGCTAGTTATGTAGATACAGGCAATCGACTTAAAAATCGATGGTTTTCGACTGTTGTCTTGTGCTGACGCACACAGCATGAGACCAAACAAACGGTCGAAGAGGAAGATGGGACGATTTGATTTTAGGAATACCTTTTAGTCTTTAAAGATAAGTATTTACTTTTTTATTTATTTATACTTCGTTGAAGACTGTCTGTCTGAAACGGCCTTGGTGTGCGACGGTCCCACCTAACACAACGCTTTTTCCGGCAACCTAGTCGAGCCTCGACAAACTGTCTCCTCGCAGACTGTCTGTCGACTCCAGTGTGCGCCCACACTACCTATGTCATCAACCCCCATAAATCACATGCGTAATATAGCTTCAAATGGATTCACATAATTTCTCACACCATTGCTCGTTTCTACATAGATGTTATGCATTAGAGGAAGTCTGCCAGGCTACATAAAGAGTATGTATTTGGCACGGCGCCCGAATGCCTCTCGATAAAACTGGGAGCCGTGATAACCCTGTCGTTAGGGGTATCGGCAGACGGGTGGTGTAATTAGACATGTAATAAATGTATCATATATCATTGTTTGTAGATACAGCACGTGAATAAACTATATAAACTAGCTTTCGCTTTCGGGACAAAGTTAGTTTTAAAAAAGTAGCCTAAGTTACTACTTGTATTATCAGCTACCTATCAGTGAAAGTCCCGTCAAAATCGGTCCTGCCCTCCATAGATTAGCCGGAACAAACATACAGACAGACAGACAAAAATTGAAAAAAAATTAAAAGAGGAAGGTGAATGACATAGAGAGAGAGTTTAACTTTTTTTTCAATTTAAATTTAATTACAATAGAAATATTTAAAGTAAAATATTTAAATCTTCAAACTCTAGCGTCGAAACAGATTTTTTTATACGTTATGCAACAATTACTGAAATTATTATTAATAGCAATAACTATGTTAAAACTATTAAAAAAAGTAAATAGTCAAAAACAATAAAAAAATAAAATATATATTCATACTAGCACTATAAATAAACTTGAGTAAGATGCGAGTACTCTATGAGTATTCTAATAACTAAAGAAACTAGTTTCCTTAAAGTTTTAATTTATTCAACGTAGCTTTAAATATTTCACACAAAAAAAGTTAATTTGTAAGTCTGTATCGCACAGAACAAAAGCTACCTGCGTCCTGTTCTTTCCACCTGTCGTCGAGTCAACAACACTATAAAGAAATAGGGATGTGCTCAGTCAAAAAATCGATATCGTTAAAGGTAAAATAGTAGGTATATTATTTCGTCTATGTAATACGTGGTAATTAAGCTATGTAGCTAAGTATTTATAATACACTAGCTGACCTACGCCACCTCGTTTGCGTTTCCTATTGCCCGTTGATAATTTTACCCCGTTTCTGAAACATTCTCCATTGGTGCTACGCTCCTATTGGTCGTTCAAACAAACAAACGAACTCTAAAGCTATATATATTAGTATAGATTGTTGGGCTATGATCAATGGTTTCTGTGAGAATAAATATCAGCACCATACACTCACGTTCTTTTATCCTGGTCACTATGATTTTAGTAACATAAACGTAGATTTATTAATAAGGACAAGTCTATTACCAACTGCCAGGCCACCAGGAACATATAATTCGAAAGAAAATATTGCGTCAAATTTACTGCAACTGAAACTTAAACTTGCTATTACTTATTGAACACTGACTGACGTACAATGTACATACAGAGTTCATTATAAATAAAGGCATTCTAAAAGTACAGTTACATGACAACCCAAAAGTCCAAACATTGTATAAAATTAACTAGACACGCAGTTTTCAAAATCTACAATCTAACATTTAACCTCAAACTGTCATAACTTGTATGCCACTAACTAGCCATACAAGTTACACTTTCACAAAAAAAACTTGGAAAAAAGTATCGATAAAATCTACATCACGCCATCTCTAGCTACAGTCGTTATCATTTTAGGTTTCCGTGTGCGAATGCGAAACAAAAAACAGTTAAATTAATAAAATATTCAAATACCGTCTTAATGCCATGAAGATAAAGGTCAAATTGCAAAGTTACGCGAGATTTGCGGATTCATGTAACTGTGGGGTTAGGTATAAAGTAAGCGATTGTTTGTACGGAGATTACCGCGGCAAGAAATGTTTCTTGGTAACCTTGAAAAAGTAATTTTACAAATATGCAAATTAAAATAATGGATTTACGTAGGACAACCTAAAAACGTATGAATTCTGATCTTGTCAATGAGATAAGGAGTTTTTTTCTGGATGAAAGATCCTGTCAAGTTATGTGATGATCGCCTGAATGATGAGAATAGATTCTCAAGTCTAAGGATATTAAAGAATTTATTCAAATAGGCACTTTTCACAGCCACTTATGAATAGTCGATATTAACAAATCGAGTGATTCTAACCGCCAGTTCCTAGCGCAGCCTACCCTTCATGGAGAAGAATCTGGTAAGACGCTCTAGTGATGCTCTTTTAAAAAAAAAATAGCATTTACAATTTTCTTTCTCTAACTATGAGACTTGAATGAGAACGAAGGTGACCAAAGAAAACAAAACAAAACGTTTGGAGTCATTGCTGCACCGCCATGAGGTAACCAATTACAAAAAGAAGCTGAAGCCGCGGGTAAAACTATGTAATATAACTAGCAGACCCACGCAACTTCGTTTGCGTCTTCTATTGCCTTTCGCGTGATAATTTTCCCCCGTTTTTGAAACATTTTTCATTGGTGCTCCTCTCCTATTGGTCTTAGCGTGATGATATATAGCCTATAGCCTTCCTCGATAAATGGGCTATCTAACACTGAAAGAATTTTTCAAATCGGACCAGTAGTTCCTGAGATTAGCGTGTTTAAACAAACAAACAAACAAACTCTTCATCTTTATATATTAGTATAGATTTGCAAATTCTTTGTCATTTGTATCCGAGGCACAAAACAGCAGACGAAGTATTCTGGAATCTCTAGAGGCCAAGTAACATAACAGTTCCTACTAACCCGGATTATTTTGCAGATAAACTTTAATTATAATTATTATTACAGATGTCGCGTTTTATTTTATAGTTATTATTATTTTCAACTTCATGTGCCAAAATATTCGCTAACGAACGGACTATTAAGATAGCGCTTTATGACTGAAAGCTTAGTAAACGAAAGCTGTTTTACTGAGTATATTACCACTACGTGATCCACGCAACCTCGTTTGCGTCTCCTATTGCCCGTAGCGTGATAATTTTCCCCCGTTTTTGAAACATTCTCCATTGGTGCTCCGCTCCAATCGGTCGTAGCGTGATGATATACAGCCTATAGCCTTCCTCGATAAATGGGCTATCTAACACTGAAAGAATTTTTCAAATCGGAAAAGTAGTTCCTGAGATTAGCGTGTTCAAACAAACAAACAAACTCTTCAGCTTTATATATTAGTATAGATTGAAAGTCAACTAATTCCAGGACTATTGTACTCAAAGCAATTAATGATATTTAATTCACTTTGAGTACAAATATCTTCACACGGAAATCAATCCCGTATCAAAATCAAGAACCATGATAGCGACTGGTATCTATCAAGCGGACAGACAAACGGCGCATTCATTAGCGGTCGGTGCACTGGGCATACGTCGAGTGGACGTAGTTTTGCTCACTCGAATTATATTGCTGTCCTTTTCGTTAATGACATTGACATATGACATAATAATTATGTAAATAAAAAATAATCGTCAAATGTGTGTGTTGCAAAACTTTTAGAGCGTAAGAGAAACTAGACCGATTCGATCGAGAGAAAAAAATTAAAAATGAGATGAAAATATGAGTAGTAAAAACAACACTATTAGTCTATTAGTTATTCTGTGCTTTTGCCATAAAAACCATAGAGTAAATATATGATATAGGTATGTAAAATGTAAAAATCAATCGATTATATCAACGAACAAAATAACAAAGTCGGTCGATATTTGAATAATTTTATTTGCAAATTTTGAAATTCGAAAACCGTAGTTTTGGCGCACAGATAAAAAAAATGTTTATACGCAGACTGTCAACTTTGTGGCTACTTGAACTAAACAAAGGACCATTGAAGAATAAACTTTAATGTATTTAAAAGCAGTAGTGTTTTGAAGGGAGGCGTTGTTCGCTTATCGAGTTTCAAATATCACATTAAGTTATCGATACCAGTGGTCGTAAAAGCAGCAATAAATATTTGGACAATCGATTTATTAGAGTGTAAAAAACTGTTGAATGTTAATAATATTTTATAATCTAATTTATGGTGGATATAAATATCGATTTAAAAACGTTCTCCAAGAAGATGATTCGACTCACAATTATACATGAACAACTAAGTTGAACGACTAGTGTTTTTAATAAACTTTATCTACTACTACTACTTTACATAGTATAAAATTACAAATTTTAACAAAAAAACCGACTTCAATAACAAGACCAAATTGAAATGAACCACACGGGAAGCACCAGCTTTCCACCCAGCACCCAGTCGAAAGTTATGAGTCTTATGAGGTATCAAACATAAATAAAATACAGGCGAATTGATAAACCTCCTTCATTTTTGAAGTCTGTGCGCTTACATCGTCGAAGTTATGTAACGGATTTTAAGGCAGTTTCAGCAAAAGATAGAGTGATTCAAGAGAAAGATTAAGGTTTATATGTGTAAAACATGCATATTATAGTAGGGGAACTCAGAAAACTTCAAACACATCAGTGCGAAGCAGGATCTGGCCGTTAGCCTTCTATAAATGAGCAGATGAACCAGCTGATGGCAAGTGACTCCAAGGTCAAAGGACATCTGAAACTCAAATCCGAATTTTTTTATATTTATTCTAGTTGTTTTTGTTTTATAGTAGTTGTTGCCCGCGGCTCCGTCCGCGAGTATGTCGGTTATCGCGGCAAATAGTAGTCTATATGTTATTTTGATGTATAATCTATATTACTGTAAAGTTTTATCCAAATCCGTTTAGTATTTTTTTCGTGAAAGAGTAACAAACATCCATCCATTCATACTTACAAGCTTTCGCGTTTATAATATTGGTATAGATTAAAGAAAAGATTTTATTTTAAACTAGCTGAATCCCGGTGTTACCCGCGGTTATTAAAAAAGCAGCCTAAGTTACTCCTTATATTATCAGCTACCTATAGTTGAATGTCCCGTCAAAATCTACACTATAAACAGATACTCCAATATTATTTATTTTCTATAGATGAGTTAATTTTGTTGTTGTTAACTTTCTTATTTGTATTGAGAGATATATGTAAATCTGTGTGTTTTCATTTAAGGACACGTCTTATTGTTATACAGAGCATAGCATCTAGTTCCAAAAGTCATTAGGTTGAAGGTTGGCAAGAACGGTGATGGGGATGAGGTAATAGATTCATAAAGAATGATGTCATAATAATTCTAGGTCTCAATTCTTAGTATTTTATGTCATAGATTAGATTATAATAATATATGTATTTTCTACCTAATAGTTATTTCTAAATGGTTAAAACAGTAGACATAACTAAGGTAACTGGCTGCTAATTTGCATGCTATTTCATAAAACAACTTATATTGTTTTTATAAATGAGTATAAATTATGAAGCTTATTATACGTATAAATTGTATTACATCTAACGACTAGACATGTTTTCTATTTAATTTCAAATTAATACCAATATATACGAAACACATAATTGAAATAAATAAACAAATCCATGAAAACGAAACGTAATTAAACATTGTATAACTCTTGTTGTGATGTTAACATTACTCTGTGGTCATTTCATATATCTGTGGCTATCAGTTAGTCTATGCTACTGTTCTCTTGGGTCTAGGCTATGGAACTTTGTAATACGAGTGTTTTCTGTTCTTTAATAATAAATCTATTTAAATCATATTCATCACATTATATTTTATTAAAGGAGACTCACAGAATTGTGAATAATACTACAATTCTATAATTATGCATATACTCTAAATTGATTCAAACTTAACGAGCAAGAACCTAATTTAATATCAGAATGGAAAATAAAACATTTTAATATTCCGAAGTTTCAGTTCTGAACTTACACAAGACAGGACGTGAACTCACATCTTCCAAACTTATATATTGTGTGTGGTCTTTAAGACAAAACAAACCAACTCCCGTGGGTGACACAAGGGCCTAAGGGATTAACCGAGAGAATGGGCCAACATCCACTCGTTTACACTTTACAAACATCGTATACTACAGTCACTTATCGTGTATTTAGTCGGGTCTTGGGGAACGAGATAATTTGATATGTGCGGGATAAACGCTGAAGGGAGAGATGTAAATGTGTTTCATGTATGCTTAGAAAAATCGATTTAAAATGTTTATTCGATCTTTATAGTTGAAAGACTTGTTGTTTCTGCCAACACAAAACACGGAAGATAGAGTGTATCATCCTTGAACAGTTTTATTTATGTTGTATTTAGAAAAACTCCTGAACCAAAAACAAGGCAGAGCTTGTAATATGGTGACCTGAGTGTCAATTAAATACTTAAATATTTTGGACATCTAACACACAAAGCCATCTAGTCCCAAGCTAAGCTGAGCTTGTGTTATGGATACTAGACAACTGATATAAATACATTTATACTTTTTTTTGTAAATACCTACATATTATACATAGAAATAACACAAAATTCGAAACAAATATTTGCAGATCATACAAAGGTTTAATTCAGTACAGCAGTTGCATACGCTACCATTGCGCTACCGAGAAAGTCTGTGTCCTTAGTAAAACAGTGAAAGATCTAAGACAATTGAAATAAGTTTTGTAACAAGTGTCTCGTCTACACTCAAGCTTGATCTAAATCGTGAACAAGTATGTGGCCGTTCTATAAATATGTCAAGTGCGAGAGCTATTTGTTGCTCGTCGTCAGAGCACACACTGTTGCGACACAGTGGCAATTATACATACTTTTTATTTATGTTTTAATTACATGGTAACATTTTAATTATACTTGGCACTTAGATATCCGAAGTAATGTTACATATTAATGCGAATGTAAGTTGGTTCGTTTGTGACGCTTTTGTTTCTTAATATTATTAGACTTATATGTACAAGCTTCTGCTCGCGTTTTTGCCTGCGTGTAGGTCATTCATCGCGGTAAAGAGTAGCCAAGTCCTTTTTTATTTATATGTGGCCCTGCCACAATGACTCTATTCTGCCTGATGGAAAGCATAAGCAGAATCCAAGAGTGGTGGTCACCTCACTGCGAATGCAGACAATGCAACAATTTAGCATGGTGACCCACACCATGGTGGGCTAGTGATGCTTCTGCATCATTGGGCCTCCGGTCTCGCTCTCACCAACGAAATACGACAGCATCAACGCTGTCATTTTAAGTTGATTTTCAATGCGAGGGTAGTACCGCCCCGGTCGAGCCAGTCCGTTTGTATCGAAATCAGTGTGGCTCTACTACCTAGATCCTTCCTTCCTCAATTAACTAAGTATCTTATTTGTGTCATTGAAATCGGTACAGCGCTATGGTCATGCAAGCGTGTCAGACAGTTATTTTAGAATTTATATCATTAGTATGGATAGTTTGAATGGTTGGGCATATTGGGAGTATTTTGAAAGAAAATGTAGATTAGTCGTAAGAAAGATACATTGTTTTTGTTTTTATGGTATAGGGGTCAGACGAGAGATTCGATTCCCATTCAGGTAAAATCTTGGTATGATTAGCATCACATGATCATTTGTTATGTGTCTGGGTGTAATTTATCTATAATATATATTAACAAATACATAGTTTGGGATCAGACGGTAGTGTATAAGATGTGTGATGATATCATTATTATCTTTATGTGACTCGGTTTCATTGCTCTTCATTGTACATTGAAATCAAAACCAATTAGTATTCTCATTTCAAACAGACCTTTGGAATGGAATAATTGAATGATCTGATAGCTTTATTCTGTCATTTATTATTAATGATTCAATGATGTCATACTTAATGAAAGCTGATTTTACAAAATTATTAAAACAAGTACTGTATGCTTTATTGATCTAGAGAGGGGAATCATTCAATTCGTTATATTCATCGAAGTCGATTGTTTATTTGTTTTGTTTATTTACATACATGCACTATCCTTACAGGCTCCCACTGCGAGGGACCCAGCCCAACACGTTATTATAATAGTTACATAATATTAATACCAATCGCTTACATACAATCCATAACATTCAAACATACCACTAATAACAAAAACTTATATTTTCAATAGGTAACATTGGGACTAATACGAAACTTATTAATTCACTCAATGAACGGTATGGTCATATCCTTACGGCGCATGGTGCGAAAGGTTTTTATTTTGTTCATCTAACACAATATGTCATGTAGTCCCAAACAGCAGAGCTTGTGTTATGGGTCAACTGATATTTATACTTATATACCTTTTTTTGTAAATACATACATATTGTACATAGAAACTGTATAATACTCCGAAACAAATATTTATAGATCATACAAACATTTGTTCCGACATATGTTCTAATCGTTGCAAGTAAGCAAGTTGATCGAAACAGCAACACAAGACGAGCTATTACTATATATAATAATAATAAAGCCTTTTATTCGGACATAATTATGATACAACTATCTTACATTACTGCACTGTTATATATACGTATAGGTACCAATGTTACACATAATTTAAATTACTCGCGTATTCAATACTTATTAATTATCAAATAGTATGTTGCAGCCCTCAAAGAACTTTGTACAAAGTAAATTATTACTATATATACTTCTATGCTAATATATAAAGTTGAAGAATTTGTTTGTTTGTTTGAACGCACTATTCTCAGGAACCGCTGTTACGATTTGAAAAATTCTTTCACTGTTAGATAGTACATTTATCGAGGAAGGCTGTAGGCTATATATCATCACGCTAACACCAATAGGAGCGGAGCACCAATGAAAAATGTTTCAAAAACGGGGAAAAATTATCACGCTACGGGCAATAGGAGACTCAAACGAGGTTGCGTGTGTCAGCTAGTTACTATATATACTGATTGCAATCTCCTGAAACCCGCTTCATAAGGATAATCTATTTTATCGTTTCTTACACGCGGTAAAACACAGGCAGTTCCGTGCGGGTGGTTCACAGGAAGTTGTAAAAGCAAGGTAATGTAATTTACCTAAGGATTCTAAAGATAATTAGAACCTCTGTTTGTTTATAATTATAACTTATCTGATCTAACCACCTTAGTCATGCTGTTTTTATATGCTGTATGTTATGTGGCTCAATGTACTGCCAGTGCAATCATGTATGAGTTTCAAAAGTAGTAGAGCCACGAACGTGCTGACTCCACCGGGGCGGTACTACCTCTCTCAGCCTCATACCAACCTAAAATGTCAGCAATGGTGCTGTTGTGTTACGTGGGTAAGGCCCAATGATCCAGAAGAATCACTAGGCCGCCTTGGTGCGGCTCGCCATGCTGCATTCTCTACACGAGCAATGAGTATGGTAACCACTTCTCTTTCTATTCTGTTCATGCTTTCCATCAGACAGATTAGTTACTTTGGCAGGCCCATGTCGTAATGTACAGCCATCATGAAGAATTCTCTAAACTTAGGAATTGTATTTTTCTTCTAATTTGTTTAGAATCAAACGTAAAGTATGGTTCCATATCTAAAAGAATCAGGTTAATAAATGCTAACGATCGGAGTTTACTTCTCCTTTTTTAAAGATTAATTGTTAGTCGATTTGCTTACTACATCATTTCGCATAAATAATCGATGAGTTTATCGATATCTTTCATCCTTTAACAACGTAATTTTCTGGATAGCGGCGTGTGTTTATAAATATCTGGATGTAAATTTTATTTTTCAACTAAGCTTGCTTACTAACTGAGACCCCATAAATGGTTTCCTTAGTCTATTTAATGTGTTAACTCGGAACACCGGAAGTAACTATTCTTGTATCTTCATATGTTAATGGTAACATTTGTCGTCCACTATACTTACAAGTTTACTTATAAAAATAAAAAGTACGACACATTGCCTGTACTTTTTATAGCGTAGAATCTACGCCGTAGATTGTAAAAATGTTAGATTAGATACTGACATTGTCAAACTGACAGTGACAGTTCATGACAGATAAAATAACATTGAGTGAGTGCAATGGATGACGGCACAACAATTGAATTATGCATGTAGGTATATATGACTCATATACAAATAATTTTGTACTTTATCAGTCATTACAAAAGAACTTTTTTCCAATGGTTAGGAGTTAAATTTTTAAAGCTTTTAGGAATAATAGAGGGGAGAGAGATAAAAATATACAAATCTTATTGTATTTGAAAATAGAACAACCTTTGTGGAGCTTAAGTATGAAATAAAAAGGAACTTTAAAAGATATACCCAAACGCTTGAGGCACTGTTTATCTTTTTTCGTAGATGGCAATATCGATTTTAAAAATACAAAAGGTTCAAGCAATTGATAAGGGAAAGTGATGTTTGTTTTGCAACAGAAACCAGTAGCAAAGTAGCTTTTAAATACCCACTGCATTAAGAGTGCAAGCAATCTATACTTGTCTCATTACACAAGTACTTATTGTAGGGCTGTCACAATTCAAACGTAGAAAATATTAATATTTGTAAAAAAAAAATTATACGGCCAATTAACAGTTATTAAGTGGCTTGAATAAGATGTTTTGTAATGTTATTTCTGTCATGAGGTTTTTTATATAGTACGGAGGTTTCAAGGAACAGACGAGCCACTCGCTTACCAATGACTACCGTCAACCTAGGATACCTGACTTGTAGATTAACTGTAACACTTACAGTACATTAACGGACCACACGGATACCAAATTCTCTTCCTTTCCCTGAGCCGAACCTTACGGCTCCAGGAATAGAAGAGAATTTGGGATACGGTAGTTTGACTTGATCACCAAGAAGCCACGAAAGATTTATTTAGTACAGGATTTCTATGAACATGGTATCACTCAAGCTTCAAATGTTTTGATAGAATCTCTTGAAATAATAAATTCGTTCTTCCGACTCTTTATTTTTAAACTAACTTGGGGACATCTTTAAGTCTACTATGATATGGATAAAGTTCTCTCTCTTTTTAAAGCTCCTACTGCTCGAACAGATTGCACAGATAGTCGTTGTAATTAGTATTATATATCTTATATTAACGCTAAGTAATACTTCAAATGACGTATGTGCGTTACGATACGTAACTAAACGCTGATGTTGCGAATACGAACGCGATATGATAAAGGAAACGTCACACAACGTGATGGATTTAGCTGTAAGTGTACGACGCGACGAGGCATTTCCGCCATGATTAATATGTAAGGAATATTTCATTTTGTTGCTTAATCAGCGAATATATTGGTATTGACGACGACACAAATCGGTATGGATATTTGCTAAGATTTTGTTACCAATGTATATATTTGACAACCCTAATGACTGCATTAGTGTTGTTTAACATGAAACCGTCCATAGTAGTATAATAAATATTTCGGAATTCTAACACCCAACGATATCTAGTTCCAAACTGAGCTGAGCTTGTATTGTGGATACTAGAGAACTTTCTGTTAGTGAAAGTCCCGTCAAAATCGGTTCAGCCGTTCCAGGGATAAAAATTGTAAAATATGCTATTTTGGTATAATATATGTATCGTGTATACACAAATATGCATTTAGTAGAAAGCAGTTAGATCAATATTACAAACAGACATTCCAAATTTATATATTTGCATAGATTTATGTATACCCTACAATTTGTTTTTGCTTTAATAGTCCGGTTTAGGTTTTGGCCTACTATTGTACCACATTGGCCAGAGACTAGTGACGCCTCTGGTGTTGCAAGTGTCTATAGACGGCGGTAATCGTTTACCATCAGGCTATACGTCTGCTCGTTTATCGTGTCTATTCCATAAAAAATAAAAAACATAGAGTAACTTAAAACATCAATCTGTCGATAATGTCAACAGAACGAAGGTTGTCGGCGGTCGGGGCAGCTAGTTAATTATAATTTTTGTGGGTTACTCATATTGATATTAGTTTTCATAAATGTTTTTTGTCTAGATATAAAATACGTGGGTAATATAAAGTAATATTATGTCACCAGGGAGATGTAAAAGGTGCAAGTTACAACCTGGTATGTTTACATTTACTAAAATAAGACGCACAAGTAAAATTTTAACAAAAATAAATCCGACTCAAGGTTCGACTCGATTTCTCTTGGATGCTATTATCAGATCTTAGTGTCCTTATCATGGTCCCACCGTAGGGATATCCCCTTTAAATTAAAAAAAGAATCATCAAAATCGGTTTATAAACGACAAAGTTATCCGCGAACACAAAAAAAGAAATCGGTCGAATTGAGAAACCTCCTCCTTTTTTTGAAGTCGGTTAAAAAGTAGACGCCAATCTGTGGTAAATCTTAATATGTAAAATATTGCGAATCTTACTAATTAAAAGTTTCAACCGTGTACTTATTTATTATGTACTTAGTTTAATTTTAAATGATTGCGAAATTACTGGTGAAAGTCTGACGAGAGTGCGGCCTAGTTTATTTTTTCGTGTTTTGTAAAAGAATGTAAATTTTGAGAAAAATGTTAATTATCAGGCGTAGTTCGAAAGTAATATGTATGAGAAGTTTTGCATAACCTTTTTATTGTATTATTATGAAAGTTTATGCCGAAAATACAAAATTGAATTAGACAAAAAAGGCTGAGAACACATATCCCCTTTACCCGGGATTGTCATAAATCCGTCTTCCGTCTCAAGAGGCTACTAATGCTAGATATTACTTTGATATCAGAATTAATGTATTCATAAAAAAAATACTTTTTGATCTAATACAGAATATTATAGTATCAATAATTACAATTTTTACACTACACAGCTATTACGCCTACAGTGAGAAATAAATTGATGTCCAGACAATTTAAATTCTGTCAAAACTGACTTTTCTTATAGGTATATTAAGGCGCGTCCCCATCGAAATTGTTGGCAATTTTAGTGTTTCCAACTGTTCGCAACTCTTCAGTAATTCGCCAACTTTTGTTTCCATTATGACTACACCGAATCGACAAAAATTTGAAAAACATACTGCCAACTAAGCGTCCTCCACGGAGCCAATAAATATTTGCAACAATCGTATTCTTTTAATGTTTACCGCTAAAAACAGAAACACGGTTCCCAACCTTTATTGACTACTTTTGTTGCCAACACAAGGAAATCACAGAAACTTTTGTCACCAACACGTGTTGACAACACAAAAGTTGTCAACTTTTGTTCGGTGGAGACTCGGCATTATACGTATTTATAATCTATACATCTATACAAATAAAATTGGAGTGTCTGTTTGTAATATTAAAATAACCGCTTTGTACTATAATGCATATGCACATGGTACATATACCAAAAATGTAGTTAAAAATATTTTTGTCTGTCTGTCTGTCTGTTTGTTCCGGGTAATCTCTGGAACGGCTTGGTTAGGGTATTATATTAAAATATGATACCCAACTTGAAGACATACCAAAGATAATCCTGTCGCACCTTTGTTTTGTTTTCATTGACGTCAAATGTTTGACAGCTAGGGACAAGTGTTTTTATTTACACTGTGGTTTGATAAGAAAAGGAAACTACTTTTTCTTTTTTTATACCTTGCAAAATTTAAAAAGTAAGCACTCGGGTTTTTGCTCATGACAACTCTAACATACTTGACGATTCATTCTTATTTATTAACTCGCTGAACCCCGCGGTGTTACCCGCGGTTATTGTTGTACCGCGAGTAAGGCCGCGGGACAAAGTTTGTCTAAAAAAAGTAGCCTAAGTTACTCCCTGGATCATCCGCTACCTGACAGTGAAAGTCCCGTCAAAATCGGTCCAGCCGTTCCAGAGATTACCCGGAACAAACAGACAGACAGACAAACATTTTTTAAACTACATTTTTGAGATATATACCGTGTATACATACATTTGCATTTAGTAAACAGCGGTTATTTTAATATTACAAACAGACACTCTAATTTAACTAACAAATCTAACCTTTAAAACAAAATCATATTTCAAGGGAACCAAAACATTTCAGTACAATTTCTAGGTATCAAACATTATACCTAGGTATCTAAATGGTCTGTAATGTCCCACGAAGTTTGAACTCGCACCGGTTCGCCTTGACTGCCTTCTGAGAACTGCGCCTGTGGTTCTTACGTCATGTATTTAGACACGCTAGCTTGGGCATACTGCCTTGTTGGTGTGTGTTAATTAAGGGCTGTCACGTGCATCAGTTTTAGCTTGTTAGACTGTTCAAAGAACTTATACTTCTTTGATAAGAAATATCGAATGCCGAGGGTCACATCGATTGCTGACGTGGCGACGTATCGCCACGGTATGTGCATCATATTTTTAATTGTGCTATACTTATTGTTTTCTTTCAAGAGTTATCCTTTTTTATTTATAATCACACTTCACACTAATAAAGAAATGCGAAAGTTTGTGAGTGTGTATATTTGTTACTTCTTCACACAAAAACTACTGAACGGATTTGAATGAAACTTTACACTAATATAGCTTATACATCAAAATAACACATAGGCTACTGTTTTCGCGATATCCGACATACACGCGGGCGGAGCCGCGAGCAACAACTAGTTTCTAAATAATTATTTAGATGTTTAACATTTGTTAAACGTACATCAGGACTAGTTGTTGTGGGGAGCCTCGGGGGGAGACTATATTCAGCAGTTGACGTCTCTCTCTGAATTTATCTGGGATGATGATTATGATGATGAAACGTATCGCAATTGCTAAATCTTTATTGTATTAATTTGTATTGAGTATAATTTACTATTACAAAACAGTTGATTATCATGTGATACGTTAATAATAATTATTATTTCATTCGTACTAGTTTAATCAAGCAGAAAATCATGCACAACAAAAAAAATGTGATTACGTATCATGCTAAAAGTATTGCAACAATAGAAGTTATAAATAAAACTGGTAGAAAATGCCATAAGGCATTAAGTCTGCCTCATGCAAAATGTAATGCAGGAAGTATTAGTAAATAAATAAAAGAAATAAATTTGTACAATTCACACTACTTACATGTAAATTAAAAAAAAATACAACAGATTTAAGTATATTTTAGTTAGCTTTCTCTGGAAGGGACAACCCTATCCCTCGTTTTTATCAATGAAAACATGAATGGGTTCAAACAATAATATTGTAAACAGACCCTAAATTATCTGCGTAAGGGTTGTCCCAACTGACACTATTTATCTCTACAAACCTATATTATCTACAAATATTTCTTGATAGACAAATAAATATGACCATTGACTTTTCTTCAAACAAAAGAAAGAGACAACAATAGTCTTAAGAATAGGCAATGAATGGAGTGTAATTTGCTGCGCATGACGCATCAGTTTTTTGAGATTTTTTTTTGTTCGCTTAGCCTTTTTGCTCATTGATATAAGGTATAAGATTCCCGACAGTTAGGCAGTAAAGTAAAACCTTGTAAAGTCCTTGAAAAAAATACTGTTGTAAACTTTTTTTATTATTAACTTGTTCTTAGAATGAAGCAAACGTGTTTGAACATGTTTTAACTTAAAATTTTAACTCAAGTTGGAATTTAGAAACGCACTTTTTTTACTTTCTTAATATACCAACGTTTTTAATGAAGTAATGATGCTGTTAAAACAAGGCAAAACACAGATCTCCTAAGGGACAGGTGACAGGTCCCCAGTCATTGATGAAAACTTTTGTGAGGGTGGTTTTCATTTCTTTTTTGGTTTAGGGGCAAATCATGGACACCGCATTCAGCTTATCTTTGATCCCCCCCCCCCTCTTTTTGGTTAGATTACGAAAACTAAACAAAAGAAAGGCTTTTAAACACTGGTCTTGTGTAAAGCTACGGTAGATAGGTACAATAGGTTTATTATATTTTTCAATATGTCAATCTACATAGTATCTACACGTTATTCATAAACTTTATGAAGGGTATTAACTTTAAGATTCACTTAAACTCCTAAGAATATATCGTTATTTAATTTAAACTTAATTACAAGTAGGGTGAATATGTATTTACCTGCAACTGGAGACAACTTGCGCATAACACACCATCGCGATTTCCACTGAAAATAAAGAAACTGTATCAGAACATTTTAGTAAGTAACTCCACCATAATCTATATTTTTGAAATTTGGTTTAAAAAAAGAAAAAAGTGTAGTAATTGGCCATGGACCTGCAATTCAAGAGTTGCTGTATTTTTATCTAGCTGCCTCCCACAGTAAGGGAGGTGGTTTTGGGCTCTGTAATTTCAGTCACTCAGTTAAACAGAAGGAAAGAGTCCTTTTCTGTAAGGACCGGTATTACTCCGTCCGAGCTAACCAAAGTATGGCTTTTCCAAATAGAGGTCGAACTTTTTTGCAATAATCGTTTCAAAACAGACCTATTGCTCGCATTCTTCAATAAATAAGTAACAGTATACATATAATAGACTAGCTGACCCACGCAACTTCGTTAGCGCCTTATATTGCCCGTAGCGTGAAAATTTCCCCCGTTTTTGAAACATTCTTTATTGTTGCTCCGCTCCTATTAGTAGTAGCGTGATGATAGCCTATTTATGATGATGATACCCTATAGCCTTCCTCGATAAATGGACTATCCAACACCGAAAGAATTTTTCAAATCGGACCAGTGGTTCCTGAGATTAGCGTGTTCAAACAAACAAACAAATAAACTCTTCAGCTATATATTAGTATAGATTTTAAAACTACTAATCTTATTAACATTTACTATTAGGTTCCCTTGTTCTCTCTCTACCTTTTAATATTTCACGAATTTTAATCCCCAAAGCTCTTAAGTAAAGGAGAAAGTTATTGACGGGTGATAAATAAAACAGCAGCTTGGCCTAAGTTTCATTACATGATAAAATTATACTAGGCAAAATATAGTCGTTTTAATACGCCCCTGTCCATCCTACAAAGGATATAAGACATGAGTCTACCCATCATGTAAAAGGTAATTAAGCTAATAAAGAGAAATCTGCGAGGAATAACTATGCATTGAACTAGATTGAAAGCAATAAAAGGAAACTGTTTGTGGCATAGCAAGCAACACCTGAGCAACTTTTTGTAGCAATCGCGTCGATACACGATCGTCGTATACTACTTGATAGCTACTATAAACACAATTTATACGACTTATTAACTAAAAGAGTGTAAATAACTTAATCAGATTGTATCTAAAACGGGCCAAATATTACTGGTCATCTCTTATATTATACACTAGCTGAGCCACGCAACATCGTTTGCGTCTCCTATTGCCCGTAGCGTTATAATTTTCCCCTGATTTTGAAACATTCTTCATTAGTGCTCCGCTCCTATTGGTCTGAGCATAATGATGTGTATTATATAGCCCATTTATCAAGGACGGCTCCTCGATAAATGGGCTATATAACACTGAAATAAATTTTCAAATTCGACTAGTAGTTCCTGAGAGTAGCGAGCAAACAAACTCATCAGCTTTATATTATGTATTAAGTAAAGACAGTACGCACTACTAGCTTCTACTCACGACTGAGCCCGCGTTTACGTCTGTTTTCGCGGTAGAGATTGATTATGTGCTATCTCAAGAACCAAAGTATGTCCATGCCAAATTTAATTGAAATCGGTGCAGCGGTTTGGCACTGAAACCGTAACAGATAGAGAGAGAGACTATGATAATATAAATAAATGTCATAATATGCAATTTTCTTCTATAATACAGGGGCTAGCGAGCAAATGAGTCAACTAATGATCAACAACAACCGTTGACAATGAGAATCGTTAATTTTCGTGTGGGTAAGTATTATTACCCCGATTATAAATCAATTAAATCAAAAATCTTTTTTAAAACAAGCTTTTATTGGAATGCCCTCATAAAGTACTCGTCAAGACGAATTAAACGAGTCCAAGCTTGATGGTGCTGCGAGGTTTCTTTACCCTATGCCCACCTTCTCACTCCAGCATCACATTAGCTCCATGTCATCATAGTATTGCATTGTCACGTTGTATACATATGCTTGCGAAATTTCAGCAAAATCGTATAAAGAGCTTCAAAAATGAGTTGCAAGATTCCACCCTAACATACATACGATTGTAAGTTAGTAAAAAGCTTGTAAAATTGGTGTCCTTAAAAGGCGATTAAGGAAGTAAACTAAGTAAGATGACGTCACTATGAAGAGAAGCAAGGAAAGAAAACTTGAAGCAAACCCCATACCAACCCGCCTGGTCATCATGATATATGCCTATGTCCATCAATAAACTGTTAAAGATTACTGACGATAAGTATCTATATTCTGATCAATTAAGTTCATAAGTACTGTTAAAAATAGATTGCATAAAATAATATTAATAGTATTTTATGGTAACTATCTTGTTTCTTTTATACCCCAATAATAAAGAGAAAAGGGAACAACAAAGGTAACTTTCTAAAGGTTTACCCGTTTACGAGGCTTTCTACCTATTCAAGATCAATCACAACGGAATGAGAAGCAATGAATCTCTAATAGTTATTGCTTGTGAAGTTTGATAGCTTTCTGACAGAACATGTGGCCAGGCATTGGATTACCACCAATAAAGTCTGACTGACATATATCTGTCCTTCTCGCACTAAGTGTTATTTGTTGTGTTGAACGTGTGATGCAGTAAATGACGTATGTAGGGCGACTGCAAATTGCTTTCAAAGTAAGCTATGATGTTAATAAGGTTCAGTTCAGTTTGTCGAGGTGTTAATCGTTTAGCATAAACAGTGTATTCGATAGGTACGGTTCTTTTTCTAGGAATCGGAACCAGTTATCGTTATATATAATTTGAATTAAATCATTATTTGTGATTTAAAATTAATATAGGTTATATTTTTTATGTAAGTACCTCGCTAAATTGAAGGTTTTATTTTGAATATAACCATATACATTAAAAGCATTGGTGATTCATTGAATTTAGCTATTATATTCCATGCATTTCACATTTTCAACATACAAATACAAACATTTTCATAAACATTAATCTTTATTTAACGTTTTGAGATTTCGTTGCATTACAATTTAAAGGAATGTGTGTAAGCTGCTAGTAGTAATATGAGCATCACAAAAGATGTGAAAGTAATAGTCCTAAATGTATCTCTATTATCCTGCATAAATGGTACTACTATGTTTAATTGCAGAAACAAAGTAAATTCCCCACAAAATTATGGACATATTAGCCGATCGAAAGAATTACGAACAACGCTGCGCGCGTTCTCCGTCGCGCCACGGTTGCCAGACAGCGGTGACGCGTCTCCCGTCGCCCCTCAGTTGCCCAAACATCGCCGCACACAGTACACGTCCGTTAAAGTTTGATTTTACAAAATGGCGGAGATTGACGCCGAGGCGCTTATATTGTCGATGAAAAAACGCCCCGCGTTGTACAACAGAAACGATCCCAATTACTACAACCATAAGAAAAATAAGGCTAAACTTTGGATTGAGGTGTGCAAAGAAGTGTTCCCACAATTCGACAGCTTCAATCCACAAACCAAGGTTGAATACTGTGAGTAAATATTTATGCGATTATAAGTCATATCGCTTTTGCGTTAGGTCTAAAATCGCATGTCAGTTCGTTTTATTGGCAGACAGTTTCGTGTCTATAGTGTAGAGCGACTGGGTCAATGTTTATTGAAACACGTGCTTTGAGATTAGTGGATAAGGTTCAAAGTCGTGAATTTAAGTGAAGTCATAACAGTGATCGCTGGCAAGTGGCTAGTCGCCAATTATGTATCTTCGACGTCACACAAATAATACTATTTAGTTGTTATCACACAAATATATGAAGGCGAAAGTTTATGAGTGTGTGTTTGTTACTTCACGCAATAAGTACTAAACGGATTTTGAATGAAACTTTACAGTAATATATCTATATGTCGCGATAACCGGCATACACGCGGCCGGAGCCGAGGGCAACAGCTTGTTATGTAAATAAATGACATTTGATTTCAACTTGATTGACTGCCTCCTTGGTCTCGCGGTTGGCGTGTGTGACTGCTGATCTCTGGTCTCAGGTTCGATTCCCGGGTCGGACCAAATGTTTGTATGATCTACAAATATTTGTTTCGGAGTTTGGGTGTTTTCTATGCATAATGATGGCGTTGTGTGTTAGATGTCTGAAATATTTATTTATTTCTTTTATTTTGAGCGTCTCGTGGCCTGTTAGACGTGTCAATCGTGACTACTTGTTTCAGAGAATTTGAATGTAAGAATAATTTACAAGCGTCTATAGTAGACGGGGGTTTTTTTCTTCCCAAAGATTTAATTCAAACTGATTCCTGCAACTATCAGAACGACTATCATACTTTATATGCCTTATTTGTAATGATAAGTACGATTAGATAAGGGATAAATAGGTACACCAACAAAATCAACTCTCGATTTTAATATCAACGAAATTTCTAGGGTGACCATGCAACGCATTGTTGAAGTTATAAAGAACATAGCCGTTTTCTACTGCGCAAAAGTTGTGAGTTCGATCTTGTGGGATAATACATTGTGGAACCACATATTGTTGTTTCTGAGTCTGGGTACTTTTAACCGACTTCACAAAAGGAGAAGGTTCCCAATTCGACCGTATATATGTTTTTTATGTGTGTTCGCGGAAAACTTTGTCGTTTATAAACCGATTTTGATGGTTCTTCTTTTAATAGAAAGTAGATATCTCAACGGTGGTACCCTGATAAAGACACTAAGATCTGATGATGGCATCCAAGAGAAATCGATCGATTTATTCGTTCTTGTTTCTCGGTTTTTTATTTTGTTAAACTTTTACTTGTTTGTGCCCGTTTAATCAATGTTAGTGAAGTCTTTTGCGATACAGGATAATACGAGTATATTCCTAGTGAGAGAGTTATAGTTATATTGTAGGACCACATAATATTTTACCTACTTATTATTTAATTAATGATAAGCTAGGCGCTTATGTTTATTCGTATACTAGCTGACCCGCACAATTTCGTTTGCGTCTCTCCATAACAAATATTTTTTTCCCATTTGCCCAACATTTTCGATCGCTACCCGTCTCCTATTGGTCGTAGAGTGATATAACATAGCTTTAAACCTTCCTCGCTAATTGGGCTATCCAACCAAAAAGAATTAGCAAAATCGGTTCAGTCGTTCACGCGTGATGTCGTGACCAAGGCAAAAAGGATTCATTTTTATATATATATACTAGCTGTCCCGGCAAACGTCGTTTTGCCATAACTACTAATAAATTAAAAATTAATTAAAAAAACATTGTCCAGTGGACAAAATTGTGAATCTAAACCATTCCCAGATCCCCTTGAACACACACAAAAAAAATCATCAAAATCGGTCCAGTCCTTTGAGAGTAGTTCAGTGACATACACACTCACAGAAGAATTATATATATAAAGATATATATAGATTATTATTATTATACCAGTAAATAAAGGCGAATATTTAGTCGGTTTAGAAACTCAAGCTTTATGTTTTATTTTGATTGTTGTGATAAATATTTCGTCTGAAGATGTTCAATAGCAAATTATTCGCTAATACAATAAGTATTGATTAATATTGATAAATTCATTATACCCTTGTTTCGCTACTGAGACAGCTTGGACACTTTGGATTGGATACTGAAGGTCGTGTCAATTCGAAGTTTGGAATTTACATTGTTTAGTTAGATCGAATCTTTGGTGGTATCTGCTGGACAAGAAGATTTACTGATTTTAACTTGGACAGTAGGGTCTATCAAAACTGAATGTCTATCTTTTTAACCGACTTTAAAAAAATGAGGAGATTCTCATTTCGACCGTATATTTATATTTTTTTTAATGTGTGTTCGCGGATAACTTCGTCGTTTATGATCCGATTTTGATGATTTTTTTTTAATGGAAAGGAGATATCCCTACGGTGGTACCATGATAAGGGCACTAAGATCTGATGATGGCATCCAAGAGAAATCGAGTCGAACCTTAAAGTCGGTTTTAACTTGTAAGGTTGACAAACAAACTTGTGCATGTTGTATATTTTCAGGCAAAGGTTTATAAAGGGTTTCGCGTGTCAACTAGCTACTAGTTTATATTAGACTACGTTACGCGCCGTTTTCTACAGCGCCAAGTGATCCAAAAATTGCTGTTCCGAGTCTAGGTGTTTTTGTGTCCGTTTCATTTAAAGTCCCCTGCGACAGGGGATGTACATTCCTAATGCGGGAGTCATCTTTTTATCTATACAAATAAATAAAATTGGAGTGTCTGTTTGTAACATTAAAATAACCGCTTTTAAATAAATGTACAAAAAATATATTTTTTAAAATTTTTGTGTGATTTCGGGACGATCGACGGGACTTTCACTGGCAGGTAGCTGATGATCCAGGGAGTAACTTTTTTTTTAGAGTAGCTTTGTCCCGCAGCTTTACCCGCAGTTGTTAGCGGTACGCGGGTAACATCGCGGAGCTCAGTTAGTAAATAACTAAATTGATATGTTCTATTGCGAATACATACAGCAGTCTGCTAGTATATTGCCTTTAATTATTTTAACGCGAAGCCATACCAAGGTGTTGGCTAGAACGATAAAGTCAATTGAAATAAATTGGTTTGTGTATAGAGAAGTAATTGATTAAATTAAAGTCAGCTTGTTAGTCAGACCTGAATATAGACCCAACGAACTGTTATGGACAAAAATATTGTCTTTGTACCTAACAAAATATGTATGTAGAAACTTCTTCAAGTTAGACCTTCAGACATTTCATATTAATGACTAACTGAGCCCCGGGCTTTCCTTTACAATGAGGATAACGTTGCGAGGAGTAAAAAAGGTTAAAAAAAGTAGCTTAAGCTACTTCTTAGATATTATAAGCTATCCGTCAGTGAGAGTCCCGTCAAAAACGGTCCAGCCGTTCCAGAGATGGTCAGCACAGAGAGACAGGGAAATTGCCTTTTTGATGAAAATAAGTACCGTATCTACTTTCAAAAGCTACTTAATTTGAAATTACAAACAGACTCTTCAATTTTGTTTATTTGTATCCAAGATGTAGTCAATAGGGGACTGATAGTTGGTTTGCTTCAACTCATTTAAATTAAATCTCCAGAACCATTGGATCGAATGAAAAGTTTTTTTATAATGTACAGTCAATTTATTGAAGTAGGCTAAAGGCTAATTACATCATCACGCTATGACCAATAAAATGCGAGCAGCATGAGGAAAATTTATTCCTTTTGAATACCTAGGCTTTTGACTACGAACGTAGTTGGTGTGTCGGACAGTATCTTAATAAAAGAAAATTGCTGAATTAGTGTATGTTTGTTTATACATAATTATATTAATGTGCAATGGAACGCATATCCGGTAGCCGGTCCTGTTACCGTTCTATGCGGCCGGATATCGGATATCAAATTTAGTTGGTTCATTAAGACTTATACTATAATTTAAGCCTGTTAGGCACCGTTTCGGCCATGATCTAGTGTTATCACTGTGAACACTTTCATATTTATTTAGCATATATATTGCGTGTGATAAAGAGACGTTGCACTCAATTTCTTCGTTGATAGTGGGAGTAATTATTATGAAATAGTAATTGAACCCCGCGGTGTTACCCGTGTTTGTTGTTGTACTGTGGGTAACGCTGCGGGATAGAGCTAGTAAACTTCACATAAACCATCTACTAAATAGTTCGAATAAGGCCTAAACATTTGGTTTGGATAGGCCCGTTCTTGAGTTACAAAATTACAACGAAAAGTGGCTTTGATTTTTATATATATTTAGATTTGGCTATTAGGGAATTGTACATTAGTGCATGAAGTTTATAATTAAACATTTAAATTTATCTATACTAACATATAAAACCGATTTGAAAAAATCTTTCAGTGCTAGATAGGCCATTTATCGAGGAAGGCTATAGGCTATACATCATCACGCTAAGACCTACAGGAGCGGAGCAACAATGAAGAATGTTACAAAAACGGGGGAAAATTATCAAGCTACGGGCAATAGGAGACGCAAACGATGTTGCGTGGGTTGGCTAGTAATTGATAAAACAAAATAAATAAAAAAATCAATTTATTTTGTATATATTTTCAACGAGCTGTAGCCTGCGGCTCCGCCCGCGTGAAATTCGATTATTGCGGAAAATAGTAGCCTATGTGTTATTCTGATGTATAAGCTATATTACTGTAAAGTTTCATCCAAATCCATTCAGTAGTTTGTTGCTTGAAGAAGTAACAAACATACACACTCACAAACTTTCGCCTTTATATATTAGTGTGATGTGATTATTGTGTTTATATTGCAACCTACAGCCCCGAAACTATTAGATGAATTTCCAGTTTTGCAAATAGAGTTAAAATAGGAGCAAAATAACGGCTTGGTTGTAGTCAAATTGGATATTGGGTATGGGTTGTAACAATTTTAAGATAGAACCCATTTTACTTGATACCAGGGATAAAAATAATATATCGTGTTTTACCTTTACCTATAATACATTTCCAACTGGTACAAGATAACATTGAAAAGTAAATGTTAACAAGATTAGTAGTTTTAAAATCTATACTGATATATAAAGCTGAAGAGTTTGTTTGTTTGTTTGTTCACAAACAGTTTAGTTCAACAACCAAACAAACTCTTCAGCTTTATATATTAGTATAGATTAGTTTAAGAGTGATTACCTAGACTTTTAGGTAAATAACTAAATTGTAAATAAAAATCGGTACCTATCTAAAAGTATATTAAAAAGCTGATAGTTCTAGAACTTTCGAGAACTCTCGTCCGAATACCTTCTTGTCCCAATCTCTAAAAAAATGTTTTATATTTATTTTATAAATATCTAAATATTATTTTTTCTATTCTACTTTTTTAGGTCACGAAATCCAAAGGCGTTGGAAGAGTCTCCGAACATGCTTCACTAGAGAAATTAGCACGCAGAAGAAAGAGAACTTGAAAAAAGAACGAAACGGTTTTCCCGTAAAGAAAAGAAAGAAGTACGAGTATTTTGACGCGATGTCTTTCCTACTAGGATCTGAAAACGGCGAGGAAGAACAGGATCCGGAAGTAACCAGAGAATCAGATGATTCACATGAATCTGGGGATCCCTTGGAGAACGTCAAGAAGGAAACCATAATATACCACCATTCTGGAAACACAGGAAACAATGCCCATAGCTTTGAGGTAGAGGCTGATACGGGCCTTGTAAGACCAATTTATGAGAACAGGAATGAAGGTTTAGAAGATAAAATCCTGGATATGCTGAAAGAGATTAAGAAGGATGAAGAAGATGAAGATAGACAGTTTATGCTTTCGCTTGTACCTAGTTTTAGGAAGCTCAATGCTAGACAGAAGTTCGAAGCGCGTATAGAAATTCTGAGAGTTTTAAAGGATGTTACCTTCAGAGAAAGTGAAGGTAGTTAGAATTTAGTTTCATTGTCTTCAATCCTTGCCAATACCCGACTAAGGCGAAGCCAGAAGGAAGAGTACTATATTTGTATGTTCCATCGTAGCGCCAAAACTACTGAACCGATTTTGATGAATGAGGTGTCAATAGATCAGTAATAATAACCCCCGTGACATAGGTTACATACATTTTATTAAAAGTTTTTATCTAGTCGGGTTATAGTTATAGATTTGCAAATCTTTTTTTTTCTATTATAATTGCTAACTTAATTCCGTCTGTATGTTGCGCATTCAAAGCTAAAACGCTAAATTGATTTAATTGAAATTTCGCAAGGAGATAAATATATTTAGAGAAAGGACATACTCTACTTTTACCCCCAAAAATACATAACCGTCTGCAAAAATATTTTATAAATAAGATAGATAAGATATTATACCTAGTTGTGTTTTGTAAATTGTATAGCGTTTTTAAGTCTTCATTAACCTTTTAATAATAATGTTTTCTAAGTTAAATATAGAACAAGTTATTATTACTAAAATAATATGAAATAGAGACTGACTTATAAGAAAAAGTTCCCATAAACTAAGTAATTAATTTGAGTCGTTTTATTCATTATTTCAACGAACCATTATTCGCAAGACCATAAAATGGAATAATAAAAGCTATTAGCTATCTTAGGGATATCATTTTTACGTTATATTTTATGACCATAGAAACTCCATCTGGCCTGTGATATTAACATTTGATGAGATTGTTTCTATGTTCTATATACATGTATAAGTCCATTCGTTTAGATAGTGTCCGCACGTAATTGTAGTTATTGCTGTGACTGCGAAATACGAATATATGTATTCGTACAACAATCATACTTGCTTATGGGTATATGCCGTAAGCAAGCCCTTTGATTTTGTGGCGGCATGACGTGCGCCGGCGTCGCGATTGCGGTGACCGTATCTAAGCGAATGGACTATAATATATTTTAGTAGACAAATCGGTTATAGGCTGTATATATTAGTTACATAGGCAGTATTAGCCTATATCAATTTAGTTTCCAATAAAGCTATTTATATACTTGTAGAACCCTTAAATACTTATGATAGCTAACATGATGTTGCTTTTTATCGATTTAAACTCGTATTTTATAGAAATGGCGGCAAAAAACGTCAATATTTTTAAAATGACATTCATTAGCACATGGCCCGCTTGAAAAAATGATTGTATGTATTAAACGTGCCTAGTTCTGTTTATTTTAATATTTAATTAAATTTGTTTCTTTTTAATGTACCAGTATATCAAAACATACCACAGTAAAGCGTAGAAGGACACGGTTCCATATAAAACAAAGAATTTCCCAAATCCGTTCATGAACAGATCTGACGTCACAATGCAGTTTCACTTTTAATTCATTTTATTTTTCTTCTTTTGAAATCATTCAAAACATGTATTTTTTTTAATTAAAAGGAATTCAAAAAACACTTGGTATGTAATAATATTAGCGAAGGCAAAGATAATTAAGTTTGAACAGTTTGACGGCAAACCGTGGCGGAATCAATACACAATTTTAATTGAAAAGCATCAGACAGACTAAGTTTTGCTGAAAGAGGCTGGTGAACTCTATATTAATTTATTCATGGAATTATGTGGCGTGAATATGAGGATTTTAAAATTGATGTGTTTCTTAGAATGATAGCTGTCAAACGATTGAAAAATAAAGTATTGTTGACTTACCGGTATTGGCACTAAAATCCTTAAATCTATTTATATATTTTGATGTCTGTGATAGTTGTTACTCATGACAGACAGAGTTTAGAACTTACGAAGTACATTTTAGGTGTGAATTTTTATGTTTAATGTATTGCACTTGAACCCCTAGCGCTACAAATAAATTAAATTGGAGTGCCTGTTTGTAATATTAAAATAACTGCTTTTTACTAAATGCATATGTATGTACACATATACCAAAAAATTTGTCTGTCTGTCTGTTTGTTTCGGGTAATCGCTGGAACGGCTAAACCGATTTTGACGGGACTTTCACTGGCAGGTAGCTGATGATCCGGGGAGTAACTTAGGCTACCTTTTTTTAGACTAACTTTGTCCCGCGGCGTTACTACTACTTACTACTAATAACCGCGGGTAACACCGCGGGGTTCAGCTAGTCTATGATAAAAGTGGCATGTTAAGAATGAAAATATGGGTGATACAAAGTAAAGAAGCTGGTTCTAAAATAAAATAAAAAATACAGTTCTCATCTTTGGGCAGGGGCCCAGTACCAACGTCTCCCTCTGGACCCTATCCAACGGAGAGCCTAACCTTATTCCATAAAATAATAATAATAGTAATTTTCCGTCTGTTTGTTCCTGCTAATTCTTGGAACAGCTGGACTGATTTTGACGGGACTTTCACTTGGATATGGCTGATGATATAAGGAGTAACTTAAGCAACCTTTTTAGACTAGTTTCGGCGTTACCCGCACCGTAACCGTAAACAAACACCGCGGGGCTCAGTTAGTGAACATATTGCGGTATATCTACTATTAAACAACAATACTAACTTTGTTCCTTTTGTGACCTTAGATTTATAAGGACGGCCACGAGCCAACAAAAAAACTATTATTGAGTTCAAGTTTTGATCGTTTGTAATCGGATTAGTGGGTAACCATTTAATTTTATAGTTTGTTCAGGCTTGAGGTAAGTTGTGGCTACAATAAGACTATTTTATATGACGTTCTTGGATGTTTACTAACACTAAAAGGTTTTTGAAAAGAGTTGTTTATATGGAACTGTGTTGAAGACGTTGAAGCCTAAAAAGATTCCGTTTATTTACTAGTATGTACTTCTTTCGCGTTCTTTAAAGCTTATTTAGCAAGTCAATACTTTTTGGTATAGTATAGGTTTGTAAGCGCTTTTTTATGATTTCAAAATGGGTTTGATTGATTGAATAACCTAGGCCATTTTAATTCAATTTAAAACAACAAAGAAAACGTTATATGTTTTAGAAAATGCACTGAAATAGGTACTTGTTTCAGTTTGTCCGGTTAATATTAAGTTTAACTGTTAGTGTGTTCTTTATTTTTTTTATATTCGAAACTTAAAACAAAGCTGGGAGAGCAGTAAAGGCGGCTAGTGTGCCGGGATGTTACGTGAACACGCCACAGGCCGATCGTATTAATTAAAATGACGACAACAGTTACCGTATCGTATTTTACCATGCACATAGTTTATTGTGTTTTATTAATTGAACCCCGGCTGGTTGAATGAATAAACGAACCAATTATAATTACTTACGCATCAAAATAAAAAGTCTTTATCAAGTATGGTTAAAAAAAAAGTGTCAAATTGGCATGTTTCATTTTTTTTTTATGTTTCGCCCTGCCGAAACGACTACTCTGCCTGATGGAAAGCATAAGTAGGATCCAAGAGCGGTGCGGTGACCCTCACCATGGCGGGCTAGTGATGCTCGCACTCACCAACGAAACACGACAGCATGATCGCTGTCATTTTACGTTGATTTTCTGTGCGAGGTCCCCGGTCGAGCCGGCCCGTTCGTGGTGAAATCAGCGTGGCTCTACTACCTTGAAATTCATTGGCCAAGTTACCGATAAAAAAAAGTAGAATGTTTTATAAAAAATACAAAATACTAGTGTTGTCACTACTTGAAATAAATTATTAAATGGCAACACTATTTTCGTGTATAATGCTTTCGTGTAATTGGAGTATTAACTTTACACAAAGGGAAGAGAGTAAAGGCAGAAACAATTTATGAATCCTCTTGTCTTGCGTAACGTTCTGAAATGATAATATTTATGAGTCTAGCGGTTGTAATTGTGAAGATTACGGATTCGTCTTAATGAAGAAACTCGATGCCTTGTTAGTAAGATAATGTTTTACTATAAAATTTATTATACATTAATATTTGATTTTTTTTTAGTTGAAAAGTAGATAATTCAATGTGGGATCTCTTGATGTAAATTTATGCAAGGGTGCTCATGGCAAGGATACAATAATGATCGTCCAAAAAGTAAATAATAAGTTGGAAAGAGTTTGTAACTATTACTTTTACAAGACGGCTGATTTACATAGGTACTTAGGTATATACACAGAATCGAGATATGTATGTGTATATGTGTATTTATAATACCACTAGCTCTCTATCTAGCTTTTGCCTGCGGGTTCGCCCGTGTGTATGTCGGTTATCGCGTCAAAAAGTAGCCTATATAAGAACCTTGGAGAAAGTGCATTGTATCTCTATTTCAAAATTCATCCAAATCAGTTCAATGGTTTATCTGTGGAAACGTAACATATAGTTACTTTCGAATTTATACCTAATATGAGTATGGATATAAATTATTATGATTACACTCGGAATAGAATCGATCGATCTACTATCGCCGATTTATCAGTTACTTAATCACTTAACTCGCCAGGCCCTAAGCCTCGCCAGAAACTAAGTTAAAATACCTAAATAAGTATCTTTATGACAGATGTATGTTATTGTTAAACAAAATAGTAATAAAACAATGAATAAAGAATGAGATTAAAGATTTATCGAACACCGTTTAATATGCATATCCGTAACAAATAAAAATGCGATACCGTTTCCGGATTCTGATATTATATTTAGGTTAGAGGGAGTGATTCGACTATTTATTGCTACTGCGAATTTGATGAGTGACTAAAATTTATTTTCGTTATTTTGTAATGATTGCTGAATAGAATCCATACTCATCTTAGACTGTTTCTACCAGAGAGTTTTTGGAGCTTCGTATATATTTGTTTCTAGGATTATGATGCGGATGATTCCCATCAACCAGAGGCATAGGAAATATAAGAAAACGTATGCGGACTGCCCAAGATCGGGATACTTGGCGCATCTTGTGGGTGACCTTCGTTTAGAATTAGACAGCGAGTTTGATGATGATAATAAACGGTACTTCATACTAACAATACTAAATACGGATCAATTTGCTGAGCATTTTCTTCTGCGTGTTTATAGCAGAGGGTTGAAGATTTCATTCATAGTATCTAAACACGATTTTATTAGAGGCGAAGCAGCATCGAAAAAAATAAATAAATATGGAAAATTTCATTTTGAAAAACGTTTCGAATTTTTACCGTTTAACATAGTCTGCGGTATTAAATAACTAGCTGTTGCCCGCGGCTCCGCCCGCGTGTATGTCGATTATCGCGGCAAATAGTGTCTATGTGTTATTCTGATGTATAAGCTATGTTACTGTAAAGTTTCATCCAAATCAGTTCAGTAGTTTTGGTTTGAAGAAGTAAACATACACACTCACATACTTTCACCTTTATATATTAGTGTGATAATGGAGAATGCTATTTTAAAGTTAATTTAAAGAGCGTAAAGTTAATACTTACTGTTTAACTTTGTATTTTCACTCTTATTCATAGACATCTAACCTTCAAAATTTTAATTAAAATAACAAATTTTCTTTTATACTTCATTCAAGAACAATGGTAAACAATGGCGATTGTTTAGGCATAGTTAGAATATAATATAATTAGTCACATCACTAGCTAAATGTGATGATATCTATGCTAAAACGATGTTTGACTCACGGCAGCCCTTCCTGTGTCGTTTGCCATTTTATTGCAATGACTCATACTTGTTTACATCGCTTTTTGCTATTACAATATTAATTGTCATTTATTAATATTTCTAGTCTTCCAGATCTATCCTAGTTTTCTACAATTCTTAAACGGATATGTAGAATAGATCTCAAAGACGGCTAATCATAGCTTATTACTTAAACTATAAGTAATAAAAAAGTAAAATTTAACACCCAACTACGACACAAAACGAAGCTGAAAAAGCATGAAACAAGTTTCAAAAGCCGTAGTCACGCGTTGTTAATGTGTTACGGATTAAGGTACATTGCTCCACATGGACTACGGCTTTTGAAACTTAGTAATATGCCATTGTCGTAGTTGGGTTTTAGTTTTTACTTTTTTTATTTAAAATGTTTTGGTGCCTCTATAATATTAATTTTATTGCAAAGTATATTTTAAATAGCTACCATAGAAATATTACAATTATCGAATAA